>CM053600.1:29624538-29670992 GCA_028646575.1 Pseudocheirus occidentalis
TGTCTTCCTCCCATTCCATGCTTTGATCCTTTTTGTCCCTAAAAAAGGATTTTAGAGCTTCATTGCTGTTCTTAATTTGCTTCCTTCTCCTCATGTTGGCCCGTCAATTAATTGCTTGATTTTTTAGCTCTGTGGAACTCTGCTTCCAGGGGGGAAAGCTCTGTCTCAAATTTCTGGGGTTTTCACAGCTGCTGGAGCTATTAGAGGGGTGCTGAAACCCCCCCAGCTTTGGCTTGCTGAAAGCTCACCCCAGGACCACCACCCAAGACCCTGATCTGAATCCAGGCTGCTCAAAGCAAGAGCCCTTGACCTTTGGTAAATCGCTTTGACCCCCTGCTGTCTGCAGGCCAGGGGCTCTGAAGCAGCTGGGTTGGGCTGCTTTCTTGTCCTGGGGGGCAGTTTGGCTGGACTGCTTTTCCCCCCAAAAGTTAGCTTGAATTCTACTGACCTTTCTCTTAGCCTTATTTCTTCTATCTTGATAAATGTGGAGATTGGGGCAGGTGCCACTGATCCACTCTATTGTATACTCCAGCTGTGGCTTCTTCTGATACCCTGGGGCCAGAACACAGTTTTGGGCTGGGCTGGCCTCAGCTCCCAGCCTGCCATGATGAGCCCCACCTGCCGAGGTACCTTCAGCCAGAGATGTGTTTTCTGTATTTTTGTGAGTTTTGGAGCCCAAAAATTTGTTTAAAGTAGTATTTTCTGGGTATTTAAGGTGGCTCTGTTGGAGCTGCAAAACTTTGCTGCTTCTATGCTGCCATCTTGGCTTTGCTCCTGATCACTGAAATCTTTACAGGCATATATATGTGAAGGCTAGATAATAAAAAAGATAACAAAGAATATTAAATATGAAAATATATTTTAATAGTTAACATAAGCTTATGTTAACTATTAATTATCTATATGTCACAATAACCTGGGTTAACTCTTGAAGGGACCCTGGCATCTTATGATTCAAGAATCCACCATCTATAAGCTGTTGTGGTGTTGGTGAAGCATTGAACTAGAAGTCATGGATTCAATAGAGCTGAAGACTATTATTTGATTCATCATTCTATTATATGCAGGGCACTTCAGAATTTAATATATCTTTAACAATTTGTACCATACTATGGTGCCCAGTCTGATGGCCTTTCCTTAATACTCCTCCTTTTTGACATCTCCAGCATTTGATACTATTGACCACTCCTGCATACTCTCTCTCCTCTATGGCTTTTCATAACACCCTTTTTTCATTCCTGTGGGACAGCTCCTCCTCATTCTCCTTTGCTGGTTCATCATCCCATATCACATCCCCTACTAGTATATCTAAAGGCCGTGTACTTACTGGGCAGTCTTCTTTTCCCTCTCTATTTGGTTACTTCATCAGCTATCATATGCTTAACTATGATGTCTATCCAGGTGACTCACAGAACTTAATGTAGAAGCCCATTCTCTCTCTAGATCTCTCTGGAGATAGTCTTACATCTCTTGCTATTTATTGGACATTTAATAACAACAACATATTACATTAAGGTTTGCAAAGCACTTCATAAATATTCACCCATTTTATCCTTACAATAACCTCATGAGGTAGGGCTATTATTATCTTGATTTGACAGATCAGGAAACTGAGGTAGACAGAGATAAAATGATTTGTCCAGGGTCACTCAGGGAATGTGTCTGAGGCTGAATTTTTTTTTTTAATTTTTTTATTTATTTTCTTGTTTACATCATTCCTGAGGCTGGATTTGAATTCAAGTCTTCTTGACTTCTGATCAAGCACAGTATCACCTGTACAACCTAACTGCCCCATATTACAAACCAGAGGTACTACAATCATATCAAATTTAACATGTGCAAAATCAGAACTCCTGATCTTTGCCCCCAAACTCTTCTGAGCTTCTCTACTTCTGTGGAGCATACCACATCCTTCCAATGCCATATAACCAATTAGTTGCCAACTCTTGTTTTTAATCTCCTCTCTCCCACTATAACTTAGCAAGGCTCATAATAAGAATTAAGTATACAGACTGTGATGAAGAAAATCACTTAGACACCAAAACCTAAAAAGTCCTCATTTCTCACTGGCTCCACTGCTTTGGGAATGCCCTGATTTTCTACACAAGGTCCAACTCTCCAGGTACCTTCTCCTTCCCCTAGTTCCCTACCTCAGACCCTCTAGCTTGCTTTCCTGTGTTGTCTTTCTTCCAGTAGATTATAATTTCCTTCAGGTTAGGGGCTGTATACCCAGAGTTTAGTACAATGGCAAGTAGTAGTCTCAATGTTTATCAGACTGTTAAACCAAGAAACTCATCAATGCCAAATTAAGGATGGGAGACAGTCAATAAACATTAAACATGTGGGCACTGTGTTAAATCTCTGGGAGTACAAAGAAAAGACAGATCCTGCCTTCAAGCTCACAGCCCAATGAAGGAGACAATTGGCAAAGAGTTATGTACAGACAAGCTATAAATAGGACAAATTGGCAATAATCAACAGAAGGAAGGCTGTCTTGTAGAAGGTGGGATTTTAGCTGGCACTTAAAGGAAGCCCAGAAGTGGGGGTGAGGAGGAAGGGAATGACAAGAATGGGAAAGTCAGTGAAGATATCTGGAGTAGAGGAATAGAGAAACAAACAGCTAATCACTGGATCTCTGAGTTATTATCATTTTGGGTAGTACAAATCAAGATGGAATTTGAACGCCAAAGGATTTTATATTTGATACTGGAATAGGGAGGGCAGTTTACTGAATGGGGGGAGGGTCCCCTTGCACAGGGGACCTCCCTGTGCAAGGCAGGCTTAATGCTTATTGACTACTTTTTAATTTGGGGTCCCCCAGCTTGTTATTAGGTCACTTCAGTATTGTCTGACTCCTCATGAAACCATTTGGGATTTTCTTAGCAAAGGTACCCAAATGGTTTCCCATTTCCTTCTCCGATTCATTTTTATAAATGAGGAAACTGAGATAAACAGGATTAAATGACTTGCCCAGGGTCACACAACTAGGGTCTGTGGTCGAACTTGAACTCATGGCTTCCATACTCTGGTGCTTCGAAGACAGGGGTTCCACTGAAGCAGCCTTAACAAACATTAAGCTCCTACTATGTGCGAGGTCAAACCTTTGGCAGTTTAATAATTTGATGACTAGTCTTTTCAATCCCTTTAGGGAAAAGTTACATAAACTGACACATGGGGTGGGAGGGAGAGTAGAAACCACAGGGATTTGTCAGTTTTTCAAAAACAGTCCAAGCCCTTTATAATTCAAGCCAGCACCAGATGGAAGCGCTAGCAAAGGCCCAGGGCACACACATCTGCCCTCCCCGCAGGCATATTTAAATACCCTCCTGCCCCAAGCCGCGAGGGCCCGCCCCCTGGGCGGGGCGAGGTCAGGGCCCGCCCCCTACAGGCCACGGGGGAGGTGGCCACGGGAAGGAGGCCGGCCGGGCTCCTCCCCCTCGGCGGCTGCAGGGCCATTTCCTTCCCACAGTGGCCGAGGCGGAGCCTGGCCCCAGCCCCGCCCCTGCAGACTCCGTCTCCCGCCTCCTCCCGCTCTGGCTCCCGCCACCAGTAGAAGCAGCAGCTACTGTCGCCGCTGTCGTTACAGCCACCCCCCGCCGAGCGTCCGCCATGCCCAACATCGTGCTGTTCAGCGGCAGCTCGCACCAGGACCTGTCCCAGAAAGTGGCGGACAGGTTGGGGCTGGAGCTGGGCAAGGTGGTCACCAAGAAATTCAGTAACCAGGAGACCAGGTGAGTGTAGCTGGAGGAGGAAGGCGGGCGGAGGAACCACGCGGGCTGGGCGGATAGTGGGGCCGCCCAGGCTGTCTCCGCGTGGGCTCCGGGGAGGATCGAGCCGGGGGCGGGGGAGGGGGTGATCACACGTCCTCACTAGCAAAGCTGCGGGGGAGAAGGGGGGGTGTAGATGGGAACCGTCTGTTGGAGGCCTAGGACGCCTGAGAGTGAGACTTGGGAAAGGCCCAGTACGCGCGGGAGCCGCGGAGCGGGAAGGGACGCAGCGTGCCCCTAGTCCCGCGGCCCGGGCTATCGCGGATGTCCCTCCCTCCAGCCTCGGTTGGAGGAGCCGCCTTCCGGGGGGCGGGACCATCGCCGCCTCTCCTAAGGAGGGCGGAGGCGGGTGCGTGTGACGTACCCCGTCTGTAACCGGGACTGAGGCTGAGCCTGAGCCTTTGCGTCCGCGCGCCGTTTCCTCGGCTTATCGGGTAGACCTCGTGGGGAGGGGGTGGGGATGGGGATGGGGATGGCAGTGGGAGCTGGTCGCGAGCTTCCCGTGACGTGACGCCGCCTGGTTGGGCACCGAGCTTCCGCCCCCGTTCTTGTAAACATCATCCTTTAGTCTTCGCTTCCCGAAAGCCTTTTCCGTAGAATTCAGTCCCCAACCTCAGAAGCGCCGTTCACTTCTAAGGATTGTTGGGTGGAGGTCTGCGGGTGCGGAAAAGGAGCTTCGTGGCTGCCCCTGATGACGCAGTTGTCAGATCTTGGAAGTCACAGAGGCATTGGCTCCCTCCACCTTCCCTCCATTAAGGAACTTAACGAACATCTATTTTTTTTCTCTCCTTATACCCCCCCCCCCCCATGGACAAGAAAAACAAAAATCTTTGTAACAAGGATGCATACGCAGAACAAAGCAAATCCCCACGTTGGCCAGGCCCAATATTGTCAGTTTTAAAGTTGTGAAACTTTCAAGTCTAAAAGGACATCCTCCGGTTTTTGTCCTTGAGCAGAGTCTGTAAGTCACGTTGATTAAGCACTAAAAAGTGTGTTTTATGTTCTGGATCCTGGGAATAGAAAAAAAAAGGCCTGGAGCTACCCAGGAACCCTAGAACTGCCCCCACCCCTTTTAGATAGACTGCTAATCCTTCATCTCTCTAGTATTTAACACTGTTAATGACCTCTTCCTGGATCCTCCCTGAATTTTTTTGATTCTCCTGTCTAACCCTACCCCCCTGTAATATGGGAGTTTAATATGGGAGATAAAAACAAAAGTACAGGGTGTTCCAAAAGTCTTAGTATGGTTTAAGCTATTTGAGACAACCTGTGCAGAATAACTTGTAGGTAATATTAGAGCTGGGAAAGGCTTCTTGCAGAAGGTTGAATTTTAGCAGATTCTTTTTTTTTTTTTAAGCAAAAAAAAACAACCAAAAACCAGGGAAGCTTGGAGGCAGAGATGAGGACAAAAAGTATCCCAGACATGGGGGAAAGCCAAACCTGTTTTATCTTTCCAGCGTTCTTTATTGTATAAATTGTTCTCCTGATTCTCTTCATATGTGGCCTCACTTTATATTAGTTTTCCCAGATTTTTCTAAAACCCTGCTTCATTTCTGAGGTCATAATATGTTCTCTTTCATTCATATATGGTAATTTATTCAGCCATTCACCATTTGATGGACACTTCTTTAGTTTCCACTTCTTGGCACTACAGAAAGAGCTGCTATAAATATTTTTGTACATATGGGTCCTATTTCTCTTTCTTTGATCTCTGGAGTATAGATCTAGTAGTGGTGTCCCTGGTCAAAAGGTATACATTTCACTATTGACTTCTTGTTAAAAGTAGTTTAATGAATTTCCTGTGTCTCTTAAGACCAGCTAGTCTTTATCTCGCTTTAAGGATTGCAGAGTGCTTTATGGACTTACAAATTTCTTCAATATAACTGGCAGATAGGTGCTACTATTAACTCCATTTTCAGATTATTCTAATAGGTTGATTGTTTTTCTGTAGTCTGTAACTCAGGTAGTTGTGTTAGCTCTTCTAAACTCAGTCATCTGTGTTTTGTCCTCAACATGTAAACTCCGCAGAGTTCTCAACAGTCTCTGATTTGCCAGATCTAATGGCCTCCATAGCATTTGACACCTCCTCCCATACACCCTAAATTTTCTCTGATGTTGCTTTCTTTTGATTCTGTTTGACCTGGCCTGATTTTTCCTATCATGCCTTATTGTCAAGGCCTCAGCCCTCATTTTAACTCTTAACTCCAATTCACCCCACACATCCAAGGTTTTGTGAAATACTGCCATTTCTACCTTCATGACGTCTCTCATCTGTGTTCCCGTTCTTCCACTCATAAAACTCTAGTATGGGCCATCATCATTTATTACCTAGACTGTTGCATAAGCCTTCTCGTTGGTTTTCCCTCTTCAGGTCTTTCCCCATTCCAAATCATCTTTCATTCGATTGCCAAGGTGACTTCTAAAGCATAGATTGACTATATTACCTTCTACCGGCCCAACCTTAACCCTCCTCAATGGGCTCTTGTGGCTCCCTGTTCAAGAACTAAATATAAAGTCTGTTCAGTATTTAAAGCTCTTTATAACCTGAATCCTTCCTAAACTTTCCAGTCTTGTTACACTTTACTCCCTTCTGTGCACTATACAGTCTAACATTGGCCTACTGGGAAGAGAGAGTGGATAATCATTTATACAGAATTTACTATGTGCCAGGCACTCTTTAGAAATACCACATTTAATCCTCACAGAGCAACCCTGCAAGGTAGATGCTGTAATTATCCCCATTTCACAGTTGAAGAAACTTAAGGCAAACAAAGGTTGGCCCTGGGTCGAACAGCTAGTAAGTGACCAAGGTCAAATTTGAACTCAGGTCTTCTGATTCCAGGCTCAGGGCTGTAGCCTCTGCACCACTAAAGCCAACTACAGTTTCTTAAATGAAATTCCTCATCACCTTGTCTCTGCCTTTAGACTAGCTGTCTCTGATGCCTGCAGTGCTTCCTTCCCTTATCTCCCTCTCTGTTTCCTTGGCTTGCTTCAGTCCTCTGCTCAAATTCTTGGCCTCCTCAGGAAGGCTTTCTCTTACCTTCCAGCTGCTAGTGCCTCCTTCTCTTTAGTCTGTATCTGTCTTGTATGCCCCTATTATTTCCATGTTATCTCTACCCCATTAGAATGTCAACTTCTTGAGCTCAGTAAAGAAATGTTCCTTTCTTGGTATCCCCAGGATTTAGCACAGTACCTGACTAACCTAGGTGTTTAGTAAATGCTTGTTGACTTAATTGCTTTGTTTTGCCTTCTGCCTCTTATCCCTTCCCTCTAATCTTTGAGGGGGAGATAAGGATATCTCTAAAGGGACCATCTCATCCAAAGTGTAAAGGTTGACTTGGGTTATTGGGTCTCCACCTCTTTTACCTTTAAACCCCTTTGAATATGTCAAAAATGGAAGGGGCAGGGTGGGTGAGAGTTGATAGACTCCTATGTTAATGCTTGACTGAAGAATGAAAGCCTCAGTTCAAATTCTGTCTTGCACGCTTAAGGAAATAGACTCAGAAACATTGTCTAGAATGAGGCAGCTGGCATAAGATGGCTCTTGAGATCATTGCCAGCTCTAAATATTCTATCTCTTTGAAAGCTGGCTGTCCTACTGGGGCAAGACATTCACCTTCCTAGCAAGATATATCATAGAGAAACATCTGTTTGACATAACCAAGACACGTCCTCAGGTCCAGATTGTAAAGAAACCTCAATCACTCAGCAAATATTGAATAACAGACTTTGAAAATGTCCTGGGTTCATTGCCCACTTCTGATATTCACTGGCTTGTGGGCAAGTGTAGCTCAGATTAATGCTTCTGTGCAAACAAAATAGTCCCTGCTTTCAAGGAGCTTACATTTTATTTTCCCCTCATCACCCAGTAACTTGTAAATGCAAATCTATATAGGGACCTTACATGGTTTCCAGTTGCTTTACAATTCAATTTTTTGGAAATGATCCATTTGTATGATTGGATGCATCCTTGAATGATTGCCCAATGAGACTACAACATAGTTACGCTAAAGTGAAACTTGATTATAATGATTAATGATGCACAGCCATTCAGTTCAGGTTTGCAGGTTGTGCCTTTTTTTTACTTAACATTTGTTTTCTTTCCTTCCCACCTCCCCAACTCCTGTTGGAAAAGAAAAACTCAGAACCCTTCTAACAGCTTGCTGACTTTTTGATATTAGAAGAAACACTTGTAATATGTGTGTCCACTGAATAACAGATCTCAGCCTTGTATGACTAGAGAGAGAAGTCCAGTCTGTCCTAGGTCATTGAAAATAACAAGTTTGTTTTTTACTTGGTTTTCAGTGTAAACCAAGGAGTTTAGCTTGGAAATATTCTTCACCTGAGCAGCCAGCCCTGTTTCCCCTGGTTCCCACACCCTGAACTTTTTGAACTGTTCTTCTAGTCTTGTCCCCTAATGTCTTTTTGTATATAATAGATCTTCACAAAAAGAATGTAAGCTGTCATTCTGCATGCACTAATGGCATTCAGTCTCCCCAATTTCTTATTCTTTGCTCATGTTTCCAGCCACCCACTTTCTCTTTTCCTTCCTCTCTTGTCTTATACTTCCAGATTCTTAGTACTATCCTTTACCAAGTTAACTGCCCAGCCCTTCTCTCTGACTCATAAAATGAGAGCTCCCAAAATGCCTAGCAACGTAAGATAGCTTTTGTCTTAAGCCAGAAAAGGAGACTTGATGGTGTTATTAATTATGCTTTTCTAAGCTTTTGCTTTTTTAGATAAGCCATTCAAGTTAGAATGCAAAATGTAACTTGGGTTTGAAGAGGAAGCATTAGACTAAACTAGATTTAACATTTTATTAAAGAGCTTGAATGTATTTATAATGAAAACAAATAGTCCCTGCTCAGGTTTGGCATGATAAGCACAAAGGGGCAGTCTTCCAGTCAGAAAGTCAGTTAAGTTCAACTAGTGTGTATATATTTAATGCCAGGTTCTGAGGATGCAGACAGAAAATTGTACCTTCCCTTGTATTCTTTTTATGTACACATAAAAGTGAATACAAAATAGATTAAATAATTTTTGGAGGAGGGTCAGTTTGTTGTTTACAGTGATATTGCTGGATCGAAGGGTATTCTTTCCTGAATTCTAAAGAAAAATTTATTCCTCATTTAAAATAGGTTACTCTAGAAAACAGTATGAGACTTGCATTCTTTTGTAATGTGCACATCCCCGTACATATTTAAGACTGATGTTCAAAGTACTATATAAGAAATTTAATTTGAAAAAATTGTGAAAGAAAATATTGGCTTTGACTTTAGTTAATGTACAGTCTGAAGCTGCTTAATGCTTGTGGCCACATTGTTGACATTTAGGGACATTCTTTGCTTTTCCTTTGCTCCATCTCCCATCTATAAGGGACTCCTCTCCTCATTTTTGCCTCTTAGAATCTCTAACTTCAAGACTTAGCTCCAGTACCACTTCTATTTGAAGCATTTCTTGAATCCCACCCCAACCCCTCCCCACTCCTGCCCAGATGCTAGTGCATTTGCCCTCAAAATGCCTTCCATTGAAAAAGAAAGAAAAGCAAAACCCCTTTTACAAACTTGTATAGTCAAGCAAAACAAATTTCCACTTTGACCACATCCCTCCAAAATGTCCTTATTTTGTACTCTGAGTCATTTTACTACTTTAATTCATTAATTAGGCTTCTGGAACTATGGTTGGTCAGAGTTCCTAAGTTTTTTACTTTACAGTATTGTTGTCTTTCTATAAATTGTCCTCTTGGTTCTCTGCATAAAAAAAAAAAATCTCTGGTTTCTTGGAAACTATCCCCTCCATCCTTTCTTGTACTAGCATAGTATTTCATCACAGAAATGTAAGGTGCGTTTTTTTTCTCTATGATATTATACTCTGTTTTGCTGGGTAAATTATTCTCAGTTATAAGCCCATACCTTTTGCTTTCTGGAATATTATTTTCCAACCTCTCCATTCCTTTTCAATTGTGGCTGCTAAATCACATGTGATCCTTGCAATGATTCTACAGTACTTGAATTTTTTCTTTCTGGCTACTTGTAGGATTTGTTCTTTTATCTGGAGTCTCTGGGTTTTGGCTCTGGTGTTTTATTTGGTCATTTCTTTCAGGAGGCAATTGGTAGACTTTATTTCTACTTTGCTCTCAGGGTATAAACAATCTGGTCATTTTTATGATTTCTTGAAAAGAATGTTTAGGCCCTTTTTTTGGTCATAATTTTCAGGCAGTCCAATGATCCCGAAATTTTCTTTCAGATTTATTTTCCATGTCACTTGTTTTCACTTCAAGATACCTCAAATTTTCTTCTGTTAAAGCATTTTGACTTTGTGTTAATATTTCTTACTGTCTCAGGAAGCTTTTATTTGGTCCATTCTAATTTCTAGAGAGCTTGGCATTTGGGCAAGGTTTTGTACCTCTTGTAGCCAAGTTCTTAATTCCCTTTCCAATTGTTTCTTCTATTTCCTGGTTTTTTTTTTTCTCATTTCATTTATAGAAAACCTTTTTAACTCTTAAAAAAAAAAAAGAAAAACCTTGCTTTATCTATTCCAGTAATTCTAGTTAAATTTATACCCAGCCTGGATTTTTTTCCCTTTGAGGCTTTGCTTGTAGTTGTTGTGGATCCATTTCCTTCACTTGGGTCTGTGTCTCAGTCTCCAGTTTTTATGGTGGGGTTTTTGGTTGGTTGTCACTTCTTCCTTGTCTGGACTGGTCCTGCTGCTCCTTTCTTGGGTTATTGAGTGTTATGTTATTCCAGAATCTCTGGGTTAGCTCAATCTGGAGATCTTTAAGTTTTAGGTACTCCCACAAAGTGGTCTGATCCAGAGCAAGTCTGACTGCTACCCCCTGGTCTGAGCTCTGCAAGTTCTTGACCTGGGTTTATGTCTGAACAACAGGCCTATGTGCTTGCCTCTTTTGGAGTTTGAATAGACTGCTGCTGGACTTAGCTACCCTCAGCCCTCCAGAAAGCTCTGCTGTTTCAGAGTGACAGACTTGTAGGCTTCCCTATGTCCTGGGAGTGGTTATTTTTCTGAAGGCTTCAGTATGGGTGAGAAGTTGGAACTGAGCACCCTGGGCTACTCCCATGGGCTTAATCCCACAGCTGCTACTTGCATCTCTGCTTATTCTTTGCTCAGTACACAGGGCCTGCCCCTGCAATGCCACCCTGGGCACAGATCTTCTACTCAGTCCACCCTGGATCTGTGACCCAAAACTAAGTAGTTAGTAACAGAACTGCCAGTTGGCATCTGTTCTTGTCTCCTGCACAAGGTCTGAGATGCCTTTCTTTGGATCTAGGACCTTGTTGTACCCAGATGCATGATCTTGTTCCTCTTTTATTCCCTGAGCTCTTTGTAGCCAAGTACCCTTTGCCAAACTCAATCCCCAGGATCCACAGACCTTTCTGTATGTCTTTATGTGCTGCTCTGTGCTTTTTTAAAAAAAAAAAAACCTTACAATTTCCAGAGTAGGATTCAGAGTAGAATTCCGTCAGGTTATTTTCTAGTCATTTGGAGGAGTTTTATGGGAGGAATCTTAATATACTTCTTCCTGGTACCTTGGCTTACCCTCCTTTTCACTTCATCTCTCTTGTGTCCAGTGCTTGGGACATGTAATGGTAATGGAATTTAAAGATCCCCCGTATTGGCTTGGTTTTCGGGTTGAATGTTAAAACTCAGAGCTTGTGAATCGCACTTGTGGATGGACTTGTTGACATGAACAGAGAGGGTTGAACTAGGAGGAGCAGTGGATTTAGAGAGAAGGTCCAAGCAGAGAAGGTCAGAGGGACTTTTGGAGAGCAGTGTTGTGGACTGCTGAGGGCCAGTTGGAGCCGCCCAGGACTTTTGAGAACTGCCACCCAGAGCTTCTAAGAACTGTGAGGAGGTGGCATGGCTGTGATGCCGGTATTTTGTCTGTCTATTTTGATGTTGTTTTTCCAGATTCACCTGCTGATGAAGGACAGTGCTGCTGTTGTAGAAGTCCTGGAACCTTGCTGTTGGTTTGCCCTGAAGGAGGATTTTCTTGTTGTATGTTTACAGAAATCCTGGAAGAGGGCCTTGCTGATGTTTTCAGGGGTTCTGGGATTGTTGTGCAGGCAGAGAGTGACTTGATGAGGATACTGGCAATGGCTTTGTTGAGCCTTATCTCCCCAGGAACTGAGATTGCTGAGGACTTGGCCTTAGGTCAGGATGAAGGAAGGGCCTTTCCTTGGGTTCTCAATGCTGTGATGATATCTTAACCTTGTTGTAGCTTAAGGGTAGATGGCCTTTTGAGCTCTTATGAACCTTTTGAGAAAGTGCTTGGCATTAATGGATGGTATCCTAATTCAGTTGTGATCAGGGGTGGGAAACCTTTGACTTTTTTGTGCTCTGTGATTGACCAAATGAATGTACTTAGCTTATGATTGGAAACTAATCTCCATTTTAGAAGAGAGACTTTGACTGACTAAATGAATGTATTGCCCAGGGGTGGGATACTTGGACCTTGGTGCTTTGCAATTGAATTGAGAACTTACTTGCTAAATAAATTACAGTGTATTTTGATTTTCCCTGTTGTGTGAATGTTTGCCTTAATCCAGTGGTTCTCAAACTTCTAATGCTGTGACCCTTTAATACAGTTCCTCATGTTGTGGTGATCCCCAACCATAAAATTATTTTTGTTGCTACTTCGTAACTAATTTTGCTACTGTTATGAATTGTAATGTAAATATCTGCTATGCAAGATGTATTTTCATTGTTACAAATTGAACATAACCCACAGGTTGAGAACCACTGCCTTAATCTGTCACTGAATAAATGGGGTTTGCTATGCTAGTAATCTGAACCTTGGAAGTTAAGTTGCCTTTGCTTGGCATTACAGGACAGTAGCTGTTAGCGTAGTAAGAAGTGGTAGGTGCTTAGACATTGTTTATTGATGGATTGATTATTGACACTATAAAATATTGATGTTCATAAAATTTTAGGATTAAAAGGGACATTAGGTATCATACCTCAGCTTATTGATTTAGAGTTCTGTAGTGAAATCCTGGCGTTCAGCATAAATCCCCATTGCAGTATTCCTGACTAATAATTATCTTCTTATTGAAGACCTAATTCTGATTGGAGAGTAGCTCCGATTGCAGCCCATTTCCATTTGGGGACAACTCTAATTGTTAGGAAGTCTTTCTTGAAATCTGCCTTCCTGTAAGTTGGATCTGTTTCTCAGTCCCTGTAACTGAGCAGCCGCTGTAAAGTAGATAGAGTGAAGTCTGGAAGACCTTGATTCAAATGCTGTCCCTGACATGTGACCAGGGCAAAATTACTGACACCTGCCTTTGTTGTGAAGATAGGAAGAGATAATACATGTAAAATATTTTAACATTTGCCAAGCAGATGTAAATGTCTGCTATTCATATTTATAATGGCATGGGAAGAGAGTGTAAAGGGTACCTGAGACAGAAAAGTCTGACAACTGTTAAATTTAAAAAGGACTAGAAATTCTGGGGCCAAACCAGAACAAGTCCAGTGATGTGACAGTCCTTCAAATACTTATTTTCACATCTAGCAACAGGGATTTGCACATAGTAGGCATTTAATAAATTTTCAGTTTCTCAGTTGTGTCCTACTCTTCTGTGACCCCATTTGGCATTTTCTTGGCAAGATTATTGAAGTAGTTTACCATTTCCTTCTCAACCTCATTTTACAGATGAGGAAACCAAGGCAAATGGAATTAAGTGACACAAAACTAGTAAGTGTCTGAAGTCAGATTTGAACTGGGAAAGATGAGTTTTGTGACTCCCAGGCCCCAGCTCTATCCACTGCACCACTTCACTGCCCTAGGCACTTAATAAATAATACTCATTGAGATTGAATAAATTGACTTTGAAGTCCCTTCTGGGTTTCAGTAAGGCTTTACATTTACCCCATTATCACAGTATTTAAAAAAAATGGTTTGGATTCCAATTCTGCCATCTAGAATATCATTTCTCTGTTGGCTTTGTGAAGGCTGTCTTCCTTTTTCACTTAGCTATGTCTAGAAGGAGCTGACTGATCTTGTGTACTCTGTGCCCTTGGTCTGTCACTGGCCGTTGAAGCAGGATGGCTTTCTTAGTGTCATTGTAATAATGTTTGTGGAGTCACCATGGGCCAAGCTGCCATGGATAACAATCTGTCATCTAATCTAGATTAGATTGTGAAGTCCTCAAAGACAGGGAGTGCTCTCTGTGAATCTGTATCCCCATCTCTTTGCCCCAGTGCCTGGCACATTTTCTGAGAAGTAAGAGAAAAAGAATAAAGCTCTTCTACTCCAAACATGTACAACTTAATTTAGGTTGGCAAAATTATTATCATGGACTTGTAGCCCTAAAATGAGAAGGGATCTTAAAACCCACTGGTTCATCCTCCTCATTTTTTACACATGAGGAAACTGAAGCCCACTCTTCTCATAGCATCCAAGGTTGTATGCTACTTCTTGCCCATAACTTCTTTATATCTGAATCAAGATTAGATTCTATGTGTGACTGATCATTTATATATTTTTTTAAATCAAAAAATGGTCATTATGGTTATGATGGTAATAACTTTGAATATTGTAGTTCTTATAAATAAGCCAGGGATTCCAGCATTCATTGATCGATTTGGGAAATCTTATTGTAGTTGGGTGTCTAGTATGTCCCCATGATGTCTAAATTTACTACATCCCAGAACCAACATAAAGGATAACATGTTCTCAAAGGAGTTGATATTAGTTATTTGGGTGTGAAAATATGGTGCATCAAGCAGAAATACAGTCATTGTTTCCAACTTATTTTTGCTTCATGGTGTTCTAGGTACTTAGTAGGTCTCTGTTAATATGCTACTAACTGCAAAAACCTGATACTCAGTATCCTCCATATATGTAAATATAATCCTTTTTTAAATTAGTAATTTCATTTAAATTTAAATAAAGACTTGAGATATGTTTAGAGTTTTAAGAAAGTTTGTGGGAACCATCTCTTCATTTTCTTTTTGTTTCTACTAAGCACCTAGCACAGTGCTTTGCAGATAGGAGGCTTTATAAATGTTTTTTGAATAGTGTCCTAAAAGAATAAATTATCTTTTTTGTACAGTTGATTTGTGTGTAGGAAAAAAACACCAAAAGATATAAGTCAGTATCTGACTCAAGAAGACTTGAGTTCAAGTGCAGCTACCAACACAAATCTTCCCAGGACCTGTGCAAGTCATTTAATTAATAATCTCAGTGCTCCAGGCAACTCTCTAAGACTGTGTGAGACCTCCCTGCCTTGTCTATCTGCATTGGTTGGAGTCTCCTCACCAGAAATTCCTTATGCTAATGAAGTCAGAGGTAGGGAATAGGGAAGGTAATGAATGACCTGTTTAATTAAGGTGGTAACTTGTAATACTTTAAATTAATTCCATATTTTTGTCTTTATAATTGGTCTCTATTATTTAATCAAACATTAAGAGCCTACTATGTATCTTTGGGACCTCCCCTCCCCCCCAAAAAAGTGGAGAAGGAAATGGAAGTATCTTTGCTAAGAAAACCCAGTGGAAAAAATAGAACATGGGCTCATGAAGAGTTGGACATGCTGAACAATGAATTTATCTTTGTAGACTCTGTGTCTAAAAAAGCTCCTGACACACCCGTGGCATACATCAGGTGCTTAATAAAATGCTTGTCAAGTGAATTTTCTTCATTAGTACTTCATTTTTTGTCAGAGCAACAGGAAACCATATCACCATCATCCAGTTTGCATGCAGCCAACAATGTGTTAAAGTACTTAGATCAGAGCTAACACTATACCAGAAGAAGTCAGATGGCCTGGTTTTGGTTCTGCTTATTGATATGGGCATCTTATGCAATTTACTTAACTTCTAAGCCTCAGTTTCCTCATTTGGAAAAACAATTCAACCAAAAAACACCCCCCCCCCAACAAAACAAGGAGTACTAATAATACCCTACCTGCCTACTTGATAAGGTGGTCACAAAGAGCTACTGATATCAGGGTTCTGAAAGCACTTTGTAAACTACATAATGCTTCCGTACAAACCTCATTTTTATCAGAGGAAAAGGCAAAGAAAGGCAGTTTGAGAAGACTGCTTATAACAAAACAGAGCTATCTGTTATTTGAGTGCCTCTACAGCTTGACTCTTTACATTTTGGTAAAAAAGTAAACATAGATTGGTGGATATGAAAGGAATCAGTAAGTTGAGTTTTCTTTTTTCCATGGACATTATCTCTTCATAGAGGACAAATTGCTGTAAACTCTCATTACTTGTATCTGTGCCCATATTACTCATTTTTGTAGTTATCAAATCAAGACCTAAGGTCATTCTTTAAGTTGCTACTTTCTTAGTTAATGACTAAAGCATTTTAGTATTTTGGCAGCTTAAAGTTGCCTGGGTATTGACATTGTTCCTTATAAGTACTAAGATATGACTGGAAAAAAATGCCTCTATCAATTCTTAATTAGAAACTCCTTTTTCTTTTTCTGCCACTTTGCTCTGTTTCAGTGGTTATTCCGTTTAAGTAGGCTTTCTTTTCTAGATAGAATGAATATTGCATGTTTATTATAGTGCTTTATTTATTAATACCAAGAACTTTACCTACCTTATCTCTTTTGTTCCTATGAACAACTCAAGTGAGTTGTAGCTCAGTTTCCATTTTTACATTAGACTGAGTTCTTTCGCTTTTTTTTGTATCCTGAGGGCTTAACACAATGTATTAAGGCATAGTAGGCACTTAATTATAATTAGGGTTCAGAATGATTAAGTGATTTGCTCAGGTTTCTCTAACTTCCAGGATTTGCCTGATTCAGAAGTACTAATTGATCCATGCTTCCCTGGTAAATTTATCAAATGTAAACAAATAGTAATATTAGCTCTAAGACTAAGAGAAGGATCATATTTATAGGGATCTAAGTTTTTGGTTGGTTATTCTGAAACCGTATGTGATGAATTTATTTGTCCTTAATCTCATTAATGCTTATTATTATTTGATGAATCCGAATCCCTAATAGCAAAATTTTTTACTAATAAAAGAACATTGATCTTTCCCTTTAGTGTAGAAATTGGTGAAAGTGTAAGAGGAGAAGATGTCTACATCATCCAGAGTGGCTGTGGGGAAATTAATGATAACTTGATGGAACTTCTCATTATGATCAATGCTTGCAAGATTGCATCATCATCCAGGGTAACTGCAGTGATCCCATGTTTTCCATATGCCCGACAAGATAAAAAAGACAAGGTAGGTGAGACATGTGGTACATTCCAAATGCCAGTTCATGTTTTCTCTTGCACAAATTTCATCAAATCTAAGCATTGTAAACTGTTTGTGAGCTGTTAGAACAGATGGACTGTTTTTGGTTTCTTCTGGCCTTTTCCAAAGATTTTTTTGTGTTGTTTTTTTTTCTCATTTTTTCCCCCAAAGATCTTTGCATCATTCTATCATTGAACATTAGATTACATTAATATTTGTAGAAAGAGAAAAGAAATAGGCCATTTATTTGTACTCCTTCAAAAATGAATTTTAGTAGGCAGTTTTTAAAAATTCCCTTGCCTCTTTTTCTTCCCCTAAAAAGAGACTTAAATTAAAATGACTGAACAGCAAATTAACAAGGAACTCATTATTTATCAAGGCATCCTGGTGCATTGTTAGACTGCTCTAAATTGTCTGAAAGTTATTACATATTGTGAACTGAATTCCTTTATCTCCCTGTAGCTTCCACCCTTTGGTTCTAATTCTTTACTTCAAAATAACACTGGGTCTTCTGCTCTCATCCACATGTTAATTTAAACATATGAAAATAGTTATAAATATGTTACCGTTTGCCTTCCCTTATCTGGGCTAAACATCCTCAGATCTTTAAATACTTGTTTTAAGACCTTGCCACCCTCCCAGTCACCCTCTGTGAATGTCTTCGAGTTTGCCCAGATTCCCTCCCTCTTAGAAGGTACTGAATGCAATGTTCCTTACACACTCTTTGACCATGAACATGGAGTGATTAGTGTCTCTTTTGATGCAGTTTTTTTCAATCCAGATTCAGTACCTTATATTTATCTCTGCTAAATTTCATCTCGGTTTTTATCCAATCAACCGAAACTGTAGATTATTTTGAGTCTGGTTTCTGATATCTGTTGTGTTAACCATGCTTTTCAGCTTTGAGGCATCTGTAAGTTCACTTGGTATTCCCTCTGTGTCTTCATGTAGACCCTCCTTTACCCTCCCATCATTAATTATGTAACAGAGCAGGTCTGGGACTCTCTCCCAGAACCTGGCTTGCTGCATTGCCCCTCAGGGTGTTTCTAGGGGATTACCCCTGGGTACTTCCCTCTACTTGAGTTCCACCAGCAGGGTTCCCTTGTTAGCTGGCTACTGCCAGTTACTAGTATCATAGTTCAATTTAGCCACTTAGTATTTATTAGCTTTTTAAAAAATCCTTCCCTGAGTCCTTTCAACCCAACCCTTCAGGGCATGCTCTCCCTTGCTCCCCCTAGGGGTATGGTGGAGTAGGCTCAAAATTATCTCAGTTCCTATATAGCTTTGATTTATGTTCAGGTGTGCCATGACTGCTAAATGAGCCTGTCTCAGCTATCTCTGACTTAGATCCTGAACACTCCTTCCAAAGTTCATTCTTTGCTCCTAGAGGCATTGATTCTGCAAACCTGGAATTAAGAATGATCAGGAGTTCAGGCAGACTCCACTGCCTTCATAACCTGGGAACACTGATAGCTCTGCTGACTTCATATCTGAACTCAACAAGATGCTAAGGACCCATCTGTTTCTTTTGGACTCAGTGTCATAGGCACTGTCCCATCACCAGGGACTGTCAGTCAGTTCCCCCAAGACCTCTGTGAGTCAAAAAGTAGCTGAAATCTGGCAGACCTCTTTTGAAGGTCTGGGTTGGGGGAGGGTTGTATATTTTGATTAAAAAAGAAAACCAAAAAAAAAAAACCCACTTTGACTTTGTGATTCTGTATATTCAATACAGTTTCTAGCAGAGCAGCTTTAAGACAGCATCTTAATGTTTATAATCTATTGTGGAAAATTTATTTTAAGACCTATGTTACAGTATAATGAGTCAAGTACCAATGACCAAATTAGAACCAGTGTCACTGTAAACTGAACATACTGTAAAGATTACATACCGATTTTGGGGAGGGATAAGGCTTACTGCTTATTTTGGTTGTAATTATACTTTGAATTTTTTGCTTAAGAGTTTTATGTTTGAATGCTTTTGGTTTTATCACTCCTGGATCATTAGAACACCTTAATTTTGCTGGCCACTTTTCCTCTATAAACCTGAATTTTAAAGTAAAGTCTAATTTTTGAATCCAAATTTAAATTTAGACAGAGAGGCTTGTACAAAGCAAGGAAAATTCCAAGGTCAAGCTGTCCCCAGAGAAATATGAAGGTTATCACATCATCAGTTATAAGATTATATAAAAAGCCTGTGCTTATTTTTAAGTCAGTGCTGTATATCTCATTATAATGAATTTCCAAGGCCTACAGTCTTCAATTTTGCTGTGGTTTCATGACATTATGACTCAAAATTCCATGGGCTTTTTGATTGAGGCTTATCGGTTAGTTATCTGCAAATAAAGTTCTCATTCAACAGATTTTCTTTAGCCTGCTTGTACAAGGCATTGTGGTAGAATCAGCAGTTCTCAACCTGTAGGTTATGTTCAATTTGTAACAATGAAAATACATCCCACATAGCAGATATTTACATTATGATTCATAATAGTAGCAATGAAAATAATTTTATGGTTGGGGGGTCACTATAACATGAGAAGCTGTATTAAAGGGTCATGGCATTAGGAAGGTTGAGAACCACTGTGCTAGATTCTTTAGGAGGTACAGGGAGAATACAGTAAGTCCTTTTTACCCTGATAGAGTTTAGAACCTAGTTCAGAAGATATCTCCCTTATGAAATTACAGATGAGACAACAGGTCAAGAAACGTCAGGAAAGGAAGTTAATTTATAATTGTCTAGTGAATGATAGAGTTAATATTATATAATTCAGAGAAAAGAGATAATTTCCACCCCAGGTAAGGGTGAAGTCCAAAGAGGAGCTAAGATTTGAGCCTTTGAGGGTCAAAGTTTTGGGGAGTTTTGGGGAGAATGGGTAGTGATGTTAGACTGGAAATATGGGTCAGGAGTCAGTCTGTGAAGTGCTTTAAAAGCTAAACAGAAAAGTTTATATTTTATACTAGAATCAAGAAGTAGTCCTTGGAGTTTATTGGACAGGGAGATGATATGGTCAAATTTGTGCTTAAGAAAAATGCAGTATTGAGGATAGAGTGGAGAGAAATTAGAGGCAAGGAGAATAATTAGGAAGCGTCCACTGGTGTTAGACATTTTTGGCTGGAGAATATCATGAGCACTAGAATGATAAAGGACAAAGCAGGAGACATTTTCCGTCAATAATAAGTTCAGCAGAAACAGTGAAGAGGAATAGTTAGAAATAAGAATAGAGTAGAGGAACACTGAAGCTGCACCATGTATACTTTGGATTTTAGGGTAGGGGGTATTTGTGTCTTGGGCAGGTGAGAACCAATGAAGGATTTTGAGACAGTGTTATAAAGATAGTATTTTAGGGAATATTGCAGTGTTCTCTTAATCTAAAAGGAAAATACCCCTAACTTTAACATGGCCTCTTCCCCTTCCCCTTATTCCTTCCTCCCCCCAAAAAGAAAAAAGATATATAACTGATTTGCTAGTAAACTAATTATGTGACCTTGTCACTGTGACTCAGTTTCCTCATCTGTAAAAATGAGGGATTTGGAGTAGATTATCTCCAAGGTCACTTCCACCCCTATGATTCTAAAGCTGTAATTAATGTACAAAAGGCTTTTAAAAAACTTTAATATTTCCTTAAGCCTAATTTACCATTACTTTTTAGTTTTACGTTTTCCTATCATTATAACTCCCTCAACTTCAGTTTCTTTTAAGTCAGATTTGTTATTTTTCATTCTGTGTGTAGATCTTGAAATAGATTTTTTTTTACACTTGTGCTACCTGCAGCTCCTGAGTTTGTCATTTTATCTGAATCTGTTTACTCATGGTTTCCATCTTTTGCCACTAGATGGTACTTGTGTGTGAATTTAAGGCCAACTTCCCATTTTTAACTATTGAGATTGGGGAGGTGGGGAGTGTGGGAGAGGCAGTCTCATGTTCTTATTCTATAGATAGGTTGTTTTTGAGAACTAGGTTTGATTTGTATGTGAGCAAAATAATTTCATTTATTAGGAATTCAATTCTTGAAGGAAATTGAAAAAATAAGTCACTGTTCAACAATATTTCTTATCTTAATTCTATAGTGAATGGAGAAACCCGGTTTGAAGTTATCTTAAATATAGTTTAGTTCTTCAAATGACTTTATCTTAATTCTTTTATATTCTGTCTTTTCATAAGGACAGCTATTAAAAACTTTGTAATTACATATTCTTATTTATGGTGTTTTGTCAATTTTTTTTAAAGACTGATATAATTAGTAATCCTTTTCTGATTTTGATATCATGTATATCTTCTTCTGAGATCTAAATTACTTATAGTTTTTAAATCTATTTTGTCCTAAAACATTTTTTTAATCTTATATAATTTTTTTGCCTGAGCCTCGTATTTCAATAAAGAACCTATTATTGTTCATAAACAACCATCTCATTTTAGGTGCCTGGCAGTTTAGAGCTGAAAGGGACTTCACCACCACCTCCTTTCGTTGCCACCTCAGGAATCCCTGGATAATCCCCATCATTTATCCTTTCTGCCCCTACTATAAAGCTTTTGAGCTTCTATGTATAAAATCATGAAACTGAGCTGACTTCACCCACTCCCATTACATGATCAACTTGGTTCTAGATGCTGTCTCAGCAGTCTGTCTAATTTGTCTTTATGAATTTCAAATCTCACATCCCACAGCACCTGCTGCAGATCTTTACACCTCTACCCCTACCTCCTTTTCACCCTCCTTCCCACTTAGAACAGATGATTTGGCCTCAAATTTTTGAGAAAAGATTGTGACCATTAGGCGTGAGCTCTCTGTGCTCCTTTCCTTCATTCTTCAGAATTTTCTGAGCATTGTTACTGTTTCTCCCTTTCTTCTTATTAGAAAAAGAATTCTGAGCTGAATCCATCTCTCTGCAGTCTTGGTCTCATTTCATCCTGCCTTCTCTGTGACCTTACTTTAGCAGTCATCCCTTCTCTTTTTGGTGTTCTCATTCTTGTGTCTTGTCCAATTATAGTTCTTAAAAGTTAGGCAGGAACTAGCACCTAGTTGGTTAAAACACCAAGCTCTGTACTTAGGGCTGGGGATACAAATACCAGCAGAAAGAGAAGCTGATTTCTGCCCTCAAAGAAGTGACATTTGTATGACCATGATGAAAAGGGGTGGGACTGGGTGCAGATTTTTTCCCATCAACTTTGTTTCCTGCTATTAATCTACTTAAGAGAGGGTGGGTGTTTGTGTATGCTGAACCCCTCTGGTACTCTGGTGAAACCTATGGACCCCTTTTCAGAATAATATTTAAAATAGAGGAAAACATAAGATTACCAAGGAAACCAGTTATTGAAATATAGTTAGCAAAATTAAAAAGCAAAAAACTTTAAGTACCCAAGGTTCAGAATCTTTGCTCCACTTAAATTACTTATCTCTTAATCACTCAGTGGGGTTTTTCCCCACAAGTTATTGTTTTCCTTGAACTTCTTTCTACTACTTGTGTACCTTCTCTTCTTTAGGCTTTAAAGGTAATATACTTTATAGGTTCTCTCGTCTCTCCAATCCAGTGGTTCTCAACCTTCCTAATGCTGCCACCCTTTAATACTCATATGTGGGTATATCTGCATGTGGGTGGACCTCCCTGGAGACAGATAGAGGAGTGGTGCGTCGGTTCCTAAGACCACCAGAAATATGTGTTTTCCAGTGGTCTTAGGCGACCCCGTTAGACTCCCCAAAGGGTCATCACCCACAGGTTGAGAACCACTGCTCTAATCACTGCTTTTCTAGCTCCTCCTATTAATAACTTCTTAATTCTGATGTGTCATAAGGGTCTGTCTTGCCTTGGGCCTGTTTGTTCTCTCCAGGCAAGCTTGCTCCCACTTCTATGACAATAACCTCTAAATCTGAATTTCCAGTCCTGTCCTCTTTTCTAAGCCCACATCTTCAGCCAGATCCAGGCTTTCAACACTTAAATATATCCCCCATGTACCTGAAAATCATCAGCCCCACACCTAGGTTTATTGTCTTTGCCCTTACTAGCTTCTGTGTATGACACCACCTAGTCTTCCATGATTCATATCATCTTTGGCTCTTCCCTTTTATCCAGTCAGATGCCAAGTCCTATCCATTCTACCTCTGAAGGATCTTATCCACTTGACCCCTCTTCTCTCTTCTTATTCTCACCAACCTTGTTCAGGCCCTCACTACTCTTTCCAGTTGGCTAGATTACAAAACACAGGAGGAGAGAAATGCTACAATCAGGGTAAAAAGATAGATAGATAGATAGAT
The DNA here is from genome assembly GCA_028646575.1 of Pseudocheirus occidentalis. Classification (NCBI taxonomy): domain Eukaryota; kingdom Metazoa; phylum Chordata; class Mammalia; order Diprotodontia; family Pseudocheiridae; genus Pseudocheirus; species Pseudocheirus occidentalis. Next base: position 29,647,776 of record CM053600.1, read on the forward strand.
AGATAGATAGATAGATAGATAGATAGATAGATAGATAGATAGATATGATTCATTAACTGATCAGTCAACAAACATCTTTTAAATAACTACTTTGTACCAGGTGCTGGGACTATAAAGAAACAGTTCCCTTCCTTACGTTTACGTTGGGGAAGAGGGGAGTACCAACAAGTAATACGCATGTAACTAGATAAAAAATTAATAGAGATGGTTCTTTGTCTTTCTACCCCGTCTCCTCTTCAGATAACATCTAGATGTGTGGACCCATGAAATAACAGAACTCAGAAATATCAATTTCTGCTGCTTATGTAAGCATCTTTTATGAATGACATGTATCAGATCCATTAAATATGTCAAATATGTCAAATCAATTCTAGAGTGTTAGATTCTGACTCATCTTTTAGATTTGCAGAGATTGAAAAAACAGTGACTATACAGAAAATCTCTTGCACTGTTACTGGAGCAGAAGAATGGAATAGGAATTGTGGACAAAATAGAAATATTATAAATTTAACCCATTTTCTAAAATAATTCCCATTTCTTGCTTACATCCTTTGAACTTTGAGCCACAGCACTGCCAACTAGGTGGAAGTTGAATTCTTCACAGCCTAGCCTATGTGTTTGTATAATACAGATAACTAGTTTTCCACGAGACCAATCTGTAGTACCAATTTCACAAGTAGTATTTTCTTTCTTTTCTTTTAGAAATGTGGGTGTCTTTCACTTTTTACAACAGTGGCCCCCTTATGCAACCCACTTTTATTAGTAACAAAGAATATTGTTTAAAAAAGAAATAGAAAAAAATTACTTCAGTAAAAACCAACCAACATATCAAGCAAATCCTAACAGTGTTCTATACGTTTGTTCCTTAACCTCTACAGAAAAGGAAGTGTATTTTCTCAACTCTTTTCCAGGAGTATCTTTTTTTTTTGGAGGGCAGTTGGGGTTAAGTGACTTGCCCAAGGTCACACGGCTAGTTTTTGTGTTAAGTGTCTGAGGCCGGATTTGAACTCAGGTCCTCCTGACTCCAGGGCTGATGCTCTATTCACTGTGCCACCTAGCCGTCCCCCAGGAGTATTTTTTTTTGTTGTTGTAATTACATAGCATTCAATTGGGGGTGGGAGGGAGGGTTGTCCTTTATTTTTACACCGTTGTAATAATTTCATATATTGTTTTCTTGGTTGTGCTTAATTCATTTTGCTTCCATTTATTTATCTTCTGGTAGATTTTCAAATTCTTATTTGTTTCTTAGGGTAAAGGAATATTCCTTTACATTTGTATACCACAGTTTGCTTAGCCATATATTGACAGGCAGCTGTATCATCTTCTTGTCCTTTGCTCCTCTGTATGTTACAGTATTTATGGGATCTTTCTCAGATTATTTTTCAAGCAGAAACCAACATCCCACGAAAAGCTATCTATACAGGTCAACCTGCTTTCTCCAAAGTTACCAATGATCTTTTTTTTTTTTCAATGATCTCTTAATTGTCAGTTCAGATGACCTTTTTTCTCAGGCATCTTCTGCTACATTTAACACTACTCTCCTCAAAATATTCTCTTTTCCAGATTTTTGTGATCTTGCTCCTCTGGTTTTCCTCCTACCTGACTGTAGATAGGTTCCCATTTCTCTTCAAGGTACCCACTGTTCTTCCAATCTCTCTGGTTTTTAATGTTAATCCTTTACTTTCTTGCTCTCTTTCACTCTTTATATACAGTTAGTTGCCAGATCTTGGCCCTAGGCTCTCCCTACTCCAATTCGTTCTCCACATAGCCACAAAAGTGATTTTCTTTAAATATAGCTCATTCCTCAATGTAATAAACTCTAGTGATGACTCCCTGTTGACTCTAAAATGGTTTATAAACTCCTGTTTGGCTTTGCAAGCCGTTTACATCTCGTTCCCTAGCTTACCCTTTCAGATTTCATTTTTCATTGCTCTCTTTCCTGAACTCTGTGGTACAGACAAACCTGCTTAACTCTCTGTTCCTCACACAGTACTATTTTTGTGCCTTTGTACTGGTCATCTCATGCTCTGAATATATTTCCTTTTCTGCGTGCCTCCTAGAATCCCTCATTTCTTTCAAAGCAGCTTAAACACCACCTTTTTATGCAAGGCTGATTCTCCCCATTCACCCCCCTTTCCATTTGCTAATGCCCTCCTTCCCTAACTTTCATGATGTTTTCCCAAAAGTGCTGTCACCACCTCTGCGGCCTCTTCTCTAATCCTGCCCCTTATTTCTTAACATCCTTCTGGGAAGGAATGAATGGCCAGATGTTCTAGGAAGAGCCATTACTTAGTATTTTTTGCCATGTGCACATCAGCCACCCCCGGATGATAGCATTTCATAGTTTTCTTCATCTTTACAACAAAGAGTTTAACTAAAGTGATTCCTATGTGATCTGTACTCTTACGCATTGAGTTAAAGCTGCTTAAGGAATATACAATTATGGACATTAGTAATTGGACCTATAAGTTGGAAACCTTAAGTAGAAAACTTTTTTTTTAACTACAGTGTCTTAGGGTTTTATAAAAAAATATTTAAAGTTCCTGGAAAAGTTCCTGATACAAATTTTAGTTAACAGAATGATGGCACCATATACTCTTTTTATAAATTTTATATATCTAGTTTCCTATAACCTATTTTCTTTGCTTTTCTAGCCTTGTACTTTAGTCCGATTTTAGTCTTTACAGTTGAAAAATGTAGTGGAATCATTTATAATCCCTTTTCACTGTTGTGTGGGATATGCTTTTTTTTTTTTTTTAAATTAGAGTCGTGCTCCAATTTCTGCAAAACTTGTAGCCAATATGCTTTCAGTGGCCGGGGCTGATCATATCATCACGATGGATCTTCATGCTTCTCAGATACAGGTACAGTCTGTACACTGACATAACACGAATGGTACTAACATGAGTAACCCCCTAGGTGGCTCTTGTAAGTTCAGATACCTTTTAGTTTTTTTAAACAATTGTTCCTCTGCAAGGAAAATGAATGGATGGGACTCTTATTTGAGGTTTTTATGTAAGATCCTTTTTACCTCAAACATTATGAACATTTTCTCCTTTGGAGATTAGAATTGTTAACATTTCCTCTGCTAGTGGGAGCCACAGACCTCTCTAATATTAATCGCTAACCTTTTGATGATGGGACTTTTTGAACTTCTAGGTTAGTCTACATTCTCAAGGCATATTGTTTATCACGGGATTGACTACTTTGTCTTTATGATTTTGTGTGGGACCTTCTAGAGACATCAATAAATGATATTTTATTCAAATAAAATGTTTTTAGTGAATCTTGGGGCCCACCTGTAAGTGAAGATGAAGCATCAGAATAGTGTGTGAGTGGAAGATAAATTCTTAATGTCTTTTTTATCTGAAAATGGGATTTCATTAGTGTAAGGAACTGCTTAAACAAGTATAGATCACTCCACTGCTCCTTATAGCCTCAGAGTGTTGCCTAGGTCCTAAGAGAGTATGTGGTTACTTTTGGTCCACTGTTTTGAACTGTGGGTCTTCCTGTCTTTAAGACCTTTCCCCTCCACGATGTTCTGCTGCCTTTCTTTAATAAGATGTGCTTTACAGAGAATTTTGGGCCCTGTTAACTGCTTTAATCTTTTTTTTACTATCATCACAGGGGTTTTTTGATATTCCAGTGGATAACTTGTATGCAGAACCTGCAGTCTTGCAATGGATTCGAGAAAATATTGCAGAATGGAGGAATTGTATCATTGTGTCGCCAGATGCTGGTGGAGCTAAAAGGTACTGTGAAAGGGGTATACATAACTTTCTGGAGTGGACTTTTAGAAGTTGTTTTTCATATTGTCACAGTAGTGTAAATAGACTTGTATGAATTACAATTCTTTTATTTCTTTTATGTTTTTATTGATGTCTTTTGATTGTTACATCATAGTTTTCTCTACAGTGACTCCTCCTATCTCTTCCAAAAAGCCATCCTCTATAACACAAGTGTTTTTTTAAAAGACCAAAAGAAAAAAGATTACAGGATGAAAACATTAGATAATTCTGAAAACATACACAGCACCTGTGGACCTCCCACCTCCATGAAGGGATGGGTTGGGGGTGTCCTCTTACATTTCTCTTCTTTGAGTCATACTTGAAATTTAAGCTGCAATTCTTTACTAAAAAGCTGTAGTACTTGTTATATAATTGCTCGTTTTACATGCTGTTGTCTTAGTTTTAAACTTCTTCCTAATTTCTCTTTGGATTTGCCTGTTTTTCCCTCATTTACTCCCATCTGAAAAAGTTTCCTATTATTTAGTTAAGATCTTGCTTTTAAGTTACACATTTGATCATTGAAGTTTAATAAATACTCTTTAATATAAGCTGGCTTAGGGAAAGAGCTCTGATATAGCGTCAAGGTCTTAGAAAACTCTTTAAAACTTTCTGGGACTCAGTTCCTCAACTGTAAAATGAGGGCATTAGATTAAATGATCCCTGAGGACCCTTTCATTCTAAATTTATGAATTAACTTTTAACCTATAAATTATTTTCCTTCAGTAGACAAGTTTCTGAATATTCAACAGTTGTGTTGAGGTAGGAGGGCATTGCTTACATTTTGTGTTTTTGGTTTCTTTTACTCCTTTCTGTACCATATTTTAAAGTGTTAGCAGATGAAATTTTAAAAATTCTTTAGTGTCACACAGACCCTTAAAGAGAATCTGTTCTGTAAATCTGTGGGTTTGTTTTTTTTTTATCTAGCCCGGAATTTAAAAAAAAAATTACTTTTACTCTTTTGACTCTTAGTAAGGAAATAAAGTGTATTACAAAAGTAGCTGCAATCTCAGTCAGTAATTTCTGCCAAGCAGTTAATAGATCTTATATTCTTTCTGGCTACATGAAGACTAATAAAGTGAAGGAAGTTGGAGGTGATGGCATAACCAACTCTTTGTTTTGTTTTAGAATGTAGGTGAATGGGGTATTAAAATACAGCTCTTAAAAAGTCTTGCATCTACTTTTGATGAAGAGTAGCAACATAAGGCTGTGAGAGTTGGCCTATAAGGAAAACTGAACACCACGGAATCAACACTTTCTAGTTGTACTGGAGAAGACTTTTGAGAATCCCTTGGAGAACAAGGAGATCAAATCAGTCAATACTTAAAGAAATTATTTCAGGCTCTTTCACTGGAAGGTCAAATACTGAAACTGAAACTTAAATACTTTGGCCACATAATGAGAAGATGGGTTTGATTGGAAACGATCTTATGTTGGGAAACATTCAAGGCAAAAGGAAAAGGGGATGGCAGAGGACGAGATGGGGAGATAGTATCATGGAAGCAACGAACATGAACTTGGATAGACTCTGAGAGATAGCGGAGGACAGCCAGGCCTAGCATACAATGGTCCATAAGAACACGAACAGTTGGACACAACTGAATAACTAACTGAAGACACACAAAAATCAGTAGGGCTAATAAGGTAGTTTCTTAGTTGAGTTCATTGATAACAATATTGTTTATTAGAAAACTGCCCAAATCAAATAACGCTCTGAAATTTATTATGTTGGAAAGAGTAACTCAAAAATTGGTGTTAGGTATGTGGAATCAGCAGAAATAGAAAATAGACAAATCAAATTTTAACAAATTATTTGGCTGAAATATTTCAGGCTTATTTCAATTAATTCACTAAATTATGGAAGATGGGGATAGGGAGTTGGAATTCCCCCAGGAAAAGATACTTTTTATTTTTGCTGTCTAGTCCTTTTGCTGATTTGCTTTTACGGAAGTACTCTTTAGGAACCATTTTATTTCCATGTCTCTTTAATAAACTTGCTTGTTACTCATCACATTTAAATCAGTTAGGAAAATTAGCAGATGACTGCATATCCAGGATGAGTGCTGCCCTTCACATAAATGGTACGTTTACAGACTTGGTTCTTTTTAAGACCAAATTCCCTCAATAGCATAATGAAGGAATTTAGAGACAGTTTCTAAGGTTCCTTCCAGTTTTTAAGTCTCTGATCTTTTGATGTTCTTGAGGCATAGGTCTGATCATTCTATTTCTCTGCTCAAGAAGCTCCCAAGTACCAGTGAGATAAAATAAAAACTCAATGTTTGTCATTCAGAGCTCTTTACCATCTATGTTTTCAGACTGAGTATTTTTTCCACATGCTCTGTACCCTAACTACACTAACTTACTAGTATATACTATCCTCTCTACATGATAATTCATTTCCTGTTGCCATACTTTTGTATATACTGTACCCCTTTCTTGGAATATCCTCTGTCCTCTCCTCGAAGTCTTGAAACCTCTGGTTCCTTTTATGGTTCAACCTCAAGTAATTCCTCCTTTGGGAGACCTTTCTGCATTTCTTTCAGTTGTTGGTGCAACCTTCCCTTAAAACCTTAGAATTAATTTGTATTTCTTTATATTATTTATATTTGTATTTCTTTACCTATTTGTGAATATGTTATATCCATCAAGTAGACTATAAAGTCCCTTAGGGTAGAAAATATCTTGATTTTTCACGTTTTATCCCTAGAACCTAGCACAGTGGCCTGTCCACAGTAAGTGTTGAATAAATATTTGTTGATTCATTTCTGGTGCTTTAAGTTCCCTTATAACACCAACAGGGTTATTAACAGGGAAAGGAGTAGAAGAGGGGTTAGCTTAGCTATTAGAGCAAATTGTGTTTCCATAAAGGCAGTGCTACTTTCATTTTATTCAGCTTCCTCCCTTCCCAGTATTCTTGTCAGACACAAGCCATTTAATTAGTAAAGGAGCAGACAAATGTAATTAATTCTAGACAATTCATGCTTAAGCAAGGTGCTAGCCTGTTTTTTTATCTGGAAACCTCAACTATTCAAAGCAGTTCAGATCACAGAGACAAGTTGTTTTTTGAGGCCTCTGAGTAGCAAAAATAGTTGTCACAAAGTTTATGTGCCAATGAATCTTGCTCAAAATAGAAACTTTCACTAAAATGATTTATCTTTAAATTTAGATATCCTTCTAACAAGTTTGATTTTATAGTTTTCCAGACCTTTGCAGGTTGAAAACAGTAAGGATGTGTTGGGGTGGGGAGGACTGTGGAAGGAGTAAAAATGCTGCTGGAGAGAGGCAAGCACACTGTCAGTAGCAAAAAGTAACATTGAGAAAAGCAACAGATATAAATCAGAAAACATAGCAGTAGAGCTCTCTCCTTTCATCAGAGAGGTGAGGGACTTTTGAGTATATAATGTTGCATCTTGTTATCAGACATGATCGGTGTCAGTGGTTTTACGGAACTGTTTTGGTTTGGGAGTTGGGAGATGGGAATGTAAAATAAAAGGGCACCAATAATTTTTTTTTTTTAGAGGTATAGCCATCTAGGGCCATTTGGTATAAGGGCATTCTCTGAGCAAAGTATGGCAAAAATACTACCTGTGATATTTGATATTGATTCCTGAATAAATAGGTAATAGTTGCTCCAAGTGCCCTCTTCAGCATAACACCACCACCACTACTATATACATTTGTTTTTAACATATTTGTACCCAAAATTTTTCCTTTCTTCCTCGATTTGGGTAGAATTATGAACTGAATTTTTAAAGAGCCTTTTATTTGGATGTCCTTAACCCATTACTTTGTGTTTTTTTTTTTCCCTTTCTATAGAGTGACATCAATTGCTGACAGACTGAATGTGGAGTTTGCTTTGATTCACAAAGAAAGAAAGAAGGCAAACGAGGTAGACAGGATGGTTTTGGTTGGCGATGTGAAGGATCGTGTGGCCATCCTTGTGGATGACATGGCAGATACATGTGGCACGATATGCCATGCTGCAGATAAGTGAGTGGGAATTTTAGAAATCAAGATAGAAAATAGAGAAAAAGAAAACTTTAAATGTTAGCATTTTTCAGAGCTCCATCTCGTGCTTTTCATTTGCTGATAGATTAGTAGTGTTAGGCCAACAGGAAATATTAGACTTTCATTTTTGTTATAGTGTGTTTTGTCTTTGTTTTAAAGACATACCTACACATAGCTTTTCAGTAGTTCTTAATCACAGTTAGTAAACTTATCTTGAACACGGAAACAAATGAGATTTAGTCTCTCCAGTTTCTTCCCCTCTCCCCCAAATTTATCATATAAAAGTAAAATTAAAAAATATTACCTACTTCAGCTCCCACCTCAATGGGAATCTTCTATATCGTTCTTGACAAGTGTTTATTCAGCTTCTACTTGAAAATCATTGCTTCCCAAGTCATTCCAATTTATTTTCAGACATTTTTACTGAGTAATGTTTTCTTTATATTAAATTGAAATCTGCTTCCCCATGAAATTATGAACTCCCAATATGATGTCAGTACTACCAAGTATCCCAGAATTTTCTGTTCTTTCATATTGATCAAAATCACATCTAGAATAGCAGGATTCCCCAGTACCTTAGCAAAGCAAGTAAGAAAGAATTTTTTAAAAGAAAAGAAAAAGAGGAATTTCTTTTTAATCTGCAAAATCAATCAGTACCTTAGAAAAATCTGATGTTACAGGCAATGTTCTACACCTGAAGGACCCTCCCTTTGCCAAGGATGTGTCTTCTCATCTCTTCTATGCAACTGAGCTTGTGAATTATAATTTTGCAACATTCATCTTCAGTTCAATCATTTTGTAATCATCTTATTTTTAAGCATAAGATAAATGAGCTTCTTAATCTCATTGTGATCTTGTCAGTTTCCATGAGTTCCATTATTTTAATGCAGATGATTCCCAGAATTATATATTCATCGCTAGTCTCCTGAGCTGTAGTCTCAAATCACCTGCCCTATTAGAAATTTACAAATGGATGTCCATTAGGCATCTTACACACCTGTGTCTTCAAAACACAATTCCTTACTTTTTGCCCAAAACCCAGCCCTCTTCCTAACTTTTTCTGTTGAGGACACCACTATCAGTTCAGTGCTTCGGATTGTGACAACCTTATTATCAATTCCTCTCTCATTCATCTCACGTCTCCAGTCAGTTGCCATATCTTGTTAAATCTACAATTTTTTCAGTTCTACTGCCACAACATATCTCACATCCATTACCTTGTCTCCATTGATAGCCTCTTGTTCAGACCCCTCATCACCTCGCATCTCAGTCACTGCGGGAGATTCCTAGTTGTCATTTCTGCCTCAGGTTTCTTTCCTCTATAATTCATCTTCCACAAAGCTTCCAAAACAAGGGTCTGGCCACGTCACAGACTTGTGCCATTGGCTTCCAGTTGCCTCTAGGACAACAGTCTAATTCCTTTCTACTTATCTAGATTTATTCTACACCTCACTCCTTTTTGTACTCAGTTTTCTAACCAGATTTGACTATTTCTTATCTCTAATACCCCATCTCCTGTTTCTCTGTCCTTTCCCTGACTATCTCATTCCCAGACTGTATCTTTCCTCAACTCCTCTGCCCTCCCCCACCCCCAAAAAAATTACCTCATATTTACTTTATGTGTTTTGTTGCGACATTTATACGTGTGCAGGTTGTTTGCTGGAGTATGTAAACTCAGAAACTATTTCATTTGTCTTTATGTCCATCTCCAGTGCCTGGCACACAGACAACTTACTAAAACCTTATTGATTAATTGGTGTGATCCCTGAGTCTGTGCCCCCTAGGTTATTGGCATTAGAAACCATTTCCTTTCTGTGTCCTTGTCATTAATAGTAGTTTTCACTGTCATTTTTTTGCCCTCACCCAAAAGATCACCCCCATTCTTTCCTTCCTTAGGCTTTTGGATTTCCACATCAGTTCTTAATACAATTATAGTAACTGCATTGCCCTTTCTGTCTAATCAGTTACTTTTGAATTAAGCGGGCCCCTTCCTTGTTACATCAAATCATGACTACATCCTCCCAAGTCTCTTGGATGATGCAAGGGTTTTACTTCTGCAGTATATCCAGTGCCCTGACTTTCAGAATGAAGAGAAGTTCAAGAATGAAAGCAGGATTGTTACATCTCTCTGCCCATCATAGTGGAGAAGCAGTTAATCAGCTAATCAACATTTATTTATTTATTTATTCTGTCCTTAGCACTGAACTTGTGAGAGTATTTACAAAGAAGTATAATAAATGGTTCCTCTTCTTAGGGTATTTACATTGTTATTAAAAAGACATGACCCGTAAAACATTTGAAAAAAGACTATAAAATGAACTACAAAATGATGTGATAGTAATAACAAATGTAAACTAAATCCTATTTTCCTTTTGACTTCTAAAATTAAAGATTCATTCCCATGAAGAAAACACTTAAGTTCAAGATAACAGTAAAAATTGAATATGAATGTGAGTGTAGTAAATCTTGACCTATTTCAAGGATCTGTGATTTTATTTCTCCCACTAGTGCAGACCACATACCTCCTCTATGCCTTTGTCTGTGATCTTCTATGACACCCCTCCTTTCCTCCACAATGCATCACCCAATAACCAGTTTAGTGGTATGGTCTTATTAGCAAGCAGATTTCACAGAGAGGCATTTAGACCAGTTTCTAAGTATATAACATTCATGAGCTCTTTCCCTATTTCTTTTTCCAAGTGTATTTTCCTCATAAAATCTTAGGCTGTTACCTCTTATGAAGGTTCAACTTGCATTTTATGTTCTAATCCTTAAAAAATTTAATTGCCTTAATTAGACCATGTAGTAGTTGCTAGAGTTGCCCTTAAAGAATCAGGAGGACCCTGGGTTCATGTTCCTCTTCTGACATGCTCTACTGACCCTGGGCACATCACTTAAAGCTCTTGGTATTCTTGGTAAATTTCTAAGACTACAGATTGTAGAATTAGGTACCAACCTACATGGAGAAAGAACCTCTGTACCAAATCCTCCCCATAGTGATAAAAGATCATAGGTCTGGATTTTTTGTTTGTTTTTTAATGTGCTTCTTAAGATTTCTTTTAAAATTTTTTATGGAGGACTGTCATCTTCCAAATAGTAATACTTAGAGTTGTCACATCAAGAAGGAAAAAAAATCCCAACATTTTTCCCTTAGTGATAGGACAAACCCTTTATTATATTTTTTCCCAAGGTAAACACTACCTAGAAGAGACATTTATAGTGATGTTTAATTTTGGGTTTTTTTTTTCCTCCTGACACTCTGTAGATTACTTTCTGCTGGAGCCACCAAAGTTTATGCTATTTTGACTCATGGGATCTTCTCTGGACCAGCTATTTCCAGGATTAATAATGCTGCATTTGAGGCTGTGGTAGTCACAAATACAATTCCACAGGAGGACAAAATGAAGCACTGCTCTAAAATCCAGGTATGGTGGAAAGAATATTGATTTGGAAACCAGAAGGCCCTTACTTCAAATTCTGTTCTTACACTTAACCTGTTTAAACTTGACCTGGTCATATTTTCTATTAGTGTCTTAATCTGGGGGAGGGGAGAGGGATAATTGGTCCTTTCCATCTCTAGTTCTTTAGTCCCTTCTTATAAAATTATGACTTCTGATCATTTTGTGAAAGAACAAATATTTCCCGAGTCATTTAAAATTTTTCATGACTATTTAAAACCCAACATAACAAAATATTACTATTCCTACAGCAGTAAATTGTTAGATTGTGGCATACCCTGTCTTCTGTGAGGCAGAACATTTTTCACCTTTAGATTCATGATAAAATTGAGTTGACCTAGGAGAGGAGAATCTTCCATCTTTTAGTAAATAGAATTAAAATCTTACTACTAAGGTCCATACAAATTTAGTTTTAGTGTTGATTAAGATTATGATTTGCTCTCATGCACACTTGGCCCCTCCAAAGAAAAACCTCTTAGCCCCTGAAAAGTGTATGCAATTTAAATGTTAGCAACCAGCATCTTTCAGGCACTTAAATGGATTGACCTTTCTAGAAAGTTTCTGTGCAGTAGAAACCATTTTAAGAAAGGATTTCCTTGTGCCCCCTAAATATACATACAATAGACTTTCTGGTTTTAAAGCAAACCCTGATTGTGTGGTTCTTGATTGCCCTTATCCTTTTTGTTCTTTTTCTTTTTGCTTTTTAGGTAATTGACATTTCAATGATATTGGCTGAAGCAATAAGGAGAACACACAATGGTGAATCTGTGTCTTATCTATTCAGTCATGTTCCGCTATAACTCCAGACCATGATTTTCTTGTAGGCTGAGTAAAACCAGTCTGTTTTTGTTTAATTATTGGGACTCAACAGTGTGGTAATTAATGTTTATTAAAACTTCATTTGTGTGTGCTTTGAGATTCCTTTTTTCCTCTCCAACCTTTCCAACCTTCCCATTTTCCTCCCCTTTTTCTCCTATTTTAGTGAATTGGCTTGTATGGGAAATGTCTGTATTTTGTTTTGGTTTGGCAGATAACTTTTTCCTGTACTCTTACATTACATTGGAGCTGCAATTGTAAGAGTGTAATTACATTTCAGAAGTTTTTAAATTTTATATATCTGGGTTTGTCAAAGGTAACCCTGTATTAAAGCATTTCATGTATTTTATTTAATAAACATGCCTGCAGACATTTGGGTAAAACCCGTGCTATATAGAATTAGACCTTTTATTCAGAATAAACATTATTTTAGAGAATTGTAGGATACCTTGAATGTTGGCTTTTTTGTTAGTTGGAGTTCAGATTAATTTCTTGAACTTTACCTAGTTTAAACAAAATTTTGATCAGCTTAGTGATATCATTGACCAATTTGCTGATGGAAATTTGTAGACAAATCAGTTAAGGACAATGTAGTATAAATGAATGTAGTTTTATGGGTCACATCTAAGTTGACCATATTGCTGTAAATTTCTGCTCGTTGTTTCTGAAAAATATTTCCATGTAGGAAAATTCCAAAATTATTTCTGGCATTAGGATTATTAGAAATTTCTATATATAATCCATGTCAGACTCTAATCTCTAAATTAAATGGTCTGACAAATTCTGGCTTGTAGTGCATTGCAAATTGAAAAGGGAAATTGCACAGAAAATCCCAACTCTTTAAAAATGCACACTCCATTCTGACTTATTTTATTTTATACAGCATTTAGATGCAACTTTTTTTTTTTTTTTGCAGCCAAGAAAAATTGGCATTTCAATGATTGGACTCCAAATCATTGAACTTTCAAATCATTAAATATAGAGTGATGTATGCTTACACTTGACTAAGGCAATATTTAAGGCTTAAATCCATTAAACCTATTCAGTCTTTTAATTTTTCTCTTTGACATGAGTAAAGTTTAGAATCATTAGGACTATTAAATGTATGTTTATATAATGCCACTTTCCCTTTTTTGTGGTTCTGTGTACTTGTGTTATTTGTAGTCCAAAATAGTTAAGTCTCCAGCAGTTGATTCATTAAATCATCCTTGAGTTAAAACAATTACCTAGAAGGCAGTAATAAAGGAAATCTGGGAAAAAGTATTTGTATTTAACTATTTGATTAGAATACCAGATTATTCCCAAGAGTGTCAGTGAAGAACTCAGTAAACCAATATTTTGTTAGATGAAAAATGATAGTTAATATCTTTTTTCTAATTTAGAAGTCAAAGGAAACTTGGATATTAATTCAGTGCCACCCTCCTTCCCCTAAAAAACATCCTGAACATTATCTGGTCTTGTTTTTTAATGCACTTTGGCTAGATGATAAGTCTGTATAATTCAGACCAAAAAAAAATTAATATACGGTTATGCAGACCAACCTTAATGGTAGGTAATGCCATTCTTCAATCTTTTAGTTGAAAGTAACCAAGTTTGTTATCTTTTTTTAATGATGGCATTATTTAGGATTTTCTATTCCAGCACTGAAAGAATCTTACTTCAGGTTAACAGATCGAAAAAGTACATTGCAGTTGTTGACATCAGTCTTACTGCATCTTTCTATGCATAAAATAGTTTCCAGAAGATAATTCTAAAGTAATCTGTCAAGAAAACTATACACTGAAGTTTAAATGTGCAGATTTCATGAACAATAGCTCAGTGTCATTGACTTTCTGACTTCTGGGTTCATCTAATATGTTAAAAGAAGGGACCAAATACACTGCTTTGACTACTTATGCAAGATATCCCAAAAGACTTAGTGCAGTTATGTATGTTTGTGTTGTTGAAGTGCAGTGGAAATAATATAGCTACCATTCAGAATACTTGAAACCCATTGAGATGACAATGTCCAGAACTGATTTTATCCTCTAGCACAAAACAGGATGAAATCTACATAGCCAGTCTGCTCTGATGAGAAATCATTGTTTTTCATTTATTTAACATTATTTTTATTTTTGCCTATTTTTGAAATAATTTTATGATGTTAAATATGGCTGTGTTTACATATATACAGGTAGAACCAGATACATGTGAAAGATCAAATAGTCTGTAAAGGTTGCTTCAGGAGAAGATACTGGTATTTTTAGGTTTTTTGTTTCCTGTGGGTCTGTCTAGATTGGTCCATAGTAAACAAAACAAGCCAAGCCTTTCATTTACATCCAATTCTACTTACATGCATGTAGAACCAGCTTGTGTCATTTTCCAAATAATATGACTAGGGAACCATGATCATACCAAAGTTGCTCACCCCAAAACTTTGTCATATCAATCAATAAGTATTTATACCATCTTTCATTAGCTATTGTTAATGTCCAAGAAGTGTATTGTTTGTGGTGCTTGTGTTGATCAGGTCACTGTTACAAAATGAATTTCCTGTTATTTCCTCTAATATTGTACTCAAGTATTTTCAATAAAATTGTGTTGCAAATTGCTCCTTTTATAAGATATTATTATAGTTCTGGAGTCTTATTAGAGCTTTAGCAATGCACTGTCTTTCTCCTCCCCCGCCCCCTCACCCCCATATTGTCCTCTCTTAAAACAAGAGTTGCAAAGATGGTTATTTAAAATGACCATTGGAGATTGTGCTTCACCCGAACCCCCTGTGCACTCAGAATACATCCATGCAAAGCCATATCATTTGAAAAGATGGAATAGCCATGCAGTTAAGTTAACCTGGTGATGTGCCTCTGGAATTTAAGCCATTGTTTGACTTGATTTCCTGGTAAGTCTTTTTATTTAGTTAGAGAATGGACTAGTTTGACAATTTGATAGAATTTAACTACTTTTATATTTAACCCTACTTTCCTGCATTATCTCTTTGGTCTGTTTTCTTGACGTTGCCCACTTTTCCTTCCATTCTTGAATTGTTTTAATTTCAGTTTAGTTGTTGTTCATTTGAATTATGAGTTTTATCTGCCTTTTGATTTGTTTCACTTTTGTAGGAGCCTAAACTTATTAGCCTTTTCTGAGTCTGTCAAAATCTAAAATTAAGTTTCTTGTACCTCCCACTTAAATGTGAAAGCACACTGATTAAATCATAGACTTTAGAGCTAGAAGAACCCAGAGAGATCATCTAATTTTTAATTTTTTTTAGTTAACAATTTCTGCCCTCATACCCCTCTTCCCCAAATTGAGTAGGGGAGGGGGAACAGAACCTTTGTACAAATATGTATATTCATGCAAAACAAATTACCACATTGCCCATGTGGCATGTGCGTCTCATTCAGCATCTTGAGTACCATCACCTCCTCTCATCATTACCCTGGAATTCTGGTCAGAGTTTTTAAGTCTTTCAAAGCTATTTATCCTTAAAATGTTATTGTATAAATTGTTTGCTTCTGATTACTTTTTTCTGTATAAGTTCATATGAGTTTTCCCATATTAAAATATCCTTGTAGTCTAGAAAATTTACCCTAATGAGAGAAAATCCATCTTAACCTTTTTCATAAAGATGCAGGTACTACTTGTTCACTATTGTGATAAGAATTTGTCATTCACCAAGTACTTTTAAATACCTACTATATATATATATATATATATATATATATATATATATACTAGGCTCTAGAAATAAAAAGACAACAATGTAAAATCTTTGTCCTTGAGAAGCTTATGTTAAATCTGGGGAAATAATATGTGCATAAATAAGATAAACAGAAGGCAATGAGGTGATAAGGCCAATTGTACCTCAGGTTCATGCAAAAGGTGACACTTGAACCAAGTCTTAAAAGTGCCAAAAAACAGATGAAGTGCATTCCAAGTATGAGATAGCTAGAGAAACAAGACTGAGTCATGCATATTAAGACTGGAAGATAAGGTGGGTGAGGTAAAGGAGTTTGTGTTTATTCCTAGAAGCAATAGAGAACTCCTAGAGTATATTTGCTGGTCACATCTGAGGTATAAGGAAATCCTGACTCCAGACTTGGTGCTCTAACCGCTGGGCCACCCAAGCTGCCCACATTTAAGTTACTTAAGACTTTTGGGACAGGCCCTGAAGACGCAGCACAGCATGTACCGAGAGGCCCCCAGACGAGGTCTGCTGATTGACCACCATAAGGGCCATTCCCAGGCCTATCACCACAGGGCAGGGATCATTGGAGGTGGGTAAGAGACAAAGGCCGGGTCCGCGGCAGGGCCAGCAGCTACTCCCAGCACTACCCATCCATAGCCTGGAAATAAAAAAGAAACCCTATCTGAACTTCCAGGGACCAAGATGGCAGAGTGAGCCCTGGCTGCTCCAATCCCCCCTCCCCTCCCACTTGAAAACACATTAATTATTGCCCCAGAGGAAAATTTTAAGCAGTAAAGGCTTAGGAACCCGGGAGGAAGGGTGTGGCTAAAGTCCTGCCTCAAAATGGGAAGAAAGCAGGTTACAAAGACAAAGACTCTGGGATCCTATTACGTTGAGGGAGGAAACTGAACTCAGAAGGAGAGAATATTGACCACACCCACAGCTGAAGCCTTAACAGGGACTATGACCTGGTCTCAGGCACAGAAAGCATTCCTACATGAGCTCAAAAAGAGCTTTGAAATCTGGGTTAGAGAGGTAGAACATCAAATCAACACCTCTTATAAAAACAAAATTGCGAAATTAGAAAAACATTACAATGAAGAGAACAGCTCCTTAAAAAGTAAAAATGTGTGAACTGAAAATGAAATCTGAGCATATGGAAAAGGAGATTCAAAAACTAACATAGTAATTCACTAAAAACTAGAATCAACCAAATTGAAGCCAATGACTCTATGAGGAACCAAGAATCAGTCAAATAAAACACCAAGACTGAAAAATTAGAAAAAGAGGTAAAATACCTCAATGGAAAAATAACTGACTTGGAAAACAGATCCAGGAGAGACAATCTGAGAATCATTGGTCTACCAGAAAATCATGGGAAAAAAACGAGTCTGGAAAATATCTTCCAAGAGCTCATCAAGGAAAACTGTCCTGAGATCCTAGAACCAGAGATCTGGAGAATCCACTGGACACCTCCTGAAAGAGATCCCAAATTGAAAAGTCTGCGAAACATGGCCAAACTGGAGAACTATCAGGTAAAGGAGAAAATACGACAAGCATCCAGAAAGAAACAATTCAGATATCGCAGAACCACAGTGAGGATCGCACAGGATCTGGCAGCCTCAGCATTGAAAGATCGGAGGAACTGGAATATGATTTTTCACAAGGCAAAAGAGCTTGGGCTATAACCAAGGATCACCCATCCAGCAAAACTGAGCATAATCTACCATCTATGCTACACAAAGGCATAAAAACTATAGTAGAGGGAAAGAAGGGAGGGAGGTGACAATTATATGAGCTTTTCCTTCACTGGTTCTGATGCAAGGAGGGAATAACACAACCAGCTAAATATAGGACTCTATTAAGAAGAGACATAAAACTAATAATAGAGGGAAAGAGGGGACGGAGAAGAGCACTGCATGAGATCTATTTCCATCAGTCTTGGTTCGAGGAAGAAATAACATACAACATTGAGTATAAAATCCCACAGGCAGTAGGAGGGGGCAAGGGCCAAGAAAGGGATGGGGTTTAGAAGGGAGGGAAGAAATAAGGGAGGGGGACAGATAAGAAAAGAATACTGAGGTGGTGGTCAGAAGGAAAACTGGGAAAAGGAGAAGGGGAAAAATAAAAGCATAAACGGGAGGGAAAAGGATGGATGTAAAGACAGGTAATAATCATAACAACAGGAATGGGATGAACTCTCCCATAAAACAGGTGGATAGCAGAATGGATTAAAAACCATAATCCTACAATACGCTGTTTACAAGAAACACATCTGAAATGGGGATATGCACAGGGTAAAGGTAAAAGGTAAAATAGATCATGCCTCAGCTAAAGTAAAAGAAGAGGGTAGCAATTCTTAGGCAAAGCAAAAGCAAAAATAGATCTAATTAAAAGAGAGAAGGGAGGAAACTATATCCTGCTAAAAGGCACCATTGAAAATGAGACAATGTCATTATGAAACACTTATGCACCAAGTGGTACAGCATCTACATTCTTAAAGGAGAAATTAAGGATGGTAGAGGAAGAAATAGATACCAAAACTATATTAGTGGGGGACTTCAATCTCCCCGTCTCTGAGATTGATAACTCTAACCTCAAAATAAACAAGAAAAGTTAAAGAGGTAAATAGAATCTTAGAGAAGATAGATATGGTAGACCTCTGGAGAAAATTGAATGGGAATAAAAAGGAATATACCTTCTCAGTGGTACATGGCATATATGCAAAAATTGACCATGTACTAGGGCATAAAATCCTCACAATTCAGGGCAGAAAGGCGGAAATACTAAATGTGTCCTCATATCATGATGCAATAAAAATTATGTGTAAAAAAGGGCCACGCAAGGATAGATGAAAAAGTAATTGGAAACTAAATAACTTAATCCTAAAGAATAAGTGGGTCAAACAAGAAATGATAGAAACAATCAGCAATTTCATTCAAGAGAATGAAAATAATAAGACAACATACCGAAACTTGTGAGGTGCAGCAGAGGCAGTTCTTGGGTGAAATTCTATATCCCTGAATGCATACGTGAATAAATTCCAGAAAGTAGAGGTCAGTGAATTGGGCATGCAATTGATAAAGCTAGAAAAAGAACAAACTGAAAATCCCCAATTAAGTACTAAATTAGAAATAATGAGAGCCAAAGGAAAGATTAATAAAATTGAATTCAAGAAAACTTTTCAACTAATAAAACTAAGTTGGTTTTATGAAAAAGCCAATAAAATTGATAGACCTTTAGCCAATATGATTAAAAAAAAAGAAAACCAAATTTCGAGTATAAAAAATGAAAATGGTGAACGTACTTCCAATGAAGAGGAAATTGATAATTTGGAATTATTTGGCCCAATTGTATGCACATAAATTTGACAATCTTAGTGAAATGGATGAATATTTACAAAACTACAAGTTGTCCAGACTAACTGAAGAGGAAGTAAACTACTTAAATAACCCCATCTCAGAAAAAGAAATTGAACAAGCCACCAGTTCCCTAGGAAAAAAGCTCCAGGGCCAGATGGCTTTACTAGTGAATTCTACCAAACATTTAAAGAACAATTGACTCCAATACTTTACAAACTATTCGGGAAAATTGGAGAAGAAAGTCCTACCAAATTCTTTCTATGAGACAAATATGGTGCTGATACTAAATTGGGAAAAGAGAAAAGACAAAAGAGAGAGAAAATTACAGACCAATTTCTCTTATGAATATACATGCAAAAATTCTAAATATTAGCAAAAAGACTACAGCAAATCATCACAAGAATAATACATTTTGATCAGGTAGGATTTATTCCAGGAATGCAAGGGTGGTTCAATATCAGGAAAACTATCAGTATAATTGATTACATTGACAACAAAACTAGCAGAAACGATATGATTATCTCAATAGATGCAGAAAAAGCTTTTGACAAAATACAATATCCATTCCTATTAAAAACACCAGAAAGTATAGGAATAAATGGAGTTCTCCTTAGAATAATAGGTAGCATCTATTTAAAGCTACCAGCAAGTGTTATGTGTAATGGGGATAAACCAGAAACATATCCAGTAAGATCAGGAGTGAAACAAGGATGTCCACTATCACCCCTCTTATTCAGTCTGATACTAGAAATGTTAGCAGTAGCAATTAGAAAAGAAAGAGAAATCAAAGGAATCGAATTAGGCAAAGAAGAGACTAAGGTATCACTCTTTGAGATGACAGGATGATAGACTTGGAGAATCCTAGAGAATCAAGTAAAAAAACTCCTTGAGACAATAAATAAATTTAGCAAAGTTGCAGAATATGAAATAAACCCACATAAATCCTCAGCATTCCTATATATTTCCAACAAAGTCCAATGGCAAGAGATAGTAAGAGAAAGCCCATTTGATGTTACTGTAGACATTATAAATTAAGAATCTACCTGCCAAAACAAACCCAGTAGCTTTATAAACACAACTACAAAACACTTTTCACACAAATATAATCAGATCTAACTAGTTGGGAAAACATCAAATGCTCATGGCTGAGTTGAGCTAACATAATAAAGATGACAATTTTACATAAATTACATATTTACTGCCGTACCAATCAATCTACCAAAAAATTATAGAGCTAGAAAAAATAGTGACAAAATTCATTTGGAAGAATATTTTGATCAGACAGGTCAACATTTTGATTAGACAGATCTGTCTTAAAATGTCTTTAAAAAAAAGTCCTAAATATCAAGGCAATTGATGAAAAGAAATGCTAGGGAAGGTGGCCTAGCCATACCAGATTTTAATCTATATTATAAAGCAGCAGACATAAAAACTGCTTGGGGGGAGGCGGCAGAGGGAGGGGAGAAAATTTAAAACTCAAGGAATTCTGGAACTGAATCTTGTAAACTAAAAGTAAATAAATCAATTTTAAAAAAATAAATTATTCCTGGATTAAACAACAACAACATTTTTCCCCCTGAAAATAAAAACCTATTTTGAAAAGGAAAAAAAAAAAAACAAAGCACCTTTTGGTCATTACATATGATACTACTGTAAAAATCTGGAAATTGATGCTCTTTTTTTGTTCTTGATTATACATTCGGGACATATCTGATACTTTTTATGTCTATAATTTTAATTGGTAGTATCTACAGTTGCCAGTACAGATCCATCTTAATTTCTACGAGCTTTCTTAAAAAGCATTATTTTCCCAATTGCATTTTTAAAAATTTTGTTTCAAATTCTCTCACTCGCTCCCTTCTCCCCTCCCTGAAATAGTAAGCAGTTTGATATAAGTTATACATGTGCACTCATGCAAAACATTTCCTTATTAGCATGAACTTCTCTTTAACCATTTGTCACCAGAAGATGTCACTATAGGGCAGTAGTGTCAAACCCAAGGTCCATTAAACCATACCTAAGGATCCTTGTGAACCACATACTTAGAAAACCATTTATTAGCACAATAGTATACACTATTGTATTTTTGTTTATTTTGTTAAGCATTTCCTAATTAAGTTTTTAATCTTATTGAGCTGCACTGAACCCAAATTTTGTTAGCTGGCAGTAGACCAGAGACGGTTGACAGTTCAATCTTTTACTTCCCCTCTAAGGGAGAAAAAAGAAAGGAGCTAAACTTTTACTTCCCACAAAGACCTTTATACTATCTTTTTTGATGAACTCATCAGCTCATTTCTCTAAACTGATGATTCCCAGGTCTGTGTGTCTGTGTGTCTGTGTCTGTCTAATTGCTTTTAGTCCTATATCATCAACTATCTTTTGGACATCACAGATTGCATATCCTATAAGTATCTCAAATTCAACGTGCCTAAAACGGAGCTCATCTTTTCCCCTCCAAACTCTTCTAAACCCTGATATTACTGGGTATCAGTGCCATCGTTGACTCATCATTTGTATTCATTCCGTGTAGCTCATTTGTTTCCATCTTCTCAACCTCTCACACACATCCCCTTCTCTCTACTCACACGGCCACCTCTCTAGCTCAGATCCTTATCACTGTACACCTGGCCTATTGCAATAGTTTGTTCATTGGTCTCCTCATCTCAAAGTGTCCTGTTCAAGTTCATCCTTCACTCTAGGGCCAAAGTAATTTTTCTAAATCGAAGGCCTGAGCATGTCATTACCCTAAGCTTAGTGGCTCCCTGTTACCTCCAGTACCAGTGGTTTGGCATTTAAAGTCCTTTGCAAGTTGACTCTTTGCTACTTTTCCATTCTTAAACTTTGCATCCCTTCACAGTCAGTAAACATGTATTATGTCCCTATGGGCACTTTGAAAGCACTGGAAATGCAAAAAGGCAAGACAGTCTCTGCCCTCAAGGAACTTCCTGTCTAGTGGGGGAGATAACAAGCAAACAGATGAACACAAAAGTAGCTATATAGAAAATAATGAAAAGAGGGAAGGCACTAGAATTAAGTGAGTCTAAAAAAGATTTTATGCAGAAGAGATTTTGGTTGGGACTTGAAGGAAGCCAGGGAAAGCAATAGGCAGAGAAGAGGAGGGAGGGGATTCCTCGCAGGGGAGACAGCCAGCAAAAATGCCTCAAGCCAAAAGAAGGTGTATTGTTCCTGGAATAGCCAGGAGGCCAGTAGAGGAATTTTGACCTAAACCTGGAAGAGATTGTGATCCACTAAAATTCAGTGAATAGGGGGATAACAACGTCAGACCTTCTCTAGGAAAATCACTTTGGTGACTAAAAGGAGGATGAATTGAAGTAGGGAGAGACTTGAGACAGATCTACTCACCAACAGGCTATTACAATAATCCAGGTAGGAAGTGATAAGGGCCTGGACCAGGCAGTAGCAAAGGTGTGTATTCAGGTGTTGCAAAGGTGATAGACAGGCCTTGGCAACAGCTTGGATATGGGGGGTAAGAGAGAGTAAGGGGTCCAGTGTGACTCCAACTAGTTTGTGATCCTAGGGTACTGGGGGCACGGTGTTGGATGCCCCCACCCCCATAGTAACAGTGAGAATAGGAGGCAGGGAGGGGTTAGGGGGAAAGATAGAAAAACTGTGACTGAGATACAGTCTGACTCGCTATTCCTCAGCAATAATACTCGTATCTGCCAACTCCTATGCATTTTTATTGCTGTCCCCCAAGCCTAGAATGCTTTCTCTCTTTATCTCTACCTTCCAACTTCCCAGGCTTCCTTCAAGACAGCTGAAATCCCACCTTGTGAAGAACTTTCCAACTGTATTCCCCAACACCTTCACTGCTAGACCTTACCCTCTGAGATTGTTTCAGTCATTCCACATGTGTGTGTGAGTGTGTACATACATACATGTATACACACATATATACATATATAGTTATCTGTATTTGGGGCAAAGTGGTACCATAGGTAGTACAGTGGATAGAGCCCTCGGCCTGGAGTCAGAAAGACTCATCTTAGGGGCGGAGCCAAGATGGCGGCATAGAAGCAGCAAAGCACCGCAGCTCCCACACAAACATGCTAAAAAACTCATAAAATAGGACTCTAAAGAGATTTTCAAGCTCCAAA
>CM053600.1:29671492-29687764 GCA_028646575.1 Pseudocheirus occidentalis
TGTAAATAGTTCAACTTTGATAAGTTCCTTATGATTTCTTTTCTATGTTTACCTTCTCAAGCTTCTTGTATTCGAGTGTCAAATTTTCTTTTCAGTTCTAGATTTTTCAGCAAGAATGCTTGAAAGTCCTCCACCTCACTGAATGACCATATTATTCCCTGGAACATTATACTCAATTTTGCTGGGTAGGTGATTCTTGGTTTTAATCCTAGCTCCCTTGATCTCCTAAATATCATATTCCAGGCCCTTTGATTCCTTAATGTAGAAGCTGCTAGATCCTGAGTTATCCTAATTGTGTTTCCACAGTATTCAAATTGTTTCTTCTTGGCAGCTACTAATATTTTCTCTTTGATCTGGGGGCTCTGGAACCTGACTATAACATTCCTAGGAGTTTTCTCTTTGGGATCTTTTTCAAGAGGTGATTGGTGAATTCTTTCAAGTTCTATTTTGCCCTCTGGTTCTAAAATACCAGGGCAATTTTCCTTGAGAATTTCTTGAAGGATGATTTCTAGGTTCTTTTTTTGATCATGGCTTTCAAGTAGTACAATAATTTTAAAATTGTCTCTCCTGGATCTGTTTTCCAGGTCAGTGGTTTTTTCAAAGAGATATTTCACACTGCCTTCTATTTTTTCATTGTTTTTGAAACTGTTTAGTAGTATCTTGATTTCTCATAAAGTCATTAGCTTCTATTTGTTTCAGTCTAATTCTGAAGGAATTATTCTCTTCAGTGAGCTTTTGAAATTCTTTTTCCATCTGGCAAATTCAGCTTTTTTAAGGCATTCTTCTCGTTGGGTTTTTGGGCCTCTTTTGCATTTGAGTTAATCTATTTTTAAGGTGTTATTTTCTTCAATCAGTTTGTTGACTCTCTTTTCATGAGTTTCTTGCATCATTCTCATTTCTCTTCCCAATTTTTCCTCCACTTCTCTTATTTGGTTTTCAAAATTCTTCTTAAGCTGTTCTATGGCTTGTAACCAGTCTACATGTTTCTTGGAAGCTTTTGGTGCAGGAGTTCTCACTGTGTTCTCTTCCTCCCATTCCATGCTTTGATCTTTTTTGTCCCCAAAAAAGGAATCTAAAGTTGGATTGCTGTTCTTACTTTGCTTCCTTTCCCTGCTCATGTTGCCAGTCAATTATTTGAATTTTTAGCTCTTTGGAACTCTGCTTCCAGAGGGGAAAGCTCTGCCCCAAATCGCTGAGGTTTTTGCAGCTGCTGGAGCTATTAGGAGGCCGCTGCAGCCCCTACCAGCTTTGGCTCTCTGAAAACGCACCCCAGGACCACCACCCAAGACCACCATCCTGATCCAGGCCAGTTAAGGTAAGAGCACTTAGCCCCTGAATGTTTGCTTGGCCCCCCTGCAATCTGCAGGCTGTGAGCTCTGAAGCAGCCACATGGAGTTGGCTACGCTGCTTTTGCTTCTTCCTTGCCCTGGGTGCAGTTTGGCCAGAGGCTCGCCCCCAAATTTAGCTTGGTTTCCACTAACTTTTCACTTAGTGCTTATTTCTTATGGCTTGATAATTCTGGAAATTGCAACAGCTGCCACTGATTCACTCTCCTGAAGGCTTGTCCTGGCCTCCCCGGGGCTAAGCTGCATTTTCAGGCCAGGCTGGTTTCAGCTCTCAGGGTGCTGCAATGAGCCCTTCCTGTCCAGCCTGCTGAGCTGCCTTCAGCAGGAGATGTGTTGTTCTGTACCTTTGTGAGTTATGGAGTCCTAAAATTTGTTTAGAGCCATATTTTATGGGCATTTGAAGTTCCTATGTGGGAGCTGCAGAGTTATCCTGCTTCTACACAGCCATCTTGGCTCCACCCCCACAAAGTTACACTATTGGTAAGTATCTGGGGCTGTATTTGAACTCAGTTCTTCGTGACTCCAGGTTCAGCATTAGATTCAGCTACTCTACCTCCTAGAACTACTAGCTTCCTTCAAAGCTCAGCTGGGATACCTCCTCCTACATGAATCCTGTTCTGGCTGCCCCCAGTTATTAGAGGTCTTTACATCTGTCTCCAGTTAGGGAATGTTGAAGAGTGGGTCAACAAGTCAATGACACTTGTTGTCTCAAATGGTTGTCGTGAAAATCAAATGAGATCATGGTTGTGAAGTACTTAGCACCATGTGTGGCAAAAAGAACGCATTTAATAAATCCTTGTTTCCTTTCTATTTTCAGGTTTTGTCTGTTTTGGAGGGTCAGTATTATTGAAAATTCAGGTGGTGGGAGTTGCATGAATAGCTCCTCAGCTTCCACACTGCTTGCTCCCAGCAGTTCTCATTCCCAGCATATCTGGCTGGCTCTCAGAAGAAGCTCTCAGGATCCTAGCAGCTCTCTCTCTCTCTCTCTCTCTGTGTCTCTCTCTGTGTGTGTGTCTCTCTCTCTGTGTCTCTCTCTCTGTGTCTCTCTCTCTGTCTCTCTGTCTCTGTCTCTGTCTCTCTCTCTCTGTGTCTATCTGTCTCTCTTTGTTTCTCTGTCTCTGTCTCTGTCTCTGTTTCTCTCTCTCAGCAATTGTCCATGGATTTTTATACAAAGCAAATACCAAGCTGAAATAACTGCTTGGGTTAGAAAAAATAAAAATTAAAAATTATCATGTGAGTTCCCATGTGTTCACTTTAGCAGCGCATATACTAAAATTGGAATTTTTAAACAGAAGATTAGCATGACCCCTGTGCAAGAATAACATGCAAATTCATAAAGAATAACATATTTTTCTGTGTTTTTACTCATATTCAATTTTTTTGTCTTTAAAAAATATTTGGGATGGTTCTCTGAAGGGTTTGTAAGGAATATGGGGGAAAATTATGCTGACAAAAAACAAAATATCAATAAAATTTTTTTAAAACATCTTTATCAAATAGACATGAAAGGAATTTGGGGAAATGATAAACCTTTCAGACTGTTCTTCAGTCCTTGAAATAGCAATTACAATAATCATCTACCATCATCTGAGTTTTTCTAGTTATTGGAGGCTATGCCACTGTCATCCCACATTCTCTCATAGATAGTGACATTCCTTCACATGTATGCCTTTGTTCTCCCAATGTCTCTCACAAGCAGGCTGTCTGTATCATCTCTGATCCATTTGTCTCACCTGCCTTGTCATAGATTGAGTAACCCTTTTTATGAAGCTCATAGGTGTGACTGATGTCCGTCTAAAAGACTGCCATCGGGCTGGAAAGGGATATATAGCAGTTACTGAATGCCGATCAGGAAGCTAAGTCCTTTACAAATATTATCTCATTTAATCATTGTGACTCTTTCATGTCAGGCCTGGGAAGAAATGCTGTCCTCCTGAATTACAAATCCCAGAATTCCAATCAGATTTCAAAGCATGACTCTAGTTTCCCCTTCTTTTTTCTTCCTATATTTCTACCTATAAACCTCTGACTGGTTCAGTTCCTACCTGAAGGCTTTACTAACCTTCCCCCAACTTCTAGTGTCTCCCTCACAAAATTAACTTATATTTCATATACATATATATGTATGTATGTGTATATGTATATATGTTTATATTCTATATATATACATACATACGTATCATATCTTTTTTATATTTACTCATTTATATACATATATTTTTCTTTCCAATAGAATGTGAGATACTTGAGGGCCAGGACCTGTTTTATTTTTGTATCCCCAGGTACTGGTACAGTGCCTAGAAATGCCTGTTGATTGATTGGTTGATTGATTGACTGATCAGAGAGTATGACCTCTAGCAAGTGTAGTTTGTTCGAAGTAGTTGATGTGGGTGTGTTTGCTAGAAGAAACCAAGGATATAAATTTTGGAGGAATAAGATAAAGGAAAGCAATAGATGCTGAATATTTTGGATTTGAAAGAATTGCTATAGAATGAAGAACTGATCTTAGCAGAACATAGTCCTGACCAGGAAAGAGAAAAGTGAGTTAGAACCTGGAATGTGTAAAAGGGGATCAAGTTCCCTAGGAAGCTCTATCTCATTAAGAGTGTGAGAGGGTCCCAGTGATAGGGTGCCCTCTCTCAGGTATTTTCTTCTCTTCTTTTTGATGGGGCAAGGGGTTGAGTGAAGGTGGTATGAAGAAAGTGGGTTAAAGGGGCAGCTAGGTGGCCCAGTGAATACAGCACCAGCCCTGGAGTGAGTAGGACCTGAATTCAAATGGGACCTCAAACACTTAACACTTACTAGCTGTGTGACCTTGAACAAGTCACTTAATTGCCCTACTTTCCCCCTCCAAAAAGAAAAAAAGAAAAAGAAAAAAGAAAAGAAAGTGGTGTGTATGATTTTTAGTGAATCCAGGAAAGTGAAGGTAGAAGTCTTAGGAAGATAGTATATTTCTTTAGCTTGTACTTAGGGAAAGCCCTAAGTCTTTGCTCCTCATATGCCATTCCTACAAAGAAATTAGGTGATAAAGTAAATAGAATGCTAGACCTAATGTCAGGAAGACATGAGTTCAACTCCAACCTCAATCACTTAATAGCTGTGTAATCCTGGACAAGTCACTTGAACCCTGTCTGCTTTGGTTTGCT
Organism: Pseudocheirus occidentalis; assembly: GCA_028646575.1. NCBI lineage: Eukaryota > Metazoa > Chordata > Mammalia > Diprotodontia > Pseudocheiridae > Pseudocheirus > Pseudocheirus occidentalis. Next base: position 29,675,985 of record CM053600.1, read on the forward strand.
TATCTGTATAATGAAGAAAATGTCAGCACCTACCTCTTACAGTTGTTGTGAGGATCAAACGATATTTTTGGATCCCTAATGCACTTTGCAAACTTTAAAAGTAACCGTAACCTTAAATAATATATAAATAAAGTGCTGCTGCTGCTGCTGAATTTTTTTGCCTATTTTCAATCTTTTGGAACAGAACCATCAATGGCTAATTTTTAGATAGATCATAGAAATTAGGTCTCTTAAGACAGTTATGTGTTTGGATGGGAATAAGTTCAATGTTCTATTGCATATTCTAGTAGTGATTGTATTTCAGCTAAGCCTATTTTTAACAATCTGGGTTTTATTCAACAAGGAGATTGGAACTTAAAGCAAATAATGGCAACCAGATGACTCACAGCCTCTAAGAACACCTTCACTTCCTCATTATTTTGATAGTTTGAAATCAGTGGAGAACAATGGGTCCAATATGCTTCATTTAGTAGCATGAGTTCATTTAATAACTAAACATTCTTTCTTCACTTGTTTCTGGTGATAGATTTGAGGCTTTAAAAAAGAGTAGATGTGCTCTAGTGGTTATCTCAAAACAACTGTTCTGGGTCACTGCTCACTCATCCTACAATGTCTCTGTTAGAAATCCCACTGGGACTGCTATCCCTCTTCTTTACCTTGTATAAGGGGATATTGGGGGGCAGTTAGGTGGCGCAGTAACTAGAGCACTGGCCCTGGAATCAGGAGGAGCTGAGTTCAAATGCGACCTCAGACACTTGACACACACTTACTAACTGTGTGACCTTAGGGAAGTCACTTAATCCTAATTGTGCTGCTTTCTCCCCTCCAAAAAGGCCAAAAAAAAAAGATGCTGTTGGGAAAGATACCCATTTTAGATAACAATGCCAACAGTATGATAGTGTCCCCCAGCTTTGTCAGCTTCCCCCATGCCCCCAATCTATCCAAAATGTTACTCGACTTTCTCTAGCAGCTGATCTGCAGTAGGCACAGATAAAGAGGAAAACATGACCCAAGCTAGGAAATCTTATTGGTAGGCAAGGGGCACATTGAGAAAATTCATTGAACATGGATTTGTCCTTTCGATGATGTCTTAGAGGAGATTTTAACTGATAGGCTTGAGTGCCTTAACTGAATGTATTTTTCTTAATGTATATTACCCTTTTGTGGTCTGGCCAATAAAATTTTCATGAAGATTCAGCCATCTGTGACTAAGAACATGTAACTCTCCTATTTGCTCTCCACAGTCTAATGTATTTTCATCTTCTCTGTGTTTTAACTTTGTTCTCCTTCACATCCTGTAGGTTTTTCAGTCCTGGAATAATTACACTATTCTTATAAGGGAACAATTATTTTGAGGGCTTTTTCAGTAGTGTTCAACTTTCTGTGACCCCATTTTGGGGTTTTCTTGGCAAAGATCCTGGAGTGGTTTGCTATTTCCTTCTCCAGTTCATTTTATGGGTAAGAAAACTGGGGCAAACAGGGTTAAGTGACTTGCCCAGGGTCACACAGCTAGTAAGTGTCTGAGGCCAGGTTTAAACTTGGGAATATGAACATTCCTGTTTCCAGGTCCACTGCTCTATCTGAAGAGGTGGGGGAGTTCTGGGTGTCTGATGGGGGTCTCTGAGGGATTTCATATGAATCCCTAGAGGGTTTTTGTCTGGAAAGAATTTTGTCAGGACCCAAGCTGTCTTTTGGCAAGTTACAAATTTTATTGCTATGCTGACTTAGTAACAGGCAGGAGAAATAGAGGGACCTGCAAAGTGCAGGGATCTAAGGTAGAGTTATAAAGTTTTACACTCTGCAGCGGGCAGGAAAAGGTTAAGGATAGCCTGCAAAGAGCTGAGGCTTGAGGTGCAGGTTTTATAAACATAAAACTCAGTCAAAGGTTAATTATGCTAACTAGGTGAGTAAGGGTGGAGTTTGGGAGGAGTTTAGGAGTGGTCAGTGCTTAAAGGGACATGCACTTTATGTATCAACTGCACAGGCGAATTCCCCATAATTCACTGGGAGATCCCCCTGGGGGGGGCTATCTGGAGGTATGGTTTGGGGCTTGAAACATCACTAGTTTACTTGTGGTCAAGGATGAATGAGATATGTCCAACATGGCTGTTGGAAGGATAGGCTTGGTTGTTTCCAAGTCTGGGAATTAGACTGATTAGGGATTCAGGAGGTACCATACTGAGACAGAGTTATCTCTCTGATAATGTTGTTCAAGGCTTTTGGGTACAGCTGGCCACTTAGAACAAAGGGGTTATAGATTTCTCTAAGGGTTTGTTTATAGAATACTATTGAAGGCTTGTTTCTAGGCAGACTAGCTGGCTCAGGTAAAATTTTAGGTTGGGGGAAGGGGAGAGGCAGGGTTAATGCCTTTATGGCTGGGGGGAAAGTGTGACTTTTACAACCTAATTGCACAGGCTTGTTACAGACTGATGGTACATACATAGGTACCCAAACACAAGTGAGATTTTACAAACTGAGGTTACAGACAAAAGCATCCCAGACCATATCATATCCATTGCACTACCTAGCTGCCCCATAAGGGAATAAAGTACTCATAATATTTAAAATTTTGATTATGAACTTAATCTTCCACAAGCATTTCATTTTTAATATTTCAATATGCAAAACATTTCAATATATACTAGATAAAAAGGAACATATGAAGAAACTAAATTTCTGTTATGTGGAGCTTGTTGTTTTGAAATATAGGTATATTTATACACATGTATATATGTGTATGCAAGTATGATTTTCCAAGTCTTGGTGAAGTTTTATCCTATGACAAATACATACATATACTTCAACAAGGTAGTAAATATATTTTATAAATATTAAATGTTACTATTAAATATGTATGTCATATATAATTTTACATATTTATATATATATGCTATAAATATATTATGTATAATAGATGATAATATAAGTTATATAACATGTTATTGTGTTAATTATACATAATATTTATTGATCATATATATATAATTGTATACATAATATACTTATAGAATGTTATATTCGCACTCTACTTACATAGATAGACTATATTACAGTGTACATGGTATAATAGATAAAATCCCTGGGCCTGGAGTCAGGAAGATACGATCTCAAATCTGGCCTCAGACACTTACTAGCTGTGTGATCCTGGCCAAGTCACAACCTCAGTTTCCCCAATTGTAAAATGGGGATCATAATAGCATCTACCAAATTTGCGGGGTTGTTGTGAGGATCAAATGAGATAATGTTTGTAAGGCACTTAGCCCAGTGCCTGGCACAAAGTAAACACTATATAAATGCTTTTTTTCTTTCTATACTTTTGTCTTTCCTCACCTGCATTTTTTTTTCCATAAGGTTTTTAAGGTCTAAAAATAAGCTAGTTATATATGCCTTGAAACCTTTAGGATGTTCTAATTCTAGCCATTTTATATTTCTCTGATATATTCAGGGGTGTTTCAAAGGTCTTAGTTCACTTTTAAGATTTAGTAGCTTAAATAGCATAAGCTTTAATAACTTAAAACTGTACTAAAGTTTTCAGAACATTTTCTGTTTATTTTAGCAATTTTTTTATATGTAAGCCCTTACCATGGACTAATGCTGTACTTACTGATAATTCACTTAGTCATGAGTCATTGAAAATTCTTGGAATGTGTTTAAATGTTATACACAGGTATGATTACATATGTGTATGTGTATATACACTCATATATATGTATATAAGCATACACAGATGCATGCATGTATATGTGTGTACATGTATATGTATGTATGTATGTGTGTGCGCATATATTCCAACAAATCCCCTACCTTCTAGGACCTTTCATTCTACTGGGAGGGAAGAAAACAGAAGGATAGCAAATACACAAATATGCATATAGAAAATATTTCTGAAATAAGTGCAAAGTAATTTGCCAGGGTTGCAGCTGGGATGGAGGTAATTAAAACTAGGAGGATTTGAAAGTCCTAGAGCAAGAAGCAACACTTGATGGAGGCCTTGAAGTGATCTATGCATCCAAAGAGGCAGAGGTGAAGAAGGAATTTTCCAGGTATAGGAGAATGAAAGACCTATCGTTACCTACAAGCAAGGGCCCATTTGGTCCTCCGGTCATTTTTGAGTCTTATCATAACATTACTCCAAAGGAAAAAGAAAAACCCAAATAAATGTCATCTAAAGAAGAGAAGTCATTCTCTGTCTCACTTCTTATTAAGCCTTAATCACTGAATGGACTTTGCCTCAGTCAAACTGGGACCTGTTGAAGACCTTAGCATGAAAAGACCAAGGTCCTGGCCCATCTCCAGTTGTCCTGATCTATATCATGCTACTAGCCCCAGATGGCTCTGGAGGAGAGAGTGAGGCTGGTGACTTTGCACAGCCCTCCCTGACTTAAGTCCAATTCACTTGCATGTCATGGCATCACCTCCCTCACGTCATGGTCCTCTTCTAGAATGAAGGACAAACAGCAGCAGTAGCGGCTCTGATGGAACAAGCACATCTTCAACACCATAGCTCAAAAGTCCCCACCAGTACTTTATCCTTTTCTTTTCTACTTACTATGAACTTAAGAAATATAAATAAGCAAGAACATTTCAGTATACAAAGAAGATTTTTTTAAAAATTGAATTGCATACAAAACTGTGAACCCGTAATACATATAGTTTTTTAAATGTACATATCAGGATAGTAAGAATGTTGTCTTTGTGTCCCTTCTGAACTTGGTTCTGTGTAATTTTAATGCAATTATTAATGTTCTTTTTTCCTTTAAAAAAAAAACAACCTCTTTCATTATCCACCAACCCAAAGCTGCTTTTAGTAGTTCAGATGAGATAACCATGAATTCATAGCAACAACAACAAAAAAAGTTTAATGAAACAGAGTAATTAGGCAAAAACAAGGATTTAAATCAGGGATTATATAACATTGAACTAATTCCCAAATAGCTGCTGCCTCTATTATGTGTCCTCCTCCCGCCCCTCAAAGGGATCCCTGTGATCTAGGTTCCCAACGCTGTCTCATCAACACAGCAGAATGGGGAGTATTTCAGTTACTGGTGAAAAGCTATCTAGAAAACTCACCAAAACTTGAAGAAGTGCCGGGCTCCTCTGTGTGGAAACCACAAAATCACTAAAACTTGGCAGGTCTTCAGTCCTAAGAATTGTTTTAAAAAGTACTACAGCCACCATTTTCTTTTTTTCTTTTATTTCTGAACTTACATGTCAAATAAATCGAGCATTTCCATATAAAAATCAGAACAGAAAAAAGGGGTTTGCATGAAACTATTAATTTCTATTACAAACATCTAGAATAGACATTTATCACAGTCATCATTTAATTTCCAAAACTATCATGCTTATCCATTTTCTCCTGACCTTTGTTCTATTCTTTTCTCTGCACTAAAAAAGATGGCCCTCTTTTAATTTCATTTCTTTCCTTTTTTTGTAACAACTTTATCCCTGGATCACATCCTATTTCATCTTTTCTTACCACTGCTGAAAAAGCAAAAAGAAAAACCAAACTCTTGTTTAAAAAAATTCCCACATTAGTAATGGATAAAATTGCACCTTGTTCTGCACCCCGAGTCCATCATTTCTGTCAGGAGGTGGGTAGCATGCTTCACCACTGTTCCTCTGGAATCATAGTGGATCATTGCCTTGATCATAGTTCTTAAATCTTTAAAATATGTTTACCTTTACAATAGTATGTGGTATAAGTTGTTCACCTGGTTCTGCTGCATCAATTCACATAATTCTTATCAGGTTTCTCTGAAACCCTCCTTTTTGTCATTTCTTATTGTTCAATATTATTATATTTACATACTATTCCCCAGTTGATGGACACTATTTTAGTTTCTAGTTCTTTTCTATAAATAAAATGAGGTGCTATAAATATTCTCATTAAAATGGGTCCTTTTCTTCTTTCTTTGATCCCTTTAGGATATAGCTCTACTATACTTTGAGTCAAAAGGTGGTTACAGTCAAAAGGCTATTTAGTGGATATTATTTCAAATTACTTTCCAGAATAGCTGGGCCAATTCACAATTCCACCAACAAAACATTAATGTTTCTGTTTTCCTTTAATTTCTCCAGCCATTGTCATTTTTCCCTCTTTGCCAATATAATAGATGTGAAGAAGAACCTCAGAGTTACTTTAATTTTAATTTCCCTTATTATCACTTATTTGGAATTTTTTCCTCATAGTTATTGGAAGCTTTGGTTTCTTCCTTATGATATCCCTGCCCATATCCTTTGACCACTTGTCATTTGAGGAATGGCTCTTATTCTTACAAAAACCCAGGAGTTCTGAGTTCTAATCCTCTCTCTGCTACCAATGAATTATGTAATCTTGAACAAGTCATTCCAACTCTCTAAACCTCATTTTTAAAATCTAGAGAATTACTAGGTCTGCATCCCATAGAGATCATAAAAATGGAGAAAGGGCCTACATGTGAAAAAATATTTATAGCAGCTCTTTTTGTGGTGGCAAAGAATTGGAAATTGAGGGGGTGCCCATGCATTGTAGAATGGCTGAACAAGTTGTGGTTTATGATTGTGATAAGCAGAACCAGGAGAACATTGTATACAGTAATAGCACCATTGTATGATGACTGACCTTGATAGACTTAGTTCTTCTCAGCAATGTAATGATCTCAGTCAGTTTCAAAAGGTTCATGATGGAAAATGCCATCCACATCCAGAGAAAGAACTATGAAGTCTGAATGCAAATTGAAGCAGACTATTTTCTCTTTATCATTGTTTTTGTTTTTTCTTTCTTGTGGTTTTCACCTTCTATTCTGGCTCTTCTTTCACAACATGACTAATGTGGAAATGTGTTCAATTTGATTGTACAAGTATATCAGATGTATATCAGACTGCATGCCATTTTGTGGAGGGGGAGAAAAAAGAGGAGGAAAAGTTTAAAACTCAAAATCTTATAAAAGTGAATATTGAAAACCATAAATAAATAAATAAAATTTTAAAAAATACAGTGAAGAAAATGGACTAGGTAGTTTTTAAGGTCCATGCAACTTTAATTCCATGGTCCTATGAAACAGTCCAAATATTACTGTACAAAGTGGGTTCATAGTAGGTGGAGGAAGGATCAAACCCATAGGATTAATCAGGAACTGTTTACTGTCGTAAGTAAGTTTTTGGTCAAATTTGGAGATGAATCTGCACAAAAGAGATAGCAAGGGAACATAGCATTCACAGAACCATGGAGATACAAATGAGTAAACTCTAACCAGAATAGAAATTACTTTGGAGGAAATAAAGGGGCTATTAGATAAAATATTTGAAAGATGGTTTAGTTGATGGGGAGCTTTAAAGGTAAGACAAAGCAGTTTAATCTCTCTCCTGAACTCCCTGAAGTCCTGTAACATCAAATGCCTATGGGGTATTTCACACTCCACAAGTCCAGAATAGAACAATATCTTCTCAAAACTCATTCTCTGGGGGTGACTTTCCCTGTTTCTGGCAAGGATACCGCCAGCCTTCCAGTCCCCCAGATCCTCAACCTTGCTGTCATCTCTAATTCTCCACTCTATCATCCTTTTCATCCAACTGGTTGCCAAGACTTGTCATTTAGGCTTCAGCAACATCTCTCACCTTTGACCCCTTCTTCCACTCACATAGGTCATCCTAAATCAACCCTTCATCACCTCTTTCCTGGACTATTTGAATAGCCTCTTAATTAACTACCTTGACTTAAGTCTCTCACCACCCCAATCCATCCACAAACAGCTGTGAAAGTGATTTTCCTAAAGCATCATTCTGACCCTGAAACTCCCCTTTTCAATGAATTCAATGCCACTAAACTGGCATTTAGTATTTTTCTCAGCTTGGTCCAAATCTACCTTTTCAATCAATCAATCAACAAGCATTTGTTAAGAGTTTTCTGTGTTCCAGGAATTGTGCTAAATTCTGGGTAAACAAAGAAAGGTCAAACAAACAAAAAATAGCCCCTGTCCTCAAGGAGCTTATATTCTAATGGGAGAAGCAATGTAAGTAACTAGACATGATCTATATATACAAAGTAGATGGAAGGTAAGCCAAAAGAGGAAGGCATTAGCAAATGGGAGAGGTGGGGTGAGTGACAAGTAGGGAGGGGAGTGAGTGGCGAAGGGGGTGGACAAGGGCTCCTATAGAAAATAGGCTTTGAGGCAAGCCTTCAAAGGCAACCTGGAAAGCTAAGAGCCAGAGATGAATGGGCAGTTTTCCAGGCGTGGGAGATAACCAGTGCAAATACACAGGAGGTGGAGTTTTGGATGTAAGGAACGGCAAGTAGGACAAGTGTAATTAGATCACAGAAAATGAGGGAAGAATGGAAAGGCAGGAAAGGGCAAAGTTATGAAGGGCTTTAAATGCCAAACAAAGGACTTTATATTTGTTCCTGGAGGCAATAGGGGGCCACTGGAGTTCACTGAGCAAAGTGTGATGTGGTTAGATATGAGGTTTAAAAAATCACCTTGGCATTTGAGTGAAGAATGAATTTGAATGGAGAGAAACTTGAGACAAGAAGAATGGCTTAATTACACATTACCCTATCCCCCACCCCAGAAATTACAGTCCAGCAAGACTGACCTTTGGAAAAAAGTTATTTTTTCCAATTCCATGTAAAGACAAATTTAACATTAATTTTTTAAAATTTTAGTTCCAAATTTTCTCCCTCTCTCCCTAATATCCCTCCTCCCTGAGATGATAAGCACTTTAATATAGGTTATATATGTGCAATCATGCAAAACATTTTCATATTAGTCATTTTGTGAAAAAAGACACAGACCAAAAGAAAAAAATTAAAAATGGCATGCCTCAATCTACAGTCAGACTCCATAAGTTCTTTTTTCTGGGTGTGTATAGTATTTTTCATCTTTGGGTACTTTGGAATTGTCTTGGAATATTCTTTTTTTTTTTTTTGCTTTTTGGAGAGGGGAAGGCAGGGCAATTGGGGTTAAGTGACTTGCCCAAGGTCACATGGCTAGTAAGTGTTAAGTATCTGAGGCCAGATTTGAACTTGGGTCCTCCTGACTCCAGGGCTGATGCTCTGTTCACTGAGCCACCTAGTCACCTGCGTCTTAGAATAATCTATTGCTGAGAATAGCTAAATCACTGACAGCTGATCATTGCACAAAGTTGGCTATTACTGTGTCCAATGTGTTTTTAGTTCTGCTTACTTCACTTCATATCAGTTCATGTAAGTCTCTCCAGGTTTTTCTGAAATCAGCCTGTTCATCATTTCTTAAAGCATAACAGTATTCCATTAGAAAGATTGGCCTTTTTACTATCCCTCACATTACAGTGCATCATATATTGCCTCCGTGCTGTATTTCCCTGGTTGTCCCCCATTCCCTGGAAGGCTCTTTCTCCTTACCTCAGCTCTTATAACCCCTAGTTTCCTTCAAGTCTCAGCTGAAGCGCTGCCTTCTTCAGGAGCATTTTCCTGATCCCTCCCAGATGTGAATCCTGAAAGGACAGTTTCATTGTTGTTACACAAACAATCTCAGGGCTTAATGTTTGTTGATTGATAATAGTTAGATAGACAGAGAAAGATATAGAGAAATAGAAGATAAATGAAAGGAATAGATGGAATAATGATAGATATATAGAGAAAGAAGATAGAGACAGAGATAGAGACAGATGGACATAGAGATATGGAAGATAAATGATAGAATGATGGTAGAGACATAAGTGGATGTACAAAAAAAGGAGATAAGAGAGAAAGAGAGAGAGGAGAGAGAGAGGCAGAGAGAGAGAGAGAGGAGAGAGAGAGAAAGAGGGAGAGAGAGACTCTCTATAGGGACAGATAGAGAGAGATAGAAGATAAACGATAGAGAAATAAATAGATATAGAAAGAACAGATAGAGGATAAATTACAGATATAAAGAAACAGATGTAAATAGAGAGAAGATAAATATAGTACTTGAGATAGAATGATAGAGATATAGAAAGAATGATGACAGATAATAGGTGCAGACAGATAGAGACAGAAGGTAAATGATAGATAGATGATATAAATAATAGAAAGATAGATAGGAAGAATATTCTGGTCAAGAGAAAACCAATATAGGTGCTTGTTGTTGTTCGGTCACACCCAGCTCTTTATGACTCCATTTGGGGCTTTCTTGGCAAAGATACTGGAGTGATTTGCTGTTTCCTTCTCCAGCTCATTTCACACATGAGGAAACTGTAGCAAACAGGGTTAAGTGACTTGTCCAGGGTCACATAGCTAGTAAGTGTCTGAGGCCAAATTTGAACACAGGTCTTCCTAACTCCAGGCACTCTGTACATTGCACCACCTAGCTTGAACAGGGTACTAACTAATGCATTAAAAATAGCGTGTAAGGCAAGTCACATCATGCTGGCTATTTTTGCAGGAAAAAAGAAAACTTTCCAAAAGGCTTTTTGGAGATACCAAGGACCTATACTATGGAAGTGGAAGTAAAGATGTAAAGGGTTAATGAGAGTCCAAAACATCTTCTCTCCCACGGGAATCTAGGAGCTGCCTCTGGTCCTCTCAGTTCCAAGGCTGCTCTGTGTACTCCTTAGAGGTAAGAAGGTGCTGAGAACCACAGTGTACTGGTTGTTCTCAAGGATGTCTCAATAGGGACTGCTCACTTGCTGGACTACTGCTGATGTCATTGGCTCGGGTCTCCTCCATTGGCCTACACCCCCTGTGCATGAGGTGGTCATGCATGAATTATGCTTACTTTGGAGTAATATAGTAGCTTGTTTGCTTACTGCTGGTGGCCATGTTAGAACAAACTACAAACCGCACACATTTCAGGTCTCTGGTCTCTTCACTCAATCCCTCCTGAGATGCAACCCAAGACTGGTCTTTGGGTATGCAAGGGGAGCGGCCACAACAAAGATGTAGGAAGTATATTGAAGGAAGAGTTTTCCTTTCTTGGTGGTAACAAGACATTCAGGGTAGAAAAATGGGTAGTGAAGGTAAAGGGAAGATGCAAAGGTGATTTCAAGGTTTTGAACAAATGTGAGCTGTGCTAGGATCAGCTTGCAAAGTCTGAAAGGTTGTATTTCAGTGCCTCCCTCCCTTTTCCACATCACATAGTCTGGGGCTTTATTCTCCCTACCTTGACACACCACACAGTTCTGTCTAGCGGCTCATCATCATCTCTCTTATTTTGTTTTACTTCCAGCCCTCTGAGGTTCATCCCACCCACCATTTCAAACTCCTTTTATAGAATCCATTATCTTGCCCCAAAATTTTCCCTTCTTCCAAACTTTCCTATTATTCTTAAGTAATGTCTTTCAAGCTACCCAGGTTCTAAATTTTGGTGTTATCTTTGACGCCTCACTCATGCTCACCCCATATAATCCATTCTGTTGCCAAATCTTGTTTCTACCCTCTCAAAATCTCTCCTCAGAGTCCTGTTCTCTTGACAGCTGCCCAGCTTGGTACATGCCTTCAAAACTTTGCACAGGGTCTATTGCAATGGGTTTCTGGATGATCTCCTTACCTCAAGTCTCTCTCCACTTCAGTACATTCTCTACTCAATTGCCAGTGTGATCGTTCTGAAGTGCAGGTCTGACCATGTCACCCTCCTGTAATGGTAATTAATTTGTTTGATCAGATGTTAAGTAGATCCTAGTAATCTAGTGTTAAGTATAGAACTCTGTCCATTGATGAAAAGGTGTGAATTCCCAGAACTCTGTCCATTGGTGAAAAGGCATGAATTCCCCTGTGACCTGGAAGAATGCTATTGGCTGAGACACTCCCCTGAACCATGTTGACTTGGGAGAAGGCCAGTGTTTATAAGCAGGAGAATTAC
>CM053600.1:29688264-29712236 GCA_028646575.1 Pseudocheirus occidentalis
GAAGGAAGGAAGGTGGTGGAAGAAGAGTCAAACCAAAAAAGGATAGCAGCCCAGTATAGGGAACATCTATTTATGCTGGAGAGTTAAAGGAAGAATCTCCCAGCTCATGGGCATAAGAGCCCAGTTTATGATAGTGCTTTTCCTCAACACATGTTGTTAATTATTTATTTATATTATTTATATTAACTATGCTTGGCCTCAGTTTCCTCATCTAAAAAACAAAGAAGTTTGAACCAGATGACTACTGAGGCCCCTTCTAGCTCTAGAGCTGTGAACCTACAGACATAAGACATTATTTCTCAGGTCATAAGAGCTCAGAATTTTGAAAAGGTGATAGGGCTTTCTGGAGGAAGGGTGCCGAAGTGGAAAGAAGACTTGGGTTCAAGTCTCATTCTTTTACTATGTGACCTTAGAAAAAGTTACCTAACTTCTCAGTACCTCAGGATATAAAATTTGCATTACCCTTCTCACAGTGTTACTGTGAGAATTAAGTGAAATATTACATAAAGCACTTGGAAACCACAAAATTCTGTATAATTCAAGCAATTCTTATTACTGGAGAATGGAAAGTATTCCAGGTTGGATTGATGGCAAAGTATAGCCATAGGATTAGTGACTGTGTGAGGAATAATGAGATGGATTTGAAATCAGAAGACCCGTATTTGAACCCTGGCTCTATTTGCTAGTTGAATGATTGTGGATAAGTCGTTTCTCTGCTTGGAATCTCTGTTTCTTCATCTGTAATATGAGGATAATAATACCTACCTCACACAACTGTGATGAGGAAAACATTTTGTAAACCTTAAAGTCTTCTAGAAATATGAATATTTTTAGAAGATATGAAGTAGAAATTAGCAGATGAGGTAGTAAAAGTACCAGGTGGACAATGGATGGAAAACTACGAAAGTTCTACCATCTAAACATTTTACACAGAATGATTAGAATTCAGGGGTGGCGAACCTGGGGCCTGAAGGCCCCATGTGGTTTTCTCAATCTTCAAGTGTGGCCTTTTGACTGATTCAGCTTCACCTAAGAATTTAGAAGGCCACATGTGGTCTTTAGGCCCCAGCTCCCCACCACTGGATTAGATAAATGTCTATTCTTTTCATTGCTAAGAAGCACTTTGAATAAGAGGCTATATGTGTGATATGTTTTATACTTCTCTAACTGTTGTGACCGATACATTTCCCTGAAGGAGAAAAACCTGTGCTGTTCTTTCTCTGGGGGAGGGAAAAAACCAAAATGGAACCCAAATCTCTTCCCTTTTTATAAATGTTGAAATATATCTAATTGCATGTTAAATTCTATGACAAATACCACAAACCTGTAAATCTTATAGTGTAAATTCGTGCAGTATTTATAGAATCACTGAATTTCAGAATGGATAAGCACCTGAGAGGTCCAAACCTTTAATATTAACAAAATTACCTAATGTCTGCTTGAACACTTCAGTAGCAGGCACCTTACTATCTCATAAGTAAACGTATTTAATTTTTGCGCAGTGACAATTTTTTTAAAAAAGTCTTACTTTTGCTTGTTTTTGGTTAGAATCTGCCTTTCTGTAACTTCCAGCTATTGAATTTTTTACTCTTCCTACACTTTGGAGTCACATAACATAAATTTAACTAACGCACTTCAAGATAAATTTTTTCTAAACTAAAAAGCCTCTCTTCCCTCAAAGAGGACACTCAGTGAGGCCATGGACAGAGATCCATATTTGGAATTAGGAAGACTAGTTCCAACCTTGTCTTAAAATGTCTATTATCTGTATGACTCTGGGCAAGTCACTTAACTTGCATATTTAACTTAAAAGTGTATCATGCTTATTTTTTTTCATCTGTTAAATATTTAACAGCACACTCTGGCTAGTCTAGTCTTCAGGTAAGATATACAAAAGAGTTTTTGAAGAAGGCAACTTAATAAGTCAGTCCAAACTTAATATTCTGATTTAATATAGAGCATGTGTTAGTAATAACATACACATCTAGGGGGAAAATCCAGACCAAAACTGAATAGCCTTTGTAATAAACTTTTCTAAGCTTTATGGAATTTTTAAAAATCAAATTACTTCATTTAAAATAAGTGATGTTTAAATTTCACTTCACCTGTGTGTGTGTGTGTGTGTGTGTGTGTGTGTTGGAGGATCATCATTAGCTGTAAACTTTTATCAATCATTGCCTAGGCATAAGACACTGTGCTAGATACTATATCCACCCACACATACATACACACATACCTACATACCTACATACATGCATACGTGTACATACATACATAAATATTTTTTCAGACACAAATATGAGATTATATTTATATCTTGGGGAGGAAGGAGCACCAGAATTGGTACAGGGAACTTCTGGTAAGGAAATTCCCTCTGTCAATTCAGATTAATAGCTGCTCGGCAACTTTTGGAGATTTGCTTGGGTCATGAAAAGGTTAATATGTTAAAGGTAAATATGGCTTGCCTATGGTCATATATTCTGTATCAGAGATAGGATTTGAACTCAAGTCTTCATAATTCCAAACCCAGTTGATAGACACAGTCATTACATTATGATTCTAAGCAGAGGGGGGGAGAAAATAGGGGGATGGAAAGAGAGGGAGAGAGGGAGAGAGACAGAGAGAGACAGAGAGTGATGTGTCTGTGTGTTATGTGTGTGTCTGTGTGTATATAAGAGAGAGTTATGTTAGCAATTTTCTCTTTTGAGATGTGCATTTGATATTCTTTCAGAAACCTTTGGGACCCTTTCTTTTAGAGTAAAAAACGGAGCATTGACCAATATCTGTAATACATGAATTCCTGTTTACAAATCAGAATGCATTTTCCATATGCTCTGATATATGTCTAATTACAGGTAAAAACATGATCAGATATTTGACTCGCTGCGTAGTTTAAAAAAATAAAACAAAGAAAGATCACTGCTCTTTTTGTTTTTTGCCATTCTTGATTTGTGTTCTGTATATGTATATACATGTGTGTGCATACACACATGTATATCCTAGGTACTTCAAAAGTGTTAGTCCACTTTTAAACTATTAAATTATATATAACTATTAAAGCGATATAGTTATACTAAAATTATTTTATATACATATTTGTGTGGATATAGATATATATCTACATATGTACATATGTATGTGTATGTTTCATTTGTCACACACATGATATTGCAAAAGTGTGCAGTTTTCAGATGTTAAAACTATATATAAATATATTAAAACTGAAGATAGCTATGCAAATTATCTACATATACAAACTAAAGCTTACAACTACACTAAGATTTTGGGGATACCTTGTATCCCACATATACACTTACAGAAAAAATTTAGAGATGCTAATGTACATTTTTGCCAGGTATCAGTCTAAATTCTCAGACATACCAAGCAACAACATTTTAGGAACTGGAGGGTTAGAAACAAGAGGGAGGTAACATGATCACTCATAAAGGTTATTTCTCCTACTTCTAACTGTATTTTTAAGCTGAATTCACATTCATTCTAGCAGAAATTTAGAATAAGCAACTATTCTCTGCCTCTTGATTAACCTCTTGATTAATCTCAGATTTAAAAAAAAGAGCAAACCACAGACAAAGCATTTAACACAATGCAACCAAATTACAAAATACTCAACAAGACATTTACCAAAACATTTTCTTTTTTCTTAGGAAGCTAGAGTTTGATCCTACCATTTTGGGTCTTTTTTTTTTCAGAGTGGGATGTAATGTTCTCACTGGAGGAAAGCTGGATGTCAAAGAAACAGAGATCAGCCTGACATCGGTCCAGTAGCTTTAGTTAAAGGAAAGAAAAGGAAAAGCATTAGGTTGTACTGTCCCTGGGGGGGGGGCAGTGTAAAAAAAAAGCTTTGCTATCTTCACTAAAACTTTTCAAAAAGTACTGCTGAGAGTAACTATTAATAGTATGAACTTCCTCACAGTCATTATGGGCTAGAAACTCATTTTCTTTCAGAACATCATTTAAAGAGATTATTAAAATTCTTCTCTGCTGTTCTTCCCCGGAATTTTCACTGGAGATAGATATTTTTTCTCATTGGTTTTCATTTTACTCTAATATTTTTTGTGTATATATATATATATATATATATATATGTATACATATACATATATGTATATATACATATATATTTTCAGTTTACAGACTGACTTAATTCAAATGAGAGGCAGCATTCATCCACATCAATGTTGAAAATACCTTTTGGGTCCTCTTTCTGCTTCTGCAAGCTCCAAAGACAATGAGTCTCCATGGAATGAAGGAAAACCAAAGCTACATGGGAAGGAAGTGAAAGATTAAATAGGAGGAAGTGTACTCTTAAGGAGTAGACAGTCTGAGACATGAAATTTTGCAGAAGTACAGTTTCCTTTGTTTTATGCTCATTTAATTGTGGTTCAGAAAAAATAAACAAATAACCTACAGCTTAAATCAAAACAATAGAAAAATATCAGTTCAAATGAATGCCCATTGGAATATAGTACCCTGCTCGTCTCTCCTGAGGTTACTCTTATACATTCCTATTCTGTCTCCATCTGTTGTCTTGCTTTCTAATTATAAGTCCTGCTGGGTCTGGACCAACAAAATAAAACAAAACAAAACAACACCAAGCCCCCAAAGAAAGCAGTTAGTTCAGTCAACTCAGTGAAGACTCACAGTCACTTAGAACTTTTTGAAAAAGGAGGTTATGTTTTATGTGCCTTACCTTTCATTTGTCACTTAGCACGTATTACCTGTAGCATTATTTATGATTTTAAGCCTCTGTCCTGAGTCCCTCTTGAGATTGTAAATCCTTCCAAGTCTTTTACTTCTTTGTATCTCAGGCTGTATAGCCCAGCATGCCACTCATTTATCCATTTAAAAAAATCAGTACTGACTACACTGACATATTTTGTGAGGCACCAGAAGAGAAAAAATGCTCAGTAAATGGTGGTTATGATTATCAGTTCTAGTAACGGATAAGTACTGTACCTGGTATTTATCCTCTAGTAACTAGTACTGGATAAGCACTATTAGGAGAACACTATTGGGAGAACAGGATTCTAGTTCCAGTCACACCAGCGTTGCTATGTGACTACAGGCAAATCATTTTATTTGTCTGCTTCATCTGTCAAATAAAGAACTAGTGGACTAGCGCAGAGGTTCTTAACCTGGGGTCTTGAACCTTTTTTCATAATCTGATAAGTACTTCAATATAACGCATTTTATGTGATGCTTAAAAACAAACAAGCCATTATTCTCAGAAGTCAATAGGCTTCAGCAGACTGCCAAAGTTTTCTGTGACAGAAAAGGTTGAGAATCCCTGGACTAGTCGGTTTCTAGTTCTGATACTACATGGTGATATAATTCAGTCAGATATCTGATCAATTCAGGGACTGAATTTAAAAACAAATCAATTGAACTGACTTATTGTTTGGTCTCAAGTGATTTTTAATTGAGTAGAAAAATATCTAAATTTTTTAACTCAGAAAATTATTCCTCTTCCTTAGATGAATTCAGCATACTCATAAGCATCATGAAGTAACATACCAGTCTCTTAGGTGTGAGATGTTATATTATTCTACTTTTAATTACAGGTGAATGAATGGATGAATGAAACATTTGTTAAGCACTTACTATATATAAAACACTCTGCTAAGCTCTGGTGATGCAAGAAACTGTCTTAAAATCCCAGTTTTAAGAAGCTCACGTTGTAATGAGAGAGACAATATATGTGGAAGATTTCATCTACAAGTCATATGGAAAAGTCCCATGATCCTTTAGGGAATAGCAGTGAAACAGACATTAATGTCTGATAAAATCCTATCAGTTTCTGATGTTGAACCATTTGATAGTGCCAGGGACCTTGGTGCAATATCTTTCTTTTTAAGTCTTCAAAAGATGTAGTTGTATCATCTACAGGATCTGCTGCCAGGCTATGGCTATGCAAGGTGCTGCAACTTCCCAGGGAGATGGTTTTGGGGACTATGGTAGAAGCATGTCTATTCCCAAGACTCTTAGGTTCAGAATATTGAGCTGTCTCAAATTCAGAGTCTGAGGGGAAATAGTGACCAAAGCTGTAGTGGTTGCCTGGCTTGTCTTTCCAAACCTCCCACGATCCCTACGAACCCCTATCCCCAGCCCCCTTTTCCTCCTCCCTACATTTTGCTTCTCAGACTGGCTTTCCTACCTTTCAGGTGGCAGTCAGTTAGTAGTTGAGAATGATGAGGGACCCTCCTTCAGCGGAATTGCTTCCCCAGATGCTGGCTGTGAGGGGTAGGGTGGAACCAGGATTGGTAGTTAGACTAGGGGACACTGCTATACTCTGGGCTCCTGTGACTATCTGTCTGATGGTTGGAGTTGGTCTGCAGCTGTTGCATGGGGAAGATAGCCCCTCCCAGCACCTCCCACCTCTTTGCAATCATTTCTTCCCTCAATGATGTCTGTAGAGGTTGGCCTATAAGCAGGTAAAAACAAAAGTATACAATTTTTTGAAAATCTGATAGTGATATTAAGAGACCTACTTTTTACATAAAAAATAGTGTTATTTAGAAAATTCAAAGAAAAAAGGGGGTATGGTTAAATTGTGTTTGAAAACTTTATATTACAACTTTTCAAGGTGCCAAGAAATATTTAACTCATATGGATCCTATGTTATATTGCTTTTTAATTTTAATTACTATTTAATGCTGTTATTCTGCTCATGTATTTCTATTTCCCATTTCATAACACTGTCTAAATGGACTTCCTTCTGTTGACCTTTAAGAAATAAAGGCACATTCTGGTTCCTCAAAGCATTTTTGAAACAAATGAAGCTAGTTGGACAGACAATGTGATTTCCAGTCCCAGATCAGGGCTTCAGTTGGCATCTTGTCTCTTCACATTCCCTAAACCCCACCTCTGAACCTTACATTCCCAAATGACAAGAAGGAGCAGAAAAGAAGAGCAGCTCTTGTTTAGTATGCCCAGAGAGAAGGTCCACCACACTAATTAAAAAAAAAAAGTTGGATATTTAAAGCAAAACAAAAGAAAAACCAAAGTCTTCTGAAACAAGTCTCCATGAGCAAAGAGATTATGTAGGCAATTCTGGTCTGAAAATCAGAACCTTGGCCGTTTCACATATTAATTGTGTGACTCTGGGCAGTGACTAAACTCTGGAATCAAGTTTCCTCATCTGTAAAATGTTGAGTTTGAACTAGATGGCCTTTGAGTTCCTAAGTCTATGATCCTCTGTTCATATGAGCTCATCTACCCTCACCACTCCTTTTTGCTAAATTAACTCAGCCTGAGAGAAAACTTAGCAGTATAATTTACAATGATAATAAATCTCAATTCTTTCCTCTTTTGCGTATCTAGCGTGCAATGAAAGACATAAAAGTGTAATCTGAAAATCATATCATTAACATATTTCCCATCCATTTGTGGAATCACAAGGTCATAAAACTGGGAGAGATCTGTATTAATTCATTACTAATGTTTCCATAGCACTTTTTTTTTTACTATTGCCTAGTGAGATAGGTATTTCAGGGATTATTATCTCCATTTTACAGACATGGAAACCAAGGATGAGAGGAACCTACCTCTAGACAGTCACATAAATAGTTGGAAATGGAACTTAAATTCAGGTCTTATGGCTCCAAGCTCTCTGCTTTTTTTAAAAAATGAATTTAAATTTTTTTCAATGACAAAAAGTCTTTTTTATTTCCTTATCTCTGCCCTGCCTTGGGGGAAAAAAGAAAAACAAGATCCTTGTAACAAATATATGTTGTGAAATAAAACAAATTCCCACATAAGCCATGTATACATACATATGTAGTATATAGTATATGTATGTATATATAAATATATAGTATATGTATATACATACATATATATATATATGATATATACACACATGTCTCAGTGAAGACCCTAAATTCATCCCCTCTCTGTCAGAAGTTAGGTAGTCTATTTCATGATGGGTCCTCTGTAGTGGTTGTTGGCATTGTAGTTTAGCCATTACTCAATGAGAAGACATCCTCATTTTTGGCTAACACAAAAGAGATGCTATAAACAGTTTTCTACACATAAGTCATGTTCTTCCTTATTTAGTCTCTTTGATATAGACTTTTAATATATTTTAATATATTTTTAATATTTTGATATAGACTTCTTTTCTGCTCCTTCTTGTCATTTGGGAATGTAAGGTTCAGAGGTGGGGTCTAGGGAATGTTAGGAGACATGACGCCAACTGAAGCTGTGATCTGGCACTGGAAATCACATTGTCTGTCCAGCTAGCTTCATTTATTTCAAAAATGCTTTGAGGAACCAGAATGTGCCTTTATTTCTTAAAGGTCAACAGAAGGAAGTCCATTTAGACAGTGTTATGAAATGGGAAATAGAAATATATGAGCAGAATAACAGCATTAAAAGATCTAGACCCAGTGGCAGTTTAGATGAGTCACAGTTTAGTAACTTTAGGATATAGTTCCAAATTATTTTCTAAAATGCCTGCACCCCACTACTCTTTCCATGGAATCTGTCTGTGGACAGAGATTCCTAAGGTATTTTTCAAAGATTCTGCAATGTAAAGGTGGGAAGTGTAGACCAAAAAAATCCCCTACCTCTCATACACTGTACATGGAGTTTCACAAGTGGCTTCTAAGGGTATATATCTTACTAAAGGAGTAGGTGGGGGGAGTTAGTCTATAGCCATCTGGAAGCTCTTCAGTTTCTTCCAAATAACATAGTTTTAATTTCTAAGATTATTTGACGATCATGTGAATTCTTAGTCATTGCCATACATCACAAAAGGAATGGCAGCAGGTATGGTTCATTAATTCTCTGACGCCACTGGACGTAAATATTGGCATTACTTTGGGATTCAACATATATAATAGTATCGAAGTCATACTGCAAGGAGGAAATTTATAAAATAAACTTGTTTGTTGTTGACGTGGTGAGTTTTCCCTATGTCAGAAGGCTCACGGATCACTCAATCAGTTAAAGCGGCAGAATATTGAACAGAAATGGATTGGCAGACTAATTTTGTTTTCCTCAAAAGGAGACAACAGGGCGCATGTACCAGGTGGGCAGTGCTTTTTGGCGATACGTAGTTGTCTTTCTCTTAGTCTAAAATTACTTTCTATGTAAAATGGCTTCCACATTAGTATTTCATATCCTATCACAATATCTCCTCTTCAATTTTCTAATTAATTGTATGGAATTAGTAACCTTTATGTCTAAGTCAGAAAATCTTAGAACTGGGAGGGGTGTGTGTGTGTGTGTGTGTGTGTATGTGTGTGTGCATGCGTGTGTGTATGTTGTAGTAGGAGTGAGTGTACTTTAGGGGACTTTTTATCCATAAAGTACTTGATCTTTGAAATTAAAATTCTGTTCTAATTGTATAAGCATTGGTAACCCCATCCAACAAAGCTATAAACAATTGGATAAAAGCAGAAAAAGGTAATGATTCAAAAATGTCCAAATATCTAGTTTGGGTCCAGGAGGCTACTTTGACCAGAATTTGTGGAGCCCTCTGGAATTAATAGGACTCAAGAAGGCACTGCCTACCTACATGCATTCTGTTATCTCCTTTTAAGGTAAATGAAATTAGTTTGTCGATCCACTCACTGTTCCATGTTTTGCCACTCTAACTGTGTATAGCCCCTGAAGACCTGGGGATATCACAGTAGAATTCAAATTTATTGCTAGCCCCTATTACTATAAAGAGGCACTTAAGACAGGACCTACCCTGCATTCTTAATCACTTTTCAAAGCTGGTTACAGATGACCAGCCCTTTATTTCCTAGAGTTCCTGAGCTTATCTGAAGTAACTAGATGGCACAGTGGATAGAGTGCTAATCCTGGAAGGAGGAAGAGCCGGGTCCAAATTCTACCTTAGAAATACAGTAGAGGCGGCTAAGTGGCACAGTGAATAGAGAACCAGCCCTGGAGTCAGGAGGACCTGAGTTCAAATCCAGCCTCAGACACTTAACACTTAATAGCCATGTGACCTTGAGCAAGTCACTTAACTCCAACTGCCCTGCCTTCCTCCCTCCAAAAAACAAAAAAAAAAAAGAAAAAAGAAAGAAATACAGTAGCTGTGTGAATTAGACAAGTCCCAATTTCTTCAATTGTAAGATTGAAATAATAATAGTACCTACATCCTAGGGTTATTGTACAGATCAAATAAAATAGCAAATGCTTGTTCCCCACCCCTGCCCCCGGTTACATAATTGAAGCTCTAGTCCTCTAGTCTTATTTAAATAATCAAGACTTCCCTCTTCCCCACAATGACCCCTCCATTGCCAGTCTTCTTCACTAACCAAAGCTCCTGAATTTAGAAACTTTCACAGGGTAACTCCAAGAGTTGACATCGAGATATTGTTTCCTTTTATTCAAGAGGGATCGGTAGCCTTCTAAGATTTCCTTCCAGCAGAAAAAGACAAATACTAAGACAGCCCTCAATGGAACAATATGAACCCAGAAAAATATAAGTAAAATAGTGACACAGATATCAATACAATGAGGCAGGAAAACCCTTAGAAAATCCTAAAAGTTGCTGCAACATCTTTTCAGGGGTGGAATTCCTGGTCTTCATTTGCAGTGCGATCTGGACCTGTGATTTCATTAGCAGAAGGAGCTCCCAGATATGAAGACTCCCTCTTCCAAAGCAGGTATACACCTCCTTTTTTACCTTCGAGTCTTAGAGAGGAGCCAAAAGTTCTGTTCAAGTAAATGACTTGACTCCGTCAAGCGGTCAATATGGGCTTGAACCTCGGCCTCTCCGTCCACCAGGTCAAGCTGCCTCTTCAAGGGCTCATTACTGTCTAAGTTTTTCAAATAACAGTAATCCTTCTCAATAACTTTCTGAAGACGAGCATTTCTGACTTGCTAGCTATACTGCTAACTGCTCACATTTATATACTAGGTTATAGTTTACGAAGCAATTTCCTTACAAACCTGTAAATACTTGTGAAATTACCTCCATTTCAAAGAAGTGAATTGGTTTCATAGTATATAAGCAGCAGGCCCTGTGTTTGAACTCAAGGCCTCCTGATTCCAAACCTAATGTTGTTTTTTTTTTTAAAAAGTGTTTTATGCTCTTAAAAACAAGAACATCAACTGTCCTTTCCCAATGACACCCGTAGAGCCCTTCCTTGTAATGAGTACAATCAAGGTACAGACTGACCATGTCTGAAACATCAGCACATTGGTTAGGCAGCTGTTGTCCCGGCCATTGTTTACCAGCTCTTGGCCAAGGGGAGGGAAACCCACCTCACCCTCAAGTTTTTTGAAGTCAGGACCATTATTATTGTTCAGTTGTGTCTGACTCTTCATGACCCTTTTTTGGGGGTTTTCTTGACAAAGATTCTAGAGTGGTTTGCCATTTCCTTCTGGAGCTCCTTTTATAGATGAGAAAACTGAGGCAAACAGGATTAAGTGACTTGCCCAAGGTCACACAGATAGTAAATGTCTAAAGTAGGATTTGAACTCATGAAGGGGAGTCTTCCTGATTCCAAGTTCACTTCTCTATCCATTTTGCCACCCAGTCGCCACTTCATCGATTGAAGTCTTTAGTTATATATACATTTTTGGGGCCATTGTTTTTATTTGTCACTGGTTTTATTTGTTTTGCTGTACAACAAATTTATTTGGGATTTCAGGTGTCCTTTCCACATCTTGCATTGACATTACCTTTTCTCATTTGCAAAGTAATTTACATGCACTATCTAGTATAGATCTATTTCAGAAAGGATATTAAAACTCAATTTATGAACAAGTAAAATGAAGTTAAGACATGAAAAAGCAGAGTATTAAAGTCTCAGACTTTTGGTAAAATATAATTAAAAGGCTATTTCACCAATAAAAATGAAAATGATAGAGTAACTGAAATAACTAGGCCACTAGTGTAAGCTGCTAGCCATTGATCCCAATGGACTAACATAAAACAAAATATTCAAAGGCCTCTTAATTTTGCAATGCTTCAGATCCTTATAATTTAGAGCAGTTTTATTTCATCTTGTAATCTTTGAAGGTATGTGTTATTTATTCTTCATTATTTAATGTGACAACTGTGTCTTTGACTTGTTTTCCCTTTTCAATAGAGCAACACTATTTATGAATGGCAACTATAATTCATATAAAACCAGGAAATTGTAAACAACTGCCTAGAATTCTCTAGAAGTCCTTTGGAAAGTCATATAAATCATTAAATCCAGGGTCACCCATGAGATCTTCAGTTATTTGAATTCCAATATTGTCATCATTAAAATAATTTTCTTGTACTTACAGTATTGTGAAGAATTTGCTTGATGAGGCTAGGTAGGGGGGCTCATGAGTGGGGGAAGTATGATTCAGAATATGAGTAAAAGCCAAAGGAAGGAAAAACAAATTCATTTTTTATTGGAATATACTGTGGACCATAAATTTCAAACAAAGGACCCAAACTAGGTTAAAGTATAATTGGGAAATATTTAACAAAATAAATAAAAATATGATAAAATATAGATAATGTTGTACTTTTAAACTAAGTAAATAAAGTAAATCCTGAAGAAATACTTGTGTTTGGTTTAGTAGGACCCCCTCCTCCATTTCTATTTGAGTTTGAAATCACTAGGCTAGATGTTCCTTCCAGTTCTAAATCTTTGATTCTAAAAAGTTTGAAAAACCATCTCCCTCACCAAATTGATAACTAGTCATATACATTACTGAAATATTTTCTTTCTTTAAAAATGGATAAATACCTAGAGGAGGGCTTGCCCTTCACAATGCAGACTGTGAAGGCAGCATTTCAATATGATTTAAAGAGCACATTTATATATAATTTTCATATTTTAAAACATTGGTTTTAATAATTTATCATCTCCCCCCTCCCCATTACTGCTTTCTTAAACTCAAAGGAAAAGTCACACTCTATTTAACACTGTAAGTTTCACTTCTCTGTAAAATGAAAGCTCTAAAAACGTCCTTGACAGGAAATGCAAACTCATAAAAAAAAAAGTCTATTTTTGTCAAGAGCTAGTCCAAAGAACAGGGTAGAATAGGTTAGAAGATCCCATAGGGATCATTGGCTTTGAAGAAGGCCACTTATAGGAAGCATCAAGTATATCAAGTATGTGACCTGCTTAAGAAGATAATTGATTAAAGTCAACAGAATAGAATTTGCCCAGTTTCCCTATTATGCTTAAATCAGATGGTTATTATGAAAGCCTTCTCAGGTCCTATGTGGGCATGTTGACTGTGGGGCATTTACATCTTTATACTTGGAGTGAAGACAAGCCCCCTATATTTAGCTGTTGTTTAGTCATTTGTCAGTCATGTCTGGCTCTCTACTACCCTATTTGGGGTTTTCTTGGCAAAGATACTTGAGTGGCTTGCCATTTCCTTCTCCAGTTCATTTTACAGATCAGGAAACTGAGGAAAATGGGGTTAAGTGACTTACTAAGGGTCATACAGCTATTTGAACATATTTGAACTCAGAGAAATGAGGCCTACTACTCTGTACCACCTGGATTTAGAGTCAGGATTTAGGGTTTAAATCCTAACTCTGACACTGACAGCTTGTCAGTCCATAGGCAAATCATGTGACCACTCTGAGCCCTAAGTTCTTCACCTGCAAAATGAGGAGGCTGGATTACCTGGTCTCCAAGGTTCCTTCCAGTGTGATCCCATGATGCTTGACAAAATGGATGACTGTCCTGGCCAACATAGTGCTCATCTTCATTGCAAGATTTCTCAGAGCACTGCAGGTGTGATCATGGAATATATGTTAAATCCTCAGCAAGCTGTGTCCCTAATTTCTTATGGGAAGGCTCGAATCAGTACTTTGCAAACTTTAAACTGCTGAATAAGTATCACTATTACTATAACTAGACCCTCATTAGTATAAATAATGAATGTGATGTGATTGCATTATTCAATTTTGTACTGCATATTTCCATTGGGTTGGAACTAATGACCATATTTTACATAGTTTTAACTTCAAATAGTGTGGATTAGAATGTGTGTGATTACACTAAGCAGTATTCATTATCTGCCTTATTTGTCCTGATTAGGAAGTAGTTGTACTTGAAATCTAATGTTTAGTGCACAGTGTTTGGCATATAGTAGGTACTTAATAAATGTTAATATTGTTTCATTGATGGCTTCATTTGATAATTTCAAAGAATTCAACAACAATGGAATTTAATGTTTCTATATGGAAAGTAGGCGATATCTCCTTTTAATTCCACTTGGAAATGAAGTCCCTTAAAGGTAAGCTTCAGACAATCAAGCTAGTGGAACTAGCTTGTTTTCATATTTTCATTTCACAGGAACAGATGACATTTGTAGAACATTAAGGTCTGCAAAGCTCTTTGCATAGATAACAACAAACCTTTGGAGGTATCTTACAGATGAGGAAACTGGGGCTCAGAGGTTGAGTGACCAGGGTCACAGAGCTAAGAAGTGTCTAAGGTAGGATTCAAACCAGTTTCTTGACTCTAAGTCTGTCAATCATTTCTGCCTCAGTCATTCTGCAGTGTGAGACAGTGGAAAGGATGCTGACCTGACCTCATTCTGATCTTAGCACTAAAAAGTATCGGGAAAATCACATTTCTCTAGATTTCAATTTTCCTTTGCAAAACGAGTAGTCTAACTTAATGATTTCTAAGATCTTTTGTAGCACTATAATTGTAGGAGTTTAAGTATTTCTTGGATATACAGCAGTTACTGAGGGATATAAAAGCAACAGACTCTTGCCCTTAAGTAGCTTAGTATTTATATCAAGTTCTATTAGTCTATGAAAGAAGGTTGTTTTTTTAATCTAATTCCTTGTTGTTGTTTGGTTGTTTTCACTTACATCTGACTCTTTCTGACCGTATTTGGGGTTTTCTCAGCAAAGACATCAGAGTAATTTGCTATTTTCTTTTCCAGAGCATTTTATGGATAAGGAAATTGAGGCAAAGAGAATTAAGTGGCTTGCCCAGGGACACACGATTAGTAAATGTCTGAGGCTGGATTTAAACTCCAGGCTCAGCACTCTATCCACTGCACCACCTAGCTGCCCATAATTCCTTGTTAGGGCTGTTTTTGTTTTATAATGCTGTACACAACAGCTGTCATTTATGAGCAATAAAAATAGGCTATGGTCAACCAAGAGATCACAAATGATGGAAAACAGTGGGACTGACACAAGGAAGGGATCTGAAATTTCAAAAGACCTGAAGTTGAATCCTGACTCCAACACTTACTAGTTGTGTGGATGTAACAGAAATCACTTAATCTCTGTGCCTCAATCCTGGGATAGCCACAGGGACCCAACCTCTGAGTGCAAATATGGTGTTTTAGCCCGCTGGTGGTGCGATATCTTTCCTCTCTTTTTCCTTACCTCTTGCTAAGATCTATCCTAGGATAAGGTGAATCCAGGATGATTCAGTTTGGGTCCCTGCATTGCTGTGGAAATTATATAGATGGATAATGCCTAAGGGAAACAGCTCCTTGAAAAAGAGTCTTAGGAATGGTGATAGATTTGGATTTTTAAGAGCTTCAGGAAGTCATAGGCTTCTGGGTATTGTGCAAATTTCAGGGACGGGATCTTCCATTTAGTCATTAAAAGATGACTCACACTAATGAAGTGGCAAAAGTTTATTATAAAAGAAGTTTATTAGGGAAGAATGAGCCTTTTTGTTTAGTTTTAGAGAAGCTAGCAAACCAGTTCCTTGTCTTGAATACGGCTGCAGTACAGATATCAAAAATGCTTAATGAAAGGGCTTTAGGATGGATTATTGGCTCCATCCTACATTTCTTCTTAACTCCTCCTGGAAAGTCAGGTGCAATGACAAGATGCTAGATATGACTCTGCAGCAGGCATGTAGCCTGATTGTGGATTGTTCCATCGGTCCTAGAATGGCCAACGGCACTTTCAAATCCTACCTCTATGCTTATGTGACCTTGGTAAGTCCCTGGACCAGCATTCTGCTCATCTGTGAAATGAGGAAGTTTGATCTGATGACTTCAGTGGTCCTTCCCTGGCTATAAAAAACTATGTACGATCCTATGATCTCTGACAGTGACACTCGATATATTTGTGATGATGTAGAAATTATTTAAATTTGTGGACTTCTGTTTCTTCATCTGCAAAATAAGGATAATCATGTTTACAATGCCTGCCTCACAGGCTGTTGTAAGAAGTGTGCTTTTTAAAACCCTATATACATATATAGGGCTTAAAGACAGATAGGTGTTGTAGTGGATGTATGTAACACATATATGTATATATGTAGTATACATATATAGGGTTTAAAGACAGATAGGTGTTGTAGTGGATGTATGTAACACATATATGTATATATGTAGTATACATATATAGGGCTTAAAGACAGATAGGTGTTGTAGTGGATAGGATGCTGGACTTGGAGCCAGGAAGACTCATATTTGTGAGTTCAAATCCGGCTTCAGACAACAAAACAAAATACACAAGTGCTAATTATTTAGAGGAAGCAAGGTGGCACAGCAGATAGAGCGCTGAGCCTACTGTCAGAAGACCCAGGTTCAAATCTAGCCTTAGACACCAGCTGTGTGACTCTGGGTAAGACATTATAGCAGCAACCACCCTAGCAGGGTGATCTGATTTTCTAAAGGAAACAACTCAAAAAGGGTTAACAATCATACTTTAATCAAACATATATCATTTACCTAGTTCAGGGTGAAAAAATAAGTAGCCTGAACTTCAGAGAACACAAACAGAAGTTACAAACAGACAATATAACAGAGAAAATAATACAATTCAATAGACCAACAGACGGGGCTTCTAGGGTCTGACCATCACATATATACAGTGTTAGTTACCCAAGAGAGAAGCACCAACATCTGGGTTTTCAAAGCTGGGGGACTCAATGACAACCCAGAGTCTCATCTGGTGAAATCACACAGTTCTTCCCAAAGTGAGCCCCAAAGCAAAATCTCACCTAAGAGTGTATCTAGGCTTCTCCAGCATCAGAGGACATCACAACCTATGTGACCCACTGCCTGATTACAAAGTAACAAGGTGTGGGTCTTCCTGAAAAACAAGCCTCCCTTAAGCAAGCTTCTCCTGTGAGCTGCGCTCCACCCTTCAGCAAACTCCTCCCACCACAAGCTCCATGTGACTACATTTAGCCTATCAGGGGACAGAGTATATTTTCAAACAGGGGAAGGTCCTCAAATTCACTCAGGCTTATTAAGGGACAGGGAAGATCTTCAGATTTCCTTACCTTACAGACTTATGCTCTGCCTGCCTCAGTTTCCTCTTCAGTAACATAGGGATCATAATAGCACCTACCTAGCCAGGTTGCTGTGAAGATCAAATGAGATAGTGTTTGTGAAGTGCTTAGCACAGTGCCTGGTCCACAGCAGGCACTCTGTACATGCTGATTCTCTTCCCTTAGAATGGTCAGCTCTTGGCTCTTCCCACCAGCGCTGTGCCATTCTCTGTGTTTTTACTGCTGCTACAGACACTACCAGTTAGAGTTTCATTTTCCATCAGCAGCTCAGCTTGGTTTTCTCTCCTCTAACATTATGGTGCCCCAGGATAAGCTGATTACCTGAAATATCATCACCATGCAGATTGACTCAGCTTTGGATACTCAACAACTTCTCATTTCCCTTAGTTGTCTCTCCCCTCTGATTGGAGAACTGGAGGACAGAGCAGTAAACTCTGAAGGCCTTACTTTATTGAGGGCTCAGAACTTGCCAGCTAAGGTCTTCAGAATTTTTCCGTCAGCTGATTTGCTTGGTTTCAAATCCATGAACATCATGTCCTCATACCAAGTACACCCTGGTGTCCCCCCCACCTCTCCATCCCTTTTACACTTCCTTTTTATGTATTGTCTTCCCCATTAGACTGTAAACTTCTTGAGGGCAGGGACTGGTTTTATTTTTCCTATTGTATCCCAAGCACTTAACACTGTGCCTGGAACATAGTAGATTATTAATAAATGTTTTTTTAATTGAATTGAATCATACCTGAAGTCTACCTGAATTTTGAATGGCAGATTCAGGACCCTAAAGTTTTAATACCCATACATATAACTTGAGAGAAAGGCTGGCATAAGGGGAGAAGGTTGGTTTCAGACTCAGGACAATCTGGGTTCCAACTCTTTCTCAGCTATGCACAGAACTATAACTGAGTCACTTACCATGACAATGTTTCAGGTCAATCTCTCAGACTATAAAGTGTTGCTACTGGTACAGATGTTGACTCACATTGGTAGAAGGAATGTTGTCATTTGAACCATCCTAATACCAAAGAAATCAAAGACCTAAAGCAATAACAACAGAATTCACTTTAGATCAGCAGTTCTTAACCTATGGGTTGTGACCCCTTTGGGGGTGGAATGACCCTTTCACAGGGGTCACCTAAGACCATCAGAAAACACATATTTACATGGCTCCTCTATCCCTTTCCAGGTGGGTCTGCCCATATACAGATACACCCACATACGAGTATTAAAGGGTCATAGCATTAGGAAGGTTGAGAACCACTGCTTTGGATGCTTATATAGGCAGTAATAATAGTTTGTGTTTATATAGCACTTTGAGGTTTGCAAGCTCTTTCTTTATATTATCTAATTTCCTTTTCACAACAACCTGGGAGGTAGGTGCTATTATTATCCCCGTTTTACAGATAAGAAAACTGAGGTTAAGTTTCAGTTAAGAGAAATTGTCACTTTTACCCAAGGTCACATAGCTAGTTAGTGACCAAGGCAGGATTTGAATTCAGGTCTTTCTGCTGCCAAGGGAAAACTGTAGTAGTGCCAACACAATACTCACAGCATCAACAGTGAGGATGAATATGCCAGCACAATTCCGAATTTCAAAATATAAAAGATGGAAGCAAAGCATTTATTCAGACACAAGAAAGCCAAATCTCAAAACCAGGAAACCAAATCCATCAGAGCAACAAAGACGTTAATATGCCACAGCACACCATCCTTTAGTCTTCCCACAAACAAACACTCACAAGCCTAGTTGTCTCTTTGGTTGCATCTTCTCCTCCCTCCAGCTCTAACTGCTCTGACTTCCAGCTTCCTGTGGGCTCTGCTCCACCCTTCAGCAAGCTCCTCCCACTACAGGTTCCATGTGATTCCATTCAGCCTATTGGGGGACAGGAAAGATCTTCAAATTCCCATTACCATTACAACCATTTATCTTGTTGATTCATCACTAAAAAAGATGTTTCATTTATGTGCTTTCTTTGCTCAGAGATAGGAGGTAGGAGATGATGCCTTTGCCCTTCTTTTGTACTGAATGACCACCACCCTAATGTTATTTGATTGGAGAAAGGAATATTTTGCCATCAAAGACTAAGTGAAGTTACCTCTTCATCCAACTCCAAATTACTCATGAGTTCTTTTTTTTTATTTAAAGTTTGAGCAGTTTGACCCCCTTCCCTCCTTTCATACTATAACGGTAATGGGAATTTGAAGATCTTCCCTGCCCCTTAATAGGCCTAGGTGAATTTGACAGTCTTCCCTGAATTGAAAATACACTGTGCCTCCCAATAGGCTGAATGTAGTCACATGGAGCCTGTGGTGAGAGGAATTTGCTGAAGGGTGGAACAGAGCCCAACAGAAGTTTGCTTGTGAAGCTTGTTTTTCAGGAAGACCCACACCTTATTACTTTGTAATCAGGCAGTGGGTCATGAGGGTTATGATGTTCTCTGACCCTGGAGAAGGCTATGTATACCTCTGAGGTGAGACTTTGCTTTGGACTCACTTCTGGGAAGAGTGTTGTCATTTGGCCAGATGAGACTCTAGGCAGCCGCTGAGCCCTCAGCTTTGAAAACCCGGATGTTGGTGCTTCTCTCTTTGGTAACTAACACTGTTTATGTATGGTCAGACAGCTAGAAGCCCTGTCTGTTGGTCTGTTGAATTGTGTTATTTGTCTGTATTTTTTGTCTGCTTATAATTTCTATTTGTATTATCTGAAGTTCGGGGTACTGACATTTTGCCCTGATTTAGGTAAATGATACATGTTTGTTTAAAGTAAGACTGGTAACCCTTTTTGAGTTGCTTTCCTTTAGAAAAGCAGATCAAGGAAACTGTACTAGCAGCCATGCTGGGTATGCTAGGGTGCTTGCTCCTACACATGCATATCCTAATGGGTTTTCTTTTTGTTAAAAAGAAACAAACAAATGAAAAAATATATGTGGCACAGTAGATAGAGTTCCAGGTCTGGAGTCAGACTTTTTTTTTAAGTCTTCCATTTTAGTTTAGGAAAAAAAGGACAGCATACACTAAGCTTGATCTGTCTTTGTCTTTGAGAGGTTTATCACAAGTAACAATTGATTAGATTCTCTCTCTTATGGTTCCCAAGCCCCTAGTAAGTGGGGAAGAGAAAAATTTTTTTCTGCCCAGATGATTCAGATAAAACATCTCCTCTATCACATGTCTGTTATTGTCCTTCCCTTTTTTGCAACTCCCCAAAAAATACATATAGAAACAAAAAAGTTAAAATGCATAGAAACTAAAACAAACATAGTATGATTTATTAATTAAAGTGTTAAGTAAAACAGGAAATGTAAATTAAGATTAAAGAATAGGAAAACTTTAAAATTATAAAAAAAATTATTTCAAACAAAGAGAGAGGGGATAAGAACATTACACTGTCTCCTACGAATTTTCTGAATGACAAGTCATCATCCCACAGGATTTGATCACCTTAGTTCCTCTGACTCTCCCATCTGGCAATTAAAGGTAGAACCACATCCCTGAGGAATTGTGTCTAATCTTTCATTTGAAATATATTCCCTCTCTTGTAAGAGCATCTCTATCTCTTCCAGGGCATAGCAAAATGCAATAGTATCTCTTTAAGAAATCTCTCTTAGGTCTATTGGATAGGACATACAAAATAATTATGTTTCATCAGCAGATCTTTATTACTTTTATTTTAGCATTCATGAGCTGATCCTAATTTTAATTTAATTTGGGGAGAGAGAGAGAGAGGTGGAAAGAGAAGAAGGAGGAGGAGGAGGAAGAGGAGCAGGAAGGGGAGGAGGAGGAGGAGGAGAAGGAGGAGGAGGAGGAGGAGGAAGAGAAGAAGAAGAAGAAGAAGGAGAAGAAGAAGAAGGAGAAGAAGAAAGAGAAGAAGAGAAGGACGAGGAGGAGGAGGAGGAAGAGGAGAAAGAAGAAAAAGGAAGAGGAGGCAGACACTTGATAGAGGAGATGCTCTATCTGAATCATCTGGGCAGAAAAAAAAACTTTTTCTCTTCTCCACTTACTGGGGGCTCAGGAGCCATAAGAAAGAGAATCTAATCAATTGTTACTTGTGATAAATATCTCAAAGACAAAGAAGGAACAAGCTTGGTTGTTGCAGACTTTTTTTCTTTGACTTAAGACTAATGACTTAAAGAAGGAAAAGGAAGAAGAGAGAGACAGAAAGGGATACACAGGGATGAGACAGAGAGGGTGGGAGAGAGAGACAAAAGGGGAGAGGGAAGGAGAGAGACAGAGGTAGAGACTGATGCTTTAAACTGTCAGGCACGTTTCTAAGCACTAAAAATGTAAATACAATCAAACAAGATAGTCTTGCTGTCAAGAAGCTCACATTTTTATTACAGAAGACACATAATAGGGAAATGGAAAATCAAAAGTTTGTGTGTGTGTGTGTGTGTGTGTGTGTGTGTTTGTCCACCATCCCATCTCCCCAATAGTGCATTGAGGGACCCATCAAAATAATGGTTTGTCATTAATGTGAGAGCAGACCTGGGGGGTGGGGGAGGTTTCTAATTATAATATTCCTTATTTCCCTTTGAGAAAGCTTAGTTATTAAGCAGTCTAGTGCAGGTGGAAAAGTGTTGAATTGGGAATCAGAATTGTGTTCAAATGCTGCTCCAACGGACTTTCTCAGGAATTCCTCAGGGATTACTTCTCTGGATGATGATATAGGAGGGGTTGTGTGTATGTATGTGTGTATAGTGTGTATAGGGTATAGTGTGTGTGTGTGTGTGTGTGTGTGTGTGAGTGTGTGTGTACTATTATCTGGCTCCTCATGCTTACCAGCCCTTTGGTGGGTTGAACCAATTCCATTCATTTAAATTCAATAAACATTAAGAGTCAACCAGTAAACAGACAGGGGAAAACTTTGAAGTTTTAATCTTAATTATATTGAAATTAATTGGAACTTAATGGAATCATCAACAAAATTAATTGGAAATTGATGGAATCGCCAATTAAATGTGAAGTTGTTATTCATCATGTACCTTCCAATAAAAAAGACTATCTCTTCTTCCCAATAAAAGCCTCGCACCAAAATATCTGATTTATAGAGCAAAATATAAGCCATACCTTTATTTATAACAAGATCCAGCATGGTTTCTAGGAATGGAAGCATTCTTCTGTGTTAGGCTGGCCTGCATTTCTGTTTTAACAACTTTACTTTTGCTGCCTGGACTAGAACCATTTCAGAAATAATCACAGATGGACATCTGTTGGCTGTCCTACCTTGTTGGTTAAATCTTTGTCTGCACCCTAGAGTCTCACTAGGAAAAAGAGAGTAAAAGGGACAATTTTAGCTCCTTTTTAGAAGAGGGAATTAGTACAAAGGACATCAGCCAGTGGCCAGTATGGTAAACCAGTATTCTGGGCCCTACTATGCTCAGTCCATTACTCACAGTTCAGGAACTTAACGAACACTTCCATGGTTGTGGGAGGGTGGGAGCAATCATAGCACAGACCTTTGTCAGGAAAAGGAATTGTTCTATTACTTGACTAAATAAGCAAGTACTTCCCTGGAAAGCTTCAGCCAGTTTAGCATATGAGATTTAAACTACCATTTGGACTACAGATGCTTTTCATTCAACCTTTTCACCCTGGCATAAAAAACAAATGAAGAGCCTAGTGATTAGTAGTCAGCATAGCACATTAAAAATGTATTATTTAAGGTTCACAGTTAAGATATATAACCTAAAATCTAGCCCCTTTCATTTGAAATTGGCTGTGTAGTAATTACATTTCTTGACATAAAAATTTACGTACCATTCTAATGTGGGATCATTAAAACAAAACGCTTTTTTGGGAATCAACAAAACATATATAACCTGGAGTTTGAATTTGCTGTAAAAGTACTTGGCCTCAGGTTACCAAAGAGCTTGTGGTGCCCTAATAAACCTGAACTGCTGATTATGAGGATGACTAGGTGACTCAGTGAATAGAGCGCTAGGCCTGGAGTCAGAAAGACTCATCTTTCTGAGTTCAAATGTGGCCTCAGACATTTACACATGCTAGGCAAGTCACTTAACCCTGTTTGCCTCAGTTTCCTCATCTATAAAATGAGCCAGAGAAGGAAATGGCAAACCACTCCAGTATCTTTGCCAAGAAAACTCCAAATGAGATCACAAAAAGTTAGGCACGACTGAACAACAAAAATTGGTTTATGAAGATGAGGAAGATGGAAAGGAGAGCAGGTCTAAAATTAGAAGGATGAAGAAACTGAGGTCCAGAAGATCAAGTGATTTGCTCAAAACCACAAGCCCAGTAGAAGCAGAATTTGAACGTAGGTCCTCTGACTAAAGAACTTGGGTTCTTTCCTCTCTACATCGTAGCTCTGCCGTAGCTTACGGTGTGAGTTTGGATAAATCGCTCACCCTCTTTAAGACTCAATTTCCTCATCTGTAAAGTGAATTGGTTGTACTAAATGATCCTTGAGCCTTTCCAGCTCAAGGAACTAAGACTCTATGTTATTTACTGGAGAGTAGGGAAGCTTCCTCCATTAACAAAGCCTCTCAGACAAGTTCAGTGTCAGAGGGTTCTATTCCATTGAATCTGACAGAATTGCTTAGTAGGGCAAGAATAATTTTTAGACTATATTAAGTCTAATTAAGTCTAAGTCTAATTATATAGACTTATATAATTAAATGCTAACTTCTACATATAGACATATTATCATTTTATTGCATTTTGCTTTATTGTGTTTTTTTTCAAATTAAAGGTTGTAGCAGCCCTACTATGAGCAAGTCTATACATGCCATTTTTCTAACAGCAACT
>CM053600.1:29712736-29727755 GCA_028646575.1 Pseudocheirus occidentalis
AAAAACTGGGCTGGTTCACTCATCCTTAGGCAGCTTGACAGCTCTCTGCTCCCAGGGAGCTCATCATATTGATGCCAGACTCAATGCAGACACCTAATTGGATTTAGCCTCACTGCTGCTTGGAACTCCTGAACTCAAGGGATCCAACCAGCCTTGGCCTCCCCAGCAGCAGGGATTATAGACATGCACTATCATTAATTTCTAAGAGCAAAGCAACCTAGTGAAAAGCCCTAGATTTGGAGTCAGGAGATGTGGGTTTCAATCCTGGCTCTGTGCTACATCAGTGATATGGGGTAAATCACTTTCCCCTCTTGGTTTCCTAATCTGTAAAATGACCAGCTGGCCTAGATAATATGTAAGGTTCCTTCTGGTTAATGAGACCATGGAAATAAGCCCTGCCCTAGGAAATATTTTATCCACCTTGTAATGTCCTGTCACAAATTTGTTTATATTATGGGAAAGGTGATTGACACTAAAGTCTCCTGATTGGGTGTTAATGGGCCTTACCTGGTCACATTTTCACCTAATTTCTAAGACATTTTTGCAGCTTTAGTTAGAAGAAGAGAATGGAGTGAGCAAAAAAATATTTAGAGTCTGACAGTATTCCATTATTGGAAGATGCTTACTGCTAAGTATAGTATACAATATCCTCCTCATTACAGGAAATAAAATTTTGAAATAATACCTAGCAGAGGTCTGCAAGGTGCTTTACATATGTTAGCTCATTTGCTCCTTACAAGATCAAGGTATTATTATCCACCTTTTATAAATGAGGAAACTGAGGCAGACTAAAGTTAAGTGACCTGCCCAGGGCCACTTAGCTAGAGTCTGAGGTAGGATTCAAACTCTCACCTCCCTGACCTCAGGTTCAGCTTTCTATCCGCTGAACTCTCCCCACACCCACCCCTAGCTGCCTAAAATCTTCAGGAACAGATAAATCCATGAGTATTTGACTCAGAATCCTGACAGGTGCTACTTTCTCTCATAAGCTTACCCTTTTTAATACACTTTCAATTCTTCTGATTACAGTAGGAGTGAGTGAGTGAGTGCAAGTTCACCCCAATGCAAGAACATTGATTTATGCTTGAAATACTGGACTAGGTTGGAATTGTCTTTAATGAACTTCTGTTGATCCTAGAGAAGGGAAGGAAGACCAAGAGATGGTCTCTAGGTTTTTCTACCCCTAATATTTGGAAACAAAATAATAAAACCACCCCATGAAGAAATTTCCCTGCTTACCCCACCTTGTTCCCTTTCTCTCATGTCACTAGAGTTTGGTTTCAAAGTCCTTTCCTGCTGGACAGGCCAGACAGCTAGCCTCAGAAATAAATGGTGACAGTAATCATGGGGAAAGGCACTTAATTAAAAAGAGCAGATGATTAGCGCTTGAAAGAAAGATTTGCTAAGATAAGCCAGTGTAGAAAAATTCCCTAATACTGATCTTCAGTTAATGCTGGAATACATTAATCTGTGTTTTAGAGAATAGTTCGAAAAATCTCTCAGAAAATAAAGCAATTAATACATTGAAATATCATGATCTCAATGAAATTCAGCAAATATTTAGTAAGCACTTCCTATGTGTTGGTGCTAGGGACACAAAGACAAAAAACAAATGACCCCTGCCCTTAAGGGGCTTATATTCTATTGGAGGAAAAATATGTGCATAGAAAACTGAATGCAAAATACAAAATAATTGCCAGAGAAAAGGTATCAGAAACTACGGGTATTAGGACAGGATTCCTGTAGGATGTGGCACTTGGGCTGAGCTTTGAAGTAAACTAGGGTTTATTAATAATGATAATAGCTAACATTTATGTAGCACCTACTATGTGCTGGGCAAAGTACATTAGCTTTAACTTTATTTGACTTTAACAAATGTATTATATTTTATTTACTTATTTGTTTGCTTGTTTGTTTGACTTTAACAAGTGTCATCTCATTTAATCCCCACACAAACCTGGTAGGTTGGTGCTGTAAATTGATCCCATTTGAAAAGTTATTTCATTTTGCAGTTGAGGTAGACAGAGGTTAAGTGAATTGCCCAAGATCGCATAGTCAGCACACATTTGAGGCTAGATTTGAAATCAGGCCTTTCCTGAGCACTGGATCAAAGGTTCTAACCATTACAACCACTGAGATGCTATGAGGTAGAGGTAAAAAGGAAGTATTTTCCTTTGCCAGTGCAAAGGTATGGAGACAGGAGACGGGCTGTGGTGGCTAGGGTATAGCAAACAAGTCATTTTGCCTAAAATGTAGACAATATGAAGGAGAGTAATATATAATAAATATGGAAAGGGAACCAGAACAAGATTGTGAGGGATTTTAAAAGAGATATAGGACTTATATCAAATAAGTAATTTCATATTAATACCAGAATTTTGGGGAAGACGTGCACCACTCTCACAAGGAGGTACTCTCTATGTTCAGGAGCAGAATGCCAGAGATAGGAGGGACATCAATGGTCTTCTAGTCCAACCCATACCCAGAGAAGAATCCCAACAGTCAGGATAGGAAAAGGAGAGTGTGGTTCAGTGAATGGGGAGTTGGAGGGTAATCAAAGAGACCTAGGTTTGAAGCCCAGATTCACCACGTGCTATTTGCATGACATTGGTCAGGTCATTTTACTTTGAGGAACTAAATTTTTTGATCTGTAAAATGAGGTTAGAAAATATAAGCTTAAAGAAGTACTTTCCAATGCCAGATCTATGCTCCTATGAACAAGCCTTTGCTTGAAGACCTCTAACAGAGGGGATTCTACTGTCTCCCCAAGTAGTTCATCATTTTTTCAGCTTGGTTTCCTTTTTGGGTTTTTTTTTTTGAGACAATCAGGTTAAGTGACTTGCCCAGGGTCACACAACTGGCAAGTGTCTAAGGTCACATTTGAACTCAGGTCCTCCTGACTCCAGGGCTGGTACTTTATCCACTGTACCACTTAGCTAACCTTAGTTGGATTCTTTCTGCTTGTGTATTAAACCCAAGTCTGCTTCTGAATTTTCCCCTGAATTCTCCTTAGTCTACCACTCTAAAACTAATGCCTTATTGACAGAACAGCTTTTTAAATACCTAAAGACATTTATCATCCTTCACCACCTTTAACCGTCCACACACAGTCTTCTCTTTCTGAAGCTAAACACCCCCCCACTTCCTTCCATCGATCCTACAGCACAATCTCAATCCTCTCATCACCTCCTCGTTACTTTCTTCTGCATATTCTCCAGTTTCTTAATATCT
The DNA here is from genome assembly GCA_028646575.1 of Pseudocheirus occidentalis. Lineage (NCBI taxonomy): Eukaryota > Metazoa > Chordata > Mammalia > Diprotodontia > Pseudocheiridae > Pseudocheirus > Pseudocheirus occidentalis. Next base: position 29,715,968 of record CM053600.1, read on the forward strand.
TTACCAAGATAATATGACCAATAACCATATGAAAAGGACTCCAAATCACTAGTAAAACATATGCCAATTAAAACAACTGGTGGTGCAGTGAATAGAGCTCTGGCCCTGGAGGCAGGAGAACCTGAGTTCAAATTTGGCCTTAGACACTTGACACACTTACTAGCTGTGTGACCTTGGGCAAGTCACTTAACCTCAATTACCCTGCTTTTCCCTCCTCCAAAAAAGGCCAATCCCCCCCCAAAAACAGCACAACTTGAAGGTTTTTACCTTCAAAACATTAAATTGGCAGAGGGTTTTAAAAAATGTAAAATAGTCAATCATGGGTTTGTGGGAAGCCTGCATACAAAGCTGCAAAGCTGTACAATTATCCTGGAAAAACAATTTGGCATGATATAAATGGTATCACTAAATTATTCATTATCCTTTGACCTATTGATCCTACTTCTGGTCTGTCAGTGACAGAAAGAAAGTTCTCCTGCATTACCAAATAACCATAGAAGCACTTTCATACTAGTTAACATAGAAGCACTTTCATATTAGTTAAACTCACTCTCTCTCTCTCTCTCTCTCTCTCTCTTTCTCTCTCTCTCTCTTCCTCTCTCTCTTTCTCTCTCTCCCCACCTCACACACGTGCCTGCACACATGTATGCATACATAGACAAACACACACACACACACACGATTCACCCATCAAATAAGGCATGGTTAAACAAACTGTGGTATACAAAGGTAAGAGAATAATATTATACCAGAAGAAATTATTGGTATAAGAAATTCAAAAAAACATGAAAAGAGGAGAGTTAAGAGCAAAGAAAGCAAAACCTCAGCAATAATATACATAATGACTATAATTACAATGAAAACAACATTGAATGGCAACTGAACTCTGATGAAATACAAAGAAAAATCTTAGTTGCAGAGAGCAGAGAATGAAACACATTTCCTCTCAGAAGAGAGGTAGGTGATTATGGGTATTGAATATCACACACTTATTACACTATCAAACACATCTGCTTCATCAGTCAATTGTGCATTTTTTTTTTTTTGGTGTATGTGTCAAGGGAGGGTTTAATATGTGTGCGTGGAGGAGGGATGCCAGGAAATTACTGTGATGTTAAGTAAAGGATTTGGGGGGAGTCATATGTGTGTCTATAAATTAATCAAAAAAGCATTCATGAAACACTTAGCAAGTCCTCAAAATGGGTCAAGTAGAGTCGAATACATTACCCTAGATGTGTCGCTAAACCAGCAGTTCTCAACCTGGGGTTCATGACCCCTTTGGGGGTTGAACACACGTGTCACAGGGGCACCTAAGACCATCGGAAAACACGTATTTCCGTCCTCAACATCACACTCCTCTATCATCTTCAGGTGGGTCCGCCCACATGCAGACACACCCGCATACAAGTATTAAAGGGTTGGGCGACATTAGGAGGGTTGAGAACCACTGCTCTAGACACTGCCTATATTGACAAAGCCTGGGACAGCAAGCATTCATTAAGTGCCTACTCTATGCCAAGGACTGTTTTAGGTATTAGGATACAAAGAGTGAGCTGCCAGCCACATTACTGTTGACACACTGAGCTTAACAACCCACATCTTTTCCCACAAGAAATGTTTGATAGACACACTTCCTCCATCCTGTTCACAGTTTATTTTTTTTAAAACCAAAACATAGGACTTTACATTTATCTCTATTCAATTTCATCTTATCATGTTTGGCCCCAAGTTCTAGGTCATTGACTAGGTACACTCTAGGACAGATTCTGCTCTCTTCCCACTTTCTCATACTCAGTAATTCTGTCCACAGAGTAGCCACTGATGCCAGTGGGAGATTTGCACTCAAATCTGGCCAACAAGATAGAAATGAAAATCAGACTCAGAGTTTTTTAAAGGGAAGATAACAACAAAATTTTGAGTTCATAGGCTTGTTCCTGGGAAATTATTTAAAGAATTATAGGTTTTAACCTAGAAGGGATCTTTAGAAACTCCTCTCAAACATCTTAGTCTCAAGCAGGACAGCTTTGAAAGGAAGACGTTAAATTTATCATATATATTTATAATGTGTTCCTAGAGTCTGGATACAGACTTCACAATAACTGTGAAGTTATTGCATTGAGTTCATGTGAATCTTGCAAAACACATCACCCTTTGCTTCACAAAAGATGGAAATCATATTGAAGGTGTTATTTGTTAATATTGCAACTAAATAAAATGTTGAAAATTTCGTTAATTTCCTTTCTAGAAAATTTGCATTTTTTCTATGTGTCCAGACTTTAGGGACACTCTATATACACATGTACATATAGATATATGTATGCAATACATATACATGCATACATACACATACGTATACATTGGAGATAATGGGATAAGAGACTTGCCCAGGGTCACACAGCTAGGAAGTATCTGAGACTGGATTTGAACTGAGGTCCTCCTAACTCCAGGACTGGGTGTTCTATCCACTGTGCCATATAGCTACCCCTCTTGTGTCCTTTTTTTAAAGCAAGCTCTACTTACAGACATTCACAGTTTTGCACATAATCCTCTTTTCCATTGTTTCACATGTGAAAATATTCATTTTTTCAGTGTTTAAGTATTAAATAAAAAATGCATAAAACATCTCAGTCTTTCAAACTGCCCAGACACCAAATGTAAGCTTTTCCTACTCTTTTTAATATTTACAAATCTATTAAAATAAACGACAGCCAAAATAAAATGAAAACCAGAAAAAAAAAAGATCACTAAACATTAAAATAAGAGAGTTCCAGGAAACATCACCTTGCAAGAGAATATAAGTTAACAAGAAGTAGGCTTTTCTCTGTTATAAATGCTTATCTTGTAAATAGATATGTAGGACAACATAGCAATGACTGGGCCAAGTGGCTCTACAACAGGCCCTTTCATTTTCTGCCTTCCCAGAATGAGAAGTTCCAGGGCTTAAGTGTGCAGAGAGAAACACCTGTGCATTCAGAGAAAGCAATTCCATTTTCAACATAATTAACTCCCTAACTGAGCATCCAAATTTAGTCAGTGTATTTGCATGTGGAATTTGCTATGATTCATTACCAAAGTCTTCCCCTATGTAACGCTGTGTTCTTTTCTTACAAATCAAATTACTACAAGATGAATGTCATTTGGCAATTATTGAGAAAATATGCATCATTTGTACTAAAGGAAAAAGAAGAAAAAAGGAAAAGAAAAAAAAAGAAATGTCCCAAAGTTGATTTATCCCCCCAAAGTAAATTAAAACTAAGAGTTTGGGTCTAATCTGAAATAGGTGAACAACCAGATGGTTGAAATGGAAAAGGAAAAGGACAGAATATCCAGAAATAGAAATCCCCAGTGGAACAAAGGAAAAAGTTTATATTCTTAAGCCTGTTACAAAAACTTCTCCTTTGAGACAAATGCTAAATCCTCAGATATATTCCTTTTTAAAAGTTACAAGATTTGAGAAAGGATCATTAAATCAAAAAAATCTTTCTTTAAATTTTGTTTTACTCATCTTATTGTTGGTAGTCAATTGAATTGAGTTCCTTATGTGGCTCTTTCATCCTTTTTAGAGAGATTTCCTTCTGATATTAGTCTTGGAACACTAATTTTTTCAAGCATGGTTTCTCATGCAATACTACCCATCCAGCTACTATTTGGCTTATCATATGCCTAAGGCCATTTGGGTTTGGGCTAAGATATTTGGGCACATGCCAGGACCAGTGAATTCAATTAAAATCAACAAAAATTAATTATAGTTCAACAAAGAAATTCCATTAAAGCCAATAAAAAAGCATTAAACCCCAACCACGTATAAGGCACTGTGCAAGACAGTGGGGATTCAAAGATAGATACGACATTGTTATCGTCTTCTGAGTGAATATCTTCACTGCCACCAGAGTAGCTTATGGTCAAGTTCTTTTTTGTCCTTCTTGTTTGCTCATTTTTCCAGCCTATTTCTTGACTTTGAACTTTATGTTATAACATTCAGTCAGTTGTCAATGAATACTTAGTTGCTACCAAAAAAATGCAACCCTGAAGCACATTTCTAAATTTACCTTTGCAAGATACTTTTTGTCTGTGGCAAAATAAGGGCAACAGAATAGACATATAATTTTGGGGTAGGAAAAACTATCATAATTACTAAACTCATCAGGGAACAAGAAGGGTGTTTGGAGTAGCTGGTTGATCTAAATCCTAATCCTGTCTAGGTAGGTAGATTTGGAAGGTAATGGTGAGCTTTCTTTGGATACTCAAAGAAGCAAAACCTTCAGTGGTTTCTTCTTACTTCTAGAACGAAATGCAAATACCTCAAGATGACATTCAAAGCCTTTCATAATATGGCTCTCACTACCTTGTCTGTCAGGGGCAGCTAGGTAGCATAGTGGATAGAGCATTGGACTTGGAGTCATGAAGATGTGAGTTTAAACCAAGGTTGACACTTACTTGTTGTGTGACCCTAGGCAAGTCATGTAACCCCTATCTGCCTCAGTTCCTCATCTGTAAGATGGAGACACACTGGAGAAGGAAACGGTGAGCCACTCCAGTATCTCTGCTGAGAAAACCCTATGAACATTGTTCATGAAATCATAAAGAGTCAGTTGAGGGGCGGTTAGGTGGTGCAGTGAATAGAGCACCGGCCCTGGAATCAGGAGGACCTGAGTTCAAATCCGGCCTCAGACACTTAACACAAAAAACTAGCCGTGTGACCTTGGGCAAGTCACTTAACCCCAACTGCCCTCCAAAAACCAAACAAACAAAAAAATAAAAAAACAAAACAAAACAAAAAAAAACCCAAGAGTCAGTTGACCAAACAACAACAACCTTGCTAGTCACATTTCATATTATTCCCAATTCCATACTCTACATTCCATCTCCTACTTCTGACTTTTTCCTACTTTTGGAACACACACCCTCTCAACTCTGCCTCATAGAATCCCCTAGCTTTGTCTAACTTGCTAATTTCAGTCATTTAGAACAATCAAACCAAAAATCTTCGGTAGTCACAACTTTTCCCTTTCCAGATACTATTTAGACATAAAATATCCATGAAAATCCTGAAACAAAATGACAAAATAGAACTTTGAACCAATCTCAAGTCTGGGAGAGCTCTGGGAAAAAGTCATAAAGTAGGCAGTTTTGTTTTCATCAAGCTTCCTGTCTTAACTTCTTCCTGCCTGATCTCTGTTCCTTCCCCGAGGGTACACAGTGCTCTGGGACTGTCTCTGTCTTGGATGCTTCTTCCTCCTTCGGCACTTCCTTGGCTCTCCCTCCTATCTCATCCTGTATCAATAATGATATACTATTGCCTCTCTCATTTTCAGCTATATACACTTACGTCTTGGAAAAGATCTGCTAACGAATCCAAGCCAATTGTTAACCATTGAAAACTGCTTACTGTGGTCCCCCTTCCAAAGGTAACCTTACTTCATTCAAAAATATTAAGGCATGAGACCCGGCACTCATATAGAATAAATAGTAGAAGGACCATTGGGTTTGTATATCAGAAGTCTGGAACAGCAAGCTGTACATCATAGATTTTCAGTTTCATGTGAAATCATCTTTTTTATTATACTTTATCATGGAAATGCTAGTTTGATTTTATAAAGTAAAAAAATTTAAAAGCATTTTAAAAGACATCTGGGTTTTGATCTCATCTTTGCTCATTAGAGGCAATTGTGTTATAGTGAAAAGGGTACTCACTCTGAAGTGACAGGACCTTGGTTGAAGTCCTCCCTCTGAAATTTCCTACTTGTATGACCTCATTGAAAGGCTTTTACCTTTCTAATAAACACTATACGTATGTATAGTGTTTATTATGTGCCAGGCACTATGCTAATGCACTTTACAATTATTATCCATTTGGTCCTCACAGCCCTGCGTGGTAAGTGCTATTATTATCCTCATTTACAAATGAAGTAGTTGAGGGAGACAGAAGTTAAGTGACTTGCCCAGAGTTGCACAGCTAGTAACATCCGAGGCTGGATTTGAACTCAGGGTAACTGGACTCCAGGCCAGGTGCTCTATCCATTGTACTACCTAGCTGCTCATTTTAATTCCCTTTACATCTGCTGTGAACAAAGGACACGGGTTAAAGACTGTTTCATTTTTCTCTATGATTCTACAGTGAGAAGCAGTAGAGTATAGCAGATGGAAGGCAACCTTTGAGTAAAGAAGACCAGAGTTGAAACACTGCCTCTAAGACATACTAAATATATGGATCATTGGGAATCATTTAACCTCTCAGTGCTCCAGGCAACCAAGACTAAATTTTGTTGTTGTTGTTTTTTTGTTTTGTTTTGTTTTGTTTGCTTTTTGGAGGGCAATTGGGGTTAAGTGACTTGCCCAAAGTTACATGGCTAGTAGATGTGTCAAGTGTCTGAGTCTGAATTTGAACCCAGGTCCTCCTGACTCCAGGGCCCGTGCTCTATTCACTGTGCCACCTAGCTGCTCCAGCTAAGACTAAATTACAGAGGAATTGTCAGTTTACATTGACAAAAGGCATTTCCACACTGGAAGAACTCTGTATATCTTAAGATCATTGAACTGGTAAAGGATGTTTCTACACCAGGAGATTCCTACACTAATTGTGTCCCTCAAAAAACAAAACAAAACAAAGTAATTAATGGTAGAATTACAGGTATAGCTAGGTTCCAATGAATGAGAATAATGAAACACTTCTTGAAGATAGACATACATACATACATACATACCTACATATAGATATAGGATATGGTCATTGGTTCCAGCCCAACGGAAATTTGAAACAAAAATTCAAATCTTGCTATCACTTCACCCTATTCATTAACTGCACTGATAGGGACCTAGCTATATAAATAATAGACTAGTGATGTACCTAGAATCACTCCATGGAATTATCTGAGACTATCCATTTGTAAGGTCTGACTCAAGCAACAACATACATTTATTAAGCACCTATTATATACCAGGCACTGTGCTAAGCTCTTAAGATACAAAAAGAGACAAAAGATAGTACCTGCCCTCAAGGAATTTACAATCTAATGGGGGTGACAACATACAAAAATATGTACGCACAAAGGAAGCTATATACAGAATAAATAGGAATAATCAACAGAGCAAAGGCGCTGGAATTAAGAGGAGTTGGGAATAGTTTCTTGCATAGAGTGAGACACTCGTTCAGACTTAGGAAACCAGGGAACCCAGGAAACCAAGGTGAGGAGGGAAAACAGAGGGAGAGTGTTTTCGAGGATGGGGGACAGTCAGAGAAAATGCCTGGAACTGAAAGATGGAGTGTCTTGTTCATGGAGCAGCTAAAAAGCCGGTGTCACCGAATTGAAAAGTATGCAGCAGGGAGAAAAGTGTGAGAAGATTAGAAAGGTAGGAGGAGCTAAGTTATGACGCCAAACAGAAGATTTTGTACGTGATCCTGGAAATGAAAAGGGGGCCGTTGGAGTTTATTAAATAAGGACGTGACATAGTCAGATCTGTGTTTTAGGAAAATCCCTTTAGTGGCTAAATGGAAGATGGATTAGCATGGGGCAGGGGCAGAATTTGGGGCAGATAGACCTACCAGTTATTGCAATAGTCCAGGTGTGAGGTAATGAAGGACTACATTGGAGTTTTGATAGAGTTAGAAGAGAGAAGGGAGCATATACAAGAGAAGTTGTAAAGGTGAAATCAACAGGTTTCGGCAAAAGATTAGATAAGGGTGGGTGAGACATGGTGAGGAACTCAGGATGACTCCTAGATTGAGAGTCTAAGGGACTAGGCAGATGATGTTGCCATATACAGTAATATGGAAAGCAGAAGGTGAGGATAGTTTAGGGGGAAAGATAATAAGTTCCATTTTGTTTAAGATGTTTACTGGACATCTATTTCAAGAGGTCTAAAAGACAATTGGAGATGTGAGACTGGAGGTCAGTAGAGTGTCAGACTAGGTAGATAGAGCTGAGAGTTGACAGCACAGAAATGGTAATTAAATCAACTAAAAATTAGATCTTCAAGTGAAGTAGTACAGAGGGAGAAGAGAAGAGGGCCCAGAACCTGGGCCAGGTTCTCAGAACCAGAACCCAGAACCAATACCCTGAAAGATAGCTATGGACACAATCTAGAAGGGAATTCAGCAAAAGGGATGGAGAATGGGCGGTCAGATAGGTAGGAAGAGAGCCAGAAGAGAGTGGTGTCCCAAAAACCAAGAGAGAGAAGTAGGTATCAAGGAAGAAAGAAAGAATTTTAAAATGAAATGTGAATGTGCTATCACCATGAGGGCTTAGAGGGTGTGAGGATAGGAACTGTTTGGTTAAAATCTTTATTGTTAAAATGGATGTAGTAAATGGAAATTAATTTCACATCTATCTAGGATCTGCACCGAATCCATTCTTTGCTAGCTCTCTCTTTCTGTTATTCTTTCAGATATTCCTCATGCGAGAATTATACAGACCATTCCTGATTCTCTTTCACCTGTTCCTATGGTACAGACTTCCTGGAGCTAGATGGTTTCCTAAAACCTTGCCTTGTAATGTCACTCAGAACATTATGGAAGCCAATGTGATGGTCAATTGCACTAATAAGCATCTCACAGAAATCCCAAAGGGAATTCCTTACAATACAACCAACCTGACCCTCACCATCAATCACATACCAAAAATTTCCACAAACTCCTTTAATGGCCTGAAAGATCTGGTGGAAATTGATTTCCGATGCAATTGTGTTCCTGTCCGACTAGGGTCAAAAGACCACATATGCACCAAGAGTCCAAATATCAGTGCTGGCAGCTTTAGAAATCTCACTAATTTGAAGTCATTGTACTTGGACGGAAATCAGCTCTCTGAAATACCTTTGGGCCTTCCTTCCAGCTTACGACTGCTGAGTCTTGAAGCAAACCACATCTTTTCCATCACCAAAGAGAATCTGACTCAGTTAGGTAACCTAGAAATGCTCTATCTGGGCCAAAACTGTTATTTCCGTAATCCATGCAATGTTCCTTTTTTTGTTGAAAAAGACGCCTTTCAGAGTCTGAGGAATTTAACAGTATTATCCCTAAAGGCTGACAATTTAACTACTGTCCCCACTACTTTGCCATCCAGTTTAACGGAGCTCTACCTTTATAATAATATTATCCAAAGCATTAAAAAGGATGATTTTCAAAACCTCTATCAATTACAAATTCTCGACTTAAGTGGAAATTGCCCTCGTTGTTTCAATGCCCTATTTCCTTGTACCCCTTGTCCCAATAACAGCCATTTAAAGATCCATCTACAGGCTTTTGATTCCTTAACTGAATTAAAATTTTTGCGTCTCCATAGTAATTCACTCCGAAGCATACCGAAGAGATGGTTTAAAAACACTAACAAACTTGAAGAACTTGACCTTTCCCAAAACTTCCTGGCCAAAGAAATTGGAGATGCCAAGTTTTTGTATTCTCTTGGCAGTCTCATAAACCTGGATTTGTCTTTTAATTATGAACCACAGATCTACTTTGCTTATTTGAACTTGTCAACCGCATTTGCCTCACTGAAAAATCTAACAATTTTGAGGCTCAAAGGGTATGTCTTTAAGGAACTGAAAAGTATCAACCTCTTGTCCTTACAGAATCTAACACAGCTTGAAGTGTTAGATCTTGGAACTAACTTTATCAAAATTGCTGACCTAAATGTGTTCAAAGAATTGCACTCTCTGAAAAGCATTGATCTTTCTGTTAATAAAATATCTCCTTCTGGAGAGTCAAGTCAAAATGGGTTTTGTTCAATGGCCAGGACTTCTACAGAGTTCCATGCTTCCCAAGTATTTGACTCCATGCATTATTTCAGATATGACGAATTTGCCCGAAGTTGCATGTTTAAAAGCAAAGAGAAGCCTTCCCTTTCGGTGATCAACAATAACTGTGAGCCATATGGAAAAACCTTGGATTTAAGCAGAAATAATATCTTTTTTGTCAAGTCCAGTGACTTCAAGGATCTTTCTTTCCTGAACTGCCTGAATTTATCAGGAAATAGCATTAGCCAGGCTCTCAATGGCAGTGAATTTCAACCTTTAGTGAATTTGAAATACCTGGATTTCTCTAACAATAAACTTGATTTGCTTCACCCAACGGCTTTCCAGGAGCTGACAGAATTAGAAGTTCTAGATATTAGCGGTAATAGTCACTACTTTCAGTCAGAAGGGATTACTCACATGCTTAATTTCACCAAGAACCTACCTTCCTTGAAGAAACTGATGATGAATGGGAATGATATTGCCACCTCCACCAGCACAGAAATGGAAAGTAAATCTTTAAGGATTCTGGAATTCCGAGGAAACCACTTAGATATTTTATGGAGAGATGGTGATAACCGATATTTGCGGCTCTTCAGCAATCTGATCAAGCTGGAGGAGTTGGATATTTCTGAAAATTTTCTCAGTTTTGTGCCTCCTCGAGTTTTTGAGGGTATGCCTCAGAATCTGAAGACTCTCTTCTTGTCCAAAAATAATCTTAGGCATTTCAACTGGGACAAGCTCATCTGTCTTCAGAATCTAGAAACACTGGATCTCAGTTATAACTATCTGACCACTGTTCCTCAGGTACTATCCAATTGTTCTAAAAGTCTCAAGAAGCTAATACTTAGTCATAACCACATCTCTAACCTGACAAAAAATTTTCTCCATGATGCTTTTCAATTGAGATATCTGGACCTTAGTTCAAATCATCTTCGTGTTATTCAGAAGTCGAGCTTCCCAGAAAATGTCCTTGACCATCTTGAAATACTGCTTTTACATGGCAACCATTTTTTGTGTAATTGTGATGCTGTATGGTTGGTGTGGTGGATTAACCAAACAGAGGTCACTATTCCTTATTTGGCCACTGAAGTGACCTGTGCAGGACCAGGAGCACACAAAGGCCAGAGCTTGATTTCACTCAATTTATATACATGTGAGTTAGATTTGACTAATTTAATTCTGTATTCTGTCTCAGTATTCATCATTCTTTGCCTGATGGTTGTTCCAGTCACAAACCACCTGTATTTCTGGGATGTGTGGTACAGCTATCATTTCTGTAAAGCCAAATTAAAGGGATATCAACGCTTGGTTTTGCCAGATTTTTGCTATGATGCTTTTATTATTTATGACACCAGTGATACAAAGGTGGGGGAATGGGTTATTGAAGAGCTGGTGGCAAACATTGAAAGCCAAGGAGATAAGCAATTCAATTTGTGTCTTGAAGAACGAGATTGGTTGCCAGGAAAACCAGTTTTGGAAAACCTTTCCCAGAGTATACAACTAAGCAAAAAAACCATATTTGTGATGACGAATGCCTATATCAAGTCAGGGAATTTTAAGACAGCATTTTACTTGTCACATCAAAGGCTCATGGATGAAAAATTAGATGTGATTATTTTGATATTTCTTGAAAAAGCCCTTCAGAGATCTAAGTACCTGCAACTCAGAAAAAGATTATGTAAGAGCTCTGTCCTAGAGTGGCCCACCAACCCACAGGCTCATCCATATTTCTGGCAGTGCCTGAAAAATGCCATAGCCACAGACAATGACACAGTCTACAGTAAGGTGTTTAAAGAGACTCTCTAGCTCTACTCTTCACAAACCTCTCAGTGGGAAAAGTTTTCAGAGTTTCCTATCAGAAATGAAGGGAATGTCCCATTGGCAAATTCTCATCAAGAAAGTTGTACCCAACCCTTTGACCCAATAATACCACTTTTGGGGTTGTATCCCAAAGAGATCACAGAAGTGGGAAAGGGTCCCATATGTACAAAAGTATTTACTGCAGCTCTCTTTGTGGTGGCAAAAAACTGGAAATTTAAAGGATGCCCATCAATTGGGG
>CM053600.1:29737680-29750274 GCA_028646575.1 Pseudocheirus occidentalis
GAATGGTCTCAGAAATTTTGAAAATGATCCACCTTTATCTTCCTGTGGCATTTTTCAGTCCAAACTTACAGGTATGTATCAGATTTTTTCTTTAAGTTGGCCTTAATACCAAGAACTGAAAAACTGTAATGATCTATATAGAAAGTTCAAAGAAATGGGGGAGATTCATCAGTTTGTATACAACTGATTTTTTAAAAATAAAATTATGCCTTACATTTATTTATTTCAGAGTCTAGCACTTCTCTTCCCCCAGTTTTATTGTTTTCAATTTAGTTAATTTTTTTATTTTCAGGATTTGTATCCTGGTATTTAATTGCTTTTTCATTACTGGTTTTCTAATATTTTTATTTGCATTTAAAGTGCATTTACTGGTTCTTTCTTTTGTTTGTTTGTTTGTTAATCTATTACTTCTTCTTTTCAATATTATGTCCAAAATTTTACTCCCTCCATCATAGACTTCTAGACCTTGGAGGCATCTTAAGGAACATCAATATCCTCATTTAAAAGATGAGAAAAATTAATAATCCCAAAGACCAGGAAAGGACTCAACTTAATGACCAAAATTCCAAGGAAAACTGGCTGCTAGGCTGTGAGAAATTAGGTTTAGACCAACTTCTTATCATACACCAAGATAAGCACCAAATAGATAAAAGACTGAAATATAAAAGACCAGATCTTAAATAAATTAGAGAAGCAAGGAAGAAATTAATTTTTGGATCCATGGATATAGAAATGTTTTATGTCTAATCAAGTGATAAAGAAGAACATAGAACATAAAAAGAAAATTTTTAGATAATACAAAATATTAGAGTTTTTGCACAAATAGTTCTAACGTAACAAAAATTAGAAGGGAAACAGGTAGCTGGTAGGGAAAATTTTTGTACCAAGTTTCCTGATAAAGGTCTCTTTTCCAGAATATATTAGGAACCTATTCAAATTTATAAGACTAAAACCCATTTCCTAATAGGAAAATGATCAAAGGATATGAACAGGCAGTTTTTAAAAGGAAGGCATCTAAGCTATCAACCATTATGTGAAAAAATGGAACTATTCCCAAACTATGTATTTTATTTGATGCAGCTATGAGGTCTGTAAACACCACCACTACCCCCCCCCCCCAAAAAAAAACACAAAGAGAGAGAAAGAAGATCTCTGTGTACAAAAGTTTTTGTATCAGGTTTTATTGTGGTAGTGAAAAATTAGAAACTAGGAGGGGTCAACTATTGGACTAAATTGTGCTATATGAATGCTATGGAATATCATTGTGTCATTTTTTAAAAATGAAGATATGGATAGCTTTAGAGAAAAGTGGGAAAACCTCTATGAACTAGCAAAAAGTGAAGTGAGCAGAACTAGAAGAATGATTTCTATAATGATGACGCCATTATGCAGGGGGTGGGGGAGAGAGGGAATATTTTTGAAAGGTTTTAGAGCACTGATAAAAGCAATGCAATTATAAACGAATTATAAAAATAAAAATTATAAACAAATCCAAAAGAATGAAGACGACATGTGGCACCTACTTCCTGAAAAGATAGGTGATGGCATTGAAATACATAAAGAAACATACATTATTGGACATTGCTAATGTGTTTTGCTGGGCTATGGTAGCTGTGTTTTGGGGACTTTCTATTTTATGGTGGGTTTTTTTTAATTATCTGTTCAATGGGAAAATGAGATACAAGGAAAAAATAATCTTAAAAGCTCATTAGTTGAAATTTTTAAATAAACTTTTAAAAAATATTATAAAAAGGAGTCCCACAGAAATGAAATATTTTGCTAAAGGTCACATGAGTGTCAAAACTAAAAGTAGAACCTAGTTATCCTTAAACTCAAATAATCTCTCTCTACAGTATGTCAAACTATTGTTTTACTTCTTTGTGTCTGTACACGTGTCTGTATGGATGAGTGTGTATATTAGCACAAATTTCCACCTACAAATCACTTTTACTACCGTATACTCATTCTATACATATTTCTGTAGTAGTAAAAAAAAATTGTCAAAGGAGGAGAATCTATAGAAAGAGATAATCCTGTTTTCTATTTTACTAAGGGGGAATTTGCTTAAGTGCATTTCTCTTCCCTACACATTAGGAAGAAAAATAGCTATAACCCACCCATGATTAAATTTAGGTTAAAAGGAGGAATTGAATGTCTTCTTTTTTTTCCCCAGGAGAAGCTCTACTAGATAGTGGCATCAAAATTAGCTATATGTACTGTTCACCAGCTCTGCGATGTATACAAACAGCAAAACACATCCTAGAAGGTAAGTTAAATATTTAAATGAGTTTTCATCATTTCATTGAAAATATTATGATTATTCACAGAATTTTATACTGTTAGTACTAGAATAGACCTTAGAGTCTGTCTAGTCCAGTCCTTTCTTTTAACATTTGTGGAAACTGAGGCCCAAAGAGGCCAAATAACTTGCTCAGGTTCACATTGCTAGTAAATAGTAGGCAGAACTAAAGCCCAGGCTTCCCGACTTACAGGCTAGTGATCTTTCTCCTGTTCCACACTATTTCTTTCCAATGACAGAAGAAAACTGAGCATATCTGAGAGCTTAACTGATAATTAATTCAAAGAGATCTCTATACCTACTCTCTGGAAGTAATCAGAAAATTATAAAACATACTTCTAGAAAGTGTGAGATATCGTCTGAATCAAAATTTCTCAATGCAGCAAGTCTATAAGAAAAGCAAAATCTTCCACTGAAGGAGAAAATAAGCCTGACATATTAGCTCCATCCTTCATACTTGAGTTCATTACTGTCCTGCTACACTTATAGAAGTAGAGAGAATTGTTATATTGAGTAGAAAGTGGAATTATATGAACTGTGAGGTCATTTCCATCTCCAGAGTCAAACTCTAAAGTTCCTCATCAGAGGATGAGGACATTGATAATAGGCACATCTCCCCAAAATAAAAAAAAATAAAATAAAACTGCTACTAAGAATAGAGAGAGGAATACTCAAGTCCATTAAAGGCTGAGGCTTTGTAGGTGTATATTCTTCTCCTGTATAGGAAGAGAAAAGAAAAGCACTAAGTAATAGCAAAAATACTCACCTCATAGTCAAAAGTCCCAAGTTCTTTTCTCCAGTAAGTGATTAACTGTGTTAATTTAATCTAGTCACATTCCTGACTTTCTATATTTTTCTATCTGTGTAAGATAGATGTACTTGTTTTAAAAATAAGTAACATTTAGTATTTTTTCATTCCTCTGATGGAAACATCTAATGAGACAGCATTGATGGACAGTTCTCATTGATGGAGAGCTTTTTTTCCTCTTCTGTTGAACAGAAGTTGGCCTGCTTTTATCATTAAACATTGGTTCCCAGTGTCTTCATGCTTTCTATTTCTTTCAACACTTCCCTGTACTCCCATATCCCAAACTTCTGATTCCCTCTACCACTTCTTTTGGTATCCTAATCTCAATTAATAAAAAAAGAAAGTCAGGGGAACAATTAATTCTTACCACACTTGATGTTTTTGTGGTAAATATTACCATGATACTTCTACAAAGTGAAAACAAAATCAAATGCAAAACTGAAACATATTCCAACTTTGTTAGAGGATATAGTATCTTAGTATGACTGGGTTAATACTATTTAAGAATGGATATTGAGCATACACATCCACATTTTTGCTCTCTTGGTTGCTTCTACGATGCGCACACTTCTTTTGCCCTGTGGAGTTCCTGGTTCTAGATTCATTTTTTTTAAATTGCATTAATTTATTTATTTACTTTTAGTTTACAACATTCAATTCCACAATCCCTTGAGTTTCAAATTTTCTCCCCCTCCCCCCATGGCTGCATGCAATCAAATATAGGATCTACAAATGCCTTCACATTAAACATTAATCAGGTTGTAAAAAAGGATTATAACCAATGGAATGAATAAAGGGAAAGAGGAAACAAAACAAAACAAGAAGAAAGAGAGCAAATAGTTTGCTTCAATCTGCATTCAGAGTCTGCAGTTCTTTCTCTGGATGTGGACATCTCTTTCCATCATGAGTCTTTTGGAATTGCCTTATAACCTTACATTGCTGAGAGGAGCCCAGTCTATGAGAGTTAGTTGTCACACATAACGTTGTGTCTGTAATTGTGTACAAATTTCTCCTGGCTGTGCTCTTCTCCCTCAACATCAGTTTATATAAGTCTCTCTAAGGTATCATGAAGTCCATCTACTCCTCATTTCTTATAGTACAATACTATTCCATTACATTCATATACCACAACTTGTTTATCCATTCCCCAATTGATGGGCATCCCATTAATGTCCAGCTCTTTGCCACCACAAAGAGAGCTGCAATAAACATTTTTGTACATACGGTTCATTTTCCCACTTCTATGATCTCTTTGGGATGCAACCCTGGAAGTGGTATTCCTGAGTCAAAGGGTATGAACTCATTTTTAGCCCTTCGGGCATAGTTCCTGGTTGCTCTCCAGAATCATTGAATCAGTTCACAACTTCACCAACAATGCAATAGTGTTCCAATTTTTCCACATCCTCTCCAGTATTTATCATTTTCTTGTTTTGCCATCCAAGCCAATCTGACTGGTAAGAGTTGTTTTCATTTGCATTTCTCTAATCAATAGTGATTTGGAGCTTTTTTCATATGCTTATAGATATCTTTAATTTCTTCCTCTTAAAACTGCCTGTTCACATCCTTTGACTATTTGTCAATTGGGGAATGACTTGTTTTCTTATAGATTTAACTCAGTTCTCTGTATATTTTAGAAATAAGGTCTTTATCAGAGTCACTGACTGTAAAAATTCTTTCCAAATTTTCCATTTCCCTCTTAAACTTGGTTACATTGGCTTTGTTTGTACAGAAACTTTTCAATTTAATGTAGTCAAAATTACCCATTTTCCATTTTATAATATTCTCTAAATCTTGCTTGGTCATAAAATCTTCCCTTCTCCATAGATCTGACAGGTAAACTATTCCTTGCTCTCCCAGATTTCCTACAGTATCAGCCTTTATTCCTAGATCATGCACCCATTTAGACTTGATTTTGGTATATGGTGCATTTCTTTTCATTAATTCCCTTGATATTCTGGATCTTTTGTTCTTCCAAATATGCTCATTAATGATATAACAATACAAGAACCAGCATCCATGTGAAGGTTTTAGAACAAATTTTCATCAGCATGTTAGGCCAGAATATTCTTTCTTAAATAGAGGTGGAAACTTCTTTTTTGATATGATTTTCAGAAAAGTTTCATTTCTTCTTCTGACCTTGAAAGTTTGGGTAAATTGGTTACTTAGTATATGAGGCTGAACTCCTGGATAAATATTCTTTCACAGGTTAAATCTAGTTACCTCTGAAATATGGTATCTCTAAAACTCAACAGACTCCTATGCCTAGGAACTCTGAATAACCCCACCAATTTTTGTAAAACTCTGTGACACAAATTTTCTTGCAGTGGTCACCCTATTTTCCTAGATCCCACCCACTCTATTTCTTACTCCTACAAATGAAAAAGATAGAGTCACCTTTGGAATCAAAGTCAACTGCCTCTGCCCAAAGAAGAGGGGACCTCCTCCCAAGTTTCTTGAGTCTCTGCCATTTAGAGCCTCTTACATTACTCTCTGAGGTCAGAAATTTTGCAGTCCGTTGATAATTCACTTTTGATATATTTCAAATCTGCAAGCAAATATCAGAAATGTTAACTCTGAAAGACTAATCGGGACAAGTATAATGAACAGAATATTCCAGATAATCATGGCAGGATGCCATTCTCACAATAAATGTACAACAAAAGTGCATGTAATACATGCAACTAGGAATTAAGATATACAAGGGCTGGGGTAGGGAGACCCTTCCTGCCCTACCAGAAAGTTAGAGAGCAGATCGGGGGAGGGGCTTTACAGTGGGATCACTGTTTTGGGGTTGGGGTAAGGGAAAGACAGGGAGAAAATTTGTAACTCAAAAATCTCATAGAAATGAATGATGTAAACAAGAAAACAAATAACAAATGTATATTAATTTAAAAAAAGAAAAAAATTTAAGTGCATGTAATAGAAATATCACAGTGTAAAATATTGTTTGACAGGCTATTTTAGTGAATAACTACATGTCTAAATTACACACAACCATATTACATGAACAGATTACATGAACAGATATCCATAGTTGAACACATACAGTCATAGGAGACAAGTAAACAAAGCACAACAAAGCAAAACAATAATATCAGTCAGCATACATAATTAGAAAATGTACAAACATCAAGGGTTGTGAACATTGAACCCATAGAAACAGACACATAGCTCACTGACAACATCTCTGTAGTAATATATGATGACAGCACATAAGCAGACAAACACAATGAGCAAAATAATAAAACAGAAGTATTCCAGAAACATGTAGTAATTAACACATGCATGAGTGAATAGATGTAATTATATGTAAGGCACATATCTACATTTTTCACCTGCAATATAATGATATAAGCAGAAATCAGGTAGATACAGCTTTCTTATCATCTATGGATCTATTTTCTCTCAAACTTAAACTGATTGTTGGTATGGGCTAATCCCAGTCCCATCAGAACTACAGTCTTGCATTCCTAAAACTGAACTTATGGAGCTCCAAGGCTAACTGTTAGTTTTACTGGGATCCTTGGAGATACCACTTTAACCCAGGAAATTCTATAACCAAGTTTTACTACCCAAGAAAATCATCATCTTTGGGTTCAGTGTTTATCAGAACTGAAGAAAGGCAAGGCTGTTGAGTCATAGCACGGAGCATCTCTTCACTGGAAATGTTTTTTGAGTCAATGTCTGGTTTAGGCTGTCTAATGGGCAGTATTTTTTTTAAACTAGAGTCCCTTAAGAAAAGTGTCTATTATTTGTCACTACTTACTCACCAGGGATTCCAGTTAACCCTTTTATGGACAATAAATGGTGGAGATTAATTGTCTTTATTTTTTAATTTTTATATTTTATTTTTTCAAGTTACATATAAAAAAATAAATGTCAATATTCTTTAAATTTGAAAATTCTCTCCCTCCTTCTCACCTCTTCCCCATCCTAGAAGAGGTAAGCAATTTGACATAGATTGTAGACACACAGTCATGCAAAGCATATTTCTAGATTAGCAATATTGAAAAGGAAAACAGACCAAAAAACAAACAAACAAACCCAAAGAAACTCAAGAAAAATAAAGTTTTTTAAAAGTATACTTCAATCTGCATTCATACTCTACCATTCTTTCTCTGGAGGTAGATAGCACTTTTTTTTTCTTTTTTTTTTTTTTTGCCATAGGTCCTTCAGAATTATCTTGGATCATTGTAATGCTGAGAATAACTAAGTTGTTCACAGTTGATCATTTTACCATATTTTTCTTTTTTCTTTTTTTTTAAGATTTTTTTTAGAGGGGAAAAGCAAGGCAATTGGGGTTAAGCGACTTGCCCAAGGCCACACAGGTAGTAAGTCTGTCAAGTGTTTGAGGCCAGATTTGAACTCAGGTCCTCCTCACTCCAGGGTAGGTGCTCTATTCACAGCACCACCTAGCTGCCCCTCATATTTTTCTTACTATGTAAAATGTTCTCCTGGTTCTTCTTACTTCACTTTATATCAGTTCATTTAAGTTTTTCCAGGTTTTTCTGACACTATCCTGATCATCCTTTCTTATAGCACCATAGTATTCCATCACAATCCTAATACAAGTTGTTAAAACCATTCCCCAATTCATAGGCATCCCTTCAATTTCCAATTCTTTGTCACCACTAAAAGGGCTGCTATAAATATTTTTGTACATATAGGTCTTTTTTTGTTTATTTCCTTGAGATACAGATCTAGAAATGGCATTGCTGGATCAAAGGGTATACACAGTTTTATAGCCTTTTTGGCATAGTTCCAAATTGCTCTCCAGAATAGTTGAATCAGTTCACAATTCCACCAACATTGCATTAGTGTCCAAGTTTTTTCTATATTCCCTCCTACATTTGTCATTTTACTTTTCTATCACATTAGCCAAGTTGGTTGGTGTAAAGTTGTATCTGAGTTGTTTTAATTAGCATATCTCTAATCAGTGTTGACTTAGAGCATCTATTCATATGACTACAGGCAACTTTGATTTCTTCGATACAATTCAGAACTCAATTTTTAAATGAATGTTTATAATAAATATTAAATAAATAATAATTTTAAAAATAAAATATGATGGGGGGAAGATGACATCATTGGTAATTTTGAAGAAAATGTTCTCAATTGAATAATGAGTTTCGAAGCTAGATTCCAGAGGAATTGGAAGAGACTCAGAAGAAAGGTAGTTGAGGCTCCTGATTGTACATTAGGTTTTTTTTTTGGAGGAGTTTAGCCATGAAAGGGAGCGAAGTTATATGACAATAGGCATCAGGATAGGCAGAGGAAGCTGTAGCTCTTTGACATTTCTCTACACAATATGCACTGTTACTATGGCAATGGTGACCCTCTTTTCTTAGTCTCATCTGCCAGGAGACCTCTGCTTCTTGCTCTTGAAAGAGCAAAGGCAAGAAGGTCCAGTTTGGAAGACAAGCCATCTCCATCAACAGAAAAGTTTGAATAGCTGTCCTTGGAGCATGCTTCAAATCTATTAGGTCAATATGAAATCTCAATTATACTGGAACAGCTCTTGATTGCTACTCTCCCATGTGCCATTGTATTAACCAAGAATTCAGTTGTTAAAGAAATTCTGCCCTACACAGAACTAAGGCACTGTCTTGAAGATGTTCAATAAATACATGCTTAATAACTAGTCATTTGCACATCAATCAAGTGACATGATTTCTTAGGTTAGATAGTTTTTATTTCTTATCTGGATCAATTTTCATCCTTATATCAATGACATTTAGTTTACCTATACAAATCATACTGATTTAATTTTGTCATGATTCCATTTACACAGTTAATTTCCATGTCTTCTATACTATCTATGATTTTACTAGACTCACTAATGACACTGATACTTATTGAATATACCATTATGGCAAAAAACATAGAGCTTAAGGGGTCATTCACCATTCAAAGCACTGATGTGGTATAACTTTTTTCAGCAATATTTTCTTGAGAGCATCACATTTTTCATCTTATCTTTTTTTTCTTTTTCTTTTTTTTTCTTTTTTGCTTTTTGGAGGGCAGTTGGGGTTAAGTGACTTGCCCAAAGTCACACAGCTAGTTATAGTGTGTCAAGTGTCTGAGGCCGGATTTGAACTCAGGTCCTCCTGACTCCAGGGCTGGTGCTCTACTCACTGTGCCGCCTAGCCACCCCCCATCTTATCTTCTTTAAAATATATGTAGTCATGTTTATGTGCTAGCCACTGAAACCATTTACATATTACATAAGTTCAATTACATATAACCCAAATCACCACAAAATGTGTTTTCTTTTGAATCCAGAACTCAAACAGGAGAAATCATTGAAAATTAGAGTGGAACCTGGACTCTTTGAATGGACTAAATGGGAAATTGGTGAAGCAATACCTGCCCTCATGACACTGGGTGAACTGACCAAAGCAAATTTTAATGTTGATGTTGATTACAGGTAGGCTAATCTTATATTTTTCCCTTTAATTTTCTGTACTCTCATGCTTGACATCATTTAAACTTTAGACAAGTCTTCTAAGGTTGAGTTAATTAAACATACAAGCACCAAGAGCCAAAGGAGTTTATCTCTTTCAGTGGTCCTGAATGCAGTGCACAAGGGAGGCAGAAAGGAGAATGAAGGCTTCAAACTTGTGATCCTTACCCTAGGGCAAAGTCAGAGGGGAAAAAAATAGAAGAGCATCTAATTTCCTGCTGCCTTTCCTCAAGGGTAAATCAAGAGCCAAAGAAGTACAGAGCTAGACTCTAACAGTCTCAAAAATCTGTAAGCTAGAGGACCAAGTCAATAGCAGAGCCTCCAGTAGACTGATCCCTCCTTCTCAGGATGAAGGCTAGAGTTGGGAAGAATTGAAAGGTGCTGTGCTATAAGAAATGAGAAGGAGATGGACTTCATAATTACCTGGAGAGGCTTATATGAATTGATGCTAAGTGAGAAGAGCAGAACCAGGAAAAACTTGTACACAGTCACAGATACATCATATGTGTGACGACCAACCTTGATAAACTGGACTCTTCTCAGCAACGCACAATTAAGACAGCACTACAAGTCTCAGAATGGAAGGAGATATCTACACTCAGAGAAAGATCTAGAAAGACTGGAGACTGAATGGAGACTTAAATGGAGACTGAAGCAACACATGCTATTGTTCTTTTCCATGTTTGGTTTTGTTTCTTTTGTTTCTTTCTTTTTTCCATTTGGTTACAATGCTTATATACAACCAGACTATTGTACAATGTGAAAGTGTTTGCAGATCCTATTCATGATTGTACGCCATCATGGGTGGGGAGGGAGGGGAGAAAATATGAAACTCAAGTGATTCTGTAACTGAATCTTGTAAACTAAAAGTAAATAAACAAGTCAATAAATTCAAAAGAATTTTTAAAAAAACAATTGAAAGGTGCTGGAAGAGGGGTTGCTTCAAAGGAGCCTGTAAAAACTCAGGCAAACAGCTCCAAAGGCCACAGAAACACTGACCAAGGATGAGATGATGCAGAAGAACACAAGACCTTGGCCAAAGGAACATAGGGGCCAGAAAGACCAAAAGAGCCTGATTAGAGATATCCCAGGAAGGCCAGAAACAGGAAGGAGAACAATTTATACAATGATTCCAATATTGTGGCCAGTTAAGACCACAGAAGACTGATGATGAATCATTCTACCAACTTCTTATCACAAAGTTAATGAATTAGAGGGATGATTTTCAGACATAGCCAATACATGCATTTGTTTTACTTCACTATAGTCGTTATAAGACAAAACTTTTTTTTCTCTTAAAGGGCATTAGATTTGGGGGAAACAAGAGGATAGTGGAAGTAATACTAAAAAGGGGGGAAAAGCATTAATTATTAAAAAAAATTAAAAGTGTAGAAGGACATTCAGAAGAGGACATTGACAAGCAGACCAGTGTTAAAATTAAGAAATAAAATTGGAATAATTAAAAAAATCAAGCTGTAAATAGCAAGGAGAAAAAGACAAAATAAGTACAGTTCCACATGCAATCTCCCACTTTTCTAGTAAATTATTTTTATATTTTCTCTTCTTGATCTATTCTCCAAAACTGTTGTTTTTCTTATAAGATGTTTCATTTTTCTCTTCTATTTTTTCAATATTTATATTGTTTAATCATTTCTTGATCTCTTATAATTTCACTGGCTTCACTTTGCCCAATTCTAATTTTCAAGGTGTCATTTTCTTCCTTAAGATTCTGGATCTCCTTTTCTAATTGGTTGACTTTCCTTTCATACCTTTCTTGTTTTTCTTGGATTGTTCTTATTTTCTTTCTTAGTTTTTTCTCCATATCTGTCATTTGATTTTGAAAGTCTTTTTTAAGATTAATTATGAATTATTTTTGGGCAGGTGACCATTTAATGTTACTCTTTGGGGGTTTCTTTATTTCAATATGCTCCTCAGAAGATGAACCCTGGTCATCTCTATTCCCATAATAGTTTTCTATTGTTGGATTCTTTCTTCTTTGCCTGTACATTTTTTCTGGTACTAGTTTAACTTTTGTAATTTCTAGCCCTGGGGTATAGGGAATGGTGCCTCTTGTCCCAGATCTTCACTTCTCCCCTCTAGCCTGAAACCAAAGCCAAACCTCCAACCTCCTATAATTACCTACAGTTAGGGGCTTCCTGTCCCACTGCTTCTGCTTTCTCATCCCCACTGCTCTTTGCAGAACAACTGGGTCTGGCATTCTTTATAAGCGAAGGTTTGCCCAATCTTCCAGGGCTCAGATGGCCAAGTCCCTTCACTATCTTAGGAGTAAAAGTTCCAGTGGCTGGGACCTCAAACCAACTAACCCCAGGATTTTCAATGTAGCCTGGAGGTGTTTACTCTTCACCTGGACCAAATCTCACCCTGTGCTTTTCTTCTGATCTTCTCAAATCGTCCTAGGAGGACCCTGATTATGACCTTCTTCTTATTTATCTCCACCCACACTTTGTTCGCCCTAAGGTGCTATTTTAACTTTTGTGGGGGAAAATTTTGAGAACTTGACATTTTCTGACCTAGTCTGCCATCTTCCCAGAATCCTCTCTATAAAAATTTGTTAAGTGACTACTATGTGGTAGGCACTGTACTAAACACCGAGAATGCAAAGAAATGAATACAACAATCCCCAGTCTCAAGGCCAATAAGGGAGACAATACATAAACTACTATGTACAAAAACACTACAAGCAGGGTAAATTGGAAAACAACAGAAGGAAAGCACTAAAAATAAGGGGACACCCAGTTAAAGGAGAAAATATTACAGGCTTCCAAGAGAAAACCATTTGAATACTGTGGAAGCACTATCAGGATAACCCAGGATCTGGCAGCTTCTACACTGAGGGATCGCAGGGCCTGGAATACGATATTTTGAAGATTAAGGGAACTGGGATTAAAACCAAGAATCAACTACCCAGCAAAACTGAGCATATTGTTCCAGGGGAGATATGGTCATTCAATGAGGTGGAAGACTTTCAAGCATTCTTGCTGAAAAAAACAGAGCTGAACAGAA
>CM053600.1:29750774-29772929 GCA_028646575.1 Pseudocheirus occidentalis
CGACAATTTTACCTAAATTAAATGACATATTTAGTGCCATACCAATCAATCTACCAAAAAAAATTACTTTATAAAGCTAGAAAAAATAGTGACAAAATTCATTTGGAAGAACAAAGGGTCAAGAATATCAAGGCAATTAATAAAAATAAATGCTGTGGATGGTGGTCTAGTCGTACCAGATTTTAATCTGTATTATAAAGCAGCAGTCATCAAAACTACTTGGTACTGGCTCAGCAATAGAGTAATGGATCAATGGAATAGATGGGGTACAAAAGACTCGGTAGTCAACAATTATAGTAATATACTGATTGATAAGCCAAGAAGATCCCAGTTTTGGGGATAACTCACTATTTGACAAAAACTGCTTGGAAAACTGAAATATAGTATGGCAGAAACTGGGCGTAGACATCATCTAATGCCGTACACCAAAATCAAGCCTAAAAGGGTACATGATCTAGGTATAAAGGCAGATACTGTAAGTAATCTGGGGAAGCAAGGAATACTTTACCAGTCAGATTTGTGGAGTAGGGAAGACTTTATGACCAAAGAAGAATTGGAGAGCATTATAAAATACAAAATGAATAATCTTGATTATATTAAATTGAAAAGTTTCTGCACAAAGCCAATGTAACCAAGAGTAAGAGGGAAGTGGGAAATTGATAAAGAATTTTTGCAACCAGTGTCTCTGATAAAAGCTTCATTTCTAAAATATACAGGGAATTGAATCAAATCTATAAGAACACAAGTCATTTTCCAATTGATAAATGGTCAAAGGACACAAACAGGTAATTTCCAGAGGCAGAAATTAAATATATCTATAAGCCTATGAAAAAATGCCCTAAATCACTATTGATCTGAGAAATGCAAATCAAAACAACTTTGAGGTACCACATCTCACCAGTCAGATTGCCTAAGATGACAAAACAGGAAAATGACAAATGCTAGAGGGAATGTGGAAAAATTGGAACACTAACGCATTGTTGGTGGAGTTGTGATCTGATTCAGCCATTCTGGACAGCAATCTGGAACTATGCCCAAAGGGCTATAAATAATTGCATATCCTTTGACCCAGTAATACCACTTCTAGGGATGTATCCCAAAGAGAACAGAGAAGAGGGAGGAAGACCCATATGGACAAAAATATTTATTGCAACTCTCTTTGTGGTGGCAAAAAAAATGGAAATTAAGGGTATGCCCATCAATTGGGGGATGGCTAAACAAGCTGTGATATATGAATGTAATGGAATACTATTGTGCTATGAGAAATGAGGAGCAGATGGACTTCCTATTTACTGGGAGAGGCTTATACAAACTGATGCTAAGTGAGAAGATCAGAACCAGGAGAAATTTGTACACAATCACAGATGCAACATATGTGTGACAACCAACTTTGATAAACTGGACTCTTCACAGCAATGCAAGGTTATAAGACAACTTTAAAAGTCTCAGGATGGAAGGAGATATCTACATTCAAAGAAAGATGTAGAGAGAACAGAGTTTAAATGGAGACTGAAGCAAGCTACATGCTCTCTTTCTTTTCCATGTTTGGTTTTGTTTCCTTTTTTCCATTGCTCATTCCATCAGTTACAACCCTACTATACAACCAGACTTATGTCCAGTGTGAAAGTATTTGCAGATCCTATACTTGATTGCATGTTGCTAGGGGAGGGGGGATGAGAGGAAGAGAGGGGAGAAAATTCAAAACTCAAGGGATTGTGGAACTGAATCTTGTAAACTAAAAGTAAATAAACAAATTTTTTTTTAAATAAGGGCAACAGAGATTAAGTTAGTTGTTCAGGGTCAAAGAGCTAGCATCTAAGACTGAACTCAGGTCTTCTTAACACCAGAACTGGAGTTCTATCTACTAGAACCATCCAGCTACCTCATGTACATAGAAATTTATAACAGTTCTTTTATGATGACAAAGAATTAAAAACTCAGTAAATTATTATTATCATTGAGGAGTGTTTGAACAATTAAATTATATTAATGTAATTGAATACTATTGTGTTATAAGAAACAACAAAGAAGATGGCTTCAGAGAAACCTGGGAAGACTTGTATGAACTGATGTAAAATGAAATGAGTAGCACCAGGAGAGTAATTTACATTATTATAACATTTTTAAAACCAAACAACCTTAAAAGACTTAATTCTGACCAATGAATGAATGAACATAATTCCAAAAGACCAATGGTGAAGAATGCTACCACCTCCTGACAGAGAACACAAAACATGACCAATATAGGAGAGGTTTTTTTGACTACATATATTTGTTATAAAAGTTTTGTTGTTGTTTTTCCTAGGGAGGAAGTATGTGGAGGTGAGGAGAGGAAATAAATGCTTGTTAATTTAAAAACTATTTAGTTTAAAAGGCAAAAAGAGTAAAAGTAAGATAATGACATATCATAACCATTTTTATCTGAACACCTTGAAAAAGATGATAATTAGGGGCAACTGGGTGGCACAGTAAATAGAGCAACAGCCCTGAAGTCAGGAGGACCTAAGTTCAAATCCAGCCTCAGACACTTAACACTTACTAGCCATGTAACCTTGGGCAAGTCACTTAACCCCAATTGCCCTGCCCCCCTCCAAAAAACAAACAAACAAAAGATGACAATTAGATGAAAATAATGACTATAATAATACTCAGAAATAGTACATTTTAAATTTTGTAAAGTACTGTATGTAAATTACCTCATTGCATCCTCACAATAAAACTTTGGAGGTACTAAGATTTACCCCATTTTGCAGATGAGGCAATAATGCTTCAGAAAGAGTAAGTGACTCATTCAGTATGCCACAACTACTCAGTTGCTGATGCAAAATTGGTGTCAAGTTGGAACAGCTAGGTGGCACAGTGAATAGAGCACCAGCCCTGGAGTCAGGAAGACCTGAGTTCAAATCTGGCCTCAGACACTTAACACAAAAACTAGCTGTGTGACTTTGGGCAAGTCACTTAACCCCAATTGCCCTCCAAAAAAAAAAAAAGAATTGGTGTCAAGTTCTTTCTGACTCCAGGTTCAGCACTCTATTCACTATGCCATATTGCTTATAGCAACAAATGAAAAAGTGCCTACTGTGTGATGTGCAGATCTGTATTTCTGTCCTTTGAAATGTATATAGCTCTGACAAAATGTCAAATAATTTCTGAAGCATGATCATTTATGAACTGGACCTTAAATTCACCTGACTCTTCCCTGCTTTAATTCACTCCCTTTTCCCTTTTTACACTCTCTTCCCTTCACTCCCTTTCCTTATTTGTTTAAATCCAATTCATTCATATGGTCTCACTCAAATACTTCTTCCTCCATAACATCTTCCCTTCCCTGACCCAAAATCATCTTGATGATGTGAATTTTCATAACAATTTGTTTATTAGTTTATGTTTATGTTTATTAGTTTATGTTTACAAACTAATATGCTTATTAGTCTTCTGTGGACTAATTACATTCTATTTTGTATTCTTGTTCTTTGTATACAGGTTTGTTTGGTTTTTTTAATCTCCATTGGAGATCATAGTCAGGAGTCACTTCTTATTTATGTTAGTATATCTTAGTGCCTTGTAAATAACAGGTACTTAACATTGTTGTAGTGGAAAGAGAAATGGGCTTGGAATGTGAAGATCTAGATTTGAATTCTAGACTATGTGCTCAAGGACAAGACACTTAAACCCTCTGAGCTTCAGCTTCTTCATCTATAAAATAGGAGTAATAATACAAGTACTATAGATCTCTAAGAGTGATGGAGAGGGGGGATTTGAGAGTCAAAATGCGTGAGTTATGATTAATTTATTATATTGATCTTCTGAAATTCAAAAAGGATATAAGCTAAGGAAATAGATTAGAAAGGGGAAAAAATAAGCAAAGGCAGGATAGGAGAAGGGAAAGGAATGGGACATAAAGATTGAATGTCAAGTTAATGTTTATATGCAAAGTGAGAAGTGTGACAAAAGTTAGTAGGTAAAATTACTCTCATTTTCAATTAAGTAGTGATAAAAAGGAGGACTGCTTAATAAAAGAAGAAAGTGGCAGATTTAGAAGACCTGAAGAACAGAAAACTCTTTCCCCATCAAGGTTCTTAACCTGGAGTCTATGTGTAGATTTCAAGGGGTCTGTAAAATTGCACAGGAAAAAATGAATCTTTAAGAAATCCCTATCTTTATCTGTAGATAAATTAATATTATAAAAAAATGTATATCTTTAATAAAATTAGCTTCCTTTGCAATCTTAAATATTTTATTTTATACTTTTATAAACATTTTTCAGAGAAGTGGTCCATACATAGGCTTTGTAAGAATACCAAAGTCCATGGTAAAAGATAAAGAATCCTGGTTCTGAGTAATAAATGCATAAATTTAAACGGATTACTTCAATTTCGTTTGTTGTTTTCTCAAATTGGCATCTTAAATTATGTATGTCACTGTATAAGTTATGATTTCAGAAAAGCAGATTTAGGACTAGAGTTCAAAACATAAGATTAAAAACCCCAATATTTTCTTTTCTGAGTTAGAAATACTAAACAGACTCTTGTGTTCTTACTAACTGCTCTTCTGTTCATAAAATTAATATCTCGTTACATCTTTTAGGGGCCTCTGGTGGTCTCACACTGGCAATGAAATGTAGTTACTATGACCATAGCCCCTGTCCATTTTTCCATCCCGATGGGGAAGTCTGAAAAAAAAACAACTTCAGAAGATACTGTTTGAGTTTATTCCTTCTGAGGTTAATTAAATGCTTCTCTCTAGATCAGTGGTTCTCAACCTTCCTAATGTCATGACCCTTTAATACAGTTCCTCATGTTGTGATGACCCCCTTAAAAAAAACCATAAAATTATTTTTGTTGCTACTTCATAACTGTAATCTTGCTACTGTTGTGAATCATAATGTAAATATCTGATTTGCAGGATGTATTTTCATTGTTACAAATTGAACATAACCTACAGGTTAAGAACCACTGCTCTAGATCAATAGCCCAGATTGTTTAATGAAGTCACATCCATTTAATTATTCTTTGAGGCTTGGACCTAATTCTCACATGATCCACACTTTCATAGTCATCTCTGTGGCTCTCTGAATAAGTAAATCAACAGATTACTTTGAAAAGTCTTTAAGTGATTTCTTACTCTGCACACCTATTCCTTGACCTCTTCAGGCGCACATCATAGATTTTGACTTGGAGGAACATCTGACACTATTCTCCTGGTTGGTGGACTGCCTTTCCCAGAATGCAGTTTCAGGAAAGCTCTGGTCATGCTTTATTCCATTTCATTCTCTCCACTTTGGCCACCTCCTCCATAACCTCAGTAGAAAAAAACCCCTCAATTATAGAGAGGTCCACATAAAAGGAGAAAATTGTCTTGCTATGGCCCAAAGGGTAGCAGAATGGATATCTCTAGCTTTTCCTATGCCCATCCTTTTCAGGTTGGGGTGGAGGACATTCCTGCCAAGAGGAAAGGCAGAAGTTAGGGCCAGAAGCTTCTCTGCTCTACTCCCAGAGAGAGATACTGAACTAGAATTATATCTATTTCCCTTAAATATTATTAGTCTAGAGGAAATGATCTAGGGGTTCAATCTAACTTCCAATTGCTTGGTCATCATTGTAATCATAATCAAGGGAAAGGTGAATATCTTTATATCCAAGATTTGACTCCTTGCCCTTCTAAGAAAAATTCTACAATAAACACTCATAACAAATAGCAAAGAAAAATGTCTATATAAATCATGGAAAGGTAGAAATCAAAGAAGATATACATAGGAAAATATGTATTAGACAATATAGAGTGAAGAAATTCTTCCATTGGGCTTAAAATAATTCAAGGGAGTCCTGGATTTCATCCAAGGGGGAATTCCTGAAAGTCTTCAGTGTAGTAAACTGTGATTAGGGACATTATGAAGACTGGTAACTTTACTCATGTCTTCCCAGAATCTTTTCCTTAAGTAACCTGAAATGGGATTAACCTCCGCCATGTTATCTATCAAAACTTGAAGCCAGAAACATCTGAAGCAATTCAACACATGATGAATCCTGAAAAAAAAAAAACTTGAAGCTTTAAGAGTCCTGAAGAGGATTAAAGCTTGGAGAGTCACAAAGCAACTGACCTTGAAGAGTTCCAAAAGGGATTGGTGGAGAACTAAAACTCTCTTGCTTCTTACCAACTCCTCTTTGCCTCTCATTTCCACCAATAAGGAAAGAGCACCATACCAATGAGTCTTGGGATAGGGGTTGTGCCTCTTTACCAACTATTTATTCCAGAACACTTTCTTCCCCACTTACCTTCAGATTGGAAAACTATGAACCACTGATGATCATATCAAACCTGCTATTGCTCCTAGATAGATGATATGTGTTGATTTATTACCTAATGGCTTTCCTCACAGTCCCAGGTAATATTCTTAATCCATTGCTCTCTTTGGCAGCCATTAATGGGAGTAGGCAGGCATAATAGAATGCAAGTTCCTTGAGGGTGGGGCCTGTTTTTGCTTCTGTATTCATATCCTCACTGCCTTAACATGAGCTTGGCACATAGTAATCACCTGGTAAATGCCATTTCATTCATTCATTCATAATTTATATAATTTATCCTGCTTGCCTTTCCCAAGAATTAGAGAATAAGGTGCAAAATACGTCTTGTTCCTCTTCCCCTACAACCTGCTACAGACATTTCTGGAAACTTAAAACCAACCACCTGATTTCACATAAGAAGCAATCTGATCCAAACTGAAGTAGATAAGGGATGATGATTCATTTCTATAAAAGATCTTCATGAGGGACAGGCATATTTTTATGACATTCATTGCTGTACATTTATAAAAACACTTTGCCTAGTGCTTTAAAGTTACAAAGCACTTTCTTCACATGCATTTTACTTTTATTTCTCAAAGAACTCTGTGAAATATATAGTATGAATTCTTTATTATTCATTTTACTGATGAAAGAATTGAGTCTCTAAGTACCTAACCTGTGTGTGATACTATTAATCAAATCTAGGTCTTTTATTTAAATTCAATGTTCTTTCCTTTACATATATAATGTCTCAGATGCTTCCATGCTCCTGAAACACTAATGGAAAAATGAATTTAAAGTAAGGTAGAGGATTTAGTTGGACATAAGAAAGAATTAATAGTGTAGGAAGAAACAATGTATTATAGTGAATAATTTGCCTCAAAGAAAGGAAGATTTGAGTCCAAGTCCCTTCTCTGACCCTAAGTAAGTCACATAATCTTAGGACCCCCTAAAAATTTTGTAAGAAAAGGTGCCCATATGAAATGATAGAGGAAGATCGTCACAGAAACCTCCCTATAATGATCTGGTCCAAAAAGAGAGATGAAGGAAAATGTGATTGTCGTCATAATAAAACACAGTAACAAGCTGCTGAGAGGAGGTTTTAGGAAATTCAATAACTCTCCATTCTGGATACCTGACTGAAGCAGGGGTGTTGAAACAATAAATCGCTTGTTTTTCTTTCAGACTCTAGAATTCTGTGATCATAAGTTTATCCAATACCCTCAAGGACATAAGAACACATGGGGAGATTAAGAGGCATATTCTATAGTATTTGCCATTGATGAAAGGGAAAAACCTACCTGGTCCAATGTCACCAGGTTCCATTTTTAAATCATCAAAACCGAAAAATGATCTAAAAGAAAAAGGGGCGTCAGCTGTTGACAAGTCAGGATTAGTCCCAGTGGCTGCTTCAGAATTTCCACGGCTGGTCTCCAACTCCACTTCCACCTCCTTTCCAATGAAGAGAAAGGGAGTGAGAGAGAAAATGTTCACATCTTGGATTACTCTATTTTGTGATTATCCTTAGGCTTTTTTTCTTAAGGTGAAGCCTATAACTTTCCAAGAGTACTATCTTTATTCATGCTGATGCAACTACCATACATTTTAATTCTGAAGACAATTCCAAATATTGCCTCTATAAAAAAAATTTCTGGACAGTAAACATGTGGCTTAATTAAGGGTGAGGATAAATGCTGGAGATGGATGTCCCCTATGCACTTTTGTCCCCTTAGCTGCCATTATATAGCAAAGTCTGAAGAGGCATAGAGCAACTCACTTCCAACAACTACAGTAGTATGGCTTTATTCCCTAATGAAGGAATTCCATCTATTCCCCAAAGCAGCAGTCAAGAACTTTTGAATAGCTAAACTTTACATGAATTTAAAACATGTATTTTAATAGATATTTGACGTCATTCTTTATCGCTTTACTTTTGTATTCCCTTTGCTTTATAAATGTTTCAAAGCTGTTTTTATTAAACTATATCAACAGGTAACAGGGGGCCCAGGGCTGGTCTTGAACTATTTGACCAGCCCCATTCCCTATTACATAAATTCAATCTTTAATCTTTTTTTTCAACCCACAGTTCAATTCCCAATAAGACAAAAATGCTAGTATTTCCCCTTCCACGCCTTCATTCTGTTAGCTGTGTGGAATATCCAAGTAATTCTTGAGTATATGCTTCAGCCATTTTGTTTCCGTATCCCAGCTAGTATCTGCAACTTACTGTCGGCATTCAGCAAATTATTTAAAGGAAAAGAAGGAAGGAAGAAAGAGAAGAGAGAGAGAGAGGGAGGAAGAGAGAGAGAGACAGAGAGACAGAGAGAGACAGAGAGAGAGACAGAGACAGAGACAGAGACAGAGAGAAAACAAAGATAAAAGAGATAGAATGTAAAATTCTTTTTGAAATATGAAACTTGTGAATACAGAATTTTTTCTCTCAAACAGGTAATTGAATATATAGCACACTGAAAAACATGAGGAATTCTTCCTTTCAAAGATGCATCCACTGCCCAACCCCACATTACTCACCATGTCTGGAGAATCCATCATTCAAAACAAAAGGGTTTTCCTCTTTCATTATAAAAAGCAACTCAGTGGAAAACTAGTCTAACAAATTACTCCACTTTGGAAATATTTTCACCAATTCACTCAGCACTGCAGACTCAGTAATTGTAGCAAACGACATTATTGCTGTGGTCTGTGAAATTCAAGCTATCTGTGGATATCTGATAGCCTACATGGCAGGACTACAGAAATGGGGAAGGTGAAAGAAAAACAGGCTGCCTCTTTTCTAATTAGTGTGAGCAGGTAAGGGAATCAAACCCTTGCAGGGACCTCTCAAAAAAGAATCTTTTGAATAGATTGCTTTCATTTTCATTAAGAATAGCATAGGAAGTTAGGGACAGCAGAGTGGTAGTTTCTCACTATGGTGAGGCTGAACTTTTCATTCCATTTTATTTTACTGGTCCAATGAAAATAGTGCTAAATAGTACAGGAATTAAAGTTAAAGGGTTAGAATCCCTAGTCTGCTACTCACTATTCACTTCCTGTGCCTCTGATCTCTCTTGTGAAAATAAGGCAATTGAGGACGTGAGTTCAAATCTGGCCTCAGACAGTTGACACACTTACTAGCCATGTGACCTTGGGCAAGTCATTTAACCCCAATTGCATTGCCTTCTCTCCTCCAAAAAAAAAGGAGAGACATAATTTTTAATTAGGGGGCAGCTAGGTGGCTCTGTAAATAGAGCACAGGCCCTGGAGTCAGGAGGACCTGAGTTCAAATCTGGCCTCAGACATTTAACACAAAAACTAGCTGTGTGACCTTGGGCAAGTCGCTTAACCCCAACTGCCCTCCAAAAAGCAAAAAAGAATAAGGCAATTGGACTAAATTATTTCATCAGGTTCTTTTATCTCTAAATTCTATTATTTGTGAACCACAGTATGCATTTAAAGTTGTCTATTATATTCATGAATATATTAGGCACTAAGACATGACATGAAATTTCTTCCCTATGATAAAACTAAATTTCTGATCTCAAGAAATTCATTGTCCAATGAGCAAGCTTGTGACTAAAACAAACATAAGTGAATTAGTATGGAGGCCTGCCACCCCCCTGGCTTATTCTCAAAATGACATAATTTGGAGAATAGATGTCATATTAGTCCAAGTTTGTACCTGCCCTCTTGAGGCAAACCAAAGGAATATCATATCAAAGTGTAATTATATATGAAACTTGACAAAGCAAATTACACAGATATACAGTTCAATCTCTTACCTTGTATAGACTTAAGTTCATCTCAATTTAGCCTTCCCTATCTGTAAGCTATATTGGAAAGAGGAAGTGTTTTTTACTAGAAAGAATATCAGACTGAGAATTAAGAGGCTCAGGTAATAGCCTGGTGTTCAGCCTCCTGTTGGTTTGTGACAACCTGTACAAAAATCCACAAGATATGAGTTTTGTGTACAGGATATACACAAGGATGTCAGTTTTACTGCAATAAAGGATTTATAAAGTAGAAATTTAGCATATCTAAATTTGAAAGGGAGCCAAAGAGTCCACTGCTACATATATTTTCCATAGGATGAATGAAATGTTTTAGGATTAAGCAACTGGGAAAGAAGCTCTTATCCTGACAGTTTTAGGATAGGAATTTTTAAAGGGGGACAAAAATTGAAGCTGGGCAAAATGAAGTAATATCTCTTACACAAATTAATCTTTTTGTGTTATTTTCCAAAGAAATCAACAGAATTTTAATTCCTTCAGAAACAATTTAATTTTTTTAATCATCAAATATTTGCCTTCTTTCATTCCCACCCCCCCACCTCCGAGTGAGAATGAAAGAAAATCCCTATTGCAGATACGCATTCAAGCAAAACAAATCTTCACATTGATCATACACATATCTCACTCTACACACTGAGTCTTTCACCTCTCTGTAAGAAGATAGGTAGCATAATGTTATCCATCAGTGCTCCAGAATGTTAGTTACGCTCCTCAGAGTTCCTAATTACTTTATTTGTCTTTAAAATATTGTGGTTATATAAATTGTTTTCCTTCTCTCTAAGTCTCTTTTCCTTTTTGCCCCTTTCTCTAATATTTCCATATTGAATAAAATATTTCTGTACCCAACTGTGTGTGCATATCCTTTTCTCCTTTAAACAGTTCAGATGAGAGTGCAGTTCAAAAGTCAACCACTGGGGGCTGCTAGGTGGCACAGTGAATAGAGTACTAGCCCTGGAGAGAGGAGTTCAAATCTAGCCTCAGACACTTAATGCTTACAAGCCATATGAACTTAGTCAAGTCACTTAACTCCAATTTCCCCTCCATAAAGCAAAAAAAAAAAAATTAAGTCAACCACTTCCCCAGCCCCTTCCTCATTGTTAATATAGACTTCTACTTGTGTACCTATAGTGAGATAATTTTCCTTAATCTTCCTTTCCTCTCTTTCACTAGTGTATTCCTCTTCTCCTCCCCATTCATCTCTTAATGTCATTAGGACATAATAAATTGACGCTCAGGCCTTTTCTAATTAGACTCCCACTATGACTCCTTACAATATTAGGGTTCAGAGAGGACACATTATGCCCTTCTCACAATAGAATACAAGTAGTTAAGCCTTCTTTCAGTCTCTTAATACTCTTAAATTCATTCATATTTACCTTTTTATTTTTTTCTTCACTCTTGTGTTTGAACTCCAGAGTTTCTGTGCAGCTCTTATCTTTTCAGCAGGAGTCCTTGGATTAAAAATCTATTTTCCCTTATAGCATTATACTCAGCTTTTCTGGAAAGGTTGTTGTTGTTTTTAACTATGAGCCTATCTCCTTTACTTCCTGGAATACCATATTCCAAACTCTGTTTCTTCATTATGGGGGTTGCAAAATTATATGTGGTTCTGATTGGCTTCTCAGTATTTGAATTCTTTCTGTTGACTTGAAGTATTTTTTCTTTGCACTGGAAGCTCTGGAGTTTGGCTATAATGTTCTTGGGAGTTTTCATTTTGGTATTTCTTTCAGGAGGTAACCAGTGGATTCTTCTGTTTCCAATTGCCTTCTGGTTCTAAGACACCTGGGCAGTTTTCTTTTATGATCTTTTGAAATATAACATATAAGTTCTGGTTTTGGTCATGGTCATGATGCTCAAATAATCCAGCAATTCTTAATTTTTTTTCTTCTTGGTCCATTTTCCAGGTCATTTGTTTTTTCTCTACTATATGTTAAACATTCTCTTTTTTTCAGTCTTTTCATTTTGTTGATTGGCTTCTTTTGTTCATTCTAATTATCAGGGTGTTTGTTGCTTGACTAAGTCTTTGTATTTCTTGTGCCAAGCTATTAATTTCCTTTCTTATTCCTTCTTCCATGGAAATGTTTTCCCTTCAACTCTGTTGTTTCACTTATATTAAACAACAATTTGATTTTTTTTAAACTCTTGCTTCATTTCTTTCAAGCATTCTTCTTTAATTTGTGCCCACATGGTGTTTTTCTTTGAGGCTTTGCTTGTAGATGAGTTAGAGTCTTTGTCTTCTTCTCACTTCGTGTCTGGAGCATCCCTGTCATTTATGGTGTATAATTCTTTTTTGTCTCTTTGTTTATTTGTTCTTCAAATCTACTTCCTGACTTTCAACTTGATGTTAAGACTAGGCTTTTCAATGCTTCAAAATGCGTGTTACTCCTGCTGCTGCTTTCTTTGGACGTTGAATGTTGTATTATTTCAAGGTGTCAGGGAAAGCTCAGGCTAAGTACTTACAAACTTTCAGTGCTCTTAAAGTGGTCTGATCCAGGGCAAAGTACAATTGCTGCCCACCCTGGTTTGAGCTCTGCAAGTCTTTGAACTGTGTTTAGGTCTGAGAAATAGTAGACTGCTAAAGAATTCAGCCACTGTCTGGAAAGCTCTGCTGGTTCAGAGTGTTAGACCTCTAGTCTTCTCTTTAGTTTGGGATCCCTGCCCTGGTTAATCTTCTGTGAGTTTCAGGAAGCGTTAGAACCTGGATTGGAAATATTGCTAAGCTCCAGGAGTCCAAATCACCCAGCTGCTTCTTGCCTTTAAAATTCAGTTTAAGGTCTGCAACTTCTTTACCTCCAGAATACCACCCATAGGTGATATCTCCTCCACAACCTGCCCTGGTTCTTTGAACTGGAACTGTGTAGGAGATGACAAATTTACCAATTAACATATGTTCTCCCACTCTCCCCAGGTTTAGGGCCCAAGATCTGGAGATACTTTTTGACCTGGTACATTGCCACCCTGTGTTAGAATGCTCCATTTATTCTGCTTCTGATCAGACTTTGTCGCCAGAGTCCACGGACCTCTTTATATGTCCTCTATGCTGCCCTGAGATGTAGAAATGACCCACTGTGACTTTTTCTAGGATTTCCTAATCAAGACTTTGGTGCATTTTCTTGATCTATTTGGGGGAGTTTTGGGGGGAAAGAGAAGTTCGCTGTACTTCTTCTTACTACTCTGCCATCTTGGATCCATTCCAGAAGGCTAACTTCTAAGATGATATACAATGTACATTAATTTAATCTCTCTTAAAAGTGAAAATAATTCATAAAAAAGAAAATATATTTCATAAGAGATTGAAACTCAGACCTCAAATTTGTTTCATGCTGTGGGGAACTTACATTTGTTTTGATTCTAGTAAGGTCAATTTAAAATCACCTGGCTAAGAAATGACTTCTAAAAGAAAAAGAAAAATTAAAGTCACACAATAAACATGCAAGAAACAAATCACCTCCAGATGGAGGCAATTACTGATTCTTTCATCCACATAATGTTCCCTGGCATGGGTGTGACTGAACAACTAGAATCTCTATAGATTTGTTCAAGTAAAAGCATGTAGTAAGAAGAAAAAAAAATGAGAATTCGTGTTACTTAAATGCCTAGAGGAAACCACCATCCTGCAAACAGGATGTCGGCTTTGTCAGAGAGATCACAAGTAGATGCAGGGTTTGGACTTAACCTCAATCTCTCTTCTCTTATAAAACTAAATATACTGATTTTACTCTGTCAGGCATACCTATTTAATTGGAGGTAGCAAAGTATGGCTGCTAGAGAAACTCAGCTCTACACAAAGATAGCTAAGAAGCTTAAAGATCAAACCACCTTCCCTTTTTTGGAAGCACTTCTGGCCATGGGGTTCCCAGCACACACAGCGTGAGTACTCTTTTCTAGAAATTTTGCCTTGGAGAACCTGTAACTCTGAGCTCTTTGAAATTCAAGCCACAGGCATCTATTACTACCATTCTCTCATTCTTGGCTTATATCTCAAGCTTGAAACTCTTCCTCCAGAAGTTTAACTGAATATTAAACTCTTCACTTTCTTTAAAAAGAAAACAATATTTCTTTAACTTTTTTGGAGGTAAATATTTTAAATACATGCTTCACGTAGCTCAGAACCTCGCAGAAATACTTTGCTTAATGAAGATGGTCACATGAAGTTTTGTGTGCCAAGGAGTACTCCATCAATCAATAAACAGTAATTTATTGAGTGTCTACTATAAGCAGTTTTGGAAATGCTAAGTTTTATTAACTACCAAGTTAAAGTAGTTAAATACATTTGTGGATAGCTATGTTTTCTTATGAATGTATCTATCACGTTTCTTGGGTTCCTCCTTTTCATATCAATATGCTTTTTGTCAAAAATTTATAAATTGTTAACCCCCATTTAGCAGGAAAGAAAACTGAGGCACCGTTACCACCAATAATTCAGTATTTACTGGCTACTATGTGAATCATTTAAATTAAGACTTCTGTTTTAAACTGGCTTCAGAATTTGTTAGGATGAATTTGTTTCAGATCCATAATTACCAA
The DNA here is from genome assembly GCA_028646575.1 of Pseudocheirus occidentalis. Lineage (NCBI taxonomy): Eukaryota > Metazoa > Chordata > Mammalia > Diprotodontia > Pseudocheiridae > Pseudocheirus > Pseudocheirus occidentalis. The sequence continues at coordinate 29,765,374 of CM053600.1, forward strand.
GAAAAAAATTTTACAAATTGTTTCTTTAGGGCACAAGGAGGTTTTGAGGTTTTGGTTAGAAACAAAAATTTCTTTAAATTAAATTTTAACATTAAAACAGAGTAAGTTGAATGAAATAGCCTTCTGTGCTCACACTTGTCTCTGTAAACTGAAGAATCATCATTACCATTTTAACCATCCCAAAAACATTTTACATTTAAGTATGTTTAGATGCTAGATAGTGTGTTAAAAAAAAAAAAGAAGCAGTTCATTTCAACAACATTTCCCATTTGGACCACAAATAAGCTATTATTTTTGTTTTGGTTGTTAGTTGGGCTAGTGTAGCTTGGCAAGGAATGGTTTCCAACATGGATGACATCTTTCTATACCTCTGTAGCAAATATCTTGACTTCTGCCTTAGAAAGAAGCAGTATTATATAATAGATAGAGTATTGGCTTGGAGTAAGGAAACCTGGGATTCAAATTCTGCCTGACATGTAGAAGCTGTTTGACCCCAGGCAAGAGTCACCCAACTTCAATGAATAAATGAATTAGGTAGGTAGATATGTTGTTGTCCTTCATTGTCTAAGAGAACCAAAATGACAGCACTATGCTAGAGTTAAGTTATAGCGTACCCAACTGTGGTGGATCAATTCAATGAAAACTCAAGAGTGTTCTACCATAAATCAGACACAAATAGTCCGTGTGAACATTTGGGGAGGATTCTCTAAATTTATACATCTTTCATTTTTTTTAACTGCTTCAAATATGGTTAGCTCAGAACACAGGACCTTCTCTGATGAGGGGAAGGCAGGCCATGCTCGCTGAGTGTTCCTGTGCCAGTGTCTTCCATGTCACACAATCAATTCCAAAGTCCTTAAGAGAGACCTTGAGAGTATCCTTGAATCAATTCTAACCACCATGTCAGTGCTTGTCCTGCGTGAGTTCTGCATAACTCCATTGTCTTTTTGGCAATTAACATTTATTTATACGCACATTTATCTTTCCATCCCGCTTGTACCTTCTCTCCCTACCTCCAGCAAAACAAATTCACACATTGGCCACGACCAAAAACATATATCTCATCCTTTATTTTAAGTCCTTCTTAACAAACACTCAATAAACATTTACTAGTGTAGAGTTAAAAATATATCTTACAGAAAATATAAAAATAAATATTTAACATTTCAAACTCAACTTGTCTAAAATGAAACTCACCTTTCCCCAAAAAAACATGCCTTCTCTGAAATGTCTTCATTCTGCCAAGGTCACCACCATTCCTCTAGTTATCCTTGGTGTTCTTATTGTTTACTCCACATTCTTTTGTCACTCCCCTACCCCATTCACCCTATTCAATTAACTGCAAAACATTGTCCCTTTGAGCTCCCCAGAGATTCTCCCGTGTATCCCTTCATCTCTACTCTCCTAATCACTACCTGTAGCAGGCCTTCATCACCTCTGGCCTAAATTAAAACTGAATTAGTACCCATACCTCAAGTCTCTCCCCAGTCCAATGCATTTTCTAACCAGTTTGCAAAGTGATTTTCTGAAAGCACAAGTCTAACCATGTCACACTCATAATTAATAAACTCAAGGGCCTTTAGGATAAAGAATAGACTACTCTGGTTGGTCTTTAAACCACTTCACAACCAGAATCCAAACACCAACTTTTTCCCACTTTGTATACATTATCCTCCTCTCACTGCATGTTCAAGAAATGGATTTGAAATAACTAGAGATTAAGTTTAAACTAAATCCAGCCAAACTCTCCTAGAAATATGGTCTGATATTTGGTTAGAAGGCATTTGTGCCATTCTAGACCAGTATCCACATCCATCCCTATGGCTAGAAGAAAATTATATGAGTTTTCAGGGACAGAGAAGGCTTTTGTAATTCATTCAGCAACTGAATTTCCTAAAGGAAAAAACTCTCTTTGTAATATTTATTGGCACAAACCCCACTTGCTTTCAAGAGATGTTGGAGTTAGATCAAAATGTTATTTATGATAGCTATATGTTGTTATTTGTGAGGCAGTATTCCCTCTTTGAACAAAATCATTATATATATGTATGTAAGTATGTATGTATGTATGTATGTATATACACACACACACACACACACACATATAATGAATACAAAAAAAAATTCAGTGGGAAATCAACCAATCTTTGGTTAGCATAATTGTATAGGCTATTATAATAATATGCCCACTATGGAATTTGTAATCTTTATGATAAAAAACATCTTGATTGGGGCAGCTAGGTGATGCAGTGAATAGAGCACCAGCCTTGAAGTCAGGAGGACCTGAGTTCAAATCCAACCTCAGACAGTTAACACTTACTAGCCATTTGACCTTGGGCAAGTCACTTAACTCCAACTGCCCCGCCTCTCCCCTCCAAAAAAGCAAAAAAAAAAAAACCATCCTGATTACTTATCATTACCACCACACCACCTTCACTCTACCATCAACCTCACATTTATTACATATGCATTACATATATTATGCTATATACTAATACTATTTGCATTATAAAACATATATAAGGGTGAGTGTAGATGCATTTTCATGAGTAATTGTAGTATTTTTTTTAATTTATGATTCTTCATCTCTTGTGCCTCTCAATTTTTTGTGATGTATTTTATGAAGATTATTAATTTCAATAGTTCAAGTACTATTTGATGAAATATTCAAATTTCAATGAGATTTCAAAAATCAGTGGGAATTATTATAGAATATTTGAAAGCTAGATTATACTGGAAAATCCAGAGCATATAAACTACGTAAGTCTAAATGTAGTCGTAGTTTCCATTTACATCTATCTCATTTTCTGGATTTTTAAACTTAGTTCTGAAGAAAAAAAAAACATGACTTGGGGCCTAGATTTGATAAATAAGTGATTTCCTGGTTCCATTTTGTTTATATCTTTAAAAGACTTAGTGACAACAGTAAAAGATCATTAGGATGTTCCTTATTTTCCTTCTCAGCTGTGTGAATTTAAGTCTTTAGCTATATTCTATGTTACAATTTCCATAGACAAAAAGCACTGGCAGCTACAGGAAGAAGGACAGTAGAAGAAGCATCAGAATGGTGAGTGAATTTGGATATTGTATTGAATTTATGAAAATTCAAATGATTCTTCTCTCTGCCTCTCATAACTCCTTTGTTTCAGCAGATTATTCTTAAACTCAATTGCATATGATGTTAGGCTATATATTCAGAGGTCAAAATAGAATAAACTATGCACTCAGAGTTAATACTATCAAATAGGTTAGAAAAAAAAAGTAAAGTTGCTGAATTTTTTTAAAGAACATAGTCATTTATATGGCAAAAAATATATTCAACTTTTATTCTTCTATAAGGGAAGAAAATATTAATCTATATAAGTTTATTTTACAATAGTTTTCTTTTACATCTATATACATAAGTGAGATGTAGATTTGTAGTTTTATTGATGGAGTTAATCAACTTCAAGAAGAAGATTTATATATTCTAAATTGTTCCCCCATTTTGCTACTGTAAACACTTGGGAAAATTTTTATTATATCATTTTATTATTAGCAAAATCATATATATGTGTATACCTATATGTTTTTTATTTTTCATTTTTATTATATCATTTTATTATTAGCAAAATCAAAAAATGTGTATACCTACATGTTTTTTATCATAATAAAAATGGGTGCATGAACATGTCTTAATATATACATGTATGTATACATATACATATTCATTTTATGAATTTTTTCTCTCACTACTATTCTGAAGCTATTAATCAGTTCAATTAGTTCATTTGCTGATTCTCTAGCACTTTCTAAACATGGGACCACATTGCCTGAAAGCAGGAATAATTTTATCTGTGATATACTCATGTCTTTATTGAGAAAGCTTCTAGCTTCTAGTAGTCTTTATCACATATAGTACTAGCAATACACACATATGCACCTACACATTTATGCATATATAGGTACATATTTTACATACATAAATAAATATTTGTTTATTGATTTGGAAGTAATACATCCAAAAGATAGATAATGCATATTGGAAGAAGATAAAAATTTGCAGAAAGTTTATTTGGTATTGCATTATTAATAACATTATTTCCAAATGGAAATTACTGGAAGGTTTGGTACTATAAACACAGAAAAAAATGAGTATATCCCCTCTCCTGTCTTTTATTAAAAGTTCTAGAAATGCTAGCTGTAATAATAAAATGAGAGTCAAAATTAAAAGTATAAACATGAATATAGAGATAAAAATTGTTTCTTGGGAGAATCAATAAAGAAACTAATTGGCATAATTAATAGATTCAGAATAGAAGCAGAATACAAAACAAATCCCCCCCAAAAATAAATATTCACATGCAGCATTAATAGTAGCTGGGAAGAAATGATACTAAGAAAAATCAATACCCAAAATGACACAATTTATGAGATATCTGAAAATTAATCTATGTAGACATATGAAAAATTCATATAAGCAAAACTTTACAGAAATAAAGGAAGACTAAAATAATTGGAGTAATAGCCAATGCTTGTAGTTGAGACCTATCAACACCATAAAATGGTGATGATACAGTACCTAAATTAATTTACAGATTTCTTGTCACAGCAATCAACTTACAGCATAGGATTAGATAAATTGAGAATGAAATTCCTTTGGAAGAAAAATAGGCTACATTGGAATAATAAAAAATGGGAATGAAGGGAACACTGCCTTACCAAGCTTCACACTACATTATAAAGTAGCGAGCATTAAAATTATTTGATATTCAGGTTTCAAACCATACTACAAAGACATAATCATCAAAACATTTTGGTATTGGGTAAGAAATAGAAAGGCTGATTGACAAAACAGATTAGATACATAATATATGGAAGCAAATGAGCACAATAGCATAGAATTTGATAAACCCAAAGATGCCGGTTGTTGGGGCAAGAACTTAGTATCTGAGAAAAAACTATTGAAAAACTAGAAAGCAGTCAGGCAGAAATAGGGTATAGACTAACATCCCCTAACATATAACAAAAGAACGTTCAAATGGGCATGTGATTTAGTTGTATAGGTGATATCATAAACAAATCAGAGGAGAATGGAAGAAATTACTTGTCAGATCTATGGAAAGGAGAAAAGTCCATGACCAAAGAAAAGACAAAGAAGGTCACAAGAGATAACATGGATAATTTTGATTATATAAAATTAAATAGCTTTTAGACAAAAATAATTAGAAGAGAAGCAAGAAAAAAAATCTTTGAAGCAAGTTTATAGAATAAAGATTTCATTTCTAAGATATACAGTAGGGAATTGATTCAAATTTATAAAAATAATAGTTATTCCACAACTGAAAAATGGTCAAAGGTTTTCAGAGGAAAACACAAATTATGAATGGTCATATGAAAAATGTTCTAAATAATTTATTATTAGAAAACTGAAAACTAAAATAACCCTGAAGTACAACTTCATACATCAGATTTTCAAAGATGACAGAAAAGGAAAATGACAAATGTTAAAAGGGTTGTGGGAAAACAGGAATATTGATGGTTGAGTTATGGTTGGTGGAGTTGTGAACTGTTCTATCTCTTCTGGAAAGCAATTTGTAACTATGCCCCAAATGTTATGAAATGCTAACTACCATTTGACCCAGTTATGTTGATACTACAACTGTGCCTCAAAGAGATGAAAAAAAAAAGGAAAAGAACCCACAGTACAAACATATTTATAGCAGTTCTTTTGTAGAAGTAAAGAACTGGAAACTAAATGGTTTCCCCCCTAAATAAGGAAGTGGCTGCAAAGTTATGATAAGAAGTTGATGAAGTACTCTTGTTCTGTAAGAAATGATGAAGGGAATGGTTTCAAAGAAATCTGGGAACATTTGTTTGAAGTGACAGAAGTGAAACAAGCAGAACAATACAATAACAACAGTATTGTAAAGACAAATTTTTAAAAAATTTAAAACTCCGTCTCTTTGTTTGACTATACATGCACTGAGTTTTGATTTTCTAGTTGAATCCGTAGTTGGAGAGAATGGTGGGAGAGAGAATCTGGAGCTGAAAAGAAAAGAAAAATTAATTTTAAAAATATTCAATCCTGGTTTAAAAAAATAGAAAAGTAAGGCAGGGAACAAACTAAATAATAACTGGGGGTGGAGGTGGGGAGGCTTAAAGCACACTAATCCAGTGATTGATAAACGCAAGAATGTAATTTACTGAGAAATTTAACTTGAACTTCTAAGAAAACTGGAAAGAAATTAGGCAAAAGTTTTATACCATATACCACAATAAGCTCCAAATATAACATATAATATAAACCTAATATAAATGGTTACTTTTTAAATTAGAAAACAGGAGGAGAGATATTCATATATACATGTGTGTTTATATGTACATGTACATATATAGCAGGTTTTCTTTCTTCAAAGATGATTTAGACAAGGTTTGGGGAAGATTAAGGGGTGGTATTATTTTGACACTGGGGTTTTTTACTGGTGTATAGGAAGTAAAATTATCTTTTCAAAATTTGTTATGGGGACTAGTATTTGAAGAAAGGAAACCTGCCAATTAAGAGAAGCCATTTAAATTGGACATTATAGAGAACATTTTTATCCTACTGGTTACCAATACTTATGATAAGTGACAGAGATTTCCCTGTGATGCTCCCCACTTAGTATTCCCTGGCCAATCAGATATTCCCTTTGAGTACATGGCAGGAAGGGGACAGAATATGAACTCTATTCCCCAATAGATCTCTGAGGTACTCCCCCTGTCTTCTGTGAGAGCAGAGTAGAAAAGTACACTTTTCTTCTTGTTACCAGAAAGCAAGACTCTCCCAACAATGCCACCCATTGTTCCCTTCAAATACTCACTGGGGATTCAGCTGGCAGCAATATGAAGGGGTCAGTTAGTGCTAGATTACAATAAGCAATAACAGAAAGCTGATCTGCCTTTTGCTACTCTCTACGTGAGTGCTGATTCTTCTGCTAAGCTATAGGCACTGAGACCAGTTCTGCTCTCTGCTTTCCTGGAGCCTCCTTCTCTCAGTAGAACCTTTATCTCCATCTGGTAGCTGTTGCTGCTAGGGCCTATAGCAGACTTGGACTCAATCTTCTAGAGGTAACTGCTACTCCTCTGTACCATGGCCTTTATGCTGTCTTGGGTACAGTCAGAAACTTTCATCCTAATGCTAGTCAGAAACTACAGAACAGAGTGTCACTGTGACTTGCTAGTCCTCCATAGTTTAAGTGTATTATTGCTCTAATTGACTGATTCTACTAAAAACCTTCATTTAAAAAAAAATCCCTGGCCAGATATGCTTTTATTCCTTTACAGGATCTACTCCTGACTCCTAATCCTACTCCTGGACTTCATACTTGAAGTATACTCCTTTTTTTTTTTCTTTTTAAAGGGAAGGTAAGGCAATTGGGGTTGTGACTTGTCCAAGGTCACATGGCTAGTTATATGTTAAGTGTCTGAGGTCACATTTGAACTCAGGTCCTCCTGACTCCAGGGCCGGTGCTATATTCACTGGGCCACCTAGGTGCCCCATAAAGTCAGAGGCAAGATCTACCTTTTTTTTTTTT
>CM053600.1:29773429-29797283 GCA_028646575.1 Pseudocheirus occidentalis
AAAGGGGAGAAAATTTGTAACTCAAAACCTGTGGAAATGAATGATGTAACCAAGAAAATAAATTAAAATTTAAAAAAAAAAAAGAAATGTTAAAAAAAAAAGAAGTTCCATGGCTTTTACCCTGAATTTGTAACCAAAAATATTTTAAATAAAATTTAATTAATAAATGTGTCTCCTCTGAATAAACAGCATAGTTTAAATTTAAAAAAAAAAAGAAAAAAAAAAGAATCACCTATCCAGCAAAATTGAGTATAACGTTCCAGGGGAAAATATGGTTATTCAATCAGGTAGAGGACTGGACTTCCAAGCATTATTGCTGAAAAAACCAGAACTTAATAGAAAATCCAGCATTCAAATACAAGAAGCATGAGAAGGTAAACATGGAAAAGAATTAATAAGGAACTTATCAAAGTTGAACTATTTATATATCAACTTGGAAAAATGATAATTGTAACTTATGAAACTTTTCTCAGTATGAGGATAGTTGAAGGGAATATAAATGCATATATATAATAGCTATATATCTCTATACATACACATATGCCTACATAGGAGGGTGTGTGTATATGTGTACATATATATATATGAATATATATATATATATATATATATACACACATACATGAGTATGTGTATGTATGTGTACATAGAGGGTGCAGAATCAATTGACCAGGTTGGTATAATATTTTAAAAAGTGAAATTTTGAGGTGGTAGAAGATAAGAATGAGAGGAGACAGGGAGAGACAGAATGGAGTTAATCATCTCATATAGAAGAGACTAGGGATAATTGTTACAATGGACTGGAAGAACAAGAAGCAAAAAGGGAATGGGTCAACCTTGCTCTCATTGAAGTTTGCTTAGGGAAGGTATGACATACACTCTAAACTGGATATCTTAGCCTACAGGAGAGTAGGGGGGAAGGGAATTAGAGGGGTGAGGATGGAGGGGGAGAATTGTTAGAAGCACATACTTTTGTAAAAGGACAGGGAAAAAGTAGATAATAGAACAATTGGGGGTGGAATAGGAAGGAGGGAAATATACAGGTACTGGGGTAGGGAGATCCCTCTTGCCCTACCAGAAAGACAGAGGGTTGGTGGAGGAGGATATAGGAGAGAGCTGATTGGGGGAGGTGGTATACAGCGGGATCACTGTTTTGGTGTGGTGGGTAGAGGAAAGATGGTGAGAAAATTTGTAAATCAAAATCTCATGGAAATGAATGATGTAAACTAAAAATAAACAAAAGTTTAAAAAAAAGAAAAAAGGAAAACATGAATTTAAAAGAACTCTGAGGTACCACCTCACACATATAAGAAATGACAAATTCTGGAGGGGATGAGAGAAAATAGATACACTAATAAACTATCAGTAGAACTATACTGGATAACATTTCTGAACTAGGCCCAGCTGTAACTTTGCAATGCCAATACTAGGTCTATACACTTAAGAAACCAAAGAAAAGGGGCGGGTAGGTGGAGCAGTGAATAGAGCCCCGGCCCTGGAATCAGGAGGACCTGAGTTCAAATCCAGCCTCAGATACTTGACACATTTCCTAGCAGTGTTATTTTGGGCAAGTCACTTAACCCCAATTGCCCTCCAAAAAGCAAAAAAGAAATTAAAGGAAGAAGAAGAGAACCTGTATGTACAAAAATATTCATAGCAGCTCTTTTTGTGGTGGCAAAGAATTGAAAATTGAGGAATTGCTCATCAATTAAAGAATGGCTGAACAAGTTGTGGTATATGATTTTTATGGAGTATTATTATGCTCTAAGAAATGACAAGAGAGATAGTTTCAGAAGAACATGACAAGACCTACAGGAACTAATACAAAGTGAAGTGAGCAGAACAGATCTTTGTACACAGTAACAGCAATATTGTAATGATGATCAAGTGAGGGACTTAGCTGCTCTAGACAATAGTGATCCAAGGCAATAACAAAGGACTAATTATGAGAAAATGCTTTTCAGCTTCAGAGAGAGAATTTATGAACTCTGAATGCAAATGGAAGTATGATTTCCTCACTCTTTTATTCTTCTTGTTTTTTAAATATGGCTAATATTGAAATATGTTTTGCATAATATCACCTGTATTATTCACACCATATAGCTTGCCTTCTCAGTGGATGGGTAATGGATGGGAGAGATGGTGAGAATTTGAAACTCAAAAGAATTTTTTAAGTGCTAAAATTATTTTTTAAAAGAAAGATTTGAATCAAATAGAAAAACATCCTTATGATTATAGTCATTCAAGTGTAGAATTATTATGCTATCTTAGGAGGTAGTTCTATTTCACTGGAATTTACTAGGAAAGATTAAATGATCACTTTTCAGATATGTGGAGAGAGGATTCTTATTAAGACTATTTTGCTATTTGACTTCTGAGGTTTCTTTCAGTTCTGAAATTCTGGGATTCTAAGATATCCTACACACAGTTGGAAATATGGGTCTAAAGTTCTTGGAGTCTACACACATACATATTTGAGGATTATTTGCATGTATAACTGAAGATATTTGGAGTAGATAAGATCATGTAGGATGGTGAGTACAGAAAAGTAAGGGTAGAGAACCATAGGCAAAACCTTTAAGGGACAAATACACTCAAGGGGGAAGAGAATATTATAAACCATCAAAAAGGAGAAGAATTGTATAAACAACATAATTGTATAAACAACAAGTATAAAAAAATTGAGGTTGTCTTATAATAAAGGCCATTGAACTTAGCGATAAAGTCATAATTTGTTATCTTAAAGAGAACTGTTTCATTAAATTGAGGGAATAGAAGCCATATTTCATGGGTTGAAGTGTAAATGGTGAGGAAGTAGTTGTGGTGAGTTAAAACTGCTTTCTAGAAGCTTCACATTGAAAGGGAAAAAAAGAGACAGAGGGGGTAAAAGAATTAAAGGAGGGTTTCACTTGTAGTTGCTGCTGTTTTTTAAAGCTACACCAAACTGATTGTGTTTTTATGTTGAAGGTAAGGGTCCAGAAGAAAAGGAGAAGTTGAAAGTGTCTTAGTGAGAGAAAGTGACTGAATGAACAATGTCAAAGCATAGAATGAAGAGCTTTTGTGTGTGTGTGTGTGTGTTTGTGTATGTGTGAGTGATTTTTAAAGTCAATGGAGAAAAACTACATCCTTTCCAATCAGACATTTTTTCATTCTACTGTGTATTTGATAGGTAAGACCATTTTATTCAAGTGTTTTTCTTACTTTGTAAAGTATCATAAGCTCATAAATTTAAAAATGAAGGGGATCTTAGAAGAAATTTAACTCCTTCCTTTTATAGGTGAAAAATCTGAAGTTCAGAGAGATTAAATTATTTGAACAAAGTCATACAGATAAGAGCTGGAATTCAAACCCACATCCTCTGACCTCAAATCTAAAGCTTTTTCATTGCATCATACGTTTGCCTGGTTCAATAGCAACTTTATGAGACACACCTAACAGTACTGATATATTTTCAGCAGGTTAATCTATAATGATTATGAGGAATGGCATGATATTAGTTATCTGTCACTGCTTTGTGTATGCAAAGCATATCTGTGCACGAGGCTCCCACCTACACTACACTTAACTAACCAAATGTGGATTGATTGTTTAACTAGACTTTAAAGCATTTCATATTCTTCTTTTAATATTAATTTTTATGGAATTGACTAATCTTGGTGAATTTTATATCTTTCAAAAGAGTGTCAAAATACAGCTTAATTTTAACTCCTGGGTTATTAGACTATTTTTATACAAAATGCTAGCCAACAAAAGTTTTTAAATGGAACAACTGATACTGAAATGGTGAGTTGTTTGTGTTTCAGATCCATTGGATACATGAAGGTAATTTCCTCATGTAGCCTTTCATAAAAATTTAGAGGGACAAAGAATAATTCTAGGTCTTTATTTAATGCTTTATTAAATCATTTCCCTTAATACAGTGGTTCTCAACCTTCCTAATGCCATGACCCTTTAATACAGTCCCTCATGTTGTGGTGACCCCCAACCACAAAATTATTTTTGTTGCTACTTCAGAACTGTGATTTTGCTACTCTTATGAATCTTTCTGATATGCAGGATATATTTTCATTGTTACAAACTGAACATAATCCATAGGTTGAGAACCATTGCCTTAAGAAAATATTAAAATATCCTTCCACAATGTCAAGAGATGGAATCCCCAGTCATTAGGATACTGTATGGTATAGTAGAAAGAACAAAGAATTTGGAATCAAAGAATGTGGATTCTCTGTCATACCTACTATCTGTGTGATAGTGTGGAAGTCACTCCACCTTACTGGACCTCAGTTTCCTTATCTGTAAAAACAAGGGAGGTTCTGCTCTGTGACCCCTTCTGTCCTTTCCAGATCTAAATCTAGGATCCTATTACCTTATAAGCAGAAAAATATGTATCAAAGTAAATCTGCAAATATTTGAGTGGATAATCAGCATGTATGTGTAGCTATCTAGGTTCTTACTCTGCCTTATTCTAGTTATATACACTTCTGTAGACCCTAATCTTATCTAAAACAATGGCTCATCTTGTGAGACATCTGTCAGGCGACAGAAGTGTCCTTAATTTTTTTTACAGGAACTGGTGGAGTTCCATGAGTTTGAACCAGAAAATTGAAATTAGGGTAAGATTTCAGCATAAATACAGGCAGCAGATTATAGACTTGGATACTAACCTCCATCTGTTCATGTATCCAGTCCAGGAAAGAAGTGATCCGAGTATAGACTCCTGGTTTATTTACATCAGCACAACCAATTCCAAAACTGGTGGCCCCCACCAACTTCCAGATCTTCATTTCTTCACAAACTAAAGGTCCTCCACTATCACCCTTAAGGTGAAAACAAAATGAAACAAATATCAATCAACATGGGTTTTATAAAATTAGCCTCATATATTGGGTCACATTGTTGACTGATCATAAGTAATCAAATAGCAAGGGTTCAACATTTCAAGCCTTAGAGGCCATCTCATTAATTGCAGCTAACCCTATTAAAGGTGGCCCTTTCATCTAATACAGGACATCTCAGAGGAGGAGATGGCCACCAGTAGGAAGGTGAACCCAAGCCATGATCCAGAGTCCTCTGGATTTGAGGGAGTTGGACAGTGCACAGCCAAAGTAAGGCTGAAATGATTGCTTAGCAGTCATAAAAAGTGTTTCACACTTTTATGCTTTAAGTCTTATCTACTCAAGAGAGTATAATAGTTTGCTACTGTTGTTTATTTGTTTGTCAAATGTGTTTTTGTGTCTCTTGTGTTATGCATTTCTTTTATATGGAAGAAATAGCTCTCCTGAACTTTACTTAAGTTGTGCACTGAGTATCTTTTGAAGGAACCCTAGAAATGAATGAAACACAAAATTTTATGTATATATGTGTCCACACTGGATGGAGGTGGGGGGGAAGGTGTGTAGGGGCAGTGTGCTGGGAAAGAGCATAATCCTTCGCTTTAGAAGCCAAACTTTTCCCAACATTGAACTTAGTCCAGATAGACTAAGAGGTGAGAAAAGTTTCATTTTGAAGAGGGAGAGAGCAGGGACCCAAGATCCCGGGCCCCAGAAATAAGTATGTATATTGTTATAGATAAAGACATTTATACTTAGAAATGTGAAATAATGAGACCTTTTCCACCTGTTAAGATCTTTGTGTGTTGAAACTTTATTTCCTCCCAACCTTATAGAATCTAAGTTGGCATGATATGTAGATAAGGCCGAAGAGGAAAAGTAGCAAGCCCCTCCAACAGAGGTCTTTGATCCTTATTTTGAGAAAATAATTCAAAGCTCCTTGCTCTGGCTAAAAAAAAAAAAGACAGTTCCTTGGGAAAGTTAATAACTATATTGCATACCTATTATTCTGAATGTCTGTATAATTTTAATTGTTTCCTGTTTTCACCTCTGGAATCAGCAGAGAACCAGGTCTCCTAATTATCCTCAATTATAATCTCATTTATATGTTCACCTAGACAGAAACAACTCCATAGCACCTGGGATTGCAGATAAACCTTCTACATTTACCTTGTTAGACTACCTTGAATAAACTGGAAAGCATTCCAATTCCATGTTTTCTTGCACCCTCTATTACTTACTGAGCTCAAAGACACTAAATCATAGAACTGTAAGTAGGGGTAACAAACAGCAGCTTACTCCTCACCAGTCCTGGAACCTCCTCCAAAAAGAATAAGGAACTTTAACACATAGTAGATATGGAACTTTTCCTTTACAAAAAGAAGAATCTGGGAAGCTATCTTGATAGTTGACACAGGGTTATGCTGGAGTCAGTTTTATAGTGGCTCTGAAGAGTTGATTGTTAAATTATCAGAGAGAGCATACATATACCTTGTAAAAGAACAAACACTAAAAATTAAGCTCGGTTCATTGTTTGGTTGATTTTCTAGATTGGGGTCAACAAACTGTGGCCCCAGGACCAAATCTGTCCCACCTCCTATTTTTGTCAACTTTCTGCATGACCCTTGAGTTCAGAATAATTTTTGCATTTTTAAATACAAATTTTATTCAAAAATGTAAAAATAACTATTCTTAGCTTACCAGCCCTACAGAACAGGCAGCAACCTAGATTTGGAGAACTACAGAATCCCAGACCCATTTCCAGCCAGAAATAACGAATAACTTTTAATAAATTTCATTTGGACCCCTGTCTTGAATGTGGACTTTTTTCTTTTTCATTTATCTAACATGGATTGTAAGATACCACATAATAACTCATTTGGAGTGCTCTTTAGCACCAAATGTAGAAATTAAAATGGGTGGTAGAAACCAACAGTATCATTTCAAAAATTCTTCAAACTAACATTTCTTCAATGAATGTTCCTAATTGAAATATACACCAAGAAAATCAAGTGAAAACCCTGTAAAATTTTTCTTTGGTCATTTGGGACCTTTCAATTATCCATAAAATGAATAATTGTAGTAAATGTAAATATTATTGAAATTTGGCATAGTCTGTAGTGCATATGCACTTTTGCTTAAATAGACCCAGCCAAGCTTTATTTTACTCTCTTGGTGTTTTAAGGTCCTATGAATAAGTTTTAAGGAAGACTCCTTACCTGACAGCTGTCCACACCACCTTTTAAGTAGCCTGCACAGAGCATTGAAGGAGCAATGATTCCACCATACACATCCTTATGATTACAAACTTTGTTTGAAATTAAAGGAACCGCAGCATGATTCAAGACTGGTGAGGCATCTCCTATTTCAAAATATGTATTGGTACATGTTAGTAGAGGCAAATCTCCCCTTCTCAGAAGCTGAACTAAGCTAACTGGTTTTTTTGTTCAATAGGTTAGATTAAATACAATGCATACCACAGAGAGAAAAATTTGAGTATGGAAACAATATATTTTAGATCAAAATAACATTGAGCAAGCAGAAAATCTTTTGAACTAGTCAACTTCCATGTAATCAATGTAGGCATATTTGGTTTTATGTGATAGAGATGCTTCACAGAAATGATACATATATTTTTATTAACCAAGTTATACTTATTAAAAGAAACTTTGAAGAACATTTTGATAAATGAAAAATGAATCCCTAATTTATCTCTTTTTTTGCAAATTCATATTTCAGTATAACACATTTCCCTAAGTAAAGAAAGCTTGAACATATAATACAATATGCCATCCACTTCTACCCTAAAAATAATAATAACAATAATAATCATTAACACAAAAAGGGAGTGGTTCATGCAGTTCTTTTTGGGTATGCTTCAGAATCTCTATTGTATTTGAAATTACCACCAATGCACATAGAAAGATGGAAATTTTACACTGTCAAGGAAAACAAATTAATCCACTGTTTTTAAAAGGGTTATAAGTTTGCCAAAAAACTGGTTTCTTGAGATCTTTAAAAAAAATAAACCCTGATTGTCCAGTTCCTTGGAAAGAATGACTCATAAACCTATTTCATAATAATCTTAACAGGTTAATCTGAGGAGAAAAGAATATTCACTCCGTCTACAAAAATATATTGAAAGATTACAGGTGATATGCACTGACATCTTCAAAAACATGATACTTTTAGTGATTAAGGCCTGGGACAGGCCAAAGTAGAGCTGAATTGAATGTAGCTAATGCCGTATTTCCATACAACATCTTATGAGAAAATGTTAACACATAGAAAGGACTTTCATAGTACTAGGTGCTTAGTAAGCATTTGATAGCTACTCATTGATTGATTGATAATTGTATCGCATAGCATTTCTCTGTATGTTGCACAAGCAATGGTGTGGTCATTCTCAGGGTATTTGGGAACATAATCCTAACTGTCCTCAGAAAACTGAGAGGGAGGAAGAGAAAGAGCCTTTTCTTATGGAGGAGAAATTTTATTTCTTCCTCTTGAGCTAAAAGTAGCAATCAAATCCAGAATTTCTTATAAATAGGATCTTAGTACCTAAAATTTTTCAAAGGAAGAGAAACAGAATACACTTGAGAATGAAATTCTGTTCACACAAACAATTCTGAAGAAAAAAAGAGGAATTGTCTGAATTGATGGACAAGCATAGTAAATATATCAGATGCACAATCTAGGGAAATAGAAACAACTGAAGCTCGGGAACTAAACTGATCACAAATTTTTAAAATATCAAAACAACAAATACAGAGGGAATATAAATACTTTATGACATATAGATTCTGGATTTTGGCTTTTTGCCCTGATCCTGACAGGTGTTAGGTACATGTGAGGTCCAACTAGGACCTAGCCAAGTCTTTCTAGGACAAAATATTGACCATAAACAGCCCATTGTTGTCTCTCCCCTCACCTCAAGAATATATTTTTTCCCTTATAATCAAAAGTATACAAGCTACTCAGACATATTTTACAAATTTAGCAGTTATGAATACCTAAAATAAAATATATATCCATGGTGGCATAATTTCTCTGGTTCCTGGTGGTTATATCTAGGAATTTAATCACTCTTCAGCCCAGCCCAGCCCCTTTGAAATGAAAGACCTGTTATGATCAGTTTGCATGAAAATGGAACTCATTAATATATTTGAATATATTAATATGTTATAATATTAATATATTTTTAAAAGTAGAGAAATATAGTGGAGTAGCATGGTGCTGAAAGAATAACAATAGGAATTTTGAGGCTCAGAACAAACTGAGGTTGGCAATAAACATTAAAAGTTTAAAAAAAAGAGGCTGAGAAGAAATTTATCATTAGCTATGAAAGGAAATGTTGAAGAAATTATAGGACTAAACTTGGGATAGATAGGAGTCTGATGACAAGTGACAGAGACATCAGAACTACTCCACTCTGAGGGACTGGTTGGTGGTTGTCCTTCATCCTCAAAGAGGATCAAAATGATATTACTATATTGTAGTCAAGGTACAGTATGCCCCACTATGATGGATCAGATCAATCCAAACTTGAAAGGCTCTACCACAGGTCAGGCACAAATAGTCAATATGAATATTTGGAGTGGAGATGGCTCTAAAATTGTGCACCTCATGTTTCTTTTGAACTACTACACTTATCCTTCATTCACAGAATGTAGCATCTTCTTTGATGAGGTCACACCATGCTAGGTGATCCTGTGCCCATGTCTCCCATGCCTCCCAAACAATTCCAAAGTTCTTCAGAGAGAACTAGGGAATGTCCTTGTATCACTTCTCTTGACCTCCATGTGAATGTTTTCCTTATTTGAGCTCCTCAGAAATAAGTCTTTTAAGCAAACAAAAAAGAGTCCAGCCCATTGGAACATAGCATCCTCTATGGTAAAGTCTAAATGCTTGGCAGATCAGCAAGAGAAAGGAGCTATCTGGCCAGGTGATCAACAGAATCTTCCTAAGACAATTCAAATGGCAACACCTCTATTTCCTAGCATGGTGCTGGTATATCATCCAGGTTTTGTAGACATACAAAAATGAGGTCAGGACAACAGCTCAGTAGACCTTCAGTTTGGTAGTCAGTCTAATGCCTCTTCTGTCTTACACTTTCCTTTGGAGCCTCTCAAGTACTGTTAGCTCTGTAAACACATGCCTTAATCTCATTGTGTATGAGTACATGCCTAGAAAGTATACTGCCAAAGTAAGTGAACTTATCCACAACATTCAAATTTCTCCATTTGCTGCAACCAATGATTCCATGTATGGATGGTGCAATGCTGGCTGGGGGAGAACCTCTGGTTTTTTTGGTGTTAATTGTTAGGCCAAAATTAATACAACTAGCAGATAATTGATCTATACTCTGTTACATCTCCATCTCAGAGGCTGCATAAAGTGCACAATCATCTGCAAACAAAAAGTTATACACCAACTCACCCTCCACTTCGACCTTGGCTTGTAGATTTTTCAAGTTAAAATTTGCCATCAATATGGTAGCTGACCTTGATGCTGTTTTCATCCTTGTTAACAGCATCTGACAACATCACAGAAAACATCATGCTAAAGAGCTTGGGGGCAAGCATATAGCCCTGTTTAATTCCATTGGTCACTGAGAATGTGAAAAATCATTGTCCATTATTCAGAACTTGGGCAAGCATGCTTTCAGGAAACTGATGTAGAAAACTAATGAGCTTTGCCAGGCAACCACATTTTTCCATAATTTTCCACAAGTCCTCATGACTAACAGTGTCAGAGGCCTTTGTTAGAACTACAAACATGGTGGACAGACTTCTGTTCTGCTCCTGGCATTTCTTTTGAAGTTGCGAAGCAGCAAGCACCATGCTCACCATTACTCACTGCTTTCTGAAGCCACATTGGCTCTTGAATAAATGTCCATCTTCCAGATGAAGGATCAGTCTATGAAGGAGGACGCTGGTGAGAATCTTGTCAGTATGACTAGGAGAGAGACCTTTATTAAGAAGTACAACGGAGGCATCCTTGAACTCCTCTTGCCATATAATACAGAAGATTCCAGTCACCTTTTATGTTAGCAGTGGACTCCCTGCCTTGTAAATCTCAGTTAGAATAAAATCAGCACCAGGTGCTTTGCCACATGAGAGGGGCCTAATGACATTAAAAACTTTTTCTTCTCTTGGAAATTCAAGTAAAGAGGGATTGACTTCAGCCTGAGGTATATGGTCAGTGATTTCAGCATTGATTGATGATGGTTGAAAACACTATGGAAGTGCTTATCCCATCTCTCCAAGGTCATGTTTTTTTCACTGATCAGCGTAGCTCCATCAGCACTGAATAGTTCAGAGGCACCATAGGTTTGGGGACCATATGTAGCCTTTAAGGCATCATAAAAGAGCTTTTGAACTCTTGCTATCAGCATAGAACTGAATCTCATTTGCCTTCTTACTGAGCCAAGAATCCTGCATCTCTCTAAGTTTTACTTGCTCTTTACTTTTGATGGAGTTAAACACTACCTTCTTAGAGATGAACAAACTAACCTGCTGGCAAATCATAAGGAGTTACTATATTTGACAAAACTGCAGTGAAAACTGCAGTGAAAACCAGCTATCAGTCTGACAGAAATTTGACTTAGAAAAATATCCAAAATTGTATGCCCAGAAAACTACCAAATGGATACATGATCTAGATTTTAAAGATCATATAGAGAATGGGGGAGAAAAGGAACTGTTTTTTACCTTTCAGATCTATTGACAAGGAACCATTCATGATCAAATCCCTATAAAGATAATTACAGAAGATAAAGTATGTGAGGTTTTATTACATAACATTGATTTTATATAATCAAGAAACAATACAGCTAAGATTAATAGAAAAAGTTAATGGAGGGACTTTACATGAAAATACTGCTTTTATTTCATATATGTCTATGAAATGTATTCTAATTTAAAAGAATAAAAACCCTTAAATAGTTAATTAATGGATATGAGCAGATAGCTCTTAAAGAAAAGAAATCTAAGCCATTTAGATACATGTTAATGTTCTTAATCATCAATAATTAGAGAAATGAAATTTTTTAAAATGATGATGCTTCACATCAGTCGGCCATTTAAGTGTCTACTATATGCAAAGAATTAATCAGTGGATCAAGTCATTATACCTAGACATAACATATATCAGAAATTTAGTTTACTAAAAAAAATCAGAAATTAAAAATGAGGGCATTTGAATAATAGTTTGGGAGACTAGACATTTCTTCTAGTCACAACCAAGTCTCATAAACCTCCCAAAAAGATGCATACCAGTGATTACTCTGTCCCCCACTGCCCAGAGACCAGGTGTGTTACAGTTTGCCCCTCTCCCGGGCTTCCTAAATTGAGATTATGGTGTTCTGTCCAATGGCTCCAACTCCCATAATGGGTATTCCCTCAACTGTAGGAAAGTCCTTTGCACCTCAGTCCCATTTAGCCATTTAACACGTTGAAGAACTTTTACAAGGTAATATTAGCTTCTGAGGTGTAATAACAAATATTCAAACATGCACCCCAAGATACGGAACATAATTTCCCACCACAACTTCACATTCAAGAGATTGGAAGGGAATTAGGTTGACACTTTAGCTCAGCTCCTATGTAGCACAGTCCCAAGTTCAAAGTCCAAGGCACTCCTAGGGCTTAAGTCCCACATGCCTGGATTTCTTAGGACTTTCTTGCTGGACTGACAAGCTGTGATATCCAGCTTGGAATGCTTTCTGAAGTCCTGTGTGGCTTAATTCTGAGTCCAGTGGGGATTGCTACCTGCACCTAGAACCTAAAAAGAACAAACTAAAACAACCCCCATCCAACTTGAGTCCAAGAGGTAAAATAGAGGGAAGAGGGAAAGATATCCTTCCCCACCACCCAATCGGTTTGCTGTGCCTGTACTTTGGATCAATGTGACTTTCACCCTTTCTGGACACTACTACTAGAAAGAGTGTATATGAGAGAGAGCAAGACTGTCCCTATTTGGTAGTTTTGAAGACACCATTTTTTTCTGACTTTGCCACCAATCAAAGGAGGCTACACCCACCCATATGTTAGTGGAACACAGGATGTCTTCTCCCAAAAGCAGCTCTCTCCATATCACTTAATCTGGGCATACTCTAATACTCTGTCATAGGTAAATTATTTACCAGAAGTAGAACAATGAGAACAGAATCCACAGGACATGAGAGAATATCAATAATGTAAATGCCTGAGATTTTCATGTGAAAGAACAGTAATCTTTAAAGTGTTCACCAGGGACTTTTTCTCTATAGTGTCTCCAAATGAATTCATTTCAAGAAAGCATGAAACAAGAAATTTCAGGATGGTTCAAAGAAAAAAAATGAAGTACGTAAGAGAATAAATTAGGAAGGAACAAATGTTAAAATTTACATCTCTTTAAGTAGAAGTCTATTTAAAACTCAATTAACACATTTGAAAAAAATCTCTTCATGGTGGAAAATTGATCTAAAAAGTAATTTTAAAAATTTAAAAAGAAAAAGTGACTACACATGAAAGTGAAATATGTGTGTGGGGGGGTGTATGTGTGTGCATGCATGTGTGTGCAGATTCTAATAAAGGAGCTCAAGGTACAAATCAAATGATGTATCCTGCAAACCTGAGTGTAGTCACTAAAGAAAACAAATACGGTCAAACCAACATGGTAGGCTGACAAGATGTATAGCCCAATGGCCCCATTACGCGTCTTCACCAAGATCTAGAAAACACACCGGACCAAATCTTGATTGAGAAATTCAACACAAAATCCAAGCAAGTCATTTTTTTCCAGACCAGGTCAGCACTGGGATAAAAAATAGAGAGGTAGGCGGATACTGGGGTCCAGATCTGGATAGGAATGGGGGTGCTCCCACTCAAACACTCCAGCGCCCAAGAATGAAAGAGGGTCAGAACTGTATACAAGAGCAGAAAAGACTAAGGCAGGAAGAGGTCCCAGGAGTTCTCTGAACTAGCGTATCATGCAAGAACAGGTGCCCTCTCTCATCTAGGTTGCTCACTACCCGTGGTAGTTGTCGCTACTACGGGAAGTTGTGCTTCCCATAGTTAGGGTAGACTGAGGAGAAAACCTGCACCTGAAGTAGCAGAGATTAGTGAGAATAGTTGTGGTCTTGAGCCCTAGCTATAAACTGTGTGAGAAATGAGTTCAGGGACACTCAGCAATTGTGTGGATCTGAGCATCAGAAGACAGAAGGACCTCATTTCTAGCATTCATTCCAGGCTAAGGCCTTCAAGGGAATTACTGTGGTAAGAAGCCCAGAATAAAAGGGAGCCTATCATTCAATTATTCTAAAATTGCAGAGCCTTTCAGTTGGTGAATAGTGACTGAGTCCAGGAGCAGTCTACTGAAACTTCCAACCTTGGACCAACCAACTACAGTCTTGTTTAGATAAACCAAACCTGGCTCAGGAGCTCACAGAGCTCAGACCAAGAAGAAAGGGATCAGCTGTTACCAATGAGTACACCACTTTGGGACAACCGAAAGCTTATAGCTCCCCAGATTAAGCTGTCCCTGAGAGCCTCGAATAACACAACACTCAATACCCTCAAGTTAGCAGAAGGATCCAAGAAGACAAAATGCTAAACCAGTCACTCCCTCGAGAAAGGTGCAGAATCCATCCCTAACATAAAGTCCAAGATCAAGAAATAACCTAGAAGAATAGCAAACACACATCCCATGAAAAAGCATATATCATTATGGTAAAAAGTACATTCAAAATGCAAACCCAGAAGAGAATGACAACAAAACATTTACAAAGCCTCAGGGAAATATTAAGTGTTTATATTCCTAAAAAAGATGATAATGCATTTATCCCCTTGGAACTCTTTCATCATCAGGGGTCTAATTAGTAGTCTAATTATGCAGAAGACCTGAAATTGGTTCTGACATGCTTTAATGATCTTAAAAGAAGAATGGAAAGGAAGAGGAGTATATTAAGGAAGGGGAAGACAAAGATTAATGGAGAAAATTATCCATATAATTTGACTGAACAAGTAGAACTCTATACAAGGGGAAAGGGGTAAGGGAGAAGATGACAGCAAAATATAACAATATGTAGTCTATAAGAAACACAGCTGAAGCAAAAAGATAACAGATAGAATTAAAATAGGGATTAGAGAAGAATCTATTATGCTTTGTCTGAGGAGGTGTTTTTCTTCCATTTTTGAAGAGGACCAGTGACATCACAGGGTAATGTCTTCACTTGTGTATGAATTCAATTTAAATCAGATAGAGTTGCACAAAGTCATTAGCCTCACTTTCTCTTCCAGAGTCATGGAAGTTCATGGCCATTGGAACACAGATCAGCTGCATTGTTAAAGGAAAAGTTAAATGATTCAGGGAGAGTTAGATAGATGAAAGCATGATAGAGGTGTAAATATAGATATAATAATTTAATAATACATGTCATATATTATATGTTCAATAGGAACTATAATAATAAGAGACCTTAATTTAACCTTTCTCACACCTAAATAAATCTAATAAAAAATAACAATAAGAAAATGATAATCTAAATAGAATTTTGAGATAGTTAGATATGGTAGACATCTAGAGAATATCTTAAATGGAAATAGTAAGACATAAACATATTCTTTGCTGTACTTGACACCTTCACAAAAAAATGACCATATTATAGGGTATAAAAACCTCACTAATAGAGAAAAGGAAAATATTGAATGCGTGTGTATAGACTATGATGCAAATATGAATATAAATAGATTGATAGATATGTATTCAATGAAAGGCTCCTAAAAAAGATTAAAAATTAATTGGAGGGGCAGGTAGGTAGCACAGTGAATAGAGCATTGGCCCTGAAGTCAGAAGGACCCGAGTTCAAATTCAGCTTCAGACACTTGACAACTGTGTGACTTTCAACAAGTCATTTAACCCCAACTGCCTTGCCTCCTCCCCTCCAAAAAAAAATTAATTGGAGACTAAATAAATAAAGTCTCAAGAATGAGTGGATCAAAGAAAAAATCAGAAGGAGAAATTTTATTCAAAATAATATCAATGAAATAGCATACCAAAATATGGAGGGGGTGGAAGGAAGGATAAAAAGAAAGAGGAAGAATAAGAATGAGAATCTTTTGAGAGAGGGATTAGTCAAAAACAAAACAAGCTCCTGCAGAGGAGGAGGGAAATGAAAGAAAAATTTAAGAGAATTAGGATGAAGGGAAATAAACAATCAACAAGCATTACCGTGAATGCGATTGGGATAAACTCATCCATAAAATGGAACAGGATAGTAAAAATTATCAGAAATCAAAAACTAACAATATGCAGTCTGTAAGAAACACACTTGAAATGAAAAGATACAGATAGAACTAAAATAAGGGATTAGCAAAGAATCTATAATGCTTTAGCTGAGGTGGAGTTTTTTGTCCATTTTAGAATAGGACTCAAATACTTTCATCAATAAAAGAGAAAGAACAGATAAATGAATTGGACATGTGGACAAACATAACTAGGAAACCAATATTTTTTATATTTCTTTCCATTAAACATTTTTAATGTTATTTTTAATTCATGGAACAAAACAAGGATTTCCAAAACATAGTATATATATATATATATATATATACACATATACATATATATATGTATTTTTTTAAAAAGATGATTTCACATGAAACTGCAAATCTATTATTTTACAAGTTACTATTCCTTTTAAATATATAATAGTTATGATGTAAGTTTCTTTTCTCTTTTTTTTCTTCCCTTTTCCCCACCCTAGAAAAAGCCACCATTATATGCAAATGTGTGTGGGTTGTAGACAGGCTTTTAAAAACAACTTTTAAAAGTTAAATAGCCAAACAGAAAGACTATAAGTCAAGTCACTCAATAAATTTTTTTAAAAGAAGAGCTGGTTTTTTTAAGTGGATAATGTTAACTTCATGGGATTCATATGACTACTTCTCAGGGCTGTCATAGAAAGTCCTTCTAATTTTGAAATTCTATGATTAAGTATACAATAATAAGAATGAAGTGAATGATGAACAAAACTTAGAGAGGTGATGTGAATTCATGGAAACTTGAGAGTCCAGCTCTGCGGCTGGTTACTTTTTGCTGTTTGATCTCTTATTGTAATCCAGTTTCTTCAACAATAAAATAATGTAAAATGATTAAAAGCCTGGTATCTTTGTTCTTGGACAAATTTGCCTGTTCAGTGGGGTATGGACCAATGCATTTCATGTATAGAGTAACAAGTGTCAGAGCATTCTCACCTAGTTTATATATGTATACACACACATACATACATGTGTTTATATTCCAGTGTGCATCTGTGTTTGTATCTTGTCTTTTCATTTTGATGGCAAACTTGTTAAAGATTTTGGGAGACTGAAGGAAACTATGGTGCCCCAGACCACATATGTTATGGGATTTCTTTGGCAGATACCCTTGAAATGGACTTTGGCAAAGGGAACACTGGATCCCCATATGCATTGGGAGTTACAAGGAATTTACAAATCCAAGCTGCATAGACCTTTAAACCAATGATATGTATAATAGAAGGAGGAAATAAATCCAAAATGACAGACTAAACATATGACCATAGTGTCTTTATACATAAAAAGCTGTTTTATCAAGTCCAAGGACTGTGTGTGAGGTTCAGTTAACCTTTAAAAATAAAAATGAGAAAAAGAAAACACCTTAGTTAAGAATTTGTAGTCTAGTAAGTGGCAACAAAAAAAGTGAACAGAAATGTGACATGAGGCCCAAATAGGGTTGAAATTCAACATAAATGCTCTTATAACATCCTCAAAAGAAAGGCACCACTCTGTAATTTTACACATGTGAATTATTGGCACATATTCCTTCCACACATGCTGTAGATGTATTTGTCACTGATATGTTTGTCCATACACATCTGTGCACTGAATTATGAGCTTCTCGTGTATATTCCTTTTGGGTTTTTTTTAACATTTTATAGCCTTTTACTTTAATGTCTACCTGCCTTGTTCCTCATGACAGGTAAATACAAGTATAGAGATGAATTTTATGTTAAAATAGAGTCTGAAGTTGAAAAGAGAAATAATTTTTTTTGTTAAAAATAATTCAAATTCGACAGAAGAGATATTACTCATTTTACTAGGTGATTCTTGTGAGATAGAATGTTCAATATGTAGTTTCTTGGTAAAAACATTTATAAAGTAAAGATGTCACTAGCAAATCAAGTATGAGAACATCTTATAAGTAGATTGACATCATTGTGTTCCTACAAGACTTGTGAAGTTTATTAAAGAGAATAATTTTATCATGTATATAACATTACCTCCTCAACAAGGGACCCCAATTTTTTTCAATTTAATATGTACAAAATATACAAGAAAGATAATCCAGAGAGTATTTGTATTTTTCATCTGTTCCATATGTGTGCTCTAGCATGATCCCTTCACTCATCAACTCTTAACAAAGATGGTGCATACATTTATGGTGGGTATACATGTGCTTCCCAGGTTAATAGTAGAAATTTTCGGTTGCAAGTTTTTCTTACAATTCATCTCATGAAACAACTTTCCATTGAACTAATTGTGTCTGTTGACTGATTTATAAATGTAAACACATTGGTGGGGGGTTGCAAGCTAAGGTTATGATACAGACCACCAGATATTTTGAACCTGAAACAGATTTTCTGAGAGGTTCATTTGTAAGTAAGAATGACCCAAACACTGCAGAGGGAGAAAAAATTTTCTGTCCCTTAATAGACAAGAGAGAAAAGTGCCTCAGATTTTTATAGACAATTAAGACATTAAAAAGAATTTGGGACAAAATGTCACAAACAAGGTACTGATAATACTGATGATAATAAGCCTACTTTCCCCATTTATTTTTCTAGAATGTAACATAAGATCATCCAAAATTACTTATGGAAAATGTTCTCCAAGTCCTCATAATCCTATGAAAATTTCCACTGGCAAATCAGGCTCCATAATACTCAATTCTACAGTACTCACCTCCCTCCTCTGTAGCCCCCCACCCTGAGGTCCAGCACATTTTCCCATCAGGGAAGTCCTCTTCAGAATTAGGTAGACAAATTGGTTGAATCATATCTGTTTACAAAAGAAATGTTTTCTTTTAGATCCAACTAATGAAGAAAGGTGAAGAAAAAATTGAATTTCTCCTCACTTTAGCATTTATCAGTATGAATAAACCATATGAAAAATATGAGTTCTTGATAATTTTAAGAAATATCAATTTATCCCAGGATTTCTTCTCATAACAAAAGCTCTAGAGTAGAATAGAGATGCCTACAAATAATATGTCAATGATCACATTAACATTTTAGTGTAATATTTACTTTCATTTTTCACATATTTTTTCACCTTCCCCCTTTTTTACAATTACATAATTTACAATTTGCTATGTATATGTAACAATGCATATTAGGTCACATATGTAGACCCCTTTGCCAGGAATTTGTAACAAAGTATGAAAACATATTTTATTATACTGTCTGTGGGGGAGGGTAATTTTCTGTTTTAAACTGAGTCCAAAATGGGGTTTTAAGTATGCCTAAAATATTTCTGTTTTGTAAGCCTTTGGAAAGTATGATTAAATATGACAATGTCTTCTCTACCTTTGTCAAGGATTTATTTGTCTTTATTCTCTCATGGAGCACGCTGAAATATAATACCATCTACTTTGGGGAGTTCAGAAAATTGTGAAATTCATTTCAGGAGAGAAATAGATTATCTTTTCAGAATAGCTCCA
Organism: Pseudocheirus occidentalis; assembly: GCA_028646575.1. Classification (NCBI taxonomy): domain Eukaryota; kingdom Metazoa; phylum Chordata; class Mammalia; order Diprotodontia; family Pseudocheiridae; genus Pseudocheirus; species Pseudocheirus occidentalis. Next base: position 29,792,989 of record CM053600.1, read on the forward strand.
GTAGAAGAAAAAAATATAATATGGGATATATGTACCATCATTTTAATTTAAAAAGCTAGAAAATAATAAGAAAGACACAATTTAAATTACCATTGAAAATAAGAGGTACGGCTAGTTTCATCAGAGCAATGTCATTCCCCAGTCTCTTTGGCTTATACTTGCTGTGGTATATGATTTTGTCCACTGAATAAGAAGGAGCCGGTGTATCTATCAAGGTCACCAAACCTACTTGTATGGTCCATGAACTGGGAACGTACAGGCTGAAATGGAATTAAAGATTGTAAAGACACAAAAAAGAGTGAAACAAAATATTCACCCATAAACATTGTGGAAATTAATTATTGAAGGAGGCTCTGATAAATGTTAACACTCAGGTCACATGTTATGCTCCATTTGGCTTTTTATTCCAAGTAAAGGACTAAGGAGAAACAATAAGAATCACACATAATTTAACAGTCAACAGCCCAAAGGAGCAGAGAGCTTGGAATATAGTATTTCAGAAGGCAAAATATATAAAGGATATATACATATAAAGGATGTGTATATAAATATATATGTATATATAGGCTTATATCCAAGAATAACTTACCTAGCAAAATTGAGCACAATATAACAGGGAAAATATGTACCTTAAATGAATAGAAAATATTCCTGACCAAAAAAAACCCCACAAGAACTGCATAGAAACTCTGAAGTTTTGAAGTTAGCAGGAGTTAACAGAAACATAAAAAAGAAAAACCTGAATGAAAAATTTTAAGGGACTAAATAAGGATAAATTGTCTATATTATAAGACTTGATAATCTTAAGAGAGGAGAAAAGGAATATACTGCAGGGGATGAAAGAATGAAGGTTAAGGAAAATTGTCTAACAATCCCAGTGAGTAAGTAGAAATCTATACCAACAAGGACTGGGGAGGAGTTGGTCACACAAAAATATTCACAGCAGCTCTTTTACTTTGTGGTGTCAAAGAATTGGACACAGAGAACATGTCCATCAATTAGAGAATGACTAACAAGTTTTCATATAAGAATGTGATAGAATGCTGTTGTGCTTGAAGAAATTAAGAAGGTGTTGGGTTTATCAAGCACTATTTAAGGAGCAGTGACACAATCAGGGATGTAATACTTACTCATAAACACAGTGCGCAGCAGTGACAATCCACACAGGAGTGATGAGAGAACCACCACAGAGATGATATCCCTGGAACTGGAGGCTAACTTGCCAGGGCCATTGCATAAGAGAAGACATGTTTCCACCAACTATGCGTGGAGTATAGCCTATCCTCAGACCACAGGCTGAAGGAGTGAGGAGAAAAAAGTAACATATTTCCCCAGTCAGTGACCTGTCTATCTCCAAGCCATTTCTCACTGCCTTTCTCTACTCCATGTCTCAAATAGATTGCTGTATGAGAAGCCATGTTACATACAACCTTCAAGTCAGCTGAATTAAAGTAAGGTCAATTCATTCTCTGATTCTAATTTTTTGTTCATCTCCCCACTCTTTCTCAGTCCTATTTTTTTCCCCACAGTCTCACATTAATTCTTGCTCATCACCCTCTTTTCATAGTCTAAAATCTATACTTAGTTCAGTCAGACACTCCCCTTCACACAATGCATGGTCTTTTCACTGCTCTTCTAGTTCCTGTGTCCTGTTCCAGAGCCATGAAGTTTTGCCATATGCATACCCTACAAATTCATGATTTCTAATTTCCCATCACGGGGCAACTAGGTGGCGCAGTGAATAGAGCAGTGGCCCTGGAGTCAGGAGGACCAGAGTTCAAATCTGGCCTCAGACAATTGACACAAAAACTAGCCGTGTGACTTTGGGCAAGTCACTTAACCCCAACTGCCCTCCAAAAAGCAATATATATATATATATATATAATTTCCCATCACTTAGCTCCTTTGTACTGCATACAAATATAGTCAGGCCTCTCCTATCCTAAACTCTGCCATGTCTTCAGGCCATCTTCTCTTCCTCCTCATTTTTCTCCTGCATATCTTCCTACTTATTTAGTCTCTCTTTCCTGGTCTTTTTGCTAGGGTCCTCCATCTGCCCTCACTCCATAAGTATTTATGCCAGATGCTATCCTACTCCATCTCAGTGTTATTTCCCCTGGTAATCTAATCTAATTGCACTTCCCATTTCAGGGAGTTTTATTAAAGAATTTGGTAATCCTTAGAGTGCTATCTGATATGTTATCACATGTGGGACTTTTTGCCTTCCTTTGCATTCCTAAATGCTTAACAAAATGTTTGGCAATGGTAGTTGCTTAAAGCTTGCCATCAATATTACTTGACCTAGTTTGACAAGAATAGAACTACCCCAAGAAAATAAATAATTTCCTTTTTACTTAAAAGGAAGGAACTACATCTTTCCCCAAACTGTTATTTAAAACCAAATATGATGGGAATACATCCTTCCTATTATGGGAAGTGTATCTATTCTGATTTCCTATTCTATAAGATATCTGGGACAAACAAACTTTTTTAGACTGAAATAAAATGTATACATTTCTTAGCCTTTAATCTAAAAAGATGACAAATACAATGGTCTTTTGGAGGATATGAGACTGACAAATAGACAGATGTATATGTTAATTCTCCCAAATGAGAGTTTTCCTTTTCTATTTTCAACTCTTTGATATTCCAAAATACTTACTCACACACTTTAAGATGATTATACGTCCAGAAGAGCATTTCTCCCTAAAACAGAAATAATCATTAGCCTACTTCTCGAAATACATTTCTCATGCAATAAATTTTTTGGTTGGTGAGACTATTAAGTCTTATTTGATTCTAGGATAATGATTATCTAAATTTCTCCCATGGTAGAACAAGGATAATAACTTCAACATAATGTGTAAACAACAAAAATTGGTGTCCAAGTGCTACCAGTAAACAATGAGTCCAAATTACTGAAGCACATACCTCTGGCCAATGAGGGGATATATTTAAAATCTAGAATGTAACATGAATTTTTGGATATAACAAAATTAGAAATATGTTTTTGTGAACTACACATTGTTGTGTGTTTTTAATTGTTCCATGTGGAAATTGACAGTGGCCAAGTCCAGTTGAGACAACAAGCATTAATGAAGTGTCTACTTTGTGCCAAGAAATTGTGCTAAGTTCTAGGAACACAAAGAAAATGGGGGAGGGGGAACAAAAAAATAGTCCCTGATCATCATAGTCTTATAAGAATTAAATATAATATATAAGATTATGTATGTATACACACATGCATGTATATACATATATACATGTGTGTATATATGAATGTATGCAGGAAGAATCCACACTAGATATATGCATCATGTATATATATCTGTGTATACATATATGTATGTGTGAATACACACACATAGATAGATAGATTGATAGATAGATAGATAGATATTTAGACATGATCATAGAAGGAAAGTATTAGCATTAAAGGGTATAAGGAAAAGGTTCCTGCAGAAGGTTGAATTCTAACTAGGACATGAAGGAATCCAGTGAAGATAGGAGAAAGAAATAATTATAGGAATGGAGGAGAGCAAGTGAAAATGCACAGAGTCAGAAGATGGAGTATCATGTTCAAGAAAGAGCAAGGAGGTTAGTATCATTGGACCACAGAGTATGTGGGGGAGAAGTTAGGTTTAAGACTACTGAGAAGTTAGGAAGGTCCATGTTATGAAGGGTTTTGAAAGAAAAATAGGGGATTTTATATTTAATAGTATTAACTAATTAAGAATTAATAACAGAGAAACACTGGAGTCTATTGAATGGAAGTGTAACGTGATTTAGGCACTTCATTTTGACAGCTGGATAGAGGATAGACAGGAAGATGGACTTGACAGGAAGAGAGATGAAGCAGGGAGACTAACCAGAAGGCTATTGTAATAATGAAGGAATAAGGTGATGTGAGTTTGTCTCAACATGGTGAGATTATAAGAAACAATTTGTGAAATTATAATCAACAGGAATTTGTAACAGATTGGATAGGGAAAGAGACAGAATGCAGAGTCAAGAAAGACTCATATTTTGCGAGCTTGGGTGACTCGAAGTATGAAGACATCCTTGATAGTAATAATTAAGGAAACTAATTTTGTTTAAAAGACACCATAGATAAAGAAGTAGTATCAGTACTTTATATGCATGCATCAAATGGCATAGAATTCACATTTCTTTTTTTTTTATTTTAATTTATTTTCTTGGTTACATCATTCATTTCCACAAGGTTTTGAGTTACAAATTTTCTCCCCTTTTTGTCCCTACCCCCCAGCCCAGAACATTGATCCCACTGTAAGACC
>CM053600.1:29797783-29850627 GCA_028646575.1 Pseudocheirus occidentalis
CTGCAGAGAGATCAAGATGGTTACTGATAATCTTGGATAGACAAGTTAAAGTAGAATAATGGATGTGGTAACCCAAGATGCAAGATAAGAAGTATTATAAAAAAGAAAGAAAAAAGACAGGCTGATCATGTAGCAAGATGGCAATAAAAGAAATGTCTTGAGTATGTACTGGTGTACACATCATAATAACATACTTAATATATAGTTTCTAATATTGGGTGAATTCTCTAGGGAAAATGTCAGAATATATATTTTTTAAAAACCTTTTGCATTGAGTACGAGAAGACATGGATACATTGCAATCAGTACCATTTGGGTGAGGACTCATTTCAAAAAGATCACAGATTTATTGAAGTAAAGTTGATTAGAATTTCATACAAGTGAGACAGAAGTCTTTAAATCTCTACCTAAATCTCCTTTTTGTTGGATTTCCACACACACATTTGCCTTGGTTATTGATTATATATCTAATAATTCAAACGATCAAAGTGGGAATCAGAAGACAATGGTTGTATTAGATAATTTTAATGATGGGTCAATAGTATCATCTTCACTTTTAAACAATAGTATATTTTAACAAGAGAATTATTATATTGTTTGGAAGTGCATTGATTGTTTCACAATAATTGATGGGGAAATATAGAGATTTCACTAGGAATTACTGTATCCTTTCAAGATTCTAAAGTTATTATTAACATCATTCCTAAATTTAGAGAAACCACGGGGATATAATTTTTCCCTCCCATGAAGATAACATTTATTTAAGTTTCTGCTGCTGTTATGGGTACTGTCTCGACTGACTCAAATCACAATTCTTTTGTATCTCCAAAGATGATCATTAAGAGTTTCTGTGGTCAAAAAATTAATAACCTTCTCTACAACCTAGCAATGAACATTTTTGAACCTAGTCAGGTTGGTTTTTCAAAAGCAAATAGTCTACTCCTAAGCCCATACTCAAACTTAGCTTTTATTCTGTCAGTACAGTCTTTGAAAACCCAGGTATTCCTCTATGATAAGTGAGTAAGGGGATTTAAATGCAATCCAGTAAGAGCATATAGTCACTGAGAAGGTATGAGACTGATATTAAGTCTTGTGCCCTTCTGAGTATTACATTTAGGGCAGTTGTGCCATTTTCTTGAATCTAGTTACCTCATGGTATGTACATAACACAAATTCTCCTTGTGCCATGAACATCACAGCATAATGTAACAGTTGAAAAAGAATAAATTGAATGTGTCACTTCCACTTTCCAATGCTAGAACTTTTTGACCGCATCTGAAGTGTAACCTCCACCCCCCAAAAAGGAGAGGCATTATCTTGCCAACAGAGGTCTATAATGTCAAAATTATGGTTTTTCCAGTAGCAATGTACGGTTGTGAGAATTGGACTATAAGGAAAGATGAGTGCCTCAGAATTGATGCTTTCAAGTCACAGTGCTGCAGAAGACTCTGATAGCCCCCTGGACAGCAAGGAGATCAGATCAGTCAATACTTAAAGAAATTAATTATAAGGTCAAATACTGAACATAAGACTTAAATACTTTGGCCACATAATGAGAAGACAAGATTCATTGGAAAAGACCCTGATGTTGGAAAATATTGATGGCAAGAGGAAATGAGGACAGCAGAGGATGAGATAGATAGATAGTCTCATAGAAACAGTTAACACGAACTTGAACAGAATTGAGTGAGAGCAGAAAATAGAAGGTCCTGGACCTTAGTCATGGACCATAGTCCATGAGGTCACATAGAGTTATACATGACTGAATGACTAAACAACAGCAACTGAGATGATATCTTTTAATTGCTCCTTTATTTCTTACATAACAAAATTGTTCTGAGCAACGCCAAAAGGTAAATAAAGATTGGAGTCTGTGGAACTTTTGATCATGCTACCTTCTACTTCTGAGTATTACATTTAGGACAGTTATGTTTAAAAATAGACAAGTCTGAAAACGTGATTGGAGGCAGAAGTTAGAGATTTGGCTACAGAACTGAAAAGCACATTAAATTCCACCACATCACATATCTTTCATACTATAAGATTTGCCTATTGTAGTAGCAAGTTGTTGACCTACATAAAGCATAACTTTTTAAAGAAATTAAAGAAATTTCCCATGATCAAGTCTTCAATATTAACAAGCAGTGTCTTAAAGTAATCTTAAAGGCATCAACATTAAGCAACATTCATTTTTAGATCATTTATTTAGCTTTTGTTTAGTAGTGTTACTGGGTAACATTTTTTTCTTTTAAATGAAATAGGAAAAACCTATTGGATAAAGCATGTGAGAAATTTCCATAATTGCATTTTACTGAGAATGGACAGAAATAGTAAACAAAGAATGTCATAATTTCCAGACCAAACTCACTCAGGCAAAGTTCATTCTCAAGCTACACTTTCCCCATCAGTATCTTTGTTACTTTACTTATTTTCTCTTTCCGTGTTGAATTTAAAGACAGCATACATTTTTGCTGAGGTTTCATTGTTTCCTCTCCCTCTTCATCCATGTATATAATTATCATTTCCTTTCATCATTTTCCTCTATAGCATTTAACTTTTAAAAGATTGTTACAGTGGCCTAAAGTTCATACTTACTTGATTCATTGACTAAAGGAACAATCAGTTGTCAAGGATTCAATTCAAGGAGAGGGATTCAATTCAACAATTGAACAAACATTTTAAAGTGCTAGAAACTGATGACTCAAAGACAAAAGACAAAAATAAAACATTCACCTTCTGCTGGGAAGGGGGGATGGGGATAATAAGAGGTTAGAAAAAGGGTTAATACATAACCTAGAATCAAAGAAGTCAGAACAGAATATGAATTTAGAACTGATTAACTAATTCCCCATTTTTTTGCAAATAAAGAAACTGAAACCCAATGGATTAAAAAAGTTTTCTATGTGGATATAGCTAGTCTCATGCTAAAGCTGGGAAAATCTTTAAAATTAAGCAAAATTATAATATGACTAAGATTGGGAGATGACTGATGGAGGAAAAAACTGCCACAATTATAGAACTTCTGATCTCCTCTCTACTTAAACAAGAAAAACTAAAAAACAAAAATTCACTACTGAAAAGAACTATTTAAATAAGCAAGTTAGCCAAGTGGAAAAAGATGCACAAAAATTCACTGAAGAAAATAAATGCTTAATAATTAGAATGAGCAAGTGGAAAATAATGGGTCTTTGAGACATAAAAAATCAATGAAAGAAAGTCAAAAGAATAAAAACATAGAAGAAAATCTTAAATATTTTATCAGGAAAAAAAAACAACTGACCTGGAAAATAGATCAGGGAGAGATAATTGAAGAATTAATGGATTACATGAAAGCTATGATCAAAAAAGTCTAAAAATCCTATTTCAAGAAACTATGAAGGAAAGTGGTTCCAGTATTCTTGATTCAGAAGGTAAAATGGAAATGGAAAGAATCCATATTCAAGAAGGATGTACTGGGAGAAGGCAGAAAAGGGGTAGAACAGGGAAAGTTTTCTCAGATAAAAGAGCCATGTAAGCAAGAGCTTTTATAGTAAAGGGGAAAATGTTGGTGAACGGGCAATTTTTGAACATCTCTCTCACTGAAACTGGTTCAAAGAGATGAATGTACACACATATACACACACACACTTAGTTTGGGATATCAACCCATCTTACCCAATAAATAAATAGGTGGGAGAGGGGAGAATAGATGGGTAGGGATGATAAAAAAGAGGACAGATTAAATGAGACAGTGGTCAGAAGCCAAGCAGACTTTTGAGGAAAGACAGGAGAGAGAGAGAGAGAGAGAGAGAATATAATTGTGAATGTAAATGGGATGAGCTTAACCATGAAATGGAAGTGGACACCAGAATCCAACAATATATTATTTATGATATGCACTTGAAACAGAAAGATATACCAAGAATCAAAAGAAGGGACTGGAACAGAATCTTTTATGCATCAGGTAAAGTTAAAAAAAAGTCTGGGATAACAATCATGATCTCAGACAAAGAAAAAGCTAAAATAGGCCTAATTAAAACAGATAATCAGGGAAACTACATTTTGCTAAAAAGATACCGTAGACAATGAAGTAATGTCAATTTTTTATATTGTTCCTCTGTTAAAGCTATAAAAATCTATAAATATATAGAGTACTGAGTCAAATTTTTTAAAAATAAGAGCCATTCCTGAATTGATAAATGGTCAAAGGACAGGAACAGACAGTTTTCCAAAGAAGAAATAAAAACTATTTATAGTATTTTGAAAAAAATTCACCTAATCACTATTAATTAGAGAAGCACAAATTTAAAAAACTCTAAGGCACTGCCTCATACCTGCAAGAAGCTATAAATGTTGGATAGGATGAGGGAAAGTTGGTATACTAATAAATTGTAGGCAGAGTTGTAACTTGGTTCAACCCTTCTGGAGAACAATTTGGAACAATTTCCAAAGAGCTATAAACTGTAAATTCTATGACTGAGCATTACTAGGTTTATATTCCACAGAGATAAAAATATAGATATAGGTTATAGATATAGATAGATATATGTTATATATATATACATTATATATAGATATAGATACATGTTAAAATATTTATAGCAGCTCTTTTTGTGGTATCAAAGAATTGGAAATTAAAGGGATGCTTACCAATTGAGGAATAGCAGGATAAATTGTGGTGTGTGATTGTGATGGAGTACTATTGTACTATTGAGGCAGTTAGGTGGCATGGTGGATAGAGTGATGGGCCTAAATGGGGTCACAAGGAGTTGGACATGGCTGAAAAATGGCTGACTGTTATTCTCCCTATTAGGATATAAGCACCTTTTCTTGCTTCATTGTCTTTATAAAGATGATCTGTGTATTCTTTCAACTGGTGTTTTATTTTCGTTATTTTCCAGGAAGTGTTCTATTATTCTTTTTTTTTAAGTGGTGAAGGCAAAGTGATTGGGGTTAAGTGACTTGCCCAAGGCCACACAGCTAATAAGTATGTCAAGTGTCTGAGGTTAGATTTGAAGTCAAGTCCTCCTGACTCCAGGGCTGGAACCACCTAGCTTGCATTCTGGCATATAGGTTTTTGATTTATCAAATTACTCTATGGTCCTTAAGTTCTCTCTGTGATTCTTATCTTTGTAATACATGTGTTTTGCTTGCATAAAAAGCACATGTTATTCATTATTGCTTTTTGCTTCTCTTGCCTATTTTCCTTAATTTTACTATTTTTATACTTTTTTTTTGCTTTTATTTTTTGGATGGGAGAGGGTAGTGCAATTGGGGTTAAGTGACTTCTCCAGGGTCACACAGCTAGTAAGTGTTAAGTGTCTAAGGTCAAATTTGAACTCAGGTCCTCCTGACTCTGGGGCCCATCCTCTATTCGCTACACCACCCTATGTTTATACTCTTAAATATGCTACTCTCTCTTTTACTTTTTAATATTAATACTTTCCCCCAGTTACATGTGAAAACAATTTTTAACATTCATTTCTAAATATTTTGAATTTCAAATTCTTTCTCTCCTTCACTCCTCCACAACTCATTGAGAAAGCAAACAATTTAATATAGGTTATACATGTGCAGTCATGTAAAACTTATTTCCTTACTACTCATGTTATGAAAGAAAACACAGACTAAAAAAGACTTTATGGAAAATAAAGTGAAAGAAAAAAAGTATGCCTTGATCTGCATTCAGACTCCATCGGTTATTTTTCTGGAAGTGGATAGCATTTTTCACCCTAAGTCCTTTGGAATTGTCTGGGATCTTTGTATTGCTGAGAATAGCTGAATCATTCACAACTGGTCATCATACAATATTGTTGTTACTGTTTACAATGTTGTCCTTGTTTTGTTCATTTTATTTTTCAACAATTTGTGTAAGTCTTTCCAGGTTTTTCTGAGAGTATTTTGCTCATTTCTTATAGCACAATAGTATTCCACTGCAATCATATACTACAATTGATTCACCCATTCCCAAAATGATGGACATCACCTCAATTTCTAATTCTTTGCAGCCGCTAAAAGATTTACTATAAATATTTTTGTATGTGTATGTCCATTCCTTTTTTTAGATCTCTTTGGAATATAGACCTATTAGTGAGTGGTACCAATGGGTCAGAATATGTCTGGTTTTATAGCCCATTTGAGTAAGTTCAAAATTGTTCTCCAGAACTCCACCAATACTGCATTAGTGCCTCAATTTTCCCACATTCTCTCCAACATATGTCATTTTCCTTTTCTGTCAGATTAGTCAATCTGATAGATGTGGGGTAGTACCTCACAGTTGTTTTCATTTGCCTTTCTCAAATCAGTACTGACAGGGCATTATTATTTGACTATGGATAGCTTTGATTACTTTGTCTGAATACTGACTGTTCAAATCCTTTGACCATTTATCAACTGGGTATTGGCTCTTTTTTCCCCCTCTAAATTTGACTCAATTCTCTTTATATTTGAGAAATCATGTCTTTATCAGGAAAACTTTCTATAAAATTTTTCCACAGTTATGATTATTTTGTATTTTCTTTTATCCTATTCCTCCACATTTATCCTATTCTTTCTCCTTTCACCACATCCCTTGTCAAAAATGTTTTGCTTCTGACTACTGTCTCCCCTAATCTGCTCTCCTATCTGTTTATGTCTTTCCTCTCCTACTTTTCTTTAGAGTGTGGTAGATTTTGATAACCAATTGAGTTTGTATATTATTCTCTCTTTGACTCAGTTCAGTAAGATTAAGGTTCAGGGGGTGGATAGGTGGCACAATGAACAGAGCACAGGCCCTGGAGTCAGGAGGAGCTGAGTTCATATCTGTCTTCAGACACTTAACACTTACTAACTATGTGACTTTCAGCAAGTCACTTAACCCCAATTGTCCTGCCTTCTCCCTTCCAAAATAAAAAGCAAAAAAAGAGGAAAGTTCAAGCACTCCCTCAACCTCCCTCATTTCCCCCTCCACTGTAAAATCACTTGTGGGAGGTGGGGATTGTGGGGTGTAGAGATGGAGCCAAGATGGTAGAGTAAAAGCAGGAACTTCATTGAACTCTTCCCCCAATCACCTCCAAATACCTGTAAAATGACTCTAAACAAATCTTAGAGCACCAGAACCCACAAAATGGCAGAGTAAAACACATGTCCAACTGAAGACAGCCAAACAGACTGACAGGAAGGGTCTATCTCAATGGGTTGGGAGTGGAGTCCTGCATGGGACATGTCAGCACAGATCAGGCCAGAGCAAACCTCAAGGAATTGAGTCACTGGCAGCTGTGGCAGTTTCCAGACTTCTCAACCCACAAACACCAGAGAGAAACTAAAAGGTTAGTGGAGAAACTCTGTTGGATCTGGGTAAGAAAAGAGTATAGTTTGGCCCCAGCTCTGGAGTGGTGGAGGTGGCAGCAGCAGCAGCAGTAGCAGCAGCAACAGTGGCTGCTTCTGGAGCCCCAGGTCTACACTTGGTGGGGGGATCAACTGGTTGATCAGAGGGCAGTTCACTGGGAATTATGCAGGATTATCTTGCTTTTCCCTGATTGCATCTGAGTCACAGACTTGGGTGGCAGTCCTGGGGTGAAGAGGGGAGATGGCATGGTAGAGCTTGTGGTGGCTGTGGTCAGAAAGTCCTCCTCACAATTCAGAGGCAGAAAAGAGTGCTTGTGGTCACTTACATGGGCCAGGAGAAGAGTAAACACCTCTCTTTGATCATGTCACCTTAGAAGAACTGAAAATTTATAGGTGCTTAGAAATAGCTCTGACAACAGCTATGCAAAACCCTGGAAATTTAGGACAGATCACTTTCCACTCTGGAAGTAGAGTCCTAACTTGTCAAAGAACTCAAAAGTTAAGTAATTGGCTGGGAAAATGAGCAAACAGAGGGAAGAAATCAGACTATAGAATCTTTGTGACAAAAAAGAACAAAACACAACCAGAAGACAAAAAAGTCAAAACTCTTGCACCAAAAGCATCCAGAAAAATAAGAATTAGTCTCAGGCAATGGAAGAACTCAAAAAGGATTTTGAAAATGAAGTAAGAGAAGTAGAGGAAAAATTGGGAAGAGAAATAAGAGTGATGCAAGAAAATAATGAAAAATGAGTCCACAGCCTTTCCCCCAACATGGCGCCAAAGGCAAAGAAGGAAGCCATTGTCCACCCCCAAGACAGAAGTCAAATCCAAGGCCTTAAAGGCCAAGAAGATGGTTCTGAAGGGTGTCCATAGCCACAAAAAGAAGATCAGAACATCCCCCACCTTCTAGCAACTCAAGACACTAAGACTTTAAAGGCAGCCCAAATACCCTCGGAAAAGTGCCTCTTGGAGAAATAAGCTTGATCACTATGCCATCATTAAGTTTCCCTTGACCATTGAGTCTGCTATGAAGAAGATCGAGGACAACAACACCCTAGTCTTCATTGTGGATGTCAAGGCCAACAAGCATCAGATCAAGCAGGCCATAAAGAAGCTGTATGACATTGACGTGGCCAAAGTCAACACACTGATCTGGCCTGATGGAGAGAAGAAGGCCTATGTTCATCTTGCTCCAGACAATGATGCATTAGATGTTGCCAACAAAATTGGAATCATCTAACTTACTGTGTCCAGTTGTGTCCCATTCCACCTACAATAAAGAGTTTTCCAGAAATAAAAACGAGTCCATAGCTTGCTAAATGAGACACCTAAAAAATTACACCTTAAAAAATAGATTAACTCAAATGGCAAAAGAGGCCCAAAAAGCCAACAAGGAGAAAAATGCCTTAAAAAGCTGAATTGCCCAGATGGAAAAGGAATTTGAAAAACTCACTGAAAATAATAATTCCTTCAAAATTAGATTAGAGAAAATGGAAGCTAATGACTTTATGAGAAATCAAGATACTATAAAATAGATCCAAATAATTGAAAGAATAGAAGGCATTGTGAAATATCTCATTGGAAAAACCATTAACCTGGAAAGCAGACAGAGGAGAAATAATTTAAAAATTATTGGACTACCTAGAAGCAATGATCAAAAAAAGAGCCTAGACATCATCTTTCAAGAAATTATCAAAGAAAACTACCCTGATATTCTAGAACCAGAGAATAAAATAGAAATTGAAAGAATCCATGAATCATCTCTTGAAAAAGATCCCCAAAAGAAAACTCCTAGGAATATTGTAGTTAAATTCTAGAGTTCCCAGGTCAAGGAGAAAACATCACAAACAGAAAGAAACAATGCAAGTATTGTGGAAACTAAATCAGGATAACACAAGTTCTAGCAGCTTCTACATTAAAGAAACAAAGGCCTTGACATATGATATTCTGGAGGTCAAAGGAGCCAGGATTAAAACCAAGACTCACCTACCCAGAAAAACTGAGTGTAATATGTCAGGAAAAATATGATCATTCAATGAAAGAGAGCATTCTTGATGAAAAGACCAGGGCTGAACAGAAAATTTGACTTTCAAATACAAGAATCAAGAGAAAAATGAAAAGGTAAAAAGAAAAGAGAAATCATAAGGGACTTATTAAAGTTGAATTATTTACACTCCAACATGGAAAGACAGTATTTGTAACTCATGAGACTTATCTCAGTAATAGGATAGTGGAAGGCAATGTGTGTGTGTGTGTGTGTGTGTGTGTGTGGTGTTGTGTGTATGTGTGTATAGACAGGGCACAGAGTTGGATATGAAGGGGTGATGTCTAAAAAATAAAATTAAGGGGTGAAAGAGGGGAAGGAGAAAGGGGGAGGTAGACTAGGGTAAATTATCTCACACAAAAGGAGCAAAAGAAAGCTGTTACAATGGAGGTGATGAGCAGAGAAGTGAAAGGGAATGAGTCAACTTTACTCTCACTGGATTTGGCTTAAGAAGGTAATAACATACAGTCAGTTGGGTATCTTACCCTAAAGGAAAGTAGGGGGTAAAGGGATGAGAAGGTAAGACAATAGAAGGGAGAGTAAATTGGGGGATGGAATAGTCAGAAGCAAACACTTTTGAAAAGGGAGAAGGTCAAAGGAGAAAACAGAATAAATGGAGGGGCAGTATTGCATGGAGGGAAATATAATTAGTCTTTCACAATACAACTACTATGGAAATGTTTTGCATAGCTACACATGTATAATCAACATTGAATTCCTTGTCTTCTCAGTGGGTGTGAGTGAGGAGGGAAGAAGGGAGAGATTCTGGAATTCAAAGTTTTAAAAACATGTTAAAAATTGTTTTTACATGCAGCTGGGAAATAAGATATACAGGCAGTGGGGTATAGATATTCATCTTGCCCTACAAGAAAGTAAGAGGGAAGGAAATAAGGGGTTGAATGGAGGTGATTGAAGGGAGGGCCAACTGGGGTAAGAGCTAATCAGTATGCATTACATATTTGGGTGGGAAGTAGGGCAGAGATGGGGAGAAAATTTGGAACTCAAAATTTTGTGGAAATGAATTGTGAAAAATAAAAATAAAAATAAATCTTCAGGAAAAAAGGGGGAAAAAGAAAGAAACTAAGCCAGGGATCAATTAAAATGATCTTCTCTAGAAAACCACCATAGAAAATCACCTGTAAGCATAATTTAAAATAAGAGAGAAACAGCCTGTCTCATATTATAATACAAGAGAAAAGAAAAAGAGACAAAAAGACATCTTGAGGACTTCATTTATATGAGATAATTTACCCCATTCTACCTTTTTAGAATCTTAGAATAAAATTCAGTGCATCCTTTTTTCTCACCTCTTAATTCTATTTCTTTAGACATCATTCCATCACGCTTGTGCCTTTTGTCTATGCATATCCCTTATAATTGCCATAATAAGGGAGAATATTCTCTTAGGAGTTTTCTTTTGGGGATCTTTTTTAAGAGGTGATTGGTGAATTCTTTCAATTTCTATTTTTCCCCCTGTTTCTAGAACATCAGGGCACTTTTCCTTGAGAATTTCTTGAAGGATGATTTCTAGGCTCTTTTTTTATCATGGCTTTCAGGTAGTCCAATAATTTTTACATTCTCTCTCTTAGATCCATTTTCCAGGTCAGTGGTTTTTCCAGTGATATATTTCACATTGCCTTCTATTTTTTTTATTTGGATCCATTTTATATATCTTGATTTGTCATAAAGTCATTAGCTTCCATTTGCTCCAATCTAATTCTCAAGGAATTATTCTATTCAATGAGTTTTTGAAATGCCTTTTCCATTTGGCCAATTCAGCTTTTTGGACATTCTTCTCCTCATTGGCTTTTTGGGCCTCTTTTGCCATTTGAGTTAATCTATTGTTAATCTATGTTATTTTCTTCAGTCAGGTTTTTTACTCTCTTTTCATGATTTTCTTGCATCATTCTTATTTCTCTCCCTAATTTTTCCTCCTCTACTCTTATTAGGTTTTCAGAATCCTTCTTAAGCTCCTCTATGGCCTGTAATCAATCTGCATTTTTCTTGGAAGCTTTTGGTGTGGGAGTTCTGATTGTTCTTCAGCAATGTCCACACCTTATTACTTTGTGAATTGGGCAGTGGGTCAAGAGGGCTGTGACATTCTCTGATCCAGGAGAAGGCTATATATACCCTAATGTGAGTTTTTGCTTTGGAGCTCACTTTGGGAAGAGTTGTGTGAATTGGCCAGATAAGACTCTGGGCAGCTGTTAAGCCCCGCCCCCACCTCCCCACTTTGAAAACCCAGATGTTGGTGCTTCCCACTCTGGTAACTAACTAGGTATAGATGTAATAGTCAGATGGCTGGAAGCCTGTCCGCTGATCTATTTCTTTGTTTGCTTGTAACTTGTTTGTATTTTCTGAAGGCTGCTGACTTTTCCCCATGAACTAGGTAAATGATATATGTTTGATTGATTAAAGTAAGATTTTGAATTGCTTTCCTTTAGAGAAGAAGATCTAAAAACCTGTTCTAGCAGCAATCCTGGGTATGCTAGGGTGCTTGCTGATCCAAAAATGTAATGTTAATGGAATTAAAGACACCCCTGTATTGGCTTGGTTTTGGGGCTGAGTGTTAAAACCCAGAGCTTGTGAATCCCACTTGTCGGATGGACTTGTTGAAACTAATCTCCATTTGAGAAGAGACTAAATGAATGTACTGCCCAGGAGTGGGCTACTTTGACTACTGGCCAGGGGTGGGATACTTGGACCTTGGTACTTTGCAATTGAATTGAGAACTTACTTGCTAAATGAATGAGTTAAACTGTATTTTGATTTTCTCTTTTCTGTGAATGTTTTGCCTTAATTTGTCACTGAATAAATGGGGTTTGCTGTGCTGGTAATCCAAACCTTGAAAGTTGGCTTTGCTTGGCATTACATTGTGGCATAGTTGGTAGGATTCCAAAGCACAGTGCCTCTATTTGTTCCAGGATCTATGGCCATTTAGATTGAGATTTTAAGGCCAAGTATCCAGCTCCAGCTCCTCCTAGTTCAGCCCACTCTCTTCATATCCACTAGTCCATCCTACAAGTGGGATTCACAAGCTCTGGGTTTTAACACTCAACCCCAAAACCAAGCCAATACAGGGGCATCTTTAAATTCCATTACCATTACAGTTGAGAAGTCTGGAAACTGCCACAGCTGCTGCTGATTCACCCTCCTAAAGTCTGCTCAGGCCATTCTGTGCTGCTGGTCAGTGCCACGTTAGGTCTGGGCCCAGGTGGCTCATACAAGACTGCACTTGGCTTACACCTTCGTGCCATAGACCCTTCCTGATGGCCTGCCAGGCTGCCTTCAGTGGGAGATTTGTTTCTCTCTGTCACATTGTGGGTTCTGTAGCTCCAAAATTTGTTTAGAGCCATATTTTACAGGAATTAGAGGTGGATGATGTGAAAGCTTAAGCAAGTTCCTGCTTTCAGTCTGCCATCTTGGTTCTGCCCCAGCGAGAATATTCTTTTTTTTTTTTGGCCTTCTGTTTTTTGGAGGGCAGTTGGGGTTAAGTGACTTGCCCAAGGTCACATGGCTAGTTTTTGTGTTAAGTGTCTGAGGCCAGATTTGAGCTCAGGTCCTCCTGACTCCAGGGCTGGTGCTCTATTCACTGTGCCATCTAGCCATCCCTTAGGGAGAATATTCTTAAGAATTACTATCATCATCTCATGTAGGAGTAAGTATCAACCCATGTACGAATGGAAACTGTTTAACTTTACTGAATTCCTTATGTTTTCTCTTTTCTCTTTACCTTTATAAACTTCTTTTGAGTCTTGTATTTGAAAATCAAATTTTTTATTCTTCTCTGGTATTTTCATTAGGAATGCTTGAAAACATTCTATTTAACTGAATATTCCTTTCCCCCCAAAAGGAGAGTACTTAATTTTGCTGGGTAGGTTATTCTTTTTTAATCTTTGCTTCTTTACTAAAGCTACTAAATCTTGTATGATCCTTACTGTGGCTCCACAACAGTTGAATTATTTCTGTGTAGATGCTTGAAATGTTTTCTCCTTGACCTGAGAGTTCTAGAATTTGGCTATATTCCTAGGAGTTTTCATTTGGGAATCTATTTCAAAAAGTGATTAGTGAATTCTTTAAATTTCTATTTCACCTTCTGGTTCTAGAGTACCTGGGTAGTTTTCCTTGATAATTTCTTGAAATATGGTTATTTACACTCTTTCTGATTATTACTTTCAGGTAGTCCATTACTTCTTGAATCCATTTTCTAGGTCAGTTGTTTTTGCAATGAGATATTCCATGTTTTCCCCATTTTTCCATTCTTTTCGCTTTATTTTATTTCTGTTTGATGTCTCATGAAATCATTATTTTTCCCTTCCCCAATTCTAACTTTTAAGGCACTTTTTCATTAGTAAGTTTTTATATCCCTTTTCTATTTAACTAATTCTAGTCTTTAAGAACCTGAGTTTTTGTATAGTATGTGACAAAATTGGTTTTTTGAGTTGTCTTCAGTCAGTTTATATGCCAACTTTACCATTTGGTCTATTCTGTTTTCTAAGGTGGTATTTTCTTCACTGTTTTGTGTGTGTGTGTGTGTGTGTGTGTGTGTGTGCCTCCTTTACCAAGTTGTTGACTCTTTTTTCCATGATTTTCTTTCATCATTCATTTCTTTTCCCAATTTTTCTTCTACCTCCTTTATTTGATTAAAAAAACCCATTTTTTGCATTCTTCCAGGAATTCTTCTTGCAATTCACATTTTTCTTTGGGGCTTTGGATGTAGCTGTTATGACTTTGTTGTCTTCTGGGTTTGTGTTTTGATCTTCTCTGTTACTACAGTAACTTTCTATGGTCAGGTTCTTTTCTGTTATTTGCTCATTTTCCTAACCTATTTTTTGACTTTTAGCTCTATGTTTGAGGTAGACTCTGCCCATGACAGGGGGTAAGGTAGGGGGAAGGGGTCATTTCCCAAACTTTAAACTTTTTTATCCTATTGTTTTAACAGCTTGTTCTCAAGCTGTGTAAGTTTTTGATATGTGCCAAATGGTATGATAGTGGACAATTGTGGTCACTGCCTTCCTATTTTGCTTTCTGCTCCTTACCTTGAAATCCATAGTACTAGGCCTCTTCTTTGCCCTGGATTTTCAAACTGGTACCAAGACCCATGATTTCTCTCCCTTGGAACTGTAATTACTTACTATAATTATAACTGTAATTAGTTCCCCCAGAACTTCTTTGCTACTACAAGTTCTCTTTACCACTTTGGAAGTATGACCTCCAGGTCTTATTCTGTAATGGGGAATGAAGTTTCCAAACTGTGCCCATTCCTGCACGCATGTTATGGGAATTTGAAGATCTCCCCTGCCCTTTAATAGGCTTAAGTGGTTCTCAGAACATTCCCTGATTTGAAAGTATACTCTGCTCCCTAATAGACTGAATGTGGTCATGTGGAGCCTGTGGTGGGAGGCTTGTTTTTTCTGGAATGCCCGCACCTTATTGCTTTGTGATTGGGCAGTGGGTCAAGAGAGCTGTGACATTTCCTGACCCATGAGAAGTTTATATATACACCCTGATGTGAGGTTTTGCTTTGGGACTCACTTTGAGAAGAGTTGTATGATATGGACAGACGAGACTCTGGGAAGTGTTGAGCCCCTCAGCTTTGAAAAATCCAGATGTTGATGCTTCCATCTCTGGTAATTGACTAGGTATGGATGTAATGGTCAGACAGTTGGAAGCCTGTCTGCTGATCTGTTTCTCTGTCTGCTTGTAATTTGTTTGTATTGTGTTTGTATTCTCTGAAGTTCACGGTGCTGACTTTTTCCCCTGAACTGGGAAAATGATATGTGTTTGATTAAAGTAAGACTTTGAGTTGCTTTCCTTTAGAAAAGCATATCTAAGAACCTGTTTTAGCAGCCACCCTGGGTATGCTAGGGTGCTTGCTGATACAACCCAGTCCCAGTATAAGTGTCTTCTGTAATCTCTCTTTATTTGATCTGTCATCTAATTCCATTAATATCTCTGGTTAATGAGAATTTCCAAAAACTATTGTCACTGTCACTGCTGCCTCCAACACCCATAGAGAGCATTTTCAACATGTACTATGTCAACATCCTCCCTAGTGAGACCTAGTCTTCTGACCTCCTAAGTTGTCTTGGGCTGAAAAATGTTTCAATTCCACTTTCTGTCAGCTATTCTGCTCCAGAAATGATTTTGCCTTGTTATTCAAGTTGCTTGAAGGGAAATGTTGATTGAGTTTGGATTTGAATGATCTCTTTACTCTGCCATCTTGGGTCTACCTCCTTCATTTTATCTTCTTCCATTTTACAGAAGAATTTACCCCAGTCACATTCAGCATTGTTCACTTTGATTGTTAACTTTGTATTTCATTCTATCCTTTTCTCAAACTTCTCATTTTCATTGTTTCCCTCTCTTAAAGAGTTTGTTTTACTTCTAATACTCCCTTTCCCCTCCAATTTCCATGTTGAGTGAAATGCATTTCTGTACCAAACTCCTTCTGTGTGTATGTGCACACACATATCAATAACATATGTGTGTATGTGTAATATCCTCTTCTATTCAACCTCTATTAAAGTGTTTCAAGTCTTACTCTCTTCCCTTAACCATTCCTTCATGTTGCATAGACTTATAGTGTGCATACAGATTACATGAGATAAGCCCATTTTTGCCTTTTCCTACCTCTCAGTATATTCCTCTTCCCAATTATTTCCATTCTTCTTTCAAGAAGATGAAAACATGAAAGACATCCAGGCCCTCTATTTAATTATATTCTGTCTCTGATCCTTGATGATGATAGATCTCTCTCCCTGTATAAGCATGTGAACACTCTTTCCTTGTTTATTCTCTTTTGATTGCTTGCTTGTTTACCTTTTGTAGCAGCAATCACCCCAGCATGCCCAGCATGGCTGCTAGTACAGGCTCTTTAATCTGCTTTTCTAAAGAAAAGCAACTCAAAATGGGTTAACAATCTTACTTTAGTTAAACATATATATCATTTATTTACTTCAGGGAGAAAAGTCAGCACCCTGAACTTCATAGAAAATACAAACAGAAATTACCAGCAGACAAAAAATGTAGCCAGAGAGAATAACACAATTCAACAGACCAAGAGACAGTACTTCTTGCGGTCTGACCATTACATACATATATAGTTACCAGAGAAAGAAGCAGCAAAATCTAGGTTTTCAAAGCTGGGGGGCTCAATGGCTACCTAGAGTCTCATCTGGCCAAATCACAGTGAGCCCTATATATATATAACTTTCATGACTCACTACTGAATTATGGAGTAAAAAAACAAAAAGTGTGAGCCTTCCTGAAAACCAAGCCTCTGCTCAATCGAGGCCCTCCTGTTGTGTTCCATTTGAAGTCCACTAAGGAGCAGGGAAGATCTTCAAATTCCCTAGGCCTATTAAGGGGTAGGGTAGATCTTCAAATTCTCTTACCATCACACCTTTTTATACATCTTTGCACTCTTATGTTTGAACTTTAAAGTTTCTGCTCAACTGTAGTTTTTTTTTTTATCAGCAATAACTAGAAGTCTTCTGTCTATTAAAATTCCAATTCCCCCCTGTAGGGTTATATTCAGTTTTGCTTGATACATTATTCTTGTCTGTGAGCCTAGATATTTTGCTTTCTAGAATGTCATATTCCCAGTTTTCTATTCCTTCATAGTAGTGGCTGCTAAGTCATATGATCCTGATTATGGATCCTTGGTATTTCAATGCTTTCTGGCTTTTTGTAATATTTTTCTTCAAATTGAAAGCTTTTGATTTTGACTTTAATGTTCCTGGGATTTCTCATTTTAAGCTTCTTACAGAAGGTCACTAGTTGATTCTATTTCTTGTTTACTCTTTGGTTCTAAAACATCTGGATAGTTTTATAATTTCTTGAAATACATCTTGGCCCTATTTTTTTTTTTGGTCATGACTTTAAGTTTTATCTGTCTTCAGTAGGGTAGCTGTTATTGTTATGAAATTCCTTACATTTTCTTCTATTTTTCAGCTTCTTTACCTTGTCTCAATACACTTTTTTAATGTTTCAGAGATTCATTGGCTTTTTTTCAGTCAATTCTCATTTTCAGAGAGTTATTTTCTAGAGTAAGGTTTTGAATCTCTTATTCCAGGCTGTTAATTTTCTTTCCATATTTTTATTCCTTTACTCTCTTTTTCTATTTTTTCCCTTACTGGTCTCATTAGGTTTTTAATATCAATATTTATCTCCCCCCCCGAAACCTTTTCCTTTATCTCTTTTAGGAATTCTGGTTAGATTTGCTGCTAAGTTGCATTTTCCTTTGAAGTTTTACTTATAGATATTTTGGAGTCATTCTCTTTTTTCTGGGTTTGTGTCTTGAGCATTCCTGTTGCCATAACATTTTTTTTAAGGTAGGAATTTTTGGGTTTTTGCTAATTTTTCCACCCTACTTCTTGATTTTCAAGAAATTGGGAGAATGTCTCAACAGAACTTCTGTTTTCTTGCATCCATCTTTTGTTTTCTTGGGATCACAGAGGCAACTCAGGATGGGGTCTTGCAAATTTTCCATACTCACAGAAGGCATGCTCCAGGGTGACATCTGCTCACTATCCTCCTAGCCTGAGCTCTGCTCATCACTGACCCAGGTTGCAATTTAAGCTGTATCTCTGTGGGCTTTTCCTTCATTGGAACTTTTAGTAGACCCTTCATGGACTCAGCCACTGACCACTAGGAAGCTCTGCAGTTATGGTGGATTGAACTGTTAAAATCATTACTGTTAATTCATTAAATGTCCTTGAGATCACAGGTTCCCTACCCCTGACTAGTCATTTCTGTCCCTGTGGCTGCTATTCCATGAATTCTGAAAACCTACAATATCTAAAGAGGTACTAATTTGAGAAAGCGTATCTCAACAGGCTGAGCTAAAATTGTCTTCTTTGTCCCACCATAGAAGAGAAAGTGAAAATGAATGAAAATACTATTAACAGAATTGTACCCTTCTTTGGTTCATATTTCACTATGAGTTACCTTTTTAATAAAAGAATTTTAACTTTCCAGAAAAGCCTCTTAACTGATATGAAATGGATCATGGGCAGGTCAGGGCATACTCCCATAGGATAAGGGAGACTATCTTTATTGTAAAACCCTGTAACAAGATGACTACACAAAATGGCATTTTCCTCTATCAGCAAACTTCTCAGTTGGCTTTTAGTAGGTTTAAGAAACACCTTTTAATCAACAGAGATTACTTCAAGCAGAGGGCTGCCAGGCCCTCCTTTGGTAAATGTTATCTAAAACTCTTTAAGCAAATATACCTGGGACTATATAATAAAAAATTTAGGCTAATTCTCATCCTTGACACAGATTCTTCTTTTGGCCTGAGAGAAAGAAGACAGAAGACTATAATGGAGTATAAGGTGTTTTGCACACTGATGATCACTCTGATGCTGGGGCTCAGTGTGTTGGCTGAGGAAACCTCTGGTAAGACAAACTTTTTTTGTGTGTATTATTCTGAAGTTCCAGAAATTAAATAGAGTAGAATTCATAGTTTTGCCACTCTTAAAAAGTGATTTCATCCCCATTTTAAGTTTTAAGATGGGGGCAGGTAGGAGGAAGCAATGTCTCACATAAAAGGCAAAATACACATGGCACAAGAATGTATAATACAATTTCCTTTTAGTGCATTTCTCCCTAAAGCATTACTGGTACTAGATTAATCACCATCACCACCTGACCACCACCACTACTACTATTACTACTTTTATTAGAATTGACATTTTTCTGAGAAGATATTTTGTATATAATACAAAAGGAGCAGTGATAAGTCTACTGGCTTGGCTATGAGTTATAGCAAGAGCTGTATTGTTGAGTCCAGAGGGCAAAAGTAGGAAGGATAATAAGGAGGAGGATAATAAGCAGGATAATAATAGGAGGATAATAAGCAGATAGATTTCATATTAACATTAAGAAAATCTTCCTAGTAATCAAAACTCTGCATTGACATCTTTAAAAAGAGGCTGGATGATCACTTGGTAGTTTTGTAGATGATATTCATGATGTCAGTAGGGACTGGACCTAGGGGTTCCTGAGAACCCTTCCAGTTTTGACTCTAGGCATGTATGAATGAGTGGCTGGGAGATTGGGAAAGATGCTACAGCATTACAGGACAACAAGTGTTGTCCTGACTTTAAAAATGGGGAATAGAATGGAAAAATTCCAAGAAAATATGAAAGGGATATCTATAAAATATTAAGGAAAGGAGGAGGCAAGCATTCATTTAAGTATGTATCATGTGCCAGACATATTAAACACTTTATCAATATTATCCCATTTGATCACCACAGTACCCCTGAGAGGCAGGTGCTATAATCTCCATTTTACAGTAAAAGGAATTTAGGCAGACAGAGTAGGCTGTCCTGCCTAGGGTAAGACAGCTAGTGATTGAGACTTGATTTGAATTCAGATCTTCCTGACATTAGACTCAGTACTCAATCTGCCATGCCATCTATCTGCTCCTAGCTGTCATTAAGACAATGAACCAACACTGTTCTTTATCAAGAACCACACCAAGCTAATCCTTTTTTTTGACAAGTACATGAGTAGAATGTTTTATGTATCTTATCCCAACATTAGAAAATAATTTGACAAGTTACTCATATTATTCTTATGGAAAGATATGAGACAGGCAATGTCACAGGAAGGTCCTTTTGAAACAGATGCTGAAGAGCCTTGCTTTGTCAACTGAATATACTGAAGATGTTTAGCTTAAAGGAAAGACAAATGTCAGAGCCCGGAGGCAGCCTAAAAATACATTAGCTTTTTTTTTTTACTTATGTATTGTTGATTCACATTGAGGTTGTAGTTCAATAGAATAATCAGTTCTGTTTCAGACAAACTCATATCTAAACACTCCTCTTCATTCTTGTCCTTATGAGATTGATGTTTTGAGTCTGAATGTATAATCTTTACACCTATCCTGATTCAATATAATCTCCTTAGATTCAGTCTAGTCTCAGGATACTATTTTAAAGTAACTGAAATACTTCACTGTGAAATAGAAATGACATTCATTTGGCTTGGTCCAGGGGATAGAACCAGAAACAATGGTGGATGTTGCCAAGAGACAAGCATAATTTTAATATAAGGAAAACCTCCCCAATAATGAAAAGTTCTCCAAAAACAAATTGGGCTTTCAGAAGGTTGTTGATTTCTTTGCACTAAGCAAAGATTAAATGATCATTTGAATCTTTTATAGACAATATTATTGTTTAAAAACAGCATAATGGAAATAAAATTGGGTGAAGTAAGCATTGCTAATTCTGGTATCCACAGGAGCTAATTGCTTTGAACCTTACTTTTCTCATCTGTAAAACTGGAATAAAAATGCTTTCCTAACAGGAATATTGTAAGCATCAAATGAGAAAATATATGTAAATTATTCTAAAAGTATCATTATTACTCTTGTTCAAGCATGAGTTGGACCAGGAAGTCTCATGTCCTGGTGAATAGAAGGTCAAACTTGGAGTTGAAAAATAAGTTCCAACTCTGCCATATCGGCTGCATGCCCAGGGACAAATCATCAAACTGCTAAGTAACATTTGGATGGGCAACTGTATAAGAATATACATTATAGGTTTGAGTTATTGACTGGTTTTGGTGTAGGGGGTTTCCATGCTAGAGGTTCCCCATATTCAGGCAGTCACAGGTCCAGACCATCTCCTTCACTATTTTCACCCCTCTTCCCCCAAAAAAGGGATCAGGTAAGATAAATTCTGAGATAATTTCTAGCTTATATTCTGGGATGATTTATTCAATGGATTAAAATTATCTGATGCTATATGACTTGTTCTCTTTTAATTTTATCTTATACATTTTCAGAAATATGTAACGTGGAACCAAAGCAAAGAACTAATTGTGGTTGGCCTGGAGTCACAGAAAAAGAATGTAAAGCAAAAAATTGTTGCTTTAATGACAGTGTTTCAGGTGCTCCCTGGTGCTTCTACCCTCAGAATATAGATATTGAAGAGGGTATGTATCTTTGGAAAGTTATTACAATGCCTTTATGCTTAAGTAAATCTAGAGGTTGGATTAAGTGATGTGTAATGTTTCTTTCCAGATCTGAAAACTATTGCTCTGTGAAGTCCTATTCTAATGTCTCAACATAACACATTGATGATTCTAGAAATCAAAATTGAATAGAACTATATATTTGTATACAAAGAAAGACAACAAACTTTTTAAGGCATGAAGCATAAATAACACAGGATAGAAAAAGGGTTTCGGATAGTAAATATAGTGAATGAAGAGGCAAAGTGCTGGGGTTTTTTTTTTTAGCAAAGATATCTAAATAATAGCCTTTACCAAAGAATCTCAGCTCACATCCTCCACTTAAAATATTCCAGTGGCTTTAAAGCATGAGTTTTTAATATTTTTTAAGTGTTTCAGATACTTTTGGCAGTCTGGTGAAGGTTATGGACCCCTTTCCAGAACAGCATTTTTAATGCATGTAATAAAACATTTAGTATTACAAAAGAAACCAATTATATAGAATAAAGTTATCAAAATATTTTTAAAAGTTTATAAATCCTGGGTTAATCCTGTCTCTAAAAAAAAGATGCTGGAGGAAAAATAAATGCTGTTTAATCATGAGCAAAATTAATAAAAATCTTATGATTAGTTTCTATGGACATCTATGGTAGATTTCATGACCTTTACATTAGTTTGTTTCTTCATATAACCACACACAATCTTCCTTCTTCTCTGTGGTAAAACTATTTGTATACCCTTTTGGAAGGTTATGTCAATGAAGCGCAAGCTTTGTCAGCTCCTACAAAGTTTGAAGGGGCATTTAGGGGGCAAAATAGAGTGCTGGGCCTGGGGTCAGGAACAGTCATCTTCCTGAGTTCAAATCTGGCCTCAGACACTTGCCAGCTGTGTGACCCTGGGCAAGTCACTTAACCCTGTTTGCCTCAGTTGTGACATGAGCAGGAGAAGGAAACGGCAAACCACTCTAGTAGCCCTGCCAAGAAAACCCCCAAAGAGGTTGCAAAGTCAGATACAACTGAAACAACAACAAAGCTACAAGGAATTGGTACAAGATTGAAGACAACTTGCTTATTGTTGGGTAAAGATCAGTTTCAATAAGGTGGGACAGGTTCACCATCAGAAGCTTAGGCATCAATTTATGAATGTTTTTGGAAATGAATGAAAATGTTTACTAACATATAAAAGGGTCAAAAATCTACATCAAGGGAGAAAGTATTCACGCAAGTGAAACTGCGTATCTATTGAAATATTTAAGATGGGAAATTGGTAATTTGACCATGTAAGTTTATAAATTTTTCCTTACTGACACAAAGACTAGATTTTTACATAGAACTGTCAAATGAGTGCTGAAAGTGATCTATAACTAAAAAGTGGTCAATGATATGTCCAGGAATCTGAATTTAAAAAGAAAGAAGAAACTAAACTTGGAAAGAGTAGACAATTTATCATGCTGGTGCTCAGTACTTTGACCTCTGTCATTGGTTTTTCCTACAAGTTTCTCAGCACTTTGACCTCTGTTGTTGTTTTTCCAAAGAAGTTTTTCACCAGACTTCAAAATTTTTCTATTCATTTTTTAACATTCTTTTAAAAAATTTGAGTTCAAAATTTCCCCTGTCCTCCTGCCCCATAGCAATTATAAATGTGAAACTAGTCAAAATATTTCCATAATAACCATGTTGCAAAAAGCCAGAAAAATAAAGGGAAAAATTATACTTCAATTTATAATTGCAATATTACTATGTACAGTGATCTCTTGGTTCTCCTCACTTCACTTTGTATAGGTTCTGCCTAGTCTTTCTTACACTACCCTTCCTCCATTATTTATTATAGCAAGAGTATTCCATTACAATCACAGCCTCTTGTTCAATTGGTAGGCCTCCACTCAATTTCCAATTCTTCACCGCCACAAAAAGAGCTACTATCAATATGGTTTTTTTTTGCATTTATGTCTTTTTTCTGTTTCTTTGATCTTTTTGGGATACAGACCTAGTGATGGTATTGCCGGGTAAAAGGGTATCGACGTAGTTGTATAGTCACTTTCACCAAATGAGTATGACAGATGACCAACCATACATTCGGTTTGCTTTTTGGCTACTTTGCTGCAGGAAAAAAAAATTGACCGCTAATGTGGGGAAAATTAGTCAACGATTCTTATAGAACTAAGTTTCAATTTAACCTCATTGAAATAATTTTATTTTTCTAATAGCAACAATATTTATGATCACTAACAAAATTACATTTTGTTTGTCTTTTAGAATGCACCATTTAAAGTACCCTTACTGCAGGATCTTACTTCCTTCATCCAATGGAAATCTTTGTGGCAATGGGAGATGTTTTTAGCTTTTACTGTATTTTCTATAACTTTGTCATGGGTGTGTATCACCTTAAATTTTACATTTTCAGTGGCACAATTCACCACTTCTATTCAAATACTTCTCTGGTAGCTAACATATAATTTGGACTTAAAATAAAAAAAATAAATGATGAAAAGTTTTTACAAATGTTTCTCAGTTCTTTAAACATATTTAAATTTTTTTTCTTATTAAGATATAAAGAATTTTTGTATCTTTTTGCAACTTGGTTCCAAGCATAGAATGTCAGAAGAAAACACCATTACTATTATTAGGAAGAATTGGAAGAATGGGTAACATAAGAAGGTAGTCACAGAAAGGCATATCAAATTTTTATGTAGTTATAATCACGTATTAATTCAATAAACATTTATTAATTGTGTACTATATGCCAGGCACTGTGCTAAGCATTGGGAAGGTGAAAAGAAGCAAAAGATAGTCCTTGACTTGAAAAAAACTTTAATGCAATATGCAAACAAATATATACACAGTAAACTATATACAGGGGAAAAAATAGGAAATATTTTTAAAGGGAAAGTACTGAAATTAAGAGGGATTGGGGAAGGCTCCCTGGGATTGGATATTGGTTGGGATTTAAAAGAAGCCATGAATATCAATAGTCAGACTGAAATAGGGATAATGTTCCAGGTTTGAGGGAGAGCCTGAGAAAATGTTCAAGTATGAAAGATGAAATGTCTGGTTGGTTAAACACCTAGAAAGTCAATGTCACTGTATCAAAGAGTACATGTTGGGGAGTAAGGTGTAAGAAGGCTGGAAAGTTAGGAAAAGATGAGGTTATCAAGGGCTTTTAACGACAGAATATTTTGTAGAAGCAATTGAGAGAATTGTAGAAGCAATGGGAAGTCACTGGAGTTTATTGAATAGGGGTTGGGGGATATGATCAGACCTAGTAAATCATCTTCATGGTTTCACGAATGGAGGATGGATTAGAGTAGAGAGAAACTTGAGGCATGCAGACGCACCAGGAGCCTATTGCAATTGAAATCATAAATTGCAACTGAAGTGATGAGCATTTGCACTAGCATGTTGGCAGTTTCAGGGGGGAGAAGGGAATGTATCTGAGGATATTGCAAACCTGTTGACAGGTCTTGGCAAAAGCTGGGATGGGGGGGGGTGTAGACAGTGAGAGATAGTGAAGAATCCAAGGTGACTTTTAGGTTACATACCTGAGTAACAGAGAGGATGATGCTGCCCTCTACAATAATTTGGAAGAGAAGGCAGTTTAGGGGAATAGATAATGAGTTGTGTTTTGAACATATTGAATTTAAGATATCTACTAGACATCCAGTTTGAGATATCTGAAAGGTGTTTGAAAATGCTAGATTGGAGATCAGAAGAGAGATTGGAGTAGGAAAGGTGGATTTGAGAAGCATTAGTAGAGATGGTAATTAAATCCATGGGAACTTCACTAAGTGAAATAGTATAGAGGAAGAAGGGACAGGACAGAACCCTGAGGGACACCTGCGGTTAGACTTTATGATCTGGAACAGGATTCAGCAAAGAGACAGACAAGGAATGGTCAAATAGGTAGTAGGGAAACCAGGAGAGAAAGATGTCCCAAAATCCCAGAGAGAAGAGAGTATCATGGAGAGAAGGCAGTGATTGAGTGTCAAGGTTTCAGAGAGGTCAAGGAGGAGGAGGACTGAGAAAAAGCCATTGGATTTAGCAATTATGGGATCATTAGTAACTTTGAAGACAACAATTTTTGAGGAATGCTAAGGTCCAAAGCCAGATTGTAAGGTGTTAAGAAAATAGTGAGAGGAGAGAAAGTGGAGGTACCTATCATAGATGACTTTTTTGAAGACTTTGACTATGAAGGGCAGAAGAGAAACAGGATGCTAAGAAGAATGGAAGGAGCAAATGAAGGGTTTTTTTCAAGATAGGAGAAGCAATATGAACTCTCCCTCCAGGAGAGGAGGAGAAATTGAAAATAAGTGAAAGAGTGGGAATGACAGAGTGGGTCATCTGCTGGAGAAGATATGATGAATTGGGATCACAAACAGAGAAGTTAGCCTTCAGGAAGAGTAAGGTCATTTCATCATGTGGGACAAAGGTGAAAGAAGAAATAGTATCATAGGGCATTTCAGTGACAGGAGATGAAGAAGGGGGGAGGGAGTTCATAGTGAATAACCTCATTTTTTTCTGTGAAATATGAGATAAGGTTCTTAGCTGAGAGAATGGGGCAGGGGGAGTCATGGGAAGTTAGAGGAAAGATAAAAAAGTTTGGAAGAGTGGAGAGTGGATAGTAAGTGGATAAGGGAGGGTTGGAAGAATTAACTAGCAACAGTGAAGGCCTATTTGAGTTGTCTCTTTCTGGATCCTCTTCCATAATTTGTAGTTGACCTTGTCAGAAAACTTGTGTGATTTTCTCTACCTTTGTTCAGCAGTAGAGGGGTGAGAGATTCAAGAGAGGAAAATAGTGTAGAGTTCAATTCATTCACCAAAGAGTCAAGATGGGAGGAAGAATATAGCGATAGCTAGTGCAGGGAAGATGACCTGGGAAAGAACTGAGAAGTTAAAGGGATTAGAAGTCATGCTGAGGATGGAGAATAGGATTACATAAGGGAGGGCAGAGGGAGAGGTTAAAAGCCAGTAGATTATTGTTGGACAAGGGGATTATGGAATTCTTGAACATGAAGGTGGTATATTTGTGGGTGATGTTAAGATTAAGGGAATAACTATTTTTTGTGTGACTAAGGTGATGTGGTAAAGTAGTTAATAAGGTCAATGGGCTGAGGAACTGAATGGTTATGGTATTTGAGAGAGTATCAATATATTTGATGAAGTCCCCCAATATGACTGCAGGAATTGGGGAGGACTGAAAAATTGTTAACTAGATATAAGATTCATTGAGAAAGGAAAAGGAATGATTTAGAAGGTCTGTAGATAATAGCTACCAGGATTTTAATAGGGTGGTAGATTTAAATGGAGCAGCTAGATGGTGGAATGGATAGAACATGTCAGGATCTCCATGTTAAGCCCACCCCTCTCTTTTCACTCCTCCCTTTTTACTATTAGAAGATACCTTGTTTTCCAGAGCTAAGGCCCAGCAAACAAGCTGTGCTTGGAGCTTGGAATAACAATAATCTTTTGCACTCACTCTCTGGATGAAATCTGCTGTAGGTAGGTAAATCATAAAATAAACTCAAGCAAGCACCAGGTGTTTCCTTAGTTTAGACAAGCACTTGTATATGAAGCCCTATTATAATTAGACTTTTTCACTAGGCAAACCTACCTTATTGTTGCTGTCACCCCTCACTGCTATGGCTATACCTCACTGTTCAGTTCTTTGTATAGCTATAACTATATGTATCAAAGCTTAGCCTTGCTGCTTTGGGTCTTCACAGTCTTAGAGGAGACATTGGTATGTGTGTGTCTAGTTTCCCTTCTCCAATACAATAAAGAAGGCCTTTTGTCTACAACTCCTGTGAGCTCTTTGGTCTTCTTTTGTTCTATTTTTCAGAGTTAAGAGTTGGTGTATCACCTCTGTGGCTCTTTAGCCAGGGTTTTTTGTTTGTTTATTTATTTTTCAGAGTTAACAGTTGTTTCATAACCTCTGCAGCTCTTTGGTCAGTTATTTTCAGTTTGACAAGCACTGGATTTGGAATCAGGAAGACCTGAGTTAAAATTTGACCTCAAACATTATGTATGTGACACTGGGCAAGTCACTTAACCCCTATTTGCTTCAGTTCCTCAACTTTAAAATGGGGAAACACTGAAGAAGGCAATGGTAAACCACTTCAGCATCTTTGCCATGAAAAGTCAGACACTACTGGATGAATAGACAGCAACAACTAATTATAATAATGGGCAGTTAGATGGCACAGGGGAGAAAGTGCCAGACCTGGAGTCAAGAAGACTCATCTTCATGAGTTAAAAGCTGACCTCAAACATTTACCAACTGTGTTTCCCTTCATTTCCTCATCTGTAAAATGAGCTGAAGGAAAAAATGGCAAATCACTTCAGTGTCTTTGTCAGGAAAACCCCAAGTGGAGTCATGAAGAGTTAGGCATAATTGAAATGACTAAACAACAAAGATATGAATAGAGAAACTTCCAAGTGCAGAAGGACATGGGAGAACCTAGAAATGGCAATGGGAAGCAAGTAGTATTCCAGCTTCAGCAGGACAGCATACTAGGAATGACAGGCTTATGCTCTGGAACCCATTTAGCAATTTCATTGCTACTACTATGTAGTAGTATCACCACACAGTGCTCCTTCCCTCAGCCTATAACTCTGTAGTGCAACAAGTAGCAAAAATCAACTCTACTCACTCCCAAAAAAGTGTATGGAAGAGATGGAAATAGAGCAAATCAGAAGCATATTCTGTCTGCAGAGCCAGCACATTGCTGTAGCATTTCTCAGATCAAGAAATGAAGAATAGAGGCAACTGAAAGAGGTCACCAGAGTGTGTGTGGAGCTGCATAAAACCTGAAGGAAGAGAGGGTAGTATCCAGATGGAGACAGTTCTGCCCCAGCTACCCCCATCTGGAAGAGAGTGGGAGGCAGGTAGGAAATAAATTCCATAGCATGGGAAGAGGATAAGATAGCTCTGAGGTACAGTCCTGGCTGATCTATCATCTATGGAGATGGATTTAGAAAATGAAGTTAGGCTTTTCACCTGTTTCTCGGTGGAGCCTCAGCTATAGGGTCAGCATGATGGTGGCCTGTGCCAGGGTGGCTGTGACTTCTCTGCTCTGGGGGCCATGCTCCAGGGCTTGGAGGTTCTCCACAGGTCATTCAAGAAGTGCCAGCATCAGATTTTGCAGTTCAGGAAAGACCTATGAAAATATCAATTATGTCATTGTAGATTGGATCATCCACGTGGATCAGGCTTGGGAATATGGAGCCAACCATACATATGCTGGACAAATAGCTGTACTAGGTAGAACAAATGTTGGACCAGTTATTCAGAAAATGTGGGATCAAGAAAACGCCCATTTGAAAAAGTTTAATGAATTGATGATTACATTTAGAGTTCGACCAATTATTCTGATGCCCTTTTGGAATGTAATGGGATTTGTGTTGGGTGCTGGAACAGCTTTACTTGGAAAGGAAGGGGCAATAGCTTGCACTGTGGCTGTAGAAGAGTCAATAGCACACCATTATAACAACCAGATTAGGACATTAATTAGGATCCAGAAAAGTATGAAGAACTCCTTCAAGTAATTAAAAAATTTCAGGATGAGGAGCTAGAACACCATGACACGGGGCTTGACCATGATGCAGAATTGGCACCAGCATATGCCATCTTGAAAGGTATTATTCAGGTTGGGTGTAGAGCTGCAATATATTTATCAGAACGATTTTAAAATAATTATTTGTGACATTATCTAAAAGTGGATGACTGAAGGAATTATATTTGCACACATGAACTTTATAATTAGTGTAAATTTTGTTAATAAATTGAATAATTATGCTCTAAAAAAAGAAAATAAAGTAAGAGGAATAAAAGGAAAAAAGACTAAAATTGGCACAGAAAAAAGCTCAGAAGAAAGAAAACACCTAACACCTTGAATGGAAGTGGATATATTAAAAGAAAATAAATTGATAATACCAGGGCAGATACACACAAGAACAAATCAACTGAGGTAGATATTTTTGTAAAGCATTTAGCACAGCCCCAGGCACATAGTAGGTACTTATTAGTGACTATTCTATTCCATTCCAAACACTTCTGAATAAACATTGCAAGACCAAGGAATCAGCATGTGAAAAGACAAGATGCCTGTTGATTTCAAAGGAACATGTGAATGCAGCAAGATAATCTATTCAGTGCAAGAAAGAAATTTTTTAAAAATATGAAAACAGAATTCATGGCATGCACAACAGAAATAATTGACAGAATATAACACACTTGAATCCATGGTGGAAAATTTAACCAAAGAAATAAAAGAGAAAACAAGGGTTGAGAAATAAAAGAAAAATAAAAAAGAAAATATTAAAGAGAAACAAAAAGCAATCAAGTTAAAATAAAATATGATTTATCAATAAGTAAAACATATCGGTCTTGAAGACAGCTTAAGTATTAAAGATCTTCCAAAAAGAACATAACAAATTTTTTAAAATACCCTGAATGTCATAATGCAAGATATAAGAAAACTGCCCTGAATTTCTGAATACTGATAATAAAGTGCCAATCAAAAGGATGTACTGATCACTTCCTAGGATAAGGAGAGAGAGGAACTGTACTCTAAATTTCAAGATATATATGGCCAAATTTAACAATTCCAATGATAAACAGCAAAATCTGCAAGCATCCTGGAGAAATGTCTTGCAAAACAAGAAAAGGAAAGTCAAACAAAGCAAGATTATTCTGCACCCAATAGTTACTGCAGAAAGGATTTGAATAATGTGCTCAAAAGAGCAAACAAGATCAAGCTATAGCTCAAGACAGCATGCTTTGCAAAGCTCAGACTACTCATCATCAGAAAATGAATACTCAACAAAAGAGAAGCATTTAAAGTATTTAAAAGTAGATTGTGAAAAAATTATTTGTTTGCAAAACCCTCCGACAACAGAAATACAAATATATATATATATATATATATATATATATATATATATATATATATGTATATACACATATATACATACTTATATTTATATAAACAGAGCTACCAAAGAAAAATAAGTAATGAAATAAATTACTTTGGGAGAAAGAGTAAAAAAAGAATGTTAAGAAACAATAAAAAGTTTAAGATAATAACAGAGGGCTATTATGATATTTTCTTTTCAAAACATTAAAAAAGATGAAAGTAAAATTTAAAAGAAGATGGGATTGTGGAGAAACATAGTTCAAACACCACGTAGTAAATCTAACAACACTCCTACTTACAGGTAAATTAAAGGGTGTGTGTGTATGTGTGTGTGTGTGTGTGTGTGTGTGTGTGTGTGTGTGGTTATAAACTGCAACATGGGGAGGCTAGGTGTCACAGTCAATAGAGCACCGGCCTTGGAGTCAGAAGGACCTGAGTTCAAATCCAGCCTCAGACACTTAATCTAAAAAAAAACTAGCCATGTGACCTTGGGCAAGTCACTTAACCCCAGTTGCCCTCCCAAAAACAAACAAATAAACAAAAAATAAACTGCAACATGTAAGAACACATAAAAAGGCAGTAGAAGGATGGGGGAATTATGGTCTACTTTGGTATACTCAATGGTAAACAATGAAGAGAAAATAACTCTCAAGAACAAGAAATATTTTAAATGGAAAATAACATTAAGAAGGGCTATGTCAGAATGGATGAAGTATCAATGAGAAAGATTCAAATGGGGAAGAAGAGGATGATCTTAATTTAGTGGTGAAAAGAAGTTCCACTACAGAACATTCCCATGGGAAGAGAGATAGTATATAACCAAAGATAGGGACCTTAAAATGGATATAATCAACAGGGACATGGTTCCCAGAAATAACACTCCTTCTGAAAAAGTGTTGCACCTCTGCATCCATGGATAGTATCTTGTTTCAGAAGGAAAAGACATTGAAAAAGGTGAAAGTACATGACCCAGAAAAGATATTTTATTAAAAATGGGAAAGAAAATTATCATGGAGAAGGCAGGGAATGATTTAGTCCATCATGAATGGACCAAACAGTCAAGGACACAGGGAAATTTCTACCATAAGGCATTACTTCTATTTTCTCTGTGTTCTGTATGAACTGATACTTCCAAAAATGGAACACAACAGAGAAAGGGGGAGAGGAAATATTTAAAAGGCAATAATATAAAAAAGTTTTAAAAAGGAAACTCAATGTACACACTTTAGGATCTTTAATTCCATGAAGAACATAGAACCTTAAAAAAAGAAGAAATAATGATAATGGCCACTAATCATAGAATAAAAGTTTGGAATAGACAGAAATGGAAGCTGATTATTAGAGAACATGAAAGAAAGTAGTATCTTTTATTAAAGGTGAAAAGCACAGAAAAAAATCTAATTAAAGAAGTTGAAGGGGAGGAGAGGAAAAGGAGTTTACTTACTTGAGAGAAGTAGAGGCAGGTAAAAGAAAGAATGCAAAAGGAATTTAAAAAAATAAGGCAAAGTCCCAAAACTAAGAAAAGGAGTAGCAAATGAGAAGAGGTTGAGAGCCTTTAGGAATAGCATTGCTTTAAAGCAGATGCAGTAAAAATAGCTGAAGAGACCAAATACTGTCTTTAAAGAAGAAAAAAAATCATAATTTGAAAAAACAAACTATTACAGAGAAGTGGGAAAATACAACTCTAATTCTAATCATTTTAAGTGTAAATAGATTAAATAATTCAATAAAATGAAAGAGCAAAAAAAAAGATAAGAAACCAAAAACTCAAAGATCATTGCTTATAAGAAAGAAAAAAATCCAAAACACAATGACCTGCACAGATAAAAATGAGAGACTAAAATAAAATTTGATATATGCTGGGAGAGTCCAAAAAGACAGGAATTCCCATTACGGTATAAGAGAAAATAAAAATTTTCACAACAAAAAAATTTAAGTATCAACTACATTTATAAGATCAAAGTACAATAACTATTAATTGAGAAATGAAATATAAAAATAATGAATAAAAATGAAATATTAAAAATGCATTATGTCCTAAATAATGATTGGGTCAAAAGTCAAATCACATGTCAATTCAATATTTTATCAGTGATGATATTAATAGTGATAAACATTCCAAAATATGTGGGATGTAGTTAAAACAAGTTTGGGGTGGCTAATTTATATCACTAAGTATTTATTAATGAAAAGTGAATGTGTGAGCTAATAAACTGAGCTTACAATTTTTAAAAGCTAAAAAATAAAAAATTAATTATTCTAAAACAAGCCCATAAATTAAAGTTTTATAAATTAAAGGTGAAATAAATAGAAATAAATAGAATTTTTTGAAGTTTGAATTAATAAAAGCTCTGCTTTTAAAGAACATGCATATTTTATTTTTAAAAATATAAACAAGAAAGAGAAAATGGAAAGTCATATTATCACAAGAAAAATCAGAAGGGAAAACTAAAATGAATGGAGAACACTCATACAGTATAATGATTAGAAACCATTATATCTTACTTTATTCCTCAAGTCCTGAACATTTTAAATGAATTAATCAATGAAAAAGTTATTAAACACCGGCCAGGTTTCGTGTATGAAGTACTACAGATACAAGTATAAGAGAACAATCATTCTTGGCCTAATTTACATTCCAAAAAGAGAGAAAAATATATACTGGGAATTGTAGACTATGGGGAGAATTTTTATCTGGACAGTAACCAGATTCTGCAAGTAACCAGGTTGCAAGTTCATATATGGGCAAGTGAATTGACATGCTCAGTCTTAGAAGCCATGATGCCAATGATCTGATCATTCTGCCCAGAGAAGGAGCAGAAAGGGA
Source organism: Pseudocheirus occidentalis (assembly GCA_028646575.1). NCBI lineage: Eukaryota > Metazoa > Chordata > Mammalia > Diprotodontia > Pseudocheiridae > Pseudocheirus > Pseudocheirus occidentalis. The sequence goes on from CM053600.1 coordinate 29,830,841, forward strand.
AGGAGTGAATTCTGGTGGCAAGGAGATGAGAAGATGGCCTGTGTCAATGGATTGCTATGGGATGGGGTGTCAAATTAAATCCTAATGAATAATCTATAAGTTAAATTGGCTTATAACTATGAAATAGAAATACCCAGATTAACAACACAAAAAATAAACAGCCAAAACAATTCAATTTCACAAAAAGAAACGGAAAACCCCATAAGTGAACTACCACTGAAAAATACTCTAGTACCTGAGAGTTATAAAATTAATTCTATCCAAAGTTTTAAAAAAATCTCACACAAATTGTCTTCAAAGATGGAAAAAGAAGGCATTCAATCCATCTCCTTTTATTAGATAAATATTTTCCTGATACTCAACTCATAGAACATTAATGTAGAGACAGATATTTCTTAGCCCATATTATTAATGGGCATGGCTTTATAATACTAAATAAAGAACTGTCAAGGGAGACTATAATAACACATCAAAAAAAAGTATTCATATTGATGGTAGAATTAATAGAAGAAGTGTAAAAATGTTTTGACATCAAAAAATCAATAAGCAAAATAAATATAATTAATAGTAAAACTCAAAATGTAGCAATATTAAAAAATGCAGGTGACCTTCAATAAAATAAAGCAGCTACTTATATTTAAAATAAATTCTGAAAAACGTTATTGCAAAAGTCACTTGGACTTTTAGAATAATCTAACACTGAAGTTCTTTACCTGAGGTCACTGAACTTAAAAAAATTAATAGCTAAATTTCAATATAGTTTTATAATCATACATATTTTATCAAGCTAAACTGATGATCTTCATAGTAGCTAGAATTTATAAAGCACCTACCATAGTAGACAAATGCCAAGAACTTTACAAATAAGACCTCATTTGATCCTCACCAAGACCTGGGGAGGTATTTATTGTTCTCATTTTACACTTGTAGAAACTGAGGGAGGGAGAGGGCAAGTGATTCACCAGGACTTTGTCCACTCTACCACCTAACTGCCTCAAACTTTTTGTGAGAAGTGGTCTGTACATTTTACCAGACTGCCTAAAGAGTTCATGACATCCACAAAAAAGAATGAAAAACTTATGATCTAAACCAAACAAGCTTTATTTGTAATAGAGAAATTATGGGCCTATTTCAGTAAAATTAGGATAGAAACAGGGAGTATCCTTGAAATCATTAGTATCTGACTTAGTACTAAAAACTCTAAGATAAATCATTGCAAAAGAATAAAAAAGAATAAATTTAGAGGAAAAGTGGTGAAAATATCTCTGGTTGTAAGCAATGTTTCTTTATAAATTAAGGGGTCAATATAAAAATTGTGGTAATAATAAATATCTTTAGCAAAGTATTACGTTGCAAAAATAAATCTATAAACATTATTTGCATGTCTATATATTATTAGCAAAAAAGAAAATATTGATATAACAAGAAATAAAGTAACAAATGTATTTAGTATCTTTTGGTTATCTTACTAAAATATATGAGCATAACTACTAAATAAGATCTAAATAATTAAAATTATTTTTTAATTACTCTTTTTTGGAGGGGGGAAAGCAGGGCAATTGGGGTTAATTGACTTTCCCAAGGACAACAGCTAGTTAAGGGTTAAATGTCAGAGATCAGATTTGAACTCAGATCCTCCTGACTCCTGGGTGGATGCTCTATTCACTGCTCCACCTAGCCACCCCAATAATTGAAATTTTTTGACATTTGTATTTTGGCTACACTAGCAAATAAAGGGTGATGTTCAATCTATGTAATTTAAAAAAGACATTTATTAAACTACCATTTGCCAAAGACTATAGCGTACCCTGAGAATACAGATAAATATAATCTGGGACACAGAGCCATAGAATCAATTTAGTCCTGCTAGAGTTGACCCCAAAAGGTCAGCATCTCTTTTGACTTTTGTGACTATATCTAAAATTTATTCTGGGGAATCTTCAAAAATGTTTCCATTCACGTCTCCACTACTGCGGGCAACAGAATTCCAAATTCTAATATAAGCACTTTTAATGGCAAGCAAACAAGTACTTAGCACCTTGTTTCAGTTGAGCCTTGCCTGTGATTATATCAAGTCTTTCTTAAGAAATAGAACTTGTGAAACCCACAATGGGAGGGACTTAGCAAAGACAGGAACAGGAAGGACATAAGAAGTGGGTAAAACAGGGAGGAGCTAATGACCATATAAAAGCAGAAGCAGAACTGGGAAGCAGAACTAGGCTACTAGTGTAGCCAAACTACAAATACCAAATAATTTCAGTTACTTGGATCAACATTATTGTACCTGTATTTTCACGACCTTTACAACATTCACTATTCTAATCTTTTGCCATTATGACAATTTGCTATCTGTGAGGATAAATCCTGTCCTTTCATAGAGATGTAGGTACAGCTATATCTCCTTTATGGTTAGCTCAGGACATAGTGTTGTATTTGAGAATGATAGCACAGATATGATAGATTGCATGTCTCAACCTGGGTGCTACCTAATATGACTGTATGAGACCCATATAAACTGTGTAGGCACACTGGTTGCAATTTGATGAAAGACTCATAGAATTAAAGACTTGGAGTTGTAGAGACATTAGAGATGACACAGTCTAAATTTTTTTTAATGATATTTCATTTTTCTCCAATTACATGTAAAATAATTTTTAACATTTTTGACAGCCTTGAGGTCCAAATTCTATCTCTCCTTTCCTCCCATCCTCTTCCTTCCTCCCTCCATAAGATGGTTAGCAATCTTATATAGGATATACATGTGGAATCATGCAAAATGTTTCCAAATAAGTCATTTTGTGAAAGAAAATTCAAACAAAAACAAAAACAAAGTTAAAATTAGTATACTTCAGTCTATATTCAGAAAGCAGCACCAGTTCTTTCTCTGAAGGTGGATAGCATTTTTCATCATGATTCCTTTGGAATTGTCTTGGATCATTGTATTGCTGAAAATACTTAAGTTTCTCCCAGTTCTTTGTGCAATATTGCTGTTTCTACATACAATGTCCCCCTGGTTCTGCTCATTTCACCTTGCATAAGTTAAAATAAGTCTAGGTTTTTCTGAAATCATACTGCTGGTCATTTCTAATTGCATAATAATATTCCACTTTAATCACATAGCACAACTTGTTCAGCCATTCTCCAACTGATGGCCATCCCTTCCAAAAATTTCCAATTTTTAGCTACCACAAAAAGAATTGCCATGAATATTTTTTGCACAAATAGATTCTTTTCTTTTTTAAAAATCTCTTTGTGTTACAAACCTAGAAATGGTATAGCTAGATGAAACTGTTAAATGTATTATTTTGCAAATGAAGACATTCAAACCAAGGAAAATGATGTAAGATTTCTCAAGGTCACATGGATAAGTGACAAGGCTTTGATTCAAATTCAATATCACAGCGATATGCATCCCTCATCAGCAACTTGAATTATTTGAATTTTAAATCGAAGACATCATAGATATCAGTAAACTAATTTGAATTAGTTCACATTTAGAACTTTTCTTTTCTTTTCACCTTGGTGAAAGTAATCTTTCACATAATGGAAGATCTAGAACCACGGTTCCATAATCTGACACTCTCTTTAAAAAAGTTAAACATTGCCTATATTATCAATTCAGGGACTTCTCTTATGCTGATATGATACTGTCCTATTTTATTTCCCTTCTCATATGAGAAATTATTGAAACATGAGAACAGTATGATTCCACACATTAGGCAGTCATGAAGGACCTTGTATTCTTGGAAGCCCTTTCTTTAAAATGTCTATAATTCCCTCTTAAATTCTCTTTATATATGTATGCCTTGTTCTGGGATGCAGCTGTGGGAGATCCAGTTCCCTGGTCACAGTTCCAGGGTTGAAAAGACTATTTCTGGTCACTCACATCTAGTGCACAGAACCAGGGGGGAGTAAATACACCTCTCCCTAGATCATACCACCTTGGAAGAACTGAAACCTTACAAATTTCCATAAGTACCTCTGAAAACAGTTGCACAAAAAAACTGAAGCTTGGGATATTGTGATCTCCACTTGGGAAACAGAGCCTCACTTCTGCCCAGAGTCAAGAAATATGCTGGAAAATGAGCAAATAACAGAAAAAAATTCTGAGCATAGAAAGTTACTGTGATGTCATGAAAGATCAAAACTCAGAAGAAGACAACAAAGTCAAAATTCTTGGATCTAAAACCTCCAAGAAAAATATGACTTCATTTCAGGCCGTGGAAGATCTCAACAAGGATTTTAAAAATCAAGAGAAATAGAGGAGAAAATAGGAATAGAAATGATAAGGATTCAGGAAAATCATGAAAAAGAATCAATAGCTTGGTAAAGGAAGAAAAAAAAATTTGAAGAAAATAGCACCTCAAAAAAACAGAACAGGCCAAATGGTAAAAGAGCCACAAAAATCCATTGTTGAAAAGAATGCCTTCAACAGCAGAATTAGACAAAAAAAGATATACAAAAATTCACCGAATAGAAGAACTCTTGTTTGTTTGTTTGTTTTGGGGGGGAAGGCAAGGTAATTGTGTTTAAGCGACTTACCCTAGGTCACAGAGCTAGTAAGTGTTCAGTGCCTGAGACTAGATTTGAACTCAGGTCCTCCTGACTCCAGGGTTGATGCTTTATTCACTGTGCCACCTAGTTGCCCCAAAGAACACTTTAAAAAGTAGAATTGGCCAAATGGAAAAAGAAGTACAAATGCTCACTGAAGAAAATAATTCCCTAAAAGTTAGAATTGGGCAAGTGGAAGTTCTTTCACAGGAAAGCGAAATCACCAAGAATTTGACAAAATTAAACTCTTTGTATTAAACATGGGAAAATTATATTTAAAACTAAAATCTATCTCAGTATTTGGACAATGAGAAGGCATATACGTAGACAGAAAATAGAGATGTGAGTTGAATGTGATAGTATGTTTATCTTAAAAAATAAAATTGTGATGAGAAAGAATACACTAGGAAAAAGGGTAAAGGAAGAGGTGAATTGGATAAATTGTTTCACATAAAAGAGTTTGAAAGAGGTGTTACAGTGGAGGGGGAAATGGGGGAAAAGAGGAGGGGAGCACCTGAATCTTACTCTTATCAGAGCTGACTCAAAGAGGGAACAATATGCACACTCAGATAGGCATAAAAATCTATGTCACCATAAAGGAAAGTTAAAAGGGAAAGGGATAAAAGAAGAGGGTGGAACTGATAGAAGGTGATAGAAGGGAGGGCAGTTTAGGGGATGTAAAAGTCAGGAGTAAAACACTTTTGAGAAGGGACAGGGTAAAAGGAAAGAGAGTAGGATGAATGGGGAAAATAAGGTGGAATGAAATACATAGTTGGTAATCATTACTGTGAAAAAAAATTTTTACAGTGAGTTTCTCTCCTAAAAATGTCATTGCTGAAGTTCATTAAAACATATAGAAAATGTATTGAATCAAATTTTTAGAAATAAAAGTCATTCCTATTTATAAATGGCCAAAGGATAAGAACAATTTCCAGACAAAGTAATCAAAGTTATCTATAGTCATAAGAAAAAAATGCTCTAATGATTATTGATGAGAGAAATGAAAATTGAAACAATTCTGAGGCACCACTTCATACCTGTCAGATTGGCTAATATAACAGAAAAGAAAAATGACAAATGTTGCAGGGGATGCCACAAGGTTGAGACACCAATGCACTCTTAGTGAAATTGTGTACTGATTCACCCATTCTGGAGAGGAATTTAGAACTATGTTCAAAAGACTATAAAACCATGTATACTCTCTGACCAAATAATATCACTACTAGGTCTGTATCCCAAAGAGATAGAAAAAAAGGAAACTGACTTACGTGTACAAAAAATATTTATAGCAGTTCTTTTAGTCATGGCAAAGAATTATAAATTAAAGGGATATCAATCAATTGGGGATTGTCTGGACAAGCTGTTGTATATGATTGTGATTGAATATTTTTGTATTTTAAGAAATGATGAGCAGATTATTCTCAGAAAAACGTGGAATTACATGAACTGATGCAAAGTGAAATGAGCAGAACCAGAAGAATATTACACACAGTAACAGCAATATTGTATGATGACCTTTATGAATAACTTAGTTATTCTCAGCAACATAATGATCCAAGACAATTTTTTATATTTATGATGAAAGATACTGTCCGTCTCCAACAAAAGAACTGGTAGAAGTTGAATGCATATCAAAGATACTTTTTCTTTACTTTCTTCATTTTTTGCCTTTTCTTTTTCACAGAATGACTTACATGGAAAGGTGTTGTGCACAACTACACACGTATAATCGATGTAAAATTCCCTGCCTTCTCAATGAGGAGAAAAGTGGGGAGGGAAAGAATTTGAAAATCAAAGTTAAAAAAATAATGTTAAAACCGCTTTTAAATTTAATTAGGAAAAATAAAATATTAGGATAAAAATTGGCCTTTCCTGTTCTCCCCAGCTTGCCTGTTTAAATAAGTGACCACCCCCACTTTTAAACTTTATCATAAATGTTTAACTTTTCTTGGCTAGTATTGAACAGCAACATACACTATGCACTGAATGTGTGTGTACACAGTACATTTTCTGCCTCTGAATACTAGTTTAATTCTGTTGTGTTTTCATTGTGCTTTTTTTCTCAACTAATTTATGCACTACTTAGATGATTAGTTGGTGACTCATCACCCTTAATAGGATATTTTGCTTTCACCAAAGCTCTTTGATCTTACTTTCTCTTTGCCATGTCTTATTAGGCATGCCTATCTGAATTCTATTCTCAAACAAAGAAATTTTAACTTTAGTGGAGTAGGGGAAAGAAATGAGGTTATCTGAGCTTCCTAAGCAAACACACCCCTACTCCTACTATATATATATATACATATATATATATATATATAAAATATATGTGCAATAAATTCACAGTTGCAGGCTGCCCTTTCTCCTTTAGTGTGTGAAGACTAAGCACCTGCAACGGAACCTCAGAGGCCTTGGTTCCTGCTGATTCTTTTTATCCTAGGACAGTACACTGTGGTTGGAGGGGAAAAATCATGTAAATAGAACATTGACTTCATAAAGGTTAACAGTACATAGTAACTGTTTAATAAATGCTTGTTGGTTGACTGAACGTTATGTAAATACATTTTAAGGGGTCCCTTTTAAGGGTATGATTAATTTATGTGGCTCTTCTGTTTCTCTTTAAAAAGGATGAGGCAATGAAAATTAAGAAGTTAACTCAAACCACCTTGGTGCAAAATATCTTGATTTCGCTGCCTAGCTTCTGGAGGATCTGGTTCTTATGACCCATTCTCATGTAGCATCCAGCCATATGTCCTATGATTCCAGGTGGAAGGTGAGAAAGAAGGCCCTAAATAAACCTCTGGTTGGTTTGCATTTATCATCAATCTTCTTCACCTTAATTAAACATTAAAAGAATTTAAGTAGTATGCAAGGAAGTAAAACTAAAGATAAATTGTGCGGCATCTCACATCTTCACAAATGTGAAGGCAGAGGGTATTCACTTACTGGGCCAGTACAACAGGCAAATCAAGACAAAATAAATAAATAAACAAAAACCCAACAGCCACCACCTTGAACCTATATGAATATTGTGTCAGCATTATGAGCTCCTGTAGCAATAGATTTTATCTTCAAATTTCTAAGGTCCATCAAGCTATTAGTCAGCTTGCAAATGGAAGTTAAGGTTTGTCTGCTCTTTTAGATCTCTGCAAAAACATTTCAAAGAGCTGAGGATAAACTTAACTTTTATTTCATTCAGCTGCATGCCAGTGTTCAAGGATGGACCCAAAGAACAGAAAGAATTGTGGTTACCCAGGTATTTCTAGTGAAAAATGCTTTACTTCTGGATGTTGTTTTGATAATGAGGTCACTGAAGTTCCCTGGTGCTTCACTCCTCTGCCAAAGGAAGGTAAGTACTTTAATACTTGCCTGCCCAGGGAAGTGTGACCGTGTCTCTTTACACTCCAACCAACTGAAATACATAAAAACTGGTCATAAGGTAGACAGATTCTCAGAATATAGCATGGATTCCATTTTTGTACTCTGATTCATAGATTTTCACAAAAGAGAATTGTGTGTTACAACTAACTTGTGTAGGGTCATTCAATAAGAAATTTATTTGCTTAATAAGTTACTACTATTTGCCCCTTTAAAAAATCTCAAAGTTACTTATCCAGTTCTGTGAATTCTGAAAAACTTCTAAAGGTAAATGTTGCCAGGTTTCACAATACTATTGTTATATAACTTGGCTTGGTGGAACTGAATTCTTATTAATTAGGAAAATTTGAATTTACTATTCTTAAAAAGTTTTATGTTGGAAGTTTATTATTAGTTTATTGGTGCTAATATGAACAAATGAAATTTATGCCAATTGTACATACAAATGTTTTTACTTAATCATTATATTTAGAAGGACTTGCAACCCAGTCACTTTCATAGATGCTCAGATTCTCAGAGGAAATATAACTATCTATCCTATGAAATATCTGTCCTGACAATGAAAATCTTTTTATGGATGCCTAACCCACCTTAAGTTTTCCTCTAAGGATAAGAAAATGCACTTGTTGTCAGGCGGTAACAATAGCCTTAAGAAAGATAAAATATACTGGAGACAAATTACAATTTGCATAATGTTCTGGAACAAAGGACAATACTTTTAGTTATAATGACTTATTCCAACTTCCCAACCCTATGTGGATCCCAGAACAGTATGGAATAAAAATGAATAGATTCCTAATCTAATTAAGTTTCTTTATTATTCCTTTAATCAAATTTGCAAAGAATCTGAAGAGTGTGTTATGAAAGTAGAGGCAAGAATAAATTGTGGGTATCCAGGAATTTCCTTGGAGACATGCAAAGCACGTTCATGTTGCTTTGATTACCAGATATCTGAAGTACCCTGGTGCTTCCACCCTCTTCCTGTAAATGGTAAGATATGTACGTATGCATGCATGCATATATGAATGCGTGTATGTGTATATGTGTACACATATGTGTATGTATATGTGTATATATTATATCAATATATATTTAAAGGAAACCTAAAACTTCAAGGTTTTCACAAAATGAATTGACTAGATAGGTTGGGGTTGGTGAAGGGTGGAAAGAGTGTTTTACTGATACTAATGCATGCAGTTATTCTAAGAGTATTTGCCTATTTTCTTTTTCATTCATCCTGGTGTTTTTTTAAGCCTATGTAAATATATACCTGTAGCCAAATTCTCTCAATATTCTTGATGACTACAAATCATTGTACTTTGAAGGTTGATTTGGTTTTTGGAAAACTTGAAAAGTTATCTTGAGACAAGACTCATGTATAAAGTGGGTGATTTATCAGGATAATGCAATTTACAAAATCCAAAATGAAGCACAATTAAGGTAAGATAGTAAGGACTCATTATAAGATAAAGAACACAAATAAAGAACCTGATTTGTGTGCGTGTGTGTGCATGCACACATGTGGGGTGGCTCATAAGAGATCTCTGCATATAACTCTCAAAGAAAATTCCAAAAATCTATTGATCAATGGCAGCATCATTGGAATGAGTATTAGGATGGTTTCCCAAAGAGAATTCTTTAGTGGAAACCTTTCATATGGTTAAGAAGTGGTGTGTTAGCTTTTTTGTTTTTGTCATATTTTATGAGTCATTATTTCAAATTTAACTTACTTATAAACATCAACATATCACCCAACACTATTTCCAATGAAGTTAATTCTGCCTATGGGCATTTCACTTATATAGCAGTGGAAGGGATGCTTTGATCTTGTCTAATACAAGTTACCTTGAATTATCCAGGATATGTGTATATCATGCTCTGTGGGTTCACTCTTCCAACTCCCACAGGCATATTGGGTCTCTTCACTCCCAAACTTTTGTAAGGAAAGGAGTTTCCATATTTTCATGGTCTCATACCCTACTCAATGTGAGTGCTCCTGCCATAAATGCAGATTGAAATCCATTTCCTCTTTTGTGAACTGTTCATATTCTCCCATAAATCCTCCATAGAGATGCCACCCAATATTCTGTGGATCTTCCCTTATGTATCTTGGCATGTTATGTATGCCAGTGGAGTATGCGTGCTGTCCATCAAATACCCTTTCCATTCAGTACATGATGCCTCCTCTTGTTCAATTCTGGGACCAGAATAGTATACATTTGAAGCATCTGTCCAAGATAGATATGTTGATGGACTAACTCTAATAGTCCATCCAATTACATATTATATTGTGGACTCTTGGTTTATTTCGTGTATTGGATAGAACACTGGACATAGAGAAAGAAAGACGCAAGTTCAAATCTGGCTTCAGATACTATTAGCTGTGTAACCTTAGGCAAAGCATTTAACTTCAATCTTCCTCATTTCCCTCAGTTATAGAAAGAGGATACCAAGAGCACATACCTCCCAGGGTTGTGAGGACTAAATTAAATATTTGTAAAGCACTTAGCACAGTATGTGGCACATAGCAGGCTTTTTTATTAATAAAAAACTGGCTAATATAATAAAAATTCTTATCATTATTATTGACTTAATTAAACATAACTCCTACCTGTATTAAGATATTTCTCTAATAATTTATTTTTTTTTTTGCTTTTTTTTATTTTTTGCTTTTTTGGAGGGCATTTGGGGTTACGTGACTTGCCCAAGGTCACACGGCTAGTTTTTTGTGTGTGTGTTAAGTGTCTGAGGCCGGATTTGAACTCAGGTACTCCTGACTCCAGGGCCAGTCCTCTATTCACTGCGCCACCTAGCCGCCCCTCTAATAATTTAGTAACTCAGGAAGGTGTAGAGACAGTTTTAGATTTGAAATGATGAAACTTTGTCTCGTGCCTTCAAGCCTTCTAGAATAATTTTTCCCTTTCTTCTTTCACATAAATTGGGGCATATCTATTTAAAGTTACAGTCCATCTTATTTTTTAAATTCAGAAATGGCATACAAGGGGCTATTTACTTTTTGCTTTTTTTTATTTTTTGGAGGGGGAAAGGCATGGCAATTAGGGTTAAGTGACTTGTCCAATGTCACACAGTTGGTAAATGTGTCAAATGTCTGAGGTCATATTTGACTCAGGTCTTCCTGACTCCAGTGCTGATGCTCTCTATTCACCATGTCACCTTGCTGCCTTATTTCCTTTTTTTCCTTTTTATTTTTTTAATTTTTTTTGGGTGGAGAGAGGGGATCATGACTACAATTAAAAGGCATTACCACAACTGTATTCCAAAAATTCTTTAGATGATTGATCTATGGATAAATTCTGCTTGTATAATGCATGTCACTAGACAACTATCTAATGGAAAATTTTGCTCTAAAATTCTACTTTATTGTATGTGAGAATAATTTTAGTCTTAAAAAAAGCAAATTACTTATATTTAAATGGCAATCATATATTTCTTGTGCTCATAATTTATTATCCTTGATTTCTCTCTGGCTTTTACTAACCATTTTACTATTTTTTTTTTTAATTTTCAGAATGCCATTATTAAAACTATTGTCACCAGAAAACTAATTTTCCCCATTAGATATTCTGAGGAAAGAAGAAAGCAAAGCATGTACTCATCTTCCTAAATTTTATTTTCACTAATTATAATTTTTGTTGTGTATAGATTAGAGGTTTTGCCTTTTTATTCTTTTCAATGGTAGAGTAAACAAGTTCTTCAAATAATTTACTTAGTATGTATTAAACTTCTGTTTGCTCTCATTTTAATATTTTTGTGCAAATTTCTAAAACTTCTGTTCCTCCTCTGTTATTCCTCCTCTTACTAGTTAATGGTAGTATGCTTTTAAAAAATGACATTTCTCTTTAAATTTTGTGAGCATGATATTCCTAGAATATGGGTTCTTCCAGTATAGCTCTTTGATACAAAAATACTGCTTCTAAGGTGATTAATACAAAATAATATGAAACAAACACATGTATTGATTTTATATATCTAGTAGTTATAAAAATTTGGCTCCAGAGTCAGATGAATGAAGATGATGTTTCATAATATCTAATTGATTTCTCAAAATATATTATAGGGAATATACTTTTTAAATAATGTGAAGTATTATCAATAAACTATAGTGATATTACTAAATCATTTTTTATTTTATTATATTTATATTTCATTTTGCTTTACTGTGGCACTAAAAATGATGGCTAGAGATCAAAGGTATGAGTTAAGAAGACCTTCATTTAAGTCTGATTTAACTCTGACACTGAAAATGAACATAGAGGTGGCCAATTTATGGCTGCATCATAGCAAGAGACCTCCTAGGACCTAGACTATGTACTGGGCAGGGAACAGGAAAAGAATAGCAGCAATTGAATGCCTCTGATCCTGGAACAAGGTCAGTTTTCAGGACAGTCTGAGGTCTGTAGCTAAGTGAGTAGGAAAGAGAGTAGGGAAAGGGAGGAAGTAGGAAAGGGAGTTTAAGGGAGTAGCTACACCTACTGTTCTATTGCTCTGAATTCAAAAAGCTTTCTGTCTATCTGACAGAGTCTGGGTCAACAGCAGTGTACTCAGGTTCCAACAAGGGGAAAGCCTAGAGCTGGGATATTCAGATTGAAACTATGGTCGGGAGTTTGGAAAGTTCAGACCAGGAGGGCAGTTTTCATTCTCTGTCCTAAATCACACAGCTTTGGGCAAATGGAAATTTTGCAATGTGGGACTTTCAGGTCATGTGACCAAAAAGAGAGAAGACAAGACTTTTTTTTTTCTGATCCTCACAGCCTATTTGATCTCTCCAAAATAGAAATTTTGCACAAAAGATAAAGCAATTCCAGTTTCCTCCATGGTTTAGGGCACTAAGAACTCTAATAAGGTAACAATCTGGTGAACTACGAGCAAAGAGGTCTAACTCTTACCCCCTAATGTGCTTGCTCAATACCAACCTTACTCAGGCAGGGCTACACAAACTGAACCAGACTTGCAAGAGAATTCAATCTCACCTGCCTACTTCCTCCCAGTGCCATTGAAAACCAAAAGACAGAAAGAACTTTGTCTGACCTGGGACAACAGAGAAACATTGTTCTATGCTGCAATAGAACTTAACCAGAAAATTGAGGAAGAGAGAGAACTGAGGAAGGGCACATGTATGCAGCAGTGTAGCATTCCACTAAGCTTAATAGGAGCCCAGAATACCTGGCCAAATCTATCCCCTGACCACGATTCACTTAGACCAGTGAAATGTGAATTGTTCAGTGTGGAAGAAGACTAGGAGAGCCTCCAGGCACAGCCCCCAGGGAAATCCCAAGCAAAGAGGTACAAGTTAATAAATGAGCAATAAAGTAAAGTTTTTTAACCAAAATTATCAAGAGAAAAAAAATTTAAAGTATAAGTAGATGAACAAGGATTATATTAATAACAGTGGAGAATATGGACACCAGATCAAGTAAAATTCTAGAGATCTGTGAATAAATATTGCAAGATAAAGGAAAATGAGCCAACACCTAAGGCAAAGGAACCTATGGGTTTCCAGGAGAATGTAGAACTACAGCAAGAGGTTTTTGAATCATATAAAAAAGAATTAAATATTGTGAAAGCAGAATTTATGGTCTACACAGCAGTAATAAATGGCAGAACAGAAAATGATTTCTTTCCAAGCTGGAAAGTCTCACCAAGAAAACAAGAAAATTATTGATTAGGGGGGCAAAAGAAGTAAAGGGTAATCTAGAAGAGAAGTTTAAAAAAATACACTTTTAGAGGGATGATTTCCATAGAAGCAAAACATATTTATCTCAAAGAAAAGATGCAAGGTTAGGATTATGATTCTCCCAGAAAAAAAATAAACTGGACACCATAATTCAAGAAGTAATACAGGAAAAAAGTCCAGAATTTCAGAACATAAGATAAGTAAGAGTTGAAATCATGTTGTTTAAGAGAGACAAAACATTCACAATATAAAAGAAAATTTTAAATAACTACATAATGCCAAAAGGAATCATAGAAAGAAACCAACATCAGCATCAAGTACATATATTTCAAATGCCATAACTTCTAAGTTTATAAAGAAAAACACTGACTTAAATACAAGAATACAGAAATAGCAATATGATAATAATAGATAATGTACATTAATGTACCTTTCTAGACTTTGGACAAATCCAATACAAAGATTAAAAAACAGGGAAAATGCTAAAGAACAAATTGCTAGAGAAACTAGAGCTAAAATACTTATGATTTCTTCTATAGACTGAATATTCCAAAGAAAAACATGGTCCTGTTAATCTGTTTTTCAAGGTGTTATTTTCTTCAGTCAGGTTGTTGACTCTCTTTTCATGGTTTTCTTGCATCATTCTTATTTCTCTTCCCATTTTTTCCTCCACTTCTCTTATTTGTTTTTCAAAATCCTTCTTAAGCTGATCTATGGCTTGTAGACAGTCTTCATGTTTCTTGGAAGCATTTGGTGTGGGAGTTCTGACTGTGTTGTCTTCCTCCCATTCCATGCTTTGATCCTTTTTGTCCCCAAAAAAGGATTCTAGAGTTTGGTTGCTGTTCTTACTTTGCTCCCTTTCCCTGCTCATGTTGCCAGTGAATTACTTGATTTTTTAGCTCTGTGGTACTGTGCTTCCAGGGGAGAAAGCTCTGTCCCAAATTGCTGGGGTTTTCACAGCTGATGGAGCTATTAGGAGGCTGCTGCATCCCCCACTAGATTTGGCTTGCTGAAAGTGCACCCCAGGACCACCACCCAAGACCATGATCCAGATCCACGCTGCTCAACACAAGAGCATTTAGCCTCTGAATGATCGCTTTGCCCCCCTGCAGTCTGCAGGCCAGGAGCTCTAAAGCAGCCACATGGAAGCAGCTGCAGGGCTACTGCTTATGCTGCTTCCTTGCCCTGGAGGCAGTTTGGCTGGACTGCTTTTCTCCCCCAACTTTAGCTGAGTTACACTGACCTTTCATTTAGTCCTCGTTTCTTATGGCTTAATTATTTTGGACACTGCCAAAGCTGCCCCTGATCCACTCTGCTGAAGGCTCCAGCTGCGGCTCCTCCTGGTCGCCCCAGGGCCAAGCCATGGTTTCAGGCTGGGGTGGTTTCGGCTCCCAGTGTGCTGCAATGAGCCCTTCCTGCTGAGCTTCCTTCAGCAGAAGATGTGTTTTTCTGTGTTTTTGGAGCCCTAAAATTTGTTTAGAGTCATATTTTATGGGTATTTGAGGTGGCTATGTGAGAGCTGGGAAACTTTGCTGCTTCTACACTGCCATCTTGGCTGTGCCCCCAAGGTTTCTCTCTCTCTCCCTCTCTCTCTCTCTCTCTCTTTCTCTCTCTTTCTCTCCCTCCTTTCCTCCTTCCCTCCTTCTCTCTCTCTCACATACACACACACACAAACACACACCAAAGCTAACAAGCTCTTGGCTCCTTCTCCTTTAAATGTGATTCATCAGTGTTTGCCCTCCATTTCAGTTTCTAGTAACTTTAATTTTCCCCAGTTATCATTATGACTGAATTTAGAACCATAAGACAGAGGAATTAGTATCCTGTCTAAGGAAAGTTAAAAGGAACAAGTAACTAAATATTCTCTAGCTTACTGTCACAGTAAAGAAAGAATGGGACCTTTACATTTTACAACACTGAGAATGTGTTACTATTTAAACACTAAACTGTTATTTCGTCATACTATAGTAAAAAATGTTAATCTGGCTGTGGGAAAAGTAGAGTTACTGTTGTTACTGTCTCTGACTTTCTATTGGTTCACCTACTTCCTTATGCCGGAAGTGTTGGTGACCTCAGATGATAGAGATAAACAACAGCAGTTCTTCCTGTCATCTTGGGTGGGGATTTTACTTTCCTTTCTTCATGTGCTGTTGGCTTTTCTACAAGGAGGTCTAAGATGCCACATTCTAGCTGTTCTTATGTGTGATGTGAGCACATTAGATCTTTCAAATATTCACATCTCCTTTTCTTAAGAACAAAAGCTCTTTGTGGAAACGGATTTTTCAGTTGTGTCTTGATATGCTTAGCATGTTATTATGTACTTAATAAACGTTTTGTTCTTTAAAAAAATTCTTTTTTTTTTGCTTTTTGGAGGGCAATTGGGGTTAAGTGACTTGCCCAAGGTCACAAGGCTAGTTTTTGTGTTAAGTGTCTGAGGCTGGATTTGAATTAAGGTCCTCCTGATTTCTGGTTCAGTACTCTATTCACTGTGCCACCTAGCTGTCCCTGGAGCTCACAGTCTAATGGGAAGAAACATATATGAAATGTTTCACTATGAGTCAGATAGAAAAACTCATGGTCCTTAGGATGCAATGGTAAAGCAGATGGAAATGTGTCTTCTTCTGTGTCATTTCCATTAATAAAATCACATTGGCTTCTGATATTGATCCATTTGACAATGCCAAGGATTTTGGTGGCAATAACTTTCTTTTTTTGGGTCTTCAATAAATGACTACAATGCCTGAAGGAGCAGCTGCTAGACTGCATCTCCCCAAGGGATGTGTGTGCACATGCGCATGTGAGTATGTGTGTGTGTTATTTATTAGGGAAATTGGTTTGTATTTTTCTTCCTCTGTTTTTACTGTTCATGGTTTATGTATCAGCATCATATTTGTATCTGTAAAGCCAATCACAAGCAGCTCTCCCAAGGACTACTACTGTGAATAACTTTAAGGATCTACTCATATAGCATAGGGAACTTTCTATTTATTCAGCAATAAAATAAAGGAAAACATTTAAGAAACTAAAGCATAACCTTCACTACAACATAATATAACAACTTATTACTAAGGTGGTCACATAGTCTTAAACAAAACATATGATTCAGTAAGTCACAATCTCCACAATCAATACACAGTATCCAAGTAAAGTCCTCTTTCATCTTAACTTGAAGCTGACTTCCTAAACCTCACAGCTCCTCTTCCACCAGCTGCTTGCTCCCAGCTCTTGTCTGGATTCACATGTAGGCACCTCTGCTCCAGTTCTGTATCTCAGCTTATGCTCTGCTCCAAGCTCTTTGAAGTTTCTGTTTCCAGGAAGATAAAGCTTAACAGAGCTACAACAATATTTACATACATTGCTGGAACTATCCTTTCAATTCATTTTCTGTCTGACAAAGTAAAACAAATCAACAGACAAGGCTTCTGTCTGAGAAGTCAGACACAAATTAATAGTAAAATCCCAGGACTTCTGCAACAGTAATATCCCCTCTCAGGACTTCTGTCTAAAAACAACAGATAGGATATTTTTGTCTGGTAGACCAACAGTTGGAGTGCTACAGAGTTCCAAAGTCATAAACATTCTCCCTCTCGGTTCTTCCTGGTCCCAGTTCTCTGCTCCTATTCCATATCTTAGCTCATGGGATCTACTCTACTCCAAGCTCTTCACAATTTCTGTTTCTAGGAAGACAAAGTTTAATAGGGCTACAACAATATTTCCACACATTACCAGTACTATCATCTCAATTCTCTTTCTGTCTGAGAAAGTAATACAGATCAACAGAGTGCTGACATCACAAACATTCTCTCCCAGCTCTGCTTGTGTTCTTATCAGCTCCTTTGCCCAATATCAGCTCCTTATAAGTTCCACCCTCTTTTGCAAGCTCCTCTCACTATGGGCTCCCACATTTGGCCTATTAAGGGGCAGGGAAGATCTTCAAACTCTCTTAGGCCTAACAAGAGCAATGCTATGTATACTGTTTCTAATCAAAGACTCTTGATATAGTCAAAGGCCAGGCTCAAAGGTACTTGATTTACTAAAACTCAGTCCAAAAACAGAGCAAAAAAATCCTATTTTGCTTGCAATTATACTCTCTTATGTGATTTTTAAACTCCTTTATGAGTTTTTCCATGAGTTCTTTTTGGGACAAAGATTGATTCACATCGAGGCTTCTCATGTGACTATTTTGACATCGTCCTCTTCTGAGTTTGTGTTTTGCTCTTTCATGTCATCATAGTAACTTTCTCTAGTCATAACCCTTTTCTTTTTCTTTTTTGTGGGAGGATTTTCCCCTCATTCTCCCAGACTATTTCTTTTAAATTTTGACTTTATGTTAGTGTTAGACTCTGTTCTTGGGATGGAGGAGGCACTGCCCTAAGATTTCTACACCAAGAGCTCAAGGCCTTGCTGTTGGACTGCTTCAGGGGAGCAGAGTCTCAACTGCTGATCTGTCCTACGGGTGTGGGGACTTTGCTGCTAACATGTGCTAGTCAGTACTGGCCTGCAGTGTATGGTGTAGCCTTGCTACTGGCTTGCTGGAGAGTGGCCTGCTGTTGGCTTTCCTGTATGCCACCTGTACTGGAACTGTGGGACTTTTTTATCCCAATGAGACAGACCTTTCCTGCTGACCTTGTAAGTTGTCTCAGGCTAGAAAATTGTTTCACCCCATCTTTTTATTCATTTTCCTCTTCAAAAATTCATATTGATGCATTAGTTTATAGTTCATTGTTTTCTTAGTTGATTAGAGGTGGTGCATTTGGACACGTTTCTGTCTTACTTTGAGATCTTGACTCTGCCCAATATCTGGTTAATTTTATTTTAGAAAAATGAAAAACAGGGGCGGCTAGGTGGCACAGTGAATAGAGCACCAGCCCTGGAGTCAGGAGTACCTGAGTTCAAATCCGGCCTCAGACACTTAACACAAAAAACTAGCCGTGTGACCTTGGGCAAGTCACTTAACCCCAGCTGCCCTACAAAAAAAGCAAAAAAAAAATGAAAAACAAATTACAAGTATTAAGGAAAAGGGTGAATATGCCACCAATGATATGGTTAAAGCAATTTCTGGGAGCTATTTTGCCTAATTACATGCCGCTAAATCCACATAAATCATCAATATTTCTATATATTGCCAATAATTCCTAGCAGGAAGGGAAAAAAGACACTTAAAATAACTACAGATGGTATAAAATACTTGGAAATCTTACTACCACACATATACAGGAACTATATGAACACAATTATAACCCACTCTTCACAGAAACAGATCTAAATAATTGGAGAATTGATTGCTTGTTGATAGCCCAAGCCTATTAAAAAAAACTGACAATATTTACTAAAGTAATTTACTTATTCAGTGCTGTACCAACCAAACTACCAAAGAATTTATAGTTAGAAAAAATAATGACAAAATCCATCTGAAATAATAAAAGATCAAGAATATCAAGGGAATCAATTTTCAAAAATGGGAAGAAAGGGGGCTGAGTAGTACCAGAACACAATCTATGCTACAAAGCTTCTATTATCAAAACCAGTTTGGTAATCAGTCAAAAACATCACGAACACAATATGGAGAAGCAATTGTGCACAGTAATATTATGTTTAGAGAAACACAACTATCCCAGCTCCTTCCACAAGAACTCATTCCTCGACTAAAATGTTGGGAAAACTGGGAAGTAGTCTTTTTTTTTTATTGATTTGTTTATTTACTTTTAGTTTACAAGATTCAGTTCCAGAGTCCCTTGAGTTTCAAGTTTTCTCCCTTCCCTCTCCCCCCCCACCCACCCATGGTGGCATGGAGTCAAGTATAGAATCTGGAAATACTTTCACATTGGACATTAGTATGGTTGCATAGAAGGGTTGTAACCAATGGAATGGACAATGGGAAAAAGGAAACAAAACCAAACATGGAAAAGAGTGATAGCATGTAGATTGCTTCAGTCACCATTTAAACTCTGTTCTTTCTAGATCTTTCTCTGAATGTAGGTATCTTCTTACATGCTGAGACATGTAGAGTTGTCTTATAGCTGTGCATTGCTGAGAAGAGTCCAGTTTGTCAAGGTTGGTTGTCACATATACAGTGTACAAGTTTTTCCTGATTCTGCTCTTCTCAGTTAGCATCAATTTGTATAAGCATCTCCAGGTAAATATGAAGTCCAACTCCTTCCCA
>CM053600.1:29851127-29866127 GCA_028646575.1 Pseudocheirus occidentalis
GGGTTCTCATAAAGTCATTAGCTTCCACTTGCTCCACTCTAATTCTGAAGGAATTATTCTCTTCAGAATGCTTTTGAGATTCTTTTTCTATCTGGGAAATTCAACTTTTTAAGGGCTTCTCCTCATTGGCTTTCTGGGCCTCTTTTGCCATTTGAGTTAATCTATTTTTTAAAGTGTTGTTTTCTTCAGTCAGGTTGTTGACTCTCTTTTCATGATTTTCTCGCATCATTCTCATTTCTCTTCCCAAATTTTCCTCCACTTCTCTAATTTGGTTTTCAAAGTCCTTTTTCAGTCAATCTATCTCCTCTAGACATTCTTCAAGTGTCTTGGAAGCATTTGTTGTGGGAGTTCTGACTGTGTTGTTTTCCTCCCGTTCCATGCGTTGATCCTTTTTGTCCACAAAAAAGGATTCTAGAGTTTTATTGCTGTTCTTATTTTGCTTTCTTTTCCTCATGTTGGCCAGTCTATTAATTGGTTGTTGTTTTTTTTAAGCTTTGTGGAACTCTGCTTCCAGGGGGGAAAGCTCTGTTCCAAATAGCTGGGGTTTTCCCTGCTGCTGGAGCTATTAGGGGGTGTTGCAGCCCCCCTCAGCTTTGGCTTGCTGAGAGCACACCCCAGGACCACCACCCAAGACCACAATCTGGATCCAGGCTGCTCAATGCAAGAGCCCTTGACCCTTATCAATTGACTCAGCCCCACTGTGGTGGTCTGCAGGCCAGGGGCTCTGAAGCAACCCAGTGGGGGCAGCCGCAGTTTACAGCAGTTCCTGCCCTTCCCCTACTACTTCTTTGCCCTGGGGACAAGTTGGCCGAACTGCTTTTTCACCCCAAAATTAAGTTTCAAAGTTTCACTTACACTGATGCTCTGTAATTCTGGCTTGCTAGATGTGAAGATGCCTCCAGGTACAGCAGATCTTCTCTGAAGTAGACTCCCCCTGCAGCTTGGGAGGCTCAGCTCTTCCTGACCACCCTAGAGCCTGGTCACATGGCGGTTTCAGGCTGGGCTGGTCTTGGCTCCTGGCCTGCAGGCCTGCTGGATGAGCCCCTCCTGTAGAGGGACTCTAATCATTGTTTTTCATGCCTTGGTAGATGTGGAGTTTGCTGGAGGTAAGGTCGATCTTCTCTCTTTTATACTGGCTGTGGCTCTGCTTGGCTCTTCCCAATTGCTCCTTCTGGCCGTGATTTTGGTTTTGGGCTGGCAGCCTGCCACAGTGAGCCCCTCTTGCCGAGCTGCCTTCAGCAAGAGGTGTGTTTTCTGTATTTTTGTGAGTTTGAGAGTCCTAGAATTTGTTTAGGGTTGTATTTTATGGGTATTCTGGGTGCCTCAGTGGGAGCTGCGGATCCTTGCTGCTTCTACGCATCCATCTTTTTTACATACAACAATTTTTTTTACATAATTCTTAAACTTAGATACAATTAATTTTTAAATAGAAATTAAATGATAACTCTAGGGAAAATAATTAGGTAGAACATACCTTTTAATAGAAGAAGAAAATTCTTATTTAAAATAATGGAATCCCTGGAAATTAGAATGAACCAAAGGGAAATAAATTATTTCATAAGACAACATTAAAAAATGAGAAAAGAATCAAAACACTAAAAAAGAGAGAAAATGTAAGGAATTTCTTTTATTTTAAAAATGACTTATAGACCAGGCTGAGGAGAGATAATCTAAGAGTCAGGCTTCCAGAAAGTCAAGACAAAAAAAAATAAAACCTCACAATTATATTTTGTTTTCTTCATTTAACAAGCTCTCATTCCTTTTCTTGTTTGATTTTATTTCCTCGTTCCCATTGTTCATTACATCTGTTACAATCCTTTATTACCTTACTAATGTCTAATGTGAAAGTATTTGCTGATCCACCCTCCATGGGTGAAGGGGCAGAGAGAGAAGGGGAGAAAATTTGAAACTCATGGGAGAGTGGAACTGAATCTTGTAAACTAAAAGTAAACAAACAAATTAATAAAGACAAAAAACAAGGAAGATTCTCATAAAAAACAAAACAAAACAAGAATTCTTAAGTCTTGAAGTTTTTCATTTTTAACAACATCATTTTATTATAGTATAAATTATTGTCCTGGTCAAGTTCATTTCACTGTACATCCATTCAAAGGAGCCTTTCCAGGTTTCTCTGAAACTATCACTTTTGTCATTTCTTATACCATATTCGTATTTCATTACATTCATAAACCATAATTTGTTCAGTCATTACTCAATTTGTGGGTAAGTTTTTGGATCTTTGACTTTGCAAAAAGAATTTTATAAAAGAAAGAGAACATTTTCTTTTTTCAAAGAAAAAGTTTGTTTTCAAAGAAAAAGTAAGTTTCAAAGCTTACAAATTTCCATACACAGTAACCTAAGATTATATAATAATAAACACAACAAAGAAAGAAGAACATGGGCCATGTATTCATGGCCATATATCTTTCGGGTGGAGAATATATTACCCTGTTGTGTTCTTTCTTTTTTTCTTAATTTTTTTTTCCTTTTTGCTTTTTGGAGGGCAGTTGGGGTTAAGTGACTTGCCCAAGGTCACACGGCTAGTTTTTTGTTAAGTGCCTGAGGCTGGATTTGAACTCAGGTCCTCCTGACTCCAGGGCTGGTGCTCTATTCACTGCGCCACCTAGCCTCCCCCCTGTTGTGTTCTTTCACTCAAAAGCCTCCAGGGAGAGGGAAATGTTAGATTCTTTTTTAGAGACTTTTTATGCACTCTCATTTATGCCTCAACTGCCAATTTAAAAGGCTTTTTATTGTAAAAAAAATAGTAAGTACACAGAAAAGTTATAGAATTCATGTGCAGGTTATGGAATGGGGAACAGAGCCCTCCACAATACACCATCACATATTTCCAGAAGAAGGCTCAGAAAGCTAAACTCAGTCATCTAGCAGTACATTTTGCAAATGCTCCAAGGTTTGGGCCTTCATTGTTCAGTATCCCATTACAAAAAGATTTAATAATTTTAGCAACTCAGCTGCATATATTTGTGTATACATATATATGTCTAAAAAATGTGTGAATCATGAACATTTCATTATACTACCTACATAAACCAGCAGTAAAAGAAAAAGCCCATTTTAAAAAGTGATGAATATGTAAGGTTTGTAGGAATTTATAATAAATATACAAACTATTTAATAGACTACATATGAAAACATGTAAATGAATTATATATACATAACCACAAAGCACTTTTTATAGAAATTAAAGGCAGATCTAAATAACAGGAAATTATTGATTTTTCATAGCTAGGCCATGCCAATGTAATAAAAATTATAATACTACTTAAACTATTTTTCTTATTCAGTAGCATTTCAATCAAACTACCAACATATTATGAAGATGAAAAATAATAAATTTCATTTAAAAGAACAAAAATTCAGGAATACCAAGAAAAATAGTGAAAAGAAAAAAGGAGAAGGAATGAAGTCTACTAGTACTAGATCTAAAAGCAAACTACAAAGGAGTAATTCATTAGAACTAGTTGGTACTAGTTTAAAAATAGATCATATGATCAGAAGAAGAAATTAAGAGCACAATATACAGAAACAAACAAAAATATCAGCAAATAAACACAAGGATCTCAACAAATAGGGTAGGGTCTCACTATATGACAAAAAGTTCTGAGAGTAGAGCAGTAGTTTGTCCACAATTAGGTTTAAATAAGTAACATCTGTCAATATGAGATGCAAATAGATGCATGATATATGTGTATACATATATTTAAAGTATAAACAAATTAAAAGAGCAAGGAAATAATTTTTGTAGCTTTAGATTGGGAAAGAATCAATGACCAAACAAAAATAGAAAAGATTGTTGTTCTGTCATTTCAGTCATGACTGATTCTTTGTAGCCCCATTTGAGATTTTGTTGACAAAGACTGGGTTGCCATTTTCTTCTATAGCTGATTTTAAAGATGAGGGACCGAGGCAAACATGATTAAGTGCCTTGTTCAGGGTCACATAGTGAGTTAATGTCTGAGTCCAGATTTGAACTTATTGTAAAGCCAAGCAAGAGCAGCTCTCCAGAGGACTGCTATTGTGAATAACTTTAGAGTTCTGATCACATAGTCCAGTGAATCTCTATTTATTCTACAGTAAACTAAGGCAAAACATTCACAGAAACCAAAGTACAGCTCTCACAATGACATAACATAACAACTTATCACTAAAATGTCCATATAATTTTAAACAAAAAATATGATTCAATAAGTCCTTAATTCAATTATCCTCCAGGAGCAATTCTCCTTACAAAGGTCACACAAATCTTTGTACACAAAGTACAAAGGTCAAAGTTTTTCCACCCCTAGGTAACATTGTCTTAATCTCTCAGTCAAAAAGTCTTCTTTCTTCTTGATTGGAGATTAGTTTACAGTCATACTTTACTCAATCAACCTTAAGTGGTACAAGGTACAAAGTACAAAGCTCTCATAGCAAATCATGATCTTCTCAGTCAATACTAAGTACCAAAAGAGAGGTCTTTTCATCTTGACTATAGCCTGGCTCCCAGATTCCAAGGTTCCTCTTTCATGGGTCCAGCTCTTAGCTGAATCTACCCAATTATCACCTGGCAGGTGAAAAGAAAAAAGGAGGAATGAGGCCTACTAGTACTAGATCTCCAAGCAAATTACAAAGGAGCAATTCATTAGAACTAGTTGGTACTAATTTAAAAATAGACTATTTTATCAGAAGAAGAAATTAAGAGCATAATATACAGAAGCAAACATAAATATCAGCAAATAAATATAAGGATCTCAACAAATAGGGTAGGGTCTCACTATTTGACAAAAATTTCTGAGAGTGGAGCGGTAGTTTGTTAACAATAAGGTTTAAATAAATATCAGGCAGCTCTCAGTTCCTCATCTAGCTTCTCATACAGCTCCTCATCTAGCTTCTTGTCCAGTTCCTTGTCAGTTCTCATTCCACATTGAAGCTCATGGTGTCCAGTCCACCTCAAGTTCTCCATAGTTTCTGTTTCTGGGAAGACAAAGCTTAACAGAGGTTAGAACAACATTCACACATTTTGCTGGCACCATCTTCAATTCACTATCTGCCAGTGAAATCAAAACAGACCCACAAACAAGGTCTAAGAACTCAACACAGACCCACAAACCATGTCTGAGAACTCAGCACAAATGAATAGTCCTCAGTATAGTCCCGGACCTCTGAAACCCTCCTCCAGGACCTCTGTAAACAGACAACAAGAAAATCCTCTTTCAGGGTTTCCAGTAAGGTCCCACAGCTTCTGTATAAAGTATCACAAACACAAATCAACACAGACAGAACAGACAAATAGAGTGTTGGCCACCACAAGTGTTCCCTTCTCAGTTTTGCTCTATCTCAACTTTTTCTCTGTCATTAGCTCCTGCCTGTTCCATCCACCTCTTAGATCCTTCCTGTTCCTGTCTTTGGCAAGGCTCTCCCACTGTGGGATTCATAGGTTCTGTTTCTTAATGAAGACTTGATATCATCAGGGCAAGGCTCAAAGACACTTGAATTAAAACAAGGTGCTAAGTACTTCTTTTCTTGCCATTAGCCTCATCTTGATTTCAGGTCTGTCACTCTCCACCATGCTGCCTAAGTGCTTTCTTGAGAGGTTTACAGGAGATAAAATGGAAAATTTTAATTGTGCAAAATTTAAAGGCTTTGCATCAACAAAATCAGTTGACTAAAATCAGAAGGGAAAGTTAGCTTTTAAAAAAGTTCTTGTAGTAAGCAATATAGTGTGTCTTAAAGGTTTTTGTGCAGTTTTCAGTTTTAATATCTTAGGGAACTGATTCAAATTATGGAAGAATCATTTTTCCCAACAAGTAAAAATAATCAAAGATTATTAAACAAATAGTTCTTAAAGGAAAAAGTTCAAATAATTAGCAGACAACTAAAAAATACATTAAAACAATCCAGCTATTTCATCTCACAACTACCATATTGTCAAAATTTCAATTGTTACAGGTGCTACAGCAAAATGAATGAAAAATGTACTGTGAATACAGCTGTGATTTAGTGCAGACATTTTAGACAGCAATTGTAGGACTACGCTAAGATGAAAGAAAGAAGGAAAAGACCTATATGTGCAAAAATATTTATAGCAGTTCTAGCAAAGAAATGGAAATATAAGGGTACCCATTAATATTGGGTATAGCTGAACAAATAATTGTATGTTAATATAATGGAATATTATTGCACAGTAAGAAATGATAACAAGGATAAATAGCTTTAGAAAAAGCTTGCAAAATTAGTATGATTCAAATTTGAACTGAATCAAATTGAAGTGAGCTGAACCAGGAGAAAATTTATACAATAACAACAATATAACAAAGAAAAACAACTTCAAAAACTTAAGAAATCTGAGCAGTGAAATGAACAACAATAACCCTAAAGGAAAAATGATAAAATATTCTATCCAACCCCTGAGAGAAATAATTATCACAAAGGTATATAATTAGTTTCCAGGTATGGTCAATGCAGGGATTTGTTTTGTTTGATTATGGACATTTGTTAAGAAAACTTTCTCATTTTTTTAAACTTAGATATGGAGGTTTAGGAGAGAGATCTGAGCTAACAATAGTATCGTTAAGGAAAATAAAAATGCATAAAAACAAAAATAGAAGAGAGATCAGGAAGAAACAGATGAGAAGCAAAAAATAACATTGAATTTATTATATTAAAAACAAAAATAAAATCATATTATAGAGATTTGTGATTTCCTATGCAATAATTTGCTTTTTTACTTAGAGAAATTTGTTTTATTTGGTATTTTTTAAGTTCAGAATTTTAAGAAAATCTAGTATGTGTCTGTATACAAACAGGCATACATACACAAATATGTATGGTCATAGATTTTCAAGGGCATTGCCTTTGAAGATAAAGGTCTGATTACCTGTTGTGATGTGAAGATGGAAAATTACCACATGATAGAAGATTGGAGAGCCTGCTATTTGCGGTTTGTCCTAAGACTTATCACATGAATATTAAAGCCTTTTATTCAATTCTTTCCATGCTGCCCTACACTAACCCTGCATCTTGAGAGAACTACTTTTTTATTAATTACATTTAATTTCCTCTTTCACAACTCTGATTCATTTAGCTCCTTGATCCAATAACCTCATGTTCACTGACCAGAAAAATATTTTTCACCACTGCCTAGTTGAACCCAGTTCTAGGTCTGTCTCTTGCCTGAAATCTTCTATGATGAAGTTATGTGATAGGTATAATCACACCAATCTAGAACCATCATTGTTTTCCCCTTGAAGACAGGGCATACATGTTTATGAACATCATGTGTTGTCTATTCATCTTCTAGATTTGTAAGCAACTTGAAACCCTGGCTGTATCTATACTTGGTTTTGGACAATTATGTTATTTGTCATTATGTAATGTGTTTCCTCAAAGGCTTTCTAGAACAGTTTCTCAAGAACAGTAAGCATCTCAGTTTCTTTTATAACTTCTCATAGCATATGACTCTGTACTTTTCACTAATGGACTCTTAAATGTTGACTGACTGATTTCTTTGTTCAATAATGTTTCTTTCCACCCTTATGTGTTCAATAAATATTAGCTGACAATTTGGACAGGCTTCTTAAAGACTGAAGTAAGATATCATACAAATACTTCATGCATAGGATTATAAATTATGTAATTAGAAATGTGGCTATTGACCTCTTGTCATCTAGTATACATAACAAGGTGATTATAAATATTCCTTTGGTCAACCTTGTAATCAGAAAAAGCTTTGGGGAGTTTCCTTATGAGGCAATGTTCTTTTGCAGTTTATGGCAGAAGTAACTACTTCATTTAGTATTTGTTTTCTCTGATAAACTAAACATTTAACAAGTTAAATATCTTATTGCAAAAATAAAACATCCTTTGAAATACTGGCCAACTTAGAGAAACTAGAGAAAAAGCATAAGTGATGATGCAACACATGGTAAAAAAAATGTCCGCATGGGATCCAAATCAATAGTTATTAAGCACATACTATGTGCAAAGCATTATTGATATAAAGATTACGAGTAATATAGTTCCTGGTCTCAAGAAAGTTCATGTCTAATGGGGGGGTAGAGGTGGAGTAGATAAAACTTGTATTTTTGAGCTAATGCATAAGATACAAGCAGAATGTGATAAGGATAAAGGAAAAACAGGTAAAATGCCACGGGAAATTTGTGAAAGTAGGATGAAATCTTGCATATATGGATTAACTGAAAAAATGACTCAACAATTCAATCCAACAAGTATTTCTAAACTACCTGCTATATGCAAAGCACTGTGGCAGACACCAGTTTACAATTTAGGAGAGGAAATAACATATGGTACACAACCGACTAGGGCATTTCGGTGGTGTGGTAGATAGTGTATCAGGCTCTGATTCAGGAAGACCTCACTTTAAATTCATTCTCAGGCTGTGTGACACTGGGTAAGTAATTTCACACTGCTTGCCTCTGTTCCTCATCTGTAAATGAGCTGGAGAGAGAAATGGCTAAGCCACTCCAGTATCTTTGCCAAGAAAATCTTAACTAGAGTCAAGAAGAGTCAAACACAACTGAAACTACTAAACAACAGCAACGCAACCAACTACAATACAAAATGTGATCTAATAAGTGCACAAGAGATACAAACAATGTTTTCTGTGGTCTGAGGAATGGAAGATTATTTTGACTAAAGGGAATTAGGGTAGGTTTCATGGAGGAGATGGCATTCGAGCTGGATGAAAAAGTGTGATTTTAATCAAGCAACAAGCACATATTGAGGACTTATTTAACTTGTTTAGTTGATGTTCTAGTTGCTTTTTTAGATGTCAGGGATGCAGACATGAAAATGCAAGTCTTTTTCCTCAAAGAATTTCTACTCCATCAGATTGAGCATATAAGTATATGACATACACACTTATACATACATACATGTAGACTAATATAATTATAGTCTCATGGCTGGGGAGGAAGGTGCCAGTGCAAGGGAGGATCAAGAAATGTCTCACATAGGCTCTGGCACTTGAGGTGGGCTCTGAAGGAAACTAGGGATTTTAAGAGAAAGAGATGAGCTGTAATTTGGGGAAGCAACATGTACAAATTCATGGAAACAGAAGGTAAAATGTCAAACAACATTTTCATTGGAAGTAAAAACTTGATTATTCTTTGTGTACTTCAGATAAAACATTATATGGTGATAGCAAGAAGGCCAGTTTGGTTGCACCATGGTAAAAATGAAGGAAAGTATTGGGTAAGAAGCCTTAGAATGTGGGTTGGAACTGGACTGTGAATAGTTTTAAATGCCAAGTGGAAGACATTGTATTTTATTTTAGAGGCCATAGGGAGCCTCAG
This sequence comes from Pseudocheirus occidentalis, assembly GCA_028646575.1. NCBI lineage: Eukaryota > Metazoa > Chordata > Mammalia > Diprotodontia > Pseudocheiridae > Pseudocheirus > Pseudocheirus occidentalis. Next base: position 29,860,442 of record CM053600.1, read on the forward strand.
CTCTTCTTGAATAGGATATGATCAGGCAGAGCTTTAGGCATATCATTTTAATGATTGTGTAAAGTATGAATAGGATAAGGAAAGACTTGTAGTAGACTGACCATTTAGGAGGCTACTGAAATACTCTAGGCAAGAAGAATTCGATTAAAATTAGGGTGGTGGCTATGTGAATAGAGAGAAGGGAACTGATTCAAGAGATGGTATGGAATCAGTATTTACAAGGCTTGGCAATTCATTGGATATATTGAATCATGGAGAAACAGAAGTTGTTGAATAGTAGGATAATCTAGCAAAGAAGACAGAGTTGTTGGGCAATTCAGAAAAGAACCAGGACAAATCAGTTACAGAAAGCAAGAGGAGGGATTATCTAAGAGACAATGATTCATGACATCAAATACTGAAGAGATATCAATGACAAAGGGTCACCAGATTTGAAAGTTAAATTTCATTACAGATTGGAAGGAGAAAACTTCAGGCATAAGGAATAACAAAACCAGAGAGTATGGAAACTGTATGAAGGATGACAAGAAACTCAGTTTGGCTAGAGCATCAAAATACACATCAGGTAGGAAATGTGTGAGACAAGGCCAACTTGCTGAGATGTTTATACATAAAGTCTGTGTGTGTATGTGTGTGTGTATATATGCATATATAGATGTATGCATGTATGTGTACACACACATATATATACACACATTACATATATATGTGTGTGTGTGTATATATATATTATCATTGGAGTGGTAGTGGGGCTCACAAAAAATTTATATATATATATATAAAGGGGATGTAAACCTTTTCCCCTTTTACATTTTAATCCATTAAATTTTGAGACTTCTTTTTACTTTGCCATTTCAGTGATCTAAATTATGCAGTCTTATGTATCCTTTGAGACGAATATTTTAAGAGCATGGATACAGGAACATGCTATTTTTGTAAATGGATTTAAAATATTAATGAAAAATATCAAAGTCAGAACCACATTTTTTATTCTATCAGTAAAAATCTGGAAGAATTCTCCATTACTTTTGGTGAAATAACTTTAAATAATAAAGAAAAGGAAAAAATAATAAAATAAAGGAGACAGAGTAAAAAAACCACTCTAATTATATGTATTTTGTCCTACCTTTCAGAAGGCAATGTTGTAATGACAAGAAAATGTAAAAACCTTTTAAGTCTTTTGATGGGCATTATTAATTTCTTAAAACAATTCTTTTCGCCCCAGATTACAGACTTCTTCATAGCATACCATATCCCACATTACTCAGGAACAGAGACTGAAATTCACACTCAAATATAGCATTTAAAAGTAGCTAGTAAGCTGTGCTTTTGCTGAAGATGCTAGACAACCTTCTAAATCTGTTGAGCAAGCAAGAATGAATTTAGGAAGAGAATCTGGATCTTCTGGCTCTGCAATTACAACTGTCGTGGCTAAACTCATCTGATTGTTTAAGCATTATTTCACAAAGTTCGATCTACAATTCAGTCACATGAATTGTAGGAAAGGGAAAAGTTCTAAGTGTGAGTACATACATAGAGAATATAATAATATAATAAGGTAATGTTTACATCATATGAATTTTAATGTTCAGAGCTCATTTTGACATTATGGGCTAAGACTATCATTAATCATTGAATATTTAATTATTAACTACATTGCAAAAGTGTCTTTTTCTAGAGAGTAAAGATGCAAATGGTACCACAGAAAGTGAAATACATAGTGTTGAAGGATTTTGCTTTTAAAAGTACAATTATCTTCCCTCCATGTACATTCTATTTCCTAAAAAATTTAAGATCTTTATTACTCATTTCAGTATATAATAAAGCTAACACTTGAGTTTATCAGTTTAAATTTATATTTTTAGTAAAACATTTAGGGTATGTATTTTGAGATAGTCCTATATCCTTGGGCTAATCTTGTATATCCCTACAGTCCAGGAGAATTTGGATGAACAAGAGTAGAACTATATAAAACTTCATTACTACTGACAAGGGAGTAGAGATCGCAACAACAACTAGCCTCAGTGTGTGGCCCCCATTCCTCCTAGCTAAGGGTGGCACACAATGGCATAGCTTCCAGAAATGGAACCATACACAATGGTTTTCACATACTAGATGAAGATTCAGAGGTCCTATGGGATCAAACTTAGATGGAATTTTAGACAGAAAGCCAATCTGTACCAATAGGAGGCTGCCCTGTCATCCAGAGAGGAGGACAGTAATATAGTCAGTGAAATGAAAGTATTTTGAAAGGCAGATAAGTGATGCAATGGTAAGAACACTGGGCCTGGAGTCAAGAGGACTTGATTTCAAATTCGACCTCAGACACTTACTAGATGTGTGACCCTGGGCAAGTCTCTTAACCTTTATCTGCCTCAGTTTCCTCAACTATAAAATGGGGATAATACTACTTATCACAGATAGCTTTTGTGAGGACCAAATGAAATAATAATAAAGTACTTAGTACAGTGCCCTCTACATAATAGGCACCTCACATATTAGGTGCTTAATAAATGCTTATTCCCTCCTTCCTCTTCTAAAATACCTCATAAGAATGGAGGAATAAGAGGCAAAGACATTGGGAACTTAACTCTTTGCCATCCTGCAAGAGGCTGGTGGGGTGGGGACAGTAATGACAATGGCTTTGTCAAAACAATCCATCCTCTAATCTCTGTGCTCTTCTTTTTAATGAAAAGATCTATCAAGGGCATATGTAAAGCATATGATGAAAGAATTAGAGACCTGGTGCTGTTTGCAATGAAGAACACAGTCAATTATCAGGCTTATGACTTATGCCCATCATGCAGAGGACCAGGATTTGGGAAGCACTTCAAAACTGCCTATTAGGTTCCTATAGACAGATGATGGTTCCATCTTTTGCTGAAGTTAATCCCTATTGCTACTGCTGGAATCAGCAACAGGAAGGAATTTAGGTGAGGGTCTAGCATTCTCCTTCCCATTAGGCTACACTTTCTCCTCTGAGTCAAGTCATTTCCTTTCCATCAACCTATAGGTATACTATCCTATGGACAGAATCCACTATGTCACACTGTCTCCACTATCTTGGAATCGCTAGTTTCTACCATGTTTCTCCCCCTGTTTCCCACTACTTTTGTAACCAGAGACCCCTATTCTGGCCCCCACTAACATAAAAGAGGGTTTATATAACCTATTTGCCAAGATTTAGTTAGCTGTAGCCAAATTCTCCCTCGGAAGATCTTCATGAACGGTTTCCTTTTCATGTAGCAATGGAGTTGGCAAGAAGTTCAATTAGTGCTTACTTCTTTGGCTTATTTTGGGGTGAGGTGGGGGCCTTTCCTGTGGGCCCAGTTCTGCATAGTGTGTTTATCTCTATGGTCAATGTGGGCACTAATATGAAAGTGTTCATTAAGACATTTAATGTCATTAAGACCATTGTGTAGTTAAAAACAGTGAAATGAGGGCTTATGTTAAATTGCTTAATAAGCAACAAGGTTCTGGGGAGATAAAGGGTAATGCTCAGTCTCTGAGTTTATTAGCTTTACCATACATCCATTTTGGGAGTCTGGGACCATACCAATCAGCTGATTTTCACTGCTTCACAGACCAATTGGGACCCATAAAGTTACCACTACATCCATAGCAACATTAATTAAAATTATATTCCATTTACATTTTACAACATGTTTCCCTCACAGTAATCCTTTGATTCAGAGTAACATAAGTATACATTATTTGTATTTTTATACGTGGTTGATTCTTTATCCCACTTACTGTGGTTACTATTTCAAACCTCTTCACTCCTCAAACCTACTATTTAAGCCCTTCTCCCATCCTCTCAGCCAAGGTCTTCATCTCAGACATTACCAAAAAGATTGGGTCCATTTCTTCAAAGCTCATTCCTTCTCTTCTTTTCTCCATTTCAAAATTCCTTTACATCATCCCATACATTTTCATTCTTTAGTTCTCCTCTACCTTCTTTTCCACCTCCACCTCCTTCTTTTCTGCCTCTTTCTCTTCCTCCTAATACTGAAATAGGTAGCATTTATACATCATTTTAAGGTGATTTACTTAACTTTTTATTCTCACTGTACTCTTGGAAGGTAGGTGCAAATCTTATCCCTTATTCACAGATGAGGAAACTGAGGCCGATATCTGTTAAGTGACTTGACCAGAGTAACGTGACTAATGAGTATTTGGGCTGAATTTGAAATCAGATCTTTGTGACTCCAAGTCCAGTGCTCTGTCCACTGTGCCATCAAGCTACTTCATATTTTAGTCTATAATAATGTGTTCTCTCTCACAAGGATAACTCCTGCTATGCATATCCACGATGCCATCTCCTCTTGAATTTTGCAACAGATTTCCCACAAATAAAAGGGGACACCAAATCTTGTCATTTCTACCTCTATAATGTATTTTGCATATATGTCCCTTTTTAACATAGCCATTGAACTAAAGTACTCCTTTCCTTTCCCCTAGATTACTCTTAAATGTTCTCACTGCCTCAAATCTCTCCCTACCGTAATCCATCTTTCACACAGTTACCAAAAGAATTTTCCTAAACCACATCTCTGACAGCAACACTCCCCTTCTCCATAATCTCCATTGGTTCCCTATTGCCTTTAGGATCAAATATAAGATTTTCTATCATTTACCACTCTTCGCCGTATGATCTCACCCTACCATTCTACCTTTATTACGCATGATTGTTCTCCAGGTACCCTATGGTCTTTTTTCCTGTTCTTACTCATGACATTTTGGCTCTTGTTTACGTACGTGTTTTTGCATTTCATTTCCTGGAATTCACTCTCCACTTCTGTCTCTTGGAATTCATGGCTTCCTTTAGTTGTTTTTTCGGTCATTTCATAGTCACATCCAACTTTTCCTTTGTGACCCCATTTGGATTTTTCTTGGCAAAGATACTGGAGTAGTTTGCCATTTCCTTCTCAAGCACATTTTTGCTCATGTTAATTTTCACCTTGTACATGGAACTTTCCCTGCAATCCATCTCCCAATCCCACCCCACTAGCTTTTGCAGTTGTCTTCTCCATGCAACAATACATCTGTTTTGTATGTGTGTTACATTTACGTGTTTATGTGGTATCTATTTTGCATGCATGTTGTGCATACCTATATTTGTTCATATAATTTCCCATGTTATAATATAATAGCTTTGAAGGCAAGGACAGTTTTTCTCTCACTTTTATATTATGGCATATATTACCTATTGCATAGAAAGTATTTAATAGCATAGTGTTTAATAAATAAATAAATATGATAAAAATAAATGATAAATAAAAGTATTTCATAAATGTTTATTGATTGATCAGTAAGTAAACTGAGGTTCACAAGTGACTTGCCCAAGATCATACAGCTGATATTAGACATTCTCACACTTTTTAATGAGTATACCCATTTTATAGATGAGATTATGGAGGTCTAGAGAATTGAACTGGCTTGCTCATGACCTCATAGCAAGTAAGTGTCAGAATTGGGATCTGATCCAGATCATCTGACTCCAAATGTAAATCCAGGAATGTAAAGACCCATGTGCTAACCATGGCTCTGCCACTTAATGACTATAAGATATTAAACAAATCTCTTAATTTGTCTTGCCCTCAAGCACCTTATTTTAAAAAGTAGGATAATAATAATGGCCCTTTGCTGCCTCATGGGGCTTTTCTAAATATAAAATAAGATGGCA
>CM053600.1:29870549-29961610 GCA_028646575.1 Pseudocheirus occidentalis
CCATGATCCTTTAATACAGTTCCTCAAGTTGTGGTGACCCCCAACCATAAAATTATTTTCATTGCTATTTCATAACTGTAATTTTGCTACTGTTATGAATCATAATGTAAATATCTGTTATACGGGATATATTTTCATTGTTACAAATTGAACATAAGCCACAGGTTGAGAACCACTGCTTTAAGATTACAAGGTACAAAGAGGATTTTGATATTAATTGAAAGAAAGAATTCCCTCTTCAGGGAATTTCCCTTTACCAGCAATATCACTGGCATAGTTTTTATTTCTTATTGTTGATGCAATAAATATTGATGGGAAAAACCACATAAATTCTATCTTGAAAAAACTCATTTATTCTGATACTTAAATATGCCTAAACACTCTCCTAAGTTTCACTTGTATACTATCAACTGCCTGATGGACATTTCTATATGGACATCCTTTCAAGATTTCCAATTCAAAATGACCATAACAGAATTTTTGTATTTCCTCCCTAAATCCTATTATTCTCTTTTAAACTTCACCATTTCTTGTTCATGGTAGTACCATTCTTCCAGCTACATAGGTCTGCAATATTGGTATCATCTTTTACTCTTCCCTGTCTTTCAGTCCCATATTCAATCACTTGCCAAATATTATCAGTGTACTTCTATGATGTGTCAAACATCGCTCTTTCTGCTCACAGAAGGTGTCTTCATCACATTTCATCCAAAGTATTGCATTAAATACTGAATTGATCTCTCAGCTTTCATGACTTCCTTTCTCCAGGATTACCCTCTTCACAGATGCCAAAAAGATATTTCTTTTTTTCTTTTAAAAATTTATTGTAAACTTATATACTAAAGCAAATACACAATAAGAAAAGAAAAAGAAACATTACAATCTTAAATACTAAAATATAAATACAAATTAAGAAAAAACAGCATTGTCATGTGTGCAGAAGTTAAGAGAGGATTCAAAATACAAAGCAATAACCTTCCATTTCAAGAAGACATAAGAGAAGATTATGTGAAGATGGCAGAATAGGTCAGAAAATTCAAAGCTCTCAAGATTTCCCCCCACAAAAGGGTTAATATAGCACCTTAGGGAAAACAAACTGTGGGTGGAGATAAATAAGAACTGGGGCATAATTGGATTCCTCCTGGGACAATTTGAGAAGATCAGAAGAAAAATCCCAGGACAAGGTATGGTCCCTGTGAAAAGTAAACACATCTAGGCTAAGTTCTACTTTAACAGCAAGAGCCAAGTCCTGGAGCTAGTTGGTTTGAGAGGCTACCTCAGCCCCATCCACCAGAACTTTTACCCCTGAATAGTGAGGGGAGTTGGGCATTTGAGCCCAGTAAGATTGAGGCAATCTCTACAGATAAGGAATGCCAGAACAAGCTGTGTTGCAAAGAGCAGCAGGGGTGAGAAGGAACCTTCATATACCAGGTGAATGCATGAGCAGTGGGGCAGAAAGCCCATGACTGTGGGCACTTATAGGAGGTTAGAAGTCTGACTTAGATTTCAGGCTAGAGGGGAGAACTGAAGATCTGGGGCAAGAGGTACCATTTCCCATACCCCAGGGCTAGAAGTGATTACAAAAATTAAACTATTACCACAAAAAATGCACAGATAAAGGAGAAAGAATCCAACCATAGGAAGCTATTATGGGTATACAGATGAGTGGGGTTCATCTTCAGAGGAGGATACTGAAGTAAAGAAACCCAAAAAGAGTAACATAAAATGAACATCTGCCCAAAAAGAATTCATAGAAGATCTTTTAAAAGACTTTAAATATCAAATGACAGAGAAGGAGGAAAAACTTTAAAAAATAAGAATAATTCAAGAAAAATAAGAAAAATTTCACCTAAAGTCTATGCTGAGGAAAGTACAATAATACAATTTATATATTTTTCTTCTATTGACTTTTACATTTTGAAAGCAAATTATTAATCATTTAAAACTTCTGGGCATAGAAACACTAGAACTCCATGAGCTACCCCCAAAACCACCTCAAATACCTATAAAATATGACTCTAAACAAATTTTAGAGCTCCAGACCCCACAAAAATGACATAGTAACAAAGCTCCTGCTGAAGGCAGCTGAGCAGGCAGTCATTGCAGCACTGGAAGCAGAGTCCAGCCCCATGTGATTTCAGCCCCAGGGCATCCAGGAGAAACTACAGCTATAGTGTTCAGGAGAGCAATGATAAGCTGCTGTGGCAGTTTCCAGAATCACCAACTCACAAGAGCCAAGGACAAAGGGAAAAGGTCAGTGGAACTTGGCTAAATTTGGGGAAGAGGGCCCAGCCAAACTGCCCCCAGAGCTAGCAGCAGCCTGAAGCTGCAGTCCTCCACACGGCTGCTTCAGATACTCCCAGCCTGCAGATTGTAAGGGGGCCAAGTGATCATTCAGAAGCTAAAAGCTCTTGCCTAGAGCTGCCTGGATCATATTGCTTCTTTGGTGGTGGTCCTGAGATGTGCTTTCAGTGAGCCAAAGCTGGTGGGGGCTGCAAAAAAATGGCAGCCTCCTAAAAGCTCTGGTAGCTGTGAAAACCCCAGTGATTTGGGACAGAGCTCTCTCCTCTGAAAGCAGAGTTTTACTACTGAGCCCAAAAGCCACATAATTAATTGGCAACATGAGCAGGCAAAGGAAGCAAAGCAAGCCCAGCAAGGCAACTTTAGATTTCTTCTTTAGGAACAAAAAGGACCAAAGCATGGAATGGGAGGAAGACAACACAGTCAGAACCCCCACACCAAAAGCTTCCAAGAAAAATACAAACTGGATAGAGACCATAGAGAAGCTTAAAAAGGACTTTGAAAACCAAACGAGAAGTGGAGGAAACATTGGGGAGAGAAATGAGAATGATGCAAGAAAATCATGATAAGAGAGTCAACAACCTGATTGAAGAAAATAACACCTTAAAAAATAGACTAACTCAAATGGCAAAGGAGGCCCAAAAAGCCAACGAGGAAAAGAATGCCTTAAAAATCAAATTTTCCAGATGGAAAAAGAAACTCAAAAACTCGCTGAAGAGAATAATTCCTTCAGAATTAGAGTGGAGCAAAAGGAAGCAAATTACTTTATGAGAAATCAAGATACTATTAAACAGATCCAAACAAATGAAACAATAGAAGGCAATGTGAAATATCTCCTTGAAAAAAACCACTGACCTGGAAAATAGATCCAGGAGAGACAATTTAAAAATTATTGGACTACCTGAAAGCCATGATCAAAAAAAGAACCTAGAAATCATCCTTTAAGAAATTCTGAAGGGAAATTGCCTAGATATTTTAGAACCAGCAGACAAAATAGAACTTGAAAGAATTCACCAATCACCTCTTGAAAAAGATCCCAAAAAGAAAACTCCTAAGAATGTTACAGCCAGGTTCCGAAGTTTCCAGATCAAGGAGAAAATATCATAAGCTGCCATAAAGAAACAATTTGAATACTGTGGAAACACAATCAGGATAACCCAGGATCTAACAGTTACTACATTAGGGGACTGAAGGATTTGGAATATGATATTTAGGAGAAAAGGGGGGCTAGGAATAAAACCAAGAATCACCTACCCAGCAAAACTGAGTATAATGTTTCAGGGGGAAATATGGCCATTCAATGAGATGGAGGACTTTCAAGCATTCTTGCTGAAAAAACCAAAACTCAAAAGAAAATTTGTCACTCAGATATAAGAAGCATGAGAAGATAAACATGGAAAAGAAATCGTAAGGAATTTATCAAAGTTGAACTATTTACATGCCAACATGGAAAAATGATAATTGCAACTTATGAAACTTTTCTCAGTATGAGGATGGGTGAAGGGAATGCAAATGTATATATATACACACACACAGCTGTCTATATAGGAGGTTATATATGTGTGTCTGAATACATATCTGATTATGTGTGTATATGTGTACATAGAGGGCATGGGATCAATTGAATAGGAACGGATGATACTTTAAAAGGTGAAATTATGAGGTGGGAGAGGAATAGAATGAGAGGAGACAGGGAGAGACAGAATGGGGTTAATCATCTCATATAGAAGAGGCAAGGGACAACTTTTACAGTGAAGGGGAAGAACAAGAAGGTAAAAGAGAAAGAGTCAACCTTACTCTCATTGAATTTGGCTTAGGGAAGGAATGACATAAACTCTAAACTCTTGCCATACAGGAGAGTAGGGGATGGGATGGGGATGAGAGGGGAAATGATGGAGGGTAGGGGAGGGTGTGGGGGAAGGTTTCTGGAAGCACACACTTCTGTAAAGGGACAGGGACAGCAAATCTTCTAGGGTAGAGAACAGAAAAAGGGGAGGACAGGATAGGAAGGAGGGACATATAATGAGTCACAATATGCCCACTGTGGAGATGTTCTGCATAACTACACATGTACAGCCTGTATTGAATTGCTTGTCCTTGCAGTGGGGGTGGGTGATGAGGGAGGAAGGGAAAGAATTTATATATATTACTGTTATTAACTACATGCAACTAAGAATTAAGATGTACAGGCACTGGGGTAGGGAGATCCATCTTGTCCTATGGAAAAGTCAGAGGGGCAATAGGGAGGACATACAAGAGAGCAGATTGGGGGAGGGGCTATACAGTGAGATCACTGTTTTGGGGTGGTGGGTGGGGAAAAGATGGGGAGAAAATTTGTAGCTCAAAAATCTCATGGAAATGAATGATGTAAACAAGAAAATAAAGAATTTAAACAATAAAATAAAATAAAAATAATTTTAAACAAAAAGAAAAGAAAGCTATGAAAGGAAAGATAGGAAATGAATTGGAAAAGGAGATCCAGAATCTTAAATAAGAAAATGATACCTTGAAAATTAGAATTGGGCAAAGTGAATCCTGTGAAATTATAAGAGATCAGAAATGATTAAAATAAATATAATAATGAAATAATAGAAGAGAAAGCAAAACATCATATAAGAAAAACAACAGATGTGGAGAATAGATCAAGAAGAGGAAATATAAAAATAATTTGAGTAACTGAAAGTTATGATAGAAAAAAGAATCATGATACAATAATACAAGAAATAATTATAGAAAATATCCTCAAGCATTACAACAAGGAGGGAAAGTAGAAATAGGAAAAAAAATTAATTGATCACCACTTAAAAGAGATCCTATGAGGAAAATTAATAGAAATTTCATAGTCAAATTCTACAACTCCCCAGCTCAAGGAAAAAATATTAAAAGCACCAAGATCAAAACAGTTTAAATATGGTGGTGCCATGGTTAGAATTACACAAGACCTAGAAGCAGAGACACTAAAGGGCCACAAGTCATGGAACTCAACATATTGAAGAGCAAAAGAACTGGTGCTCTGGCCAAAAGTATCATACCCTCAATACTGAATGAAAAAAAAGAACATTTGATAAACTCTCAGACTTTAAAGACTATTTTTTTTTAATTTCTGAACTTAATAGAAGATTCAACATACAAGAGCCAAGAGAAATATAAGGAACATATCAAAGACTGATTATAAGGGATATATAAGGACAGCTTGCTTACTTTTTATATATGTAAGATTCATGTCTAAGATTCTTACCAATAATTGAGTATCATGAGAAATGTTGGGGGTAAATCAGAGTATGATATGAATTTAAAAATAAAACCATTTAGGGACAACTAAAAATAATAATTATTTTATACAAATGAGATGCAAGAGGAAGAACTGACATAGGAATTATATGGATGAGGAAGGCTGGTAGTTCTGGTACCCTACTTCCATTGGGAATGGATTTAAGAGGGAATAGTACATATATATTTATAAACGTATTCTAAATTCAGAAGAAATAAAATGGTAGGGGCAGAGAGAGGGAGGACAGGACAAGGGAGGAATCTTTAGAAGGGAGGGTGAGGAAATAAGTAAAATAAGGTATAGAAGGGTGTTTATATTTATGGGAATGGGAGGATAAGGGAAGGATCCTTGGAGGGGTATAGGCAAGTCATAGGAGGGCAAGGTAGTGGATAGAAGTAGAGAAGGCAGGAGGTATAGGGAACAAGAGATATGCACATACATTAAAACAAAGATCAGAAGCAGATTAGGTTTGGGAAAGTATATGTCTATATATGTATATATGTATATGTCTATCTATCTATCTATCTGTCTGTCTATCTATCTATCTATCATCTATCAAGAAACATATCTAAACTTTATTGTAGCCTTCTGGAGGGGGGTGAGTAGGTATAGAGAAATATATCTAAACTTTACTGTGGCCTGGGGGGGTGGAACTGGGAAGAGGAAAAAAAAGAACAAAGTTAAAAAAGTGCACAGCAGAGAACAAAAGAAAACTTACAAGGAAGCAAAGAAAAGATGGACAATTCTCAACACAAGGAGTATTATTTATCATATAAGCTTTCTTGAAATGAAAATTTATTGTTACATATCTTGAATCCTCTCTTGTTTTCTACTGTACACATGGCATGTTCTTTTTTCTTTCTAATTTTGTATTTAAGTTCCAATATTTAAGTTTATGATACGCTTTTGCTTCTTTTCTCTATTCTGTATTTGTGTTCAGGTGTTTGAGTCTAAAATAAAATTTTGAAACCAAAAAAGGAGAAAAAGAATCTTCCTCTTTCCATTTCAAAACATTGCTTTAAAAAAATTCTACATAATAAATACTACATATGTTCAGAACTGTTCATCTTTTCTTGGGTCCTCGTTAATTTTCTTTTGTTCTCTGCTGTGCACTTTTTTTACTTTGTTCTTTTTTTTACCCTCTTCTTCCCTGCCCCTTCCCCAAGAAGGATATAATTAAGCATGGATACATACCTGCACACACACACACACCTACACACATACATATATGTATGCATACAGGTAAACACACAAACATATATACACATGTGTATACATATACTTAGATATCTATAATCAGACATATATTGACATGTACATTCATATGCATCTATGTGAGACTATACTATAATTGTTCTCTTTCTCTGAAGGTGGATAACATCTTCCTTTGTAAGTCCAAGTCTTCCCACATTTTTCTAAGTCCAGTAACTCATCATTTCCCATACCCCAGCAATATTCAAATTTTATACTGTCTATTTTAAATAGTCTGAAACAATATTGATTAATATGGTTGACATATAGTGCAGTTTCCCTATTTTTCTCTTTTGATTAAATCTATTTTAGCTTTAAATTTGTCTGAGATCATGATTTCTACCCCTGCTTTCCCCCTAATAAAATCTACTCCTGATCTTTATTTTATGTTTGTGTGTGTCTCATTTCTTATCCCTCCTAACTCCTCTACTTTACTTTTACCTATTACCTTGTTCACCTATTCCAGGCCAAGATCCCTCCTTTATCTGCTTCTCCAGCCCTTTCCCCCTAGTCTCTTTATCCCATTCCCATTAATCTAGACCCTTTTATACCCTTCTTTATCCTATTCCCTCATCCTCATTTCTTTATAAATTTAGAAGACTTTTATTCCCTTCTAAATGCATATATTGTTCTTTAACCCCTCTGATGTGAGGTTTTCCTCTAAAAATCTATCCCTTATCCCCTCCCCCTCCCTATTCCCTTTGCTTTTTATTCGTTTCTGAATTCAGAAGACTTTTATACATACACACACACAAACACATATATATACATACACACATATGTGTATGTATGTATTGCTCTCTCTTTAGTGCATTCCTGATGAGAGTAGAGTTCCAGAACTTCCAGTCCTCCTCCATCTAATTTCTCTGTCACTTTTTTCTTCTTTCACCTAATTTGTACAAAATAATTAGTTTTTTACCTTTTCCTAAATGGTTTTACTTTTTGGAATTACATCATACTCATGTCTACCCCAACCTTTCTTTTGAATTTCCCAATTACTAATAAAAATCTTACACATACATTTTACATTTTCTCATAAAAGAAGTCTGTCCTTATAAAGTTCCTTATATTTTGTCTTTAATGTGTACCTTATATTTCTTGTGGATATTGTATGTAAAATTTTCTATTAAGTTCAAGATTGTTTGTAAAAAAATCATAAAATTCTGGCAATTCATTTTTTTAAAATTCAGAATTATGCTTAACTTTGTTGGTTATCATATTTCCAGCTACAATCCCAGTTCTTTTGCTCTTTGATACAAAGCTTTCCAAGGTCTGTGATCTTTTATTTGCACCATTGCTAGATCTTGTGTGATTCTAATTGTGGCTCCACCATATTTAAATTCTTTTTTCCTTATTGTTCAGCTGAGGTTTTCAGAATTTAGTTGTTAGTCCTGCAGATTTTCTTTGTATGATCTCTTTCAGGTGGTGATAGATGAATTTTTTCTATCTCTCCTTTTTCCTATTTTCTCTAAACACTTTCAGGACAAATTTCCTTAATTATTTCTTTTGTTGTTTTATCAAGATTCTTTTCTTGATCATAGGTTTCAGGTAGTTCAATTATGATCTGTCCTCCAGATCAGTTGTTTTTAATTGTGAAATATTTTACATTCTCTTTTATTTTTAAAATTCTTTATATTTTGCTTTTATTATTTCATGGGCTCTTATAACTTTGCTTGCTTCCTGTTGCCCAATTCTAATTTTCCAGCAGTTGTTTTCTTTCTTAAGGGTCTGGATCTTCTTTTCCATTTGGTTGATTTTCTTTTCATAATCTTGTTTTTCTTGGATTATTCCTATTTTTTTAATTTTCCTCAATCTCTGTCATTTGATTTTTTAAGTTTTTCAAAAATTCTTTTATGAATTATTTTTGGGCAAGTGACCATTTGACATTACTCTTTGGGATAGGAGAGGCTTTTTTTTTCTTCAGCATCCTCCTCTGAAAATACACCTAGTCTTCTCTATTCCCATAGTACCTTTCTATAGTTGGTTTCTTTCTCCTTTGCTTGCTCATTTATAAAAATTTGTAGCAGCTTATTTTTGTAACCACCTCTAATTCTGGGGCATGGAGTTAATGATGACTCTGGCCTCAAATCCTTCTTCAATTCTTCCCTCTGCTCTGGAACCAAAACCAAGAAGTCCTCCTATAACTGCTCACAGCGTGCAGTACCCTGTGCTCCCCAAACTGCTTTTGCTCTTACTGGGGTGTGTTGGTTCCTTCTTGTCACAGGCCACATCTTGGCAGCATGGCTGGGCCTGGTGTTCCTTATTGGCAAATGTTCCCTCAATCTTCCCCTCCTCAAATGCCTGACTCCCCACACTGTCAAGGAGATAAAAATTCCTGTGGATAGGGCCAAGGCTACCTCCTAACCCAGCTAACCCCAAGGCTTGCCTCTTCTTGTTTCAGCAGAACTAGCCCAGAGATTTTTAGGCTTCATAGGGACCAAACTTTAGTCCTGGGATTTTTCTTCAGATCTTCTCTGGTTGTCTCAGGAGGTCCACTGTTCTGTCCCATTTCTTATTTATTTTATCCTTCTATGTTCATCTTGAAGTGCTATTTTTTTCTTGCTTGTGCAGGAAATTTGGAGAGCTTGGAATTTTCTGATCTACTCCACCATCTTCCCAGAATCCTTCCCCCAGTGGATATTTCTATAATACAGATCTGGTCATCTCTCTAACTTACTTGAAAATGTCCAATGGCTAACTATTGACTCTAGGAAAAAATACAATATACTTAGACTTATATTTAAAATTCTCTACAATCTGGTCCTGTTTTATGATTATGTTTCACAAACTCTATATTCTAATCAAATTGACCTTGAGGCTGTTCCTGATATCACATATTTTGTATCTTATCATGCTACCTTTGACCAAGTGGTCCTCCATGCCTAGAATGTACTTCCTCTTCATCTTTGACTTAAAAAATCTCTAAATTTTCCTTCAATGAACAGCTTATGGCCTATACAAGACCTGTATTTATTTCTTCCCCATCCTAGTCATTAGCACTCTATACTTATTTAAATTAATTCCTATTATTTTGTGTTTCTTCATTTTGTACATATTGTATCCTTCCAGAAGATCATAAGGTTCTTGAGGGTAGTTAATATTTTGTTCTCATCTTTGAATTCCCAAAAAATATCAGAGTCCCTCGTACATATTAAATAATAAATATTTGTTGAATTAATAAAGACTGAGATAAGATGACAATAATTGTTGATTACTTCAATGTGCTTCTTTATGACAGACAAATTACACAAAACCTCTATTTTTGGCTCTCATCACTTTCATTTGGACTATTACAGTAATATCCTAATTGGTTGCCATGTTCCCATTCTCTTCCCTTTAAGACACTCCTACTCCCTGATGTCAAGTTGATTTTCTTAAAGTATAAGAATTTGTTTTTAATCAACTGTCACTCTTCTACTCAAAAATATTTAGTGGCTCCTTATTGCTTCTAGGATAAAATACCTAATCCTCACTGTGGCACTTAAAGTTCATCAAAAGCCAATTTCCCTCTTCCTTTCTGACCTTAATTCATGATATCTTTTATGTGCCCTCTTTTCCAATCAAACCAGCTAAGCATGCAAATGACAGAAAAATGTTCAAATAGATTTCTCAAATTTAAGAAGTACTTTTTCATGCAAAGAAAAGAAATTTTACATGACAAAAGTATTTCTCCCAATTGATACCTTTGATATGTTTTTTGGGGGAAAGGTAGAAAATTGCTGTTCCCAATACACAACATTCTATCTCCTACAATCATGTTCATGGATGGTTCTCTGTGTTGGGAATATATTCCTTCCTCTCCTCCTTCTTTTACCTTTCCCAATCTGCCCATTTATTAGGACTCTCTCTCACTTGAAATTACTTTAAATGTCTTTGTATATATTTTGTGTTTGCTGTAAGATTCTGTTATTCTGTTCCCACCCCTGCCCCCGTGTTCCACCTGTCAAATGGAAATTATTTCAGAGCAAATATTCTTTTAGTATGTTGTCTTTGTATCCTAAGCATCTGGCACATTGCTTTCCATATTGTAGGCACTTAATAAATGGAATGAAATGACTTGAATATGCTCAAAGATCTGATCTTCCTATATAATCATCTTTGTTTTGTTCCTTCATGGAGGGAATAAATTCAGACCACTAAACAGATATGCAAATTGAGGCAAGGCAAGTTTAAGTGACTTGCCAAAGATTCTAAATCAATCAGTGGTATAACAAACTGGTAATCAAGTAGTATGAACACTTCTCTCGTACACCTTGTTACTTAGATGCAGAGTTGTACTTAATTTAAATTGCATCCTTGTTTCTTCCACTAAACTCTTGCCTAAACCATTTTTTAAAAGGTAGGCATTCTGCCAACTCATTGAATATTTCTTTGCCAAGGCAAACTATATATATTTATGTCCTTATCATCTGCAAAGTTTTTGGAAGCCATTCAGCAGCTGGGATGCAGTCACTGTTCTGTAGAAAGTTATATTGTCAGGTATGACAGCAACTTTGAAACAGCTGAAAGGCATAGCAACTGACTGACAGGGAATGGACCTAACCCAGATTAGGAGATAATTTATGATTTTCTATTATCTATATCCATGAAGTCCTCCACTGGCATGATTGATTAGGAAGTGACTATATTAAGAATGAAAAACAGCATGGTATATTAATAGTAAATGTATAAATAGTATATTAATAGTAATATGTCCTAAAAATAAGCCTATTTATCTGTTGGATGGATAATTTACACTATCTATTGTGTAATCAAGATCTACACAGTTACTCTAGTTTGGAATCAATAGCCTGTGACTGTTTAGTCCCAGCTTTATATGGTAGTATATGCATGTTCTCCCCATTCTCCACCTCCAGGCCATAGGGACAATCACCTTTTTTTTGAGGTGGGGAGCAAGGCAATTGGGATTAAGTGACTTGTCCAAGGTCACACAGCCAGTAAGCATATCAAGTGTCTGAGGCCAAATTTGAACTCAGGTCTTCCTGACTCCAGGGCCCAGTGCTCTGTTCACTGCACCATCTAGCTGCCTCCCCATTCACTTTTTAGGATAATTTACATAGCTAAAGTGATTTCTTAGCTGCATAAAAAAGGAAAGAAAGCTAAAAGTAATCCTCCATTTACACTTAATGATTATATTCCCTCCCATTCCCAGTGCGATGTCAATCAATACTTCTCTTTCATATAGCTTCAGCCTCTCTCTTCATTAGCTCCTTCCACTCATCCAATAAATATACTTATATCTACTCTGTCCAAAAAAAAAGTAAATGAATAAAACTTTTCCTTTTTAACTATGCTTCTCCCTCAAAACTATCAATCTCTTTTGCTTTCCATTGACGTCCATACTCTGAAAGAATCTACACTTGCTTACACTCACTTCTATATGACCTGTTCACTACTGCACACTTGTAGTCTGTTTGTTCCCACTACTCTTCTGAAAGAATTTTCTCTAAAGTCATTAATGACTTTCTTTCTTTTCACCAAAGCCAATGAATTCCCCCCCCCCATTATATCCTTCTTTAGCTTTTGCAGTCTGTAATATAATCTTACTTTTTTGATGGCAACTTCAATACAAAATTTTGTTTTTAGAGTTTGGCAATTATAAATATTTCTATACATTTAGCCAATTAATGATTAAATCTAGGGGGCGGCTAGGTGGCACAGTGAATAGAGCACTGGCTCTGGAGTCAGGAGGACTTTAGTTCAAATGTGATCTCAAACACTTGACACACCTACTAGCTGTGTGACATTGGGCAAGTCACTTAACCCCAACTGCCCTGCCTTCCCCCACTTCAAAAAGCAACAAAAGAATCCCAAACAATTAAATCTAAGTCTAAGTCACTATACATACAATTGAAACGTGGAATT
This sequence comes from Pseudocheirus occidentalis, assembly GCA_028646575.1. NCBI lineage: Eukaryota > Metazoa > Chordata > Mammalia > Diprotodontia > Pseudocheiridae > Pseudocheirus > Pseudocheirus occidentalis. Next base: position 29,883,238 of record CM053600.1, read on the forward strand.
TAAAAATGTTTGGGGTCTTGTTTACTGTAAACTAATAATGCTAAATTATCTTGTATATTGAACATCAGAAATTAGTCATCATTTCATATTACTGACTCTATTAACTTTTATAATACTATTATAATTGAATGTTCCAACAAAAACAATAGGAAGTAGTAAATATATTAAGATGATTGTATTCTATTCATTCACTATTGTATACAACAGCCAGAATTACAATGAATAATATTCACTGCCCCTGACTAAGAGAGTTAACATTGACTATCACCTCTGAGATGATACTTTATTGTAATGAGGTCTACTTTTCTTGAGATGGATCAAAGTTTTCTACCCAATCCATGTCTTTGTCTTTTTTGCTTCTTTTCTTTTAAGCAATAAATAATTTTTCCAACAAAATAGCTTATCTGATGAAATTAAGCTATTCTCTGGGAACTTTCTGTTAAATTCAATTATTAAACTGCATTTTTCATATGTTCTACTATAAATTGGCATGCTTTCATTCAAAACACACTTGATCCATGTTTGACAGTCTAACCTGGATAAGAAGGCCAACTACAATGCTATTTTCAAGAATTTATATCGCTTTTTGAAAGCTATCCCTGTGCTTCAAGTGACACATTAAAAGTCCCTTAATTTAGGGGTAGCTGCATAGTTCAGGGGATAGAACATCAGCCCTGGAGTCAGGAGGATCTGAGTTCAAATCTGGCAGTTGATGCTTACTAGCTGTGTGACCCTGGGCAAGTGACTTTACCCTGACTGTCTCACATACACACACAAAAAAAACTCTCTTATCTCATTGTGGAAATAAAGCATTATCCTCATCCAAAGCAATAGTATCTTCAAGCCCTAATCTAGTCCCTTAAGATATGAATAATGCTAAATTATTTTGCACATTAAGCATTCAAACTTTCTTATAATCACTTATCAAGTGCCTGCTATGTGTCAGACACTATGCCAAGCTCTGGGAATACAAAAAGAGGCAAAATAGAGTTTCTGCCTTCTTTAAAGAGATATAAGCAATCTAATAGGAGAGACAAGCAAATAAATGTGCACAAACAAGTTATGCACATGATGAATAGGAAATCATTAGAAGAGGAAAAACTTTAGAATTAAATGAGATTGAGAAAGATTTCCTATAGAAAAATAGAATTTAAGTTGGTACTTGAAGGAAACTGAGGAAGCTGGGAGGCAGAAATGAGGCAAAATTCCAGGCTTGGGGACTGTCAAAGAAAATGCCCAGAACCACAAGATAGAGTGTCTTATTCATGGATCAGCAAGGAGGCAAGTATCACTGGCTCAAAGAGTAAATGGCAGGGAGTGAGATGCAAGAAGGTCAAAAAGGTGGGGGTGGGATGGGAATGAGGGTGGATTATGAAGGATTTTAAATACAAGACAAAGGATTTTGTATTTAATTCTGAAGGAAGGCTATAGAGAACCACTGGAATCTATGGAGTCAAAGGACTGACCTGGTCAGACCTGCTCTTTAGGAAAGTCACTTTGGTGGCTGAATGGAGGATAGATTGAAGAGGAAGAGACTTGAGGCATGCAATGTACCTGCATTAGAATGGTGGTAATGTCAGGGGAGAGAAGGGGGCTTATTTGAGAGATATTGAGAGAAAAAATAACATCTTAGAAATGTAAAACATGGAACACATGCATTTAATCTTTTTTCTTTGCATCAGGAAGTACTTCGTAAACTTCAGAAATCTATGAATATTTTGTCTTTATTTTGATGACTGTTATTTCAAGGCAAGTTTCTTATATATACACAAATGTGGGTGTTTGTCACAAATGAACATAGGATTGTACTGGTTTTACAGCATGGCTTGGGAAGAGAGGAGAATGTAAATACATTCATTTTCAAGTTTAATGTTCATTATTAACAATTATTAACAATTCTTTTTAAAACAATTAAGAGGCGGTAAACTGTGGGGGAGGGAATAGAAGAAAGGAAGAGATGCTATGTTCACATAGCCTTCTCACCTACCAATGTAATCATTCCTCCTGTGCCTTCTTTAGCAACTCTTCCTCTGCCTCTAGTCCCTCAAATGCAGATTTCTTCAAGGTTTTGTTCTAAGGTTTTTTTCTCCTTTCTCTTACCATTTTTACTTTCTATTTCAATGGTCTCTGAATTGTTGTTACAATCTATCTGCCTTCCAATTAAACCTCCATACCATTACCTGATATTATGATCGTGTTATTCCATTCTATTTTGTTTTAGGATTGTAGCCATAGTGTTTCTAAGAGGAAAGATAGTAGGAAAGACTTATCTTTTAGGGCATCCTTTAAAATAACTATTTAATGACTCTCTGCAAAGATTCCAGGGACAGGAAAATAAATCTCTGAGGACCTCCTTTCTTCCCTCTGTGTTATTAGGACAGATCAGTCATGGTCACAATAACAGCTTTACTCTTCTGTCACTTAGTGACCATCTTTCTCTCACAAGGGGGATAAGATCATAGAGTTTGGAGTTAAAAGAGATTCTAAAGAGAAAGATAAACTCTTCCAGCACTCTTATTTTATAAGAGAAAATAACTGGTCCATAAAGGTTTAGTGACTTGACCCATGTTACTTGTTCTAGGTAAGTAAATAAGTCAGAATTTAAACCGGGGTTCTCTGATTCTAAACCAAGTGTTCTTTCCATGACTTTATTAATGATTTGGGGCATAGAGATGGAACAAAATGGTTCCAAAGGTGTTTTTCTTTAAATTTTAAAAATGTGCTATTACAATTTTGGTGTGATCATCTACTACCTTTTCCCAAGACCAGGGCAGGTAGCTTGACAACAAAGCAAGAATTGATCATTTTAAAATATCTAAACTTGTCCATTAAGTTAATCTAAATGAACCACCATTTTCATAAGAGATATGTGCATTTCAATTTTTTTTCCAAATCAAATCATCAAATGCTGCTCCATTTCCTATGGAGAACACAAAGGAATTTGATACATGAACCCTTTCTCCATGGTTCCTATACTCTCCTAAGAGTAAATCATCATGTAAACAACAATAATCACATATGGCTTAAAACAAGTTCTATTCAACAACATGGAAAACCAGATTATCAGACCTAGAAGGATATGAAGAGAATGCATGGAAAGGAACATCAAGAGCCCTGCTATCCTGCTGAATATGTTACAGTTGGTAGATAACTTATCTAATCCAAGTCATTTATTTTACACTTGTGTCAAAGGCTCCCTTCTTACACAAAAAACCCAACACACTTTGAGAAACTTCACTTCTGTGCCTATTGCCCCAACCCAGATCTGAAAGCTTCAGTGACTGACATCGAGTGTAATCCCTGGCTCTTCCTAAAAAACACACTGGCTGATGTAGCTGAGCAATTTTATTACATTTTAATGGATACAGGATGCACATTTGAGCTCCAGAAAAGGACATATGAAGGAAGACTCTATCTGCATACCAAAAAAATTGATAAATAGCTGTATATATAGAATGATTTTATACATATATGTGTGTATGCAAGTATATATATATATATATATATATATATATATATATATATGTTTATATATGTATGCATACATTCACACATACATATTTTTGTCTTTTGGGAACCAAATCTGGGGGGAAGGGTAGGGAAGAAAGAGAAAGGAAAAAAATCCATAAAAACTTTATTACATATTTCAAAGGAATAGCAAGTTACACATAACAGATTTGTGGTTTCATGTGCAATCATCTTTTTTATACTGTTGTGGAAATGTTTGTTTTATTCAATAAATTAAAGATAAAATAAATAAAAATTTAAAAGAGAAAGTAACAGTACTTATTTGTCGGGTCTCCTCCCTCAGAAACCTATTTCTTCTCCCTAATTTTCCTGGGTAGGGCTTCTTAAGCAGACTGATACTCCTTCCCAATGGAGTTCCTTCTCAGAACTCTTCTGCATGACTGAGTAACCCTCCTCATTTTGGGCAACTTTTACATCCAACCACTCTCAACAGGTGTCCTCATCTGCTATCCCCTGTCACTGTCATCTGTTTCTTTGCTTCCTGTGCCCTCTTTTTTCTCCCAGAAAGTAGTATTTATAACATTTGCTTCTCTATTTGCTTCTTAGTATGACTCAGGAAAAAACCTTAGATAGGTGGGGAAACTAAGGTTGAGAGAGGTTAAGTGACTTTTCCGAGATCATCCATGTTTCCAGGGTCATCTACCTCATCAAAATGAGATTTTATGTTTTCAAATCTAATACTTTCTGCAGTTTCATACTGCCTTTCTGCTACCTGCAGCCATCCACAATCCTCCATTTCTGCTATTTTTTCAACTTTTAACACAACTTGCTTCATTTCCCAGGGAAACAACATTAATAACTGGCTGTCAAGGAAGAGAAGCCTGGTGTGATTCTATTTTATGATTGCATCTCCAAATCACAGTGCCTGTGCTTCTCTGAAGCCTTCTTCTGTGCACTGATGCCCTCAGCCCCAGACCTCAAATGAGAGTTTTAGAGGCTACTGTTGCTTCTTGTACCTTGCAGTAGTTCTTTCCTTTCCAATCCAAAGAATAACAGATCTCAACCTTGCTTCTGTGTAGATGCCTGGTGCCTTGCTTCTCTTTGAATCCTTTCTTTCCCCAAGTATATGGATAATGTGTCACCTGCTTAACTTAGTTCTTCCTTGTCAGTTCTAGATGCCTGGGGGTACACTATACATCCTTGATTGTATATGTATGATATGTATCCTTGATTGTACCTCTACTTACATTTCCTCTGCATAACTCATAGGGTCATTCAATTAGCTATAGGACTGCTCACCAAAACAGCTAGGCAAAACAGAAAGGACTCATGGAGTTGATTCCTCTTGGAGAAAGATTGCAATCCTCTCTAGATCAAGGTGTGAAAACTGAGGTCTAGGGAATTAAAGTGAATTGCCTGAGGTCATGCTACCTAGTGACATATCAGGAACTAGATCTCCCATTTCCCAATCCAGTACTCTGTTCCACAACACTGTCTCAAAGTAATTTTTACTGTCATTCAGAAAATGCTCTACCTAGTTCAGAAGTCAAAGAAACAAATGTATTTGGTACTTGTTCTAAGTAGATTTTTTGACAGAAAACGTAAGGAGGAGATATAGTAGGTATTGTAAATTAAAAATTCTCCAATCGCAGCAGAACTATGAAAGAAATTTCAATTAACTAGCATTCCATATTTATTAGGGAATAAATTCACTTGCTCCCCATCAATCCAAATAATCCAAATCACACACTAACTCAACATTAAATAACACCAGGAGGCACCTGTTACTCAGTACTGTATCCTGTACTTCATCACTTTAATGGAGTTTTAGATCCCGATGACTATTGAAATGCATATACAAAGAACAATCCAACATTTAATAAAATTATTCTAGGACCACAAATCTGGCTCATAAAACGATCACTAAAATTATTGTGGCTTGATCCATGAGTCATTTTCTCCTTCCTACTTAATACTGTAATGGATCTAAATGAGTTTCCTGAAATGTGATCATTAACTTCCAGTATAATTAATGAAACAGCAAACTCTTTCAATATCACAGAATAGTCACCAAAACTTTATTTTTTACTACTTGTTCTTTTATTTTTCATTCAGTCATTTTTCAATCATTTCCAACTCTTTATAACCCCATTTGGGGATTCTTAGCAAAGATACTGTAATGGTTTACCATGTCTTTCTCCAGTTCATTTAATACAACATATTCTTACTAAAGATAATTGATTTGGATATCTTTTCAGATTCACACATAATAAAGAGGTGGAGCTAAAATGCAGAAAAAAACCCCACCAAGATAAACATCCTGAATTACTGTGCAAACCCAGGAGTATAAATGAGGCTCTTATATGATTTTTTTCATATTTCTGAAGATTTCAGGCTTTAGAAATTTGCAGATTGCAATGGATCCCAAAGGACTCTGCTTTGTGGCATTTGCCCTGATGTTAGGGTTTTCCAGTACAGTTGGTGAATATGTTGGCTTATGTGAGTATATCCTCTCATTTTCTTGCAGTAAAGTGAAGACAGGAATAGAATTGGGAGGAGTTATAAGGAATCAGGCCAGTAGGAAACAAAAACAAGGGAGTTAAGCAGGGAGTTGGTATGCTATCTTTTTTAAGGACAGTAAGAAAATGAAGGTGGTTCTTAATTTCAAAGCTTATCTGGGTAGAAGAAGGTTTGAGAGACAATTATCTTTAAATGATGAACTTTTTTTTTCTTCTGAAAAACTTTCAATCACTGAAACCAGGGAAAATGGTATTAACAAATAATGTATCAACCAATTTGGTCTGCGATCAATAAGAGAAACTTGGAAATTGAATGTTTGGACTGTGAGAAGATGTGCATAGTTAAAAATGTGGAGGAATAAAGGAATGACTGAAAACATTTCAACAAAACACAAGTCAGTGTGAGGTTTCATTTCTTAAGCCTATGAAAAAGAAATTCAGATTGCTATAGGTTGCTGAGTAGATTAATATCTAAAACAATAATTTACATGTAGTTGATATTCTTTAATGCACTGTATGAGGAAAACAAGAGGATAAATAACATTCCTACCTAAAAGCTTATAGTTAAGACTATTCCATGGAACATTTTTGGCACTTGACATGTAAATACCCATAATCCTTATGGATTTTACACTGAAGGAGGATAGTTACTGTTATTTTGAAGACTTGTTTGATGGAAGCAATGTATCATCATAATTTGAATTTAGGGTGGTATTGGATACAAATTTCCCAAAGAAAGAGAAAATATTTCCCAGAAAATTTAACTCAATTTTTTTGTTTGAAACAGCTGCTAATCAATGTGATGTTCCATCCGATGAAAGAGTAGATTGTGGCTATCCTGAAGTCACTGAAGAACAATGCAATAACAGAGGCTGTTGCTTTGATTCCAGCATCCCTGAGGTACCTTGGTGCTTCAAACCTCTCGAAGATGCAGGTAACTATTAATGGGAAATCATTTATTAAACATTTACTAGATTGGAAACATTATGTTGCTAGGAATACAAATTTTAAAAATCTAGAGAGACCTTGCTCAGAAGAAACTCACACTTCAGTTAGCAGAGAAAAGCACAAAGGAAAGGTTAGCTTCATTGTAGATGGAAAGACCAAGAAGTGCTTAGGGCCCAGTAACCAAAATGACAGGGCAGGTAACAAGGCCCCATAAAACTTGGAGGATAAAAAGAGGCCAAAATTCCTAGACTAAGGACTATTGGAATTGTGGTCATAAATCTTTTGATTGAAGTGGACTGGAGATGGGAGGTAGGGGCATCACTAGCTTGGTCTAGTATACTTAGGATAGGAGAGAGGTTTTTAGTACCAGTGTGAAAGTATGGATTCTTAGATTTGGAGTGGAACTCAGGATTCATTCCCAAACAAAAATTTTTCCTTAACAAGTATCCTTAACAAGTAGTCTTCAAGCCTTCATTTGAAAACCTCCATAAATAGAGGCTATATTATAACCTAAGGCAGTCCATTTTAATTTGGGTCCCCTCTAATTGGAACTTCCTCCTAAGACCCAAACATCAGGGCACTTGAGATGAAATGCCACACCCTTTCATTAGCCTAATCACATCCCTTACGTTTCATCCTAGAAAGTTTTAGATCAAGCAATCATTTTCCTTTCCTTTTCATAAGTACTCTGTGCTTTAAAAAAAATTTTTTTTTTGTTCAAAATCCTTCAAATAACAGTTAGATGGAGTATTGCCTTGTTGGATGCTCTGAATTGAACACAAAAGATTCTAAACATGAGTAATACCTTCATGATCATCTAGTCCAATGCTCCCATTTTTACAGATGTGAAAAACTAAAGCTTAAAATGTTAAATGACTTGTCCAAGGTTAGTCAACCACATGTAGTAGCAAAGTCAGAAATTTATAATTAGATTCTATATGTACAGTGTACAGCACTCATTTCATTGGTAAGTTTTGGAATGTCTCACCTCTCCTAATCAGACCCCTACTGAATTTCCTTATTTACTTATAAAATTGATCTGGGACTTGATATATTTCTAAATGGATACTAGAGTCCAACATTTCTAACTGCAAAAATAACATACATTAAAATACTACATTATACTTAGAAAATGTGGCTGCATATCTTATTTGAGGCTTACAATAACCTTGGAAAATAGATATTGCAAGTACATTTTACAGATGAGGAAACTGATATTCAGAGAGGTAGAAAAATTTGACAGGTTTAGCAAGTGCTCATTCAGAGATTAAAATGCCACAGCTCTTGCCACTGCACAATGTTATCTTTCACAACCTACAGTGAGTCAGTCATTTCCTTAAGTTGCCTGAATCCTCAGCAAACTATTGTTATTCCTTGTATTTACTGTACAGAAGAAGTAGTTGCACCTTGGGAATTAGTATATGATAGAGTTACTTGTAAATACAGCTTTATTCTTTCTGCTTTGGCCAAAAGCACTACAACATGCTGCCCTAACTGCTCCCCTTCCCTCGATATAGTATGAGATAGATGGTTAATAGTTTATAGAACCATCTGATAGGTCAGGCAAATGATTAACTTTTAATGAATTAATACTCAATTTGTTATCTGTCCCTGTATCTTTCCTCTAAAAATGATAAGTTTCAATGACAGCTAATTCTTGTCTCCTCCAGTCTAAGTGGGAGAACACGGTTGGTGACTAACCCTACTGTCAAGCCAGCAAAGTCTAATGCCAAAGAGTAGGACAAAGGATAATTGGAGGGATCTGGGAGGACATCCTCTATTTCATTTTTAAGTCCTTCTTAAAGAACCTCTTTGTCCTTTATTCAGTGGACACATTCATGTTTGGGGTACTAGTATGTCACTATATCACTTGAGATCATTGTCATCATCATCATCATCATCATCATCATCATCACCAGCAATATGCCATCTGTTGTCTTGCTCAGTTATCTTATCTCGCTAAGTGATTATTTTTTTAAGATTAAAAATACGTAACATTCCAAAGTAGAAAATGTTGTAGCTCTCAAATAACATTTGAAGATAAAAAAAAAACCTACTACCATACTTTTCATTGCATATGATTCTGTAAGTTTGCTTTTGTTCCTGACAAGCTTGAAATCTGGTAAGAAGATAGTGATAATACTACTAATTTTACTTATTCAATTTTTTTTTTATTTTAGACTGCATATTTTAAAGTGAAGATGTCTTCTCCTGGATATCATCAGACAAACCAGTAATCAAGTCTGTGTACTTTGTACAATGTTCTCAGATGATTATTGAATTTTCTAACCAAATATCAGATTTTTGATCCAGAGAACTTTAATTTAAAAGATTCATGTTGAATTTGTGAAGAGCATGTCTTAAAGAATTAAAATGGTATACTTAGCATACAGACAATTGTTTATTACTTACAGGCTTCCTTTCTTAAAAAAGCAACTTCAGTCTTCTACTCAGATTTTTAAAAAGAGGTTGTGGGGATGGTGTGACTGTATTTTTGAGCAGAATATTATCACTGAAGCTTGATGGCAAAGATTCAATCTACTTGGTTTTTTACTTTTTTTTGACTCCTTTAAATTCTTGATTTCATGTCTAATTGGTCATTTTATGTGGACTTTAACTTTGTGAATGGACTAAAATCATTCTTGGAAGCATAAGGAAATATAAAAAATAAGCAAATTTTAATAGGCAATTAAATATCAAAATATTTTGAAGAAAAGCCTTTCACATCCATACATCTCACCTGTATGGTTAAGAAAATAGTCATTGAATTAAGATGACCATTTACAGAAAGTGAGACCATTAAGAATGTACAACTAATGTTTTAGTTTTCAAAATGATTATTACCAATATATGTTTGTATATTCTTATATAGTATATATATATATATAGTCATACCTACAAATATAATATACTGCAATATCACATATGTATTATATAGAGAGGAGGACAAAATAGACTGTTCTGAACTAGTAATCTGGATGCATTTTTTCAAATTTAAGTGGCTTAGAATATTTTAGATGTCCCTCAATTATTATATATATATATATGTATGTATATATATATATATACACACACATATATATAGATAGATATAAAATTGAATGAATAAGCAGATATTGTGTTGTATACTCATGAAGCCTTACTAGAGAGGAGGACAAAATAGACTGTTCTGAACCAGCAATCTGGATGCATTTTTTTCAAATTTAAGTGGCTTAGAATATTTTTAGATGTCCCTCAATTATATATATATATATATGTACATATATGTACATATATATTTGAATTGAATTGAATTGAATGAATAAACAGATATTGTGTTGTATACTCATAAAGCTTTACTTCTTAGATTTATCCATTTTCCAGCTCCTAAATTTTAATCATCCAAAGAAATTATTAAAATTCAGAGAAGTTAATATATATTGAATTATTTTAATTCCATATATTACTCTTGCTAAGAATTGCTTTTAAAAATAAAAGAGATTTTAATGTAAAATTCATATTAAATATATTTCACTTAAATGTGTTTATATACCACTCATAAGAAAAGCTGGTATATATGTATGTTACCAAATTATTTTATTACTTCTGAACTTTTTGAAATAAACCTATAATAATGAGATAAACAACTTTAATTACATCTCCCTAAAACTGAACTTGCCCTCCATTCCATGAGTTGGGAACCTACAGCAAAGCAGGGCAGTGCCAGACAGATCGATACACAGTGAGGACTTTCTATGCTCTGAGGTTGTTTTGGTGACTGTGAAGGCCTAGGAAGAACCCTACAAATTGGGCTCTGTTGATACTGATGCTTGTATGAGTATCCTGGTCACTGTGATTCAGAATCAAAGGAAGGGATTATAGGACTTCGAGGTAGCATCTCTCTGACTCCATACAGCTCACAGGGCTCACTTTGTCCTTCCCTTTACATGTACCCACATCTTCTTCGCCTTATCAGCCATGCACAGAGCCACTTGATGCCCCGGGGTATCTCCTGTAGACAATAATAACTCACCTGAAACAATTACTCAATGATAAGCAATGATGATCAACCCCATTACACTCACCCTATGGCAATAATTCTGAATCCCTTGTTCACCATTCTCCACTGACTGCTTTCTTATTCCTGTTCTCTTCAACCCAACCTCTCATCCCAAAGCTGCCAAATTCTTCGACTACGCTCTCTTAAATACCTGCTCCATAGATATAAAACTGGATTACATTTTAAACCTACTTTCTCATTCCCTCCATTTTCTTGAGCTCATTAAGACCTGGCTCCCACCTGGTGACACAGTTTCTCTGATGAACCTTTCTGGTGTTGATTGCATTTTCACTCATACCTCCTCCTCCATCCATACATATACTGGTCTTGTTTGGAGAGGCGGCTTATTGCTTGTTTTCCAGTACCAGTTCCAGGCTCTCCTTCTACCATTAGTTGGTAACTTCTTCTCCTTTGAGGTTCATTTAATCCATATTTATCACCTAATTAAGGTTCTGATAGTTGTTGTTTACAGACCTCCAGGTCACTTTCAATAAATTTAATGCCTATCTTTCTCTCCTTCCCAATTCCTACTGTCTAGCAAAGTGGAGTCAAACTAAAATAGGAATACTGAACTATGCATAAGGATTCTTACTGACTGTATATTGATATTAAAATGTAATATCAATGATTTATTGTATTTTTTTTACTTATTTTGTTAAGTATCTCCCAGTTTTAGGCCCCACTTGGGAATGCTGTAGGTGTTTGACAACTCTACTCTAGGGGTCTTCAATATAAATATTGATGTTTCCTAGATATTCTGATTTCCCAATTCCTCAATTGACTCAATAATTTAATTCTTTACCCCAGAACTGCTGCACATAGAGGCATACCCTTGATCTTGCCCATAAATGTTTCATATCCATATTTGTAAACTCCAAAATTCCTTCATCTAACGATAAATTATTGTCATTCACCTTTTCCTCTGCATTGCAACTCCAAACTTCACCCTCACTGGGACTTACAATTCTTCCACTCATCAGTTCTTTCCCAGGCTCTATACCGGCTACATTCTCTTTTCTTTTCCATCTTCACCCTTGACGAACTAGGTCAACTTAACTACTATCTTCTGTCTAGTCTCTCGGTGCTTCCCATACAAACATTAATGTTAAATTATGCCCATCTGATGCTTTCTTTCATACTCAGCCACTCTTGAATGAAACTGCAGAAAACTAGGAAACTATGCTGACAGGGTCCACTACAAACTTATGTTACATAACCATAATTGAGGCCTCAATATGACAGGGAAATTCCTTTATGCCTCTCTAATCAATTCATGATCTCATTCACCGTAACTTCCTTTCTGCACTCTTTCATCCTTCTTCAGACTTCCCATAGCTCTCCTTAACACAGTCCTTCCAGTTGAGAATTTTGCCTCATATGTTACAGAAAAAATGAGGCCATTCACCATGAGCTCCTTCTTTTTGCCTCATCTTGATAGCATACTCAGATGCCTTCTACCATTATCTCTTCTTTCACCCCTGTTTCATATGAATACACGGCCTTTCTCCTTAGTAATGATCTCATTCCATTCCATCTTCTCCTGTAACTTTACTCCTCTATCATCCCCACTCTCATACTAATCTGCAATCACTTCCTATCTACTGGTTATTTCCTCACTGCCTACAAACATGCCCATGTTTTTCCCATCCTTAAAAAAAGTCACTTGATCCTTTCATTCCTGGTAGTTATCATCTATTATCTCTCCTTTTTGAGGCTAAACTCCAGAAAAGGGCTATTCTCTCATTTGCTTCTTACCTCTTTGCAAACTGACTTCTGACTGCATCCTTAGACTAAAACTGCCCTCACCAAGTTACTGATGATCTCTTATTTGCCAAATTTAATGGCCTTTCTCAGTTTTCATCCCCCTTGACCTCTCTGCAGATTTTGACACTGTTGAGCACCTTCTTCTGCTTGATGCTCTCTTTCCTCCAAGTTTTTATGACTGATCTTTCTTGGTTCTCCCCTCAACTGTCTGACTGCTCCTTCTCTCTCTCCTTTGCTGGATCTTCATCCTTATCATTTTGGCTTACCATGGGTTTCCCTCAAGGCTATGCCCTAGGTCCTCCCTTCTTCTCCCTTTATACTGTGTCACTATGCTATATCTCAAGATCACATGATTTCAATCTCTATCTTAATAGATGACTTTCAGATCTATTTATCTGGATCTAACCTCTCTCCCAAACTCCAATTTTCTATTTGAAGCTAGGGACTTTGCATAGCCCTCACTCACCTAAATCCAATTCATTTGTATGTAATAGCATCACCTCTATGATGTCATGATCCTCTTTGAGAAATAAGGACAAACAAACAGCAACAAAAAACAACAATACACCCGACTATTAGATATTTCAAACTGGCTGTCCCATAAACATATTCAATTCAACATGTCTAAAATTGACTTAATCTTTCCCACTAAACCCATTTTTCTAACTTCTTTGCTGTCATCATGGTACCACTATCCTCCCTGTAATCCAGAATCACAACCTAGGTGTCATATGTTCACCTCCCATATCCAACCAGTTGTCAAGTCCTATTATTACTACCTTCACAATATCTTTCCTACACACCTCTTTCTCTCCTTTGACACTGAAATCACCTTTGTGCAGACCCTCATAACTCCATGCACTCACTATTTCAGTGGACAATTGGTTGGTCTCCATGCCCTAAATCTCTTCTCACTTCAATCCATCCTCTCCTTGTTGTCAAATTGATATTCCTAAAGCATGAGTCTGACCATATCCCACTTCTCTCACTATTCAATAAATCCAGTGTTTCCCTATTACCTCCAAAATCAAATATAAAATCCTCTTTTTATCTTTCAGAATTCTTTAGAACCTTGACCCTTCTCATCTTTCCAGTCTTATACCTTGTTCCCCTCCACATACTCTAAAATCAGCTAACACATCTCCTTTCTCTTCCTCTCATTTTGACACATAGAAAGAGCTTAATTAATGCTAGTTGGTCATTTGACTAAATGGTGTGCCAAAGGGTTTTGGACTGGTGTAGCTGAAACTAGGTAGCAATGAAAGTCATTCTTTTTTCTTATTTGAGGACCTTAACTCTCCCTCTACTTAAGAAATCTGTGTTTTCCATGCATTTATTTCTACTCAGATACATGCATCTTCTCACATTTTCTTTATCTCAAAACCTCTTCATGTCATTATCTCTCCCTCTGAACTTACCTCTTCCAAACTTCTCTATTACTATAGAGAGAAATATCATCATCCCAGTCCTTCAGACTCACCTCCTAGGCATCATCTTTGACTTCTCAATATTTCCCACTTACCCTATATCCAATTTGGTTGGATATGTGGACTGTTGCAATAGCTTGCTTGGTTGGTGCTGCCTCAAATCTTTCCCCATTCCAATCTATCCTCTATTCAATCACTAAGGTTTTTTTTTTTTCATAAAGGTTTTTTCATAAAAGGTCTAACCAAATGAGACCACTCAATAAACTCCACCTGGCTTCCTGTCCAGTCAAGACCAAATACAAAATGCTCTGTTAGCTTTCAAACCTAACCTCATCCTGCCTTTCTAGTCTTCTTACACCTTACTATCTGCCATGTCTTCTTAGCTCCAATGACCTCCTTGCTGATCTATGAACAAGACACTATCTCTCAGCCTTGTGCATTTTCTCTGACTATTCTTCATGTCTGGAATGCTTTCCTTCCTTATCTGCATTTACTTATTTTTCTGACTTCTTTAAAGCCCCAACTAAAATCCTGTCTTCTACAGGATATCTTTCCAATCTTTCTTAATTTCTAATGCCTTCCCTCTTTTATTTACTCCTATTTATAGTTTTATTTAGTTCCCATATATAGCTTGTTCATACATATTTGTCCTTTCGTTCTTTTGCCCATTAGACTGTGAGCTCCTTGAAGGAGCTTTTGCTACTTTTTGTATTTCCAGCACTTAGCACAGTCCCAGCACTTAATAAATATCTTAATTGGTAAAAGACTGACTAACAGTTGGAACTGATTGCTATGAAATTATCATGACCAAACTTATCCCTGAAGAATAGACATAGGGAGTCATCTTCATCCCTTCTTTGAAGAGGTATAGGACTATGGGTGTGAAATATTAGAGATAATGCTAGATCATTTGGTGTGTTGGCAATGTTTACTCAACTTCTAAAAAGTCTTTGTCATAAGGGAAGAGACGAAGATTACACTGGGCAATGTAAGTGATAAGAAAAGACATTAATAAAATTTACCTTAAAAAGAGTAGATGAAAAATGCTATTTACAGCAATATTAAGTGCCTGCTATATTCCAGGAACTATATTAGGCACTGGGATTGCACAGAAACACAAATAACGGTTTCTGCTCTCAAAAAACTCATACTCTCATGGTGTGGTAATGGCAGTGGACTCAATTCAGGGGAATATGGTGAAAAGACAATAAGACAATGAAATATGGGGTTGTCGTGTGTGGCTCAGAAGGAGGCAAGAAAGAATCCATGTCTAGTGTCTCCTCCTCCCATCCTTTTCCAAGTGAGATTTTAATTCCCGCTGGAAGGTTGACTTCTCTATTCTGTTCAAGGGAAGAGGATGCCAGCCTGGTATCTATTTTCTTCCTTAAATATCATTATTCAATGGGATGTAACTTTAAGGTTCAAGCTAAATTCCTAATTTCCATTTTTAGTGGATTAAGATGGATGCTAAGTCTTTATCTTAACTCCAATCCCACCAAAGAAACCCACTTATTCAAACTGATATCAAAAGAGAAATCAGAGAAAAATATACATGTGAGCATACGTAACAGATAACTTGAAGTTAAGGAGCTCTCCTAATGGGAATGAATTGACTCAACTCAATCAAGAGAGAGTCCCCAATCTCACCCAAGGGGAAAGTATTGCAGTCTTTTAGCAAGCTGAGACTAAGGACATGACTTTAATTCTACATGTTGCCTTCTTCTCAGAGTTTTTTTTTCTCTTCAGTGACCTGAAGAGACATTAGTATCACCTATTTTGTCTCTCAAATTTGGAAGCCAAAGAAACTGAAGGATGTAAAGAGAGTGAAGAGACTAGATCTTGCTTTTCTTCTATTTTGGACAAGTCTGTCCACTCCTTATGCAGGTGCAAAGCATTGATTTCCATCATCAAGGAGAGATTCCCATCATAATAGGCTTCATGTCTCATAAAGAAAAAGAATTGTGGAAATAAGCATAGGCAAAGAAAAAATATTTTTTCAGATGACATGATAGTCAATTCAATAATAAATAAATCAAAAAATAAAATAAACCCACCCAAATCATTAGCTTTTGTTTATATTACCAATAAAATTGTCAGGAAAAGATAGAGAAATTCCATTCCAAATAATGAAAGGCTTTATAAAATACTTGGGAAACCACTTACCAAGACATACAGAGGTATTTTATGAACAAAAATACAAAATACTCAGAAATAAAGAGAGGCCTAAATAACTGGAGAGATTCATTGCTCATGGTTGGACTATTCCAGTATAAATACAAATCATGACATTATCTAAATTAATTTATAGATTCAATGCCATATTAAAAACAAACTACTAGAGATTTAAGAAGAACTCAATGGTACTAAAATAATAAGAAGTCATTGGGAGAAACAAAAAATCAAGAATTTCAAAAGAAATATTGGGGAGGAAAGGGGGAGAGAGTAAAGGAGGGATAGGAGCACCAGATATTAAACTACACCAGAATGCATCAATCATTAAAACTGTTTGACATTGTTATAATGCAAGATTTAGAGGCAAATGAAAATAGTACAGTTAGAGAAGAAGAAAAGCATAAACAAATTAATGATTGGAGATACATGAATGAATAAATGAATGAATGAAAAAGTATTTCTTAATTTCTTAAATACTTACTATATTCGGTGCACTGTGCTAAGCATTGGGGATACAAATAGGAAAATAAGACTGTAAATCTATAATGTCTCTACTCTCCAGGATCTCATACCTTAATGGGGGAGGCACCAAATAGAAAAGCTTTTAGTCACAAGACAAATACAAAGGGGGACAGAACAAAAGGTCCTTATGACACAACAGCAAAGCAGATGGTAATGCATATTTGAAAATGTTATTTTAAATGGAAAAGCAGTATTCATTTTGGATGTTGAACATTTGACAGTGCCAAACCTTTTTCAGGGAGACCTTTAATAACTATAAATAGGGGATGCGTTCTTATCCAAACAAGAGACTTGTTGTTCAGTCACTTCATGGTGTCTGACTTATGACCCCACGTACTGTACTCTCAATGTGCTTCTCTTGACAAAGATATTGGAACAGATTGCCATTTCCTTCTCTAGTGGATTAAGGTAAACAGAGATTAAGTGACTTGACCAGGGTCACACAGCTAGCAAGTATCTGAGGTTGAATTTATTGACTCCAGGCCCAGTGCTCTAATCTTTGAACCATCTAGTTGCCTCAAACAAAAGACTACTAAGACATAAAACAATTTTAATTATACAGAACTAGAAGGTTTTTGTACAAATAAAACAAATGAATCTAAAATCAAAACAGGAAACATTTTACTGGATAAAAATATCTTTACATTAAATTTCTCTGATATCTAAAACATGTAAGGGGTTGATATATATGTATGCATGTATGTGTGTGTATATGTGTGTGTGTGTGTGTGTGAAAAAGTTCCAAAGGACAAAAGTAATCTATTGACAATTGTATGAAACACTCCAGATCACTAATAACACAATAAATACATATCAAGAGAACTCTAAAATTCTGTTTCATACTCATTCCATTTTTAAATTAGGCAAAAATAGAAAACAGTAATTTTCAAAGGAATGATAGAACAGGTACAAGATTAATGAAATATTGATAGAGCTATAAATTGATATAGCAATTCTACAAAACAATTTGTCACTATACAACCCCCACTAAAAAATGGGTAAAGGACTTATATTTACAAAAGTATTGTAGTAGCACTTTCAGATGTAGCAAAGAACTAGAAATTGAGAACATAACCATTAAGGAAATGGTTGAACAAATTATGGTAAATGAATATAAAGAAAAATGAGTATACTTTAAAAAATTATGAAAGCAGATTAAAAGAAACTTAGAAGGACATTTATGAACTGATATATTTCACATGAGCAGGACCAGGAAGATGATTTGTATAATGACAATAGTAAAGAAGAACAACTTTGAAGGACAAAAGAATTTTGATCATTGCAATGAACAATCACAACTTGAGGACCAAAAATGAATCATTCAAAAAGAACCACATATTTTTTGGGTCATGGTCAATATGTGTACCTGTTTTATTTTATTTTCCCCAAGAATTAATTAATTTATTTATGTATTAGTTTTCAACAATCATTTTAACAAGATTTTGAGTTCCAAATTTTCTCCCCATCTCTCCCCTACCCCCATTCCAAGATGACATGCATACTGATGACCCCTTCTCCCAGTCTGCCCTCTCTTCTATCCCCCTCTCCCCCCATACCCTCTCCTTACACCTTACTTTCTTGCTGGGCAAGACAAATTTCTAAACCCCATTCCTATATATCTTATTTCCCAGGTGCATGTAAAAAGCAATTTTTTTAGCATTTGTTTTTAAAACTTGGAGTTCAAATTCTCTTCCTTCTTCCCCCCTCACTTACCCCATTGAGAAGACAAGCAATTCAATATACATTATGCATGTGTAGTTATGCAAAACATTTCCATAGTAGTCATATTGTGAAAGACTAACTGTATTTCCCTCCATACTATCCTGCCCCCTCCATTTATTCTATTTTCTCCTTTGATTCTGTCTTTTTTCAAGTATTTACTTCTGACTACCCCCTCACCAAATCTTCCCTCTTTTCTATCATACTTCCCTTTTTATAGGGTAAGATACCCAACTGAGTGCATGTTATTCCCTCCTTAAGCCAAATCCAATGAGAATAAGGTCGACTCATTCCCTTTCACCTCCCTTCTCTTCCCCTCTATTGTAACAGCTTTCTCTTGCCTCTTCCATGTGAGATAATTTACCATATTCTATCGTTCCCTTTCTCCTCCCAATATATTCCTCTTCACCTCTTAATTTTAGTTTTTAGATATCATCCCTTCATATTCAACTCACCTTGTGCCTTCTCTCTATGTATACATACACACACATACGTATACACACATATCTATACATACACATATATACAAATACGTGTGTGTGTATTCCCTTTAGCTATCCTAATACTGAGAAAATCTCATGAGTTACAAATATCTTTCCATGTAGGAATGTAAACAGTACAATTTTAATAAGTTCTTTATGATTTCTCTTTCCTATTTACCTTTTCATGCTTCTCTCAATTCTTGTATTTGAAATTAAAATTTTCTGTTCAACTCTGGTCTTTTCATCAAGAATGCTTGAAAGTTCTCTATTTCATTGAATATCCATATTTTCCCCTGAAGTATTATACTAAGTTTTGCTGGGTGGTGATTCTTGCTTTTAATCCTAGTTACTTTGACTTCCAGAATATAACATTCCACACCTTGTGATCCCTTAATGTAGAAGTTGTTAGATCTTTTGTTATTCTGACAATGTTTCTACAATACTGGAATTGTTTCTTCCTGACTGCTTGTAAATATTTTCTCCTCAACCTGGGAACTCTGAAATTTGTCTACAATATTACTAAGAGTTTTCTTTTTGATTTTTTTTTTGTCTTTTTTGAGTGGGGAAGGCAAGGCAATTGAGGTTAAATGACTTGCCCAAGGTCACACAGCTAGTAAGTGTTAGGTGCCTGAGATCAGATTTGAACTCAGGTCCTCCTGACTCCAGGGCCAGTACTCTATTCACTGCATCACCTAGCTGCCCCTGGGTTCTTTTTCAAGAGGTGATCAATGGATTCTTTCCATTTCTATTTTACCCTCTGATTCTAGAATATCTTTTTTTTCTTGATTTTTGATTGATCGATTGATTTGATTGACTTCTTGATTCTTGGTGGAATTTTTCTTGATAATTTCTTGATAATTTTCTTGAAAGTTTTTTTTTATAATTTCTTTAAAGATGATGTCTAGGCTCTTTTTTTGGTCATGGCTTTCCAATAATTTTAAAATTATCTCCCCTGGATCTATTTTCCAGGTCAGTTGTTTTTCCAATGAGATATTTCACATTGTCTTCTATTTTTTTTTTGGAGGGCAGTTGGGGTTAAGTGACTTGCCCAAGGTCACACGGCTAGTTTTTGTGTTAAGTGTATGAGGCCGGATTTGAACTCAGGTCCTCCTGACTCCAGGGCCGGTGCTCTATTCACTGCGCCACCTAGCCGCCCCGTCTTCTATTTTTTTCATTCTTTTGAATCTGTTTTATAATATCTTGATTTCTCATAAATAAATTAGCTTCCATTTGCTCACTTTTGATTTTGAAGGAATTATTTTCTTCAGTGAATTTTTGAATATTGTTTTCCATTTGGCCAGTTTGATTTTTAAGACATTCTTCTCCTGAGTGGCTTTTTGGACCTCTTTTGTCATTTGAGTTCTTTTATTTTTTTATTTAGGAAGAGGGTGTAGTTCCAATGCAATATTTACAGCACCTACGGTCGTGATAAAGACCATGACTATAAGAATCACATGACATTTTGATCGCAGAATATGCCAGACTCTCCAGATAGAGGATAAAGATGAAGGATTTATTTAGACACCAGAAAACCAAATCCCAAAACCAGTAAGCCAGTTCCATCATAGTAGCAAAGACATTCAGAAGCCATAATAATGCTAAGAGCTATGCCAACCTTTAGCCTTCCCACAAACCAATGCAAGATCAATATTCACTCATAAAACTCTTTATCTCCTTGCCTGAGATCCTCTGTCCCCCACTGTCTCCAACTGTCTGTCTAGGTCTCTATCAGCTTCTTGTGGGCTCTGCTTCTCCTCAGTAAACTCCTCCTATGACTGGCTCCATGCGACCACATTCAGCCTATCAGGGGGCAGGGATTATCTTCACAGCAGGGGAGTTCTTCAAACTTCCCCCTAGGTCTATTAAGGGGCAAGGAAGATCTTCAAATTTCCATTCCCATTACAGAGGGAAGGCAATTGGGGTTAAGTGACTTGCCCAAGGTCACATGGCTAGTTAAGTGTGAAGTGTCTGAGGCTAGGTTTGAACTCAGGTCATTATGACTTCAGGGCTGGTGCTCCATTTCCTGAGCTACCTACCTGCCCCAAGTTCTTTTATTTTTTAAGATATTATTTTTTCAGTATTTTTTTAGGTGTCCTTTAGCAAGCTGTTGACTTGTTTTTCATTATTTTCTTGCATCGCTCTCATTTCTCTTCCCAAAATTTCCTCTACTTTTATTACCTAATTTTCAAAATCCTTTTTGAGCTCCTTCATGGTTTATGACCAATTCATATTTTTCTTAGAGGCTTTTGATGCAGGAATTTTGACTTTGTTTTCTTCTTCTGGTTGTATGCTTTATTCTTCTTTGTCACCAAAGAATGCTTCAATAATTTGATTTTTTTTTCCCTCTGTTTGCTCATTTTCTAGCCAATTATTTGACTTTTGAGCTCTTTGCCCAGTTATGACTCTGCTTCCTTAGTGGAGAGTGCTCTCTCAAATTTCTGGGGTTTTGTGCAGTTGTTGTCAGAGCCTCTTCTAGGCATCTGCCTCAGAATTATGAAGAGGACTTCTCCACAGCCACCACAAGCTCTGCCATGCCAGTGCTCATCCTTACCCCAGGATTGCTGCCCAAGACTCTTACCCAGATCTAAGCAGGGCAAAACAAGAGACTCCTGCAAATGCAATTGCCCTCTGATCAGCCACTTGATTTCCCCACCATCTGTGGACCTGGAGCTCCTGAAGCAGCTGCTGTTGCTGCCACCACTGCCACTTTCACTGCCCTGTGGGCTGAGACCAGACTACAATCACCCAGGTCCAATAGAGTTTCCCCACTGACCTTTTACTTTGTCTGTTTTTTGTGAGTTGGGAAGTCTGGAAACCACAACAGCTGCCAGTGATTCAGTCTCCTGAGGTCTGCTCCAGCCAGATCTCTGCCAATGTGACCCTTGAGGGACTAAGCTCTGCTCCCAGCCCAGTGTGATAGACCCTTTCTTTTGGCCTGCCAGACTGTCTTCAGCTGGAGGTGTGTTTCACTCTGTCATTTCTGTGGTTTCTATAGCTCTAAAATTTGTTTCGAGTAATTTTTTGCAGGCATTTGGAGGTGATTGGGGGGACAAGATGAAGCAATTTCTTGCTTTTACTCCATCATCTTGGCTCTACCCTCTGTACTTTTTTTTAAAACAATAATTCATTACAAGGAGGGTTTTTATATTGGGGGAGATAAAGGGGTAATAGTTATACAAATTTTTTTTCAAAGAAATGAACAGAAGAGAACAAAAATAAGTTTAGAAGAAACAACCTTTGGAACTCATGTAAATTTAGTATACACTTGATCTTTTCATTATTCTCAATTTTTTTCAATTAATATTTATTTTCTCCTTTCTTCATTGAAAAAATATTTAAAAGACATTCTTGTAAGAAATATGCATAGTAAAGTAAAACAAATTCCCATGTTGACCATGTAAAATGTGTGTCTCATTGTGCATCTTGAGTGTGATCACTTTTCTATAAGGAGATTGGGAATGTTCTTCAACATCCATCTGCTACATGGTGATTACATTGATCAGAATTGTTATGTCTTTCTAAGCTGTGTGTTTTTACAATGTTGTTATTGAATAAATTGTCTACCTGGTTTTGTTCACTTCAATCTTTATCAGATTGTAACAATTCATAAATTGTATCAGATCATAATCCCCAAATTTTTCTGTAACAATCCCTGCTGTCATTTCTTATGCACAATGGTGTTTCATTATATTTGTAGAAGAATTTATTTCCTCAATTGATGAGTACCCATTTAGTTTCTAGTTTTTTGCCACTACAAAATAAAATTATAAGAATATTTTTGTAATTATGTGTCCTTTTCCTCTTTATTTTATCTCTTGTGGGTAAAGATCAAAGTGGTGAAGGACTTGAAGCAGGCAGTTTATTGCAAAATTCTAGGCAGGTGATGAAAACCTACACTAATGTGATCATAGTATCAGAGAAGATAAACGGGTATATTTGAGATATGTTACAAATGTGAAATTCAATAGACCTTGACAACAGATGGCATATGGGGAGTGGGGAGTAGTAAGGGATAGTGAGGAGGACAACAAAAAAGTTTTAAGCCTAAAGGACTGAGAGGACGATGTTGCCTTCTAAAGTAATAGGGAAGATCTGGGGGAAGAGATTAGGCAAAGATAATGATTTTGGTTTTGGATGTTTAGTTTAAAATGTCTACTGGACATTCCAAGCTATATGAGCTACAGTAGGAGATACAAGACAGGAGGAAAGCAGAAAGTCTAGATTAGGATGGGCAGATTTGGAAAACATCAGCACAGAGGCAGTAATCAAGTCCATGGGAGCTAAAGAAATTACCAAGTATAGTGGGAGTAATATATACTATAGAGGGATTAGTCTCACAGTAAGCTGAATACCAGTACTTATCTAGGACTCAATAATATAGAATATATCAATATACCAATCCTTATTCAGAATTAATAATACAAAAGTATCAGCATTTAAATAGTCAGACAATTAACAGATGAAAAGTTTATAAAAAATTAAAACAATGGAAGTGACTTGAAATGAAATATTAGGAAAAAAGAAAAAATCCCAAATACATTTGCAGCCTAAAAAAACTAATTTGTCATATTTCACTAGGATCTCATGATCTCTAGTCCATCTCAAAAATTGAAAGTCCCAGATAGAGAATCTCTCCAGGGGTACCTGGAAGAACAAATGACCTAATTTTACCCCAAGACAAGGTCCCACACAAGACAAAAAGGGAACTTTTACAAAGGAATAACTATTTTAACAGGTTGCAATGCTGGTACTTTGTATGAACTTGTTAGTGGCTTTGTTGAGCCTTGACTTCCTGGGCACAGAGACTGTAAAGGGTTTGAGATGGACTGGACACTGTGAGCTCCAATTTGGAGTAGGAAATGAACAGAAACCTGGACAAGGACCTGAGAGTTGTCTGCCTTTGAACCCAAGCGACAGTTTGGTGAATCCAAATAGAAGCTGGCATAATGGAAGGGGATCCAGGGAATCTGAGGGACCACCCTGAGTCAAGCTGAAAGAAGACTTGACTTGGATACTGTGATAAACTAAGAAGATTATAATTTACTAGTGACCTAGGGGTTGAGGGTCTGTGTATGATTTTGATGATTGAATATTGAATGATGAAGGATGATTGATTGACTAAATGATTGTACTTAGTGATTGATGACTGAATAAGTGACTGATTGAGTTAACTTAGTGTGCCCCATGAGTGGAGGACTGTGTTCCTTGAGGAGGCAAACCTGTTTATAGATGATTGAACGACTGAATTACTAAATGATTGTTCTTTGTTGAAAACTTTGTGACCACTGTGGTGGAAACTATGTGACCACTTTTGGTGATAAATTGTTGTGAATACTATATTTTGATTTTCTGTGATAAGTTATAACATTGTGAATGCTGTACCTTGATTTACTGTGAATGTTTTGCTCTGATTTGTTATGGAATAGTGTTCACTATACTGTGTAATCAGAACCTTAAAAGCTGTTCACAGTCACATTCTTCTGAAAAGCTGCTCGTGCATGGCTTCACACAGGTATCATCACAATATAAACTTACTCCCCCCAAAATATGGGAGGTACAATCCCCCTCACCCCTTGTACCTCTTCAGTCTCTTGGGAAGGGAAAAGTATTAGGTTCATAGCTTAATTCCTATAGAGCATGGTTGCTGTTCCAAGACCAAAACCCCCTTGCGCTCAAGTTCCAGGTACCCTGACTTTTCAGGGCTGGCTAGCTGCACCACCCTGTTTGCAGTCCTTTTTCCAAGATTGCCATGGCTCAGACTCCCAGTCCCATGTGGTTCACCTCTGAAACCTAAAACTGAAACCAACAATACAAAATAGAAACATACATCCCAGGTCTACTTCTTAGAGTCAGTATAAAAGAGAACAAGAGACAAGAGATGACAAACTCTTCCCCTCTCACAGGTTCATGGAGTCCATGCTGGGTGTAGCCAAAAAGAGTGTAGCTGAATAATTAGCAGAAAAGAGAGAAAGGCTCAGTCTTGCCATTTTAAAACATGTAGATATCCAATTGAAGGCAGCTATCCTACTCATATGATAGGTGATACAGTGTCCTCTAGGTTATGCAAACTGGACATGCTTCAAAAACCCTCAAGCATACCTCAATGTTACAACTAGGCATGCTCAGAGAAGCTCGGATTATAGTTAACCTAATAGGGAAATACACACACATACACCCAGACAGAGAGACACACACAAACACATATACATGTATCTGATAGAATATATATGTATGTATATACATGTGTGTGCATACATGTATATACATGCATGTACGTATATACATACACATACAATCTAGATGTGTGTATATCATATATGTATATATGTATGTGTGTGTATGTGTATATGAGATCTATGTCACTTAAATCCCAAAACCCTTTGATAAGGGACTCTCTCTCCATTGATGGAGATCAATGCCCTGTTCCTGAGTAAGGGTTGAGGTGGACTTGGTGAGAGTGAGAGAGAAAAGAGTTCTTCAGTTTTCTCTGAGTTACTTGAGTCTCTTCAGGCTCTGTCATTTTTCAGGTGCTTTTGGCTTTCATTTTAAAGAGAAAAGATGGAAAAAGCCAACCCCACTTCAGGTTGCTGAAAGAAAAGACTCAGGGAAGAAGATAACACGAGAGGAATTGGTAGTCTCCATCTATCCCTAGATACTGCTACACTAGAGATCTCAGGGAATTTCCCTTTGGATGAGATCTCTTTTGGTTGAGTTGTATTACCTCATGCCCAGTAGAATAGCTCCTTTATTCTGTATTGTCCGTATATAAACATGTATCTGTTTCTCTCTCTGTCTCTCTCTGTCTCTGTCTCTCTGTCTCTCTCTGTCTCTGTCTCTCTGTCTCTCTCTCTGTCTCTCTCTCTCTCTCTCTCTCTCTCTCTCCCTTAACAAACACACACATGCACAGGCACTCTTTTCTCTTATTTCTGTCTGACTTTCAAACTGGATAAATTGTTTTCTTTGCTAATTGGTATATGTGTTCTTTGAAGAACTAATATTTTGAGGGAAAGAGGTGAATATAAAAGTTCGGATCATGCATCTCTCAATAATGAACAGTCATCAGAAGATTAGCTTGAAACTGAAAAACACATCCCCTACCAGGGGTGGAGTACCTGTGATCTCAAGGCCACATGTGACCTCTTAGGTCCTTTTTGATTGAGTCCAAGTTTTACAGAACAAATCCTTTTATTAAGGGGATTTTTTTCTGTGAAGTTTGGATTAAATCAAAGGGCCACACTTGAGGACTTAGAGGGCCACATGTGACCTTGAGACCACAGGTTCCCCACACCTGCTCGATTAATAATGTTCAAGAGAGCAGCTAGATATAATTCTAGTTTGGTAGCCCTTCTCTCTGAGGAGAAGAGAATAGTTATGATTTCTGGAACCAATCTCCTACTTCCCCTCTTAACAGGAATTAGTCTCCCTCAGAGAAGCCTTGGGGGTGGGGGTAGGGGTTGGAGTGGGGGTGGGAGTGAGACAGGCTAGAGATGTTTATTCTATCTCCCTTTAAGCCACACAGCAATCCCCCTATGCTACTTGTCTGTGACAGCTCTCACTTTCTCTTTGTCTTGCTCGGTCTCTGTCTGACTATACACATGTGTGTTTCCTTGAAAGAAAGCTAATTGCATTATGCCTTCTTCACTGGGCAGATTATTGCCGTAATTGCCAACAGATGGACTCTAATTTAGCTAATGCTTCTTTCATTTTCTTAATATGCTGGTTTACTCTTGCTACATGCACATTAATCTTATGGTATCAAGTGAAAGTGTATTGAATTGGGTATTGTAGGGATGCTACAGATAAAAAAAAATGTTCTGTGAGGAATTTGAAAGTCTTGAACCCGTGTTCACTGTGTGTGACATGTCTAAGTTCTAGAATTTCCTTACCCCTAAGCAAAACTCTAAAAAGGGCCTTCCCTAGGTACCTAACCACAGAAGCACCAGTCACAACTGTACTGGGGATTTACTTCTAAGCATTCCAGAATCTCCATGTAGTAATCAACAAAACCATTTCTCTCCTATGTTTTCCTCCTAATCTCTACTCTCTGTTACACTCTGTAAAACACTTCCTCTGTTTAATTGTTCACTATGTTTATCTTCACTACATTCCTCAACAAAAGAATGTCACAACGAACTCATACTTTTATCCCTTAAATTCCATCTTTTCGGTTTTTCTGTGTTTGGGGATCTTATTTATGTCATGAATTGAGATGACACTGAGCCAGAGATATGTATGCTATATTTCACCCAAATGTTAGAAAACTTTTTAGTGGTGAAAAATCATTATTGTGATAAGTCAGGTGCATTTACAAAGAGAATCTGCTAATGGTTAGCACTGTACTTGTATATAATACTGGAATCATTTAGTAACAAATTTACATGACCAATATTTTTAAAAACTTGAAACTAAAAAACTTTTTTCAAAGTCATATTTGGTGAAGAAATATTGCCACCCAGTGGATAATAATGAGATAACTTAACATTTTCTCTTTACTGATAGAATTATGAAATAGCCCCTGACTTTCTGCTGCTCAAACCAGTCATACTAATTTACACAGCCAGTAGTAAAATTGTGGGTCTCAATTCCCCAGAACAGTGGTAGAGGGTGAAAGCATTAATGTCATGACTTCAGAAATGGTCTCAATAAATTTGTGAATGACAACTCCATGATGAGTTATGTTAAGACGAAATCTATACATCTAAATTTGGTAGAAAATTAGAAATTTTATGAGGTTCAACCAACAGCAACACCCCAGAGCATAAACAGTCCACACAGGACTATGATCATAGGATTGGAGAGATTGACTTTTATACTCAAGGCTAAATAAAGAAGCAAGTGACTTCCCAGGTGGCTCCAGGCTGTTCCCTGGTTATCAGAAAAGCATACAATTAAAATTGAGGGAGTTGTTCCACCATCTGTTAGTAAAAGCTTTAACGGTTATGAGACTCATAAGGCCATAAAAGGGGGCTGAATCTTAAGGTACATAAGGACCAGAGACAAGATGGAAGGAGTTTTAAAAACGGAGTCACTTTGGGTACTTTGCTACCTATAGTTATCTCCACTCTTCATTCACCCTTTGAATAACAACACCCACAAAAAGTACACCAAGCGATAACATGCGCGCTAAGTTCTCCAAGTGCCGGTGACACAAAGGAAAAAGTGAGCAGCCCTTTATAATAAAGAGCTTACATTCTAACGGAGGAGACAACACATAGGGTGAATATTTCAGTATGAAATGGAGCAATAGGGCAGGTGGTATCCGATTCTTAGAGAAGGGGAGGAGCTGTGCTGGGTTTGTGGTAGTGAAGCTAGTGGGAGAGGCAGTTACCTAAGGAAAGAGCCAGGAGCCTGCCTGCTTATTTAGAGGATAAAGTGGGGTGCTCTGTTACCTCTGCCATTTCTCTTTCTTTGAACCAGGCTGATATCTTTAGGGGGAAGAAGATTCTTGCAGCTGGAAGTATAACAAGTTCAGCCCTGGGAAAATTACTTATGAAGAATACTGGTGAATGTTTTATTGCTTTTAGGAAAAGCCTCTTCAACTGGTTATTCATGGGA
Organism: Pseudocheirus occidentalis; assembly: GCA_028646575.1. NCBI lineage: Eukaryota > Metazoa > Chordata > Mammalia > Diprotodontia > Pseudocheiridae > Pseudocheirus > Pseudocheirus occidentalis. The sequence goes on from CM053600.1 coordinate 29,911,853, forward strand.
ATTATTACTAAGCTTTTATTGCTTGAGTGCCGAGCTGACTTATTGCCTTTAAAGACTGCTAAATTTTTTACTGCCCTCCCACCTCACACCCTCTGCTCTGCACTGCCATCTTCGCTTTTAGAGATTAATCGTTGACCAGAACAGGAAAGTTTGCACAACCCAGCCCAGCTGCCTTGCAGGGTAGTGGCAAGTAAATAAAAGAGCACAAGAGAGCACAAGTTTCCCCCTGAACCCCAAACCTGATTGGAAAGTGCAGGCGTGATGGGGAGACACACTATTTAGATTCTGGGTGGTAAAGAAGGGAGGAGGCTAAAGGAACCAACTCTTTGTGACCTAATGAGGAAACAGGAAACAGATCCTCTTAAGTAGTGCAAAAAACAATTGTTCTCACAACTGTCTGAGAAGAATCCTTGTGTGAGGGGGTGGAGGGGGTAGGGTAACAGCATGGAGGAACTATGTTTCCTAGGTTTTCAACAAATAGTCGAAAGAAAGACCAATACCTTGAACACAGGCTCCTTGAGGGCAGGGGCTGTCTTTGCCTCTTCTATATCCTCAGCACTTAGTATACTGCCTGATGCATAGTAGGCACTTAAGAAATGCTTATTGATTAAATTATCTTTCCAGCTTAGTAGATATTGCCCAGATGTACTTTTGACATAGGCTTCACAAACCCATGTTCACCTCCATGCATAGGTAATGCAACAAAGAAATACTTCAGTGGAAGGTAAGTATATATTTATCAAGGATTACCATAAATATATATTGCCATAACTTCCTAAAATCTGACTCATATATACGTGCAGGTGTTTCAAAAGTCTTAGTAAAGATCTAAGATATTAGGGCTTTGGAAATACGCTTTATATACACTGTATGTGTGTATCTTATATATGGTAATGTGAGTAGGTAGAATGTGTGTATTTGTACTTATACAAACATATTTATATGCTTTATATGGGAGGGAGGAACTCTCTCTCAGTGTGTGTGTATACAAGGAGAGGGATCAGATCACAAATTTCATTGGTACATAGCACTCCCAAATAGGAATATTACCTCTGTCAGTGCAAGTCAGAATTGAGTGATTTCCCTATTAATTATAAATCTTGTTTGTTGAAATAGAAATAATTTCATTTTGTGTAATAGTACTTGCTGCTTGCTATGTCTAAGACCCACTGATTTTTTCCCAAAAGTATTATTAATGCAAAGGTACAAGGTTTTTATGTTTTCTGAAGTTTTTTCTTTCTCCTTTCTTGTTATTAATCCATGATTTTCAATGTATTTAGCGCCATCCTCCCATTATTCCCACTGTTCACTATGACATTACCAAGCATCAAAATGTATATGTAAGTATAGGATGTTACCAAGTTGTTTGGTAGAATTGCTCTGCCTCTTCAACCTAAGCAACTGAAACAGGTTACATAATCTAGGATTGTTTCCATGATGGCCTTTTTGCAAATATTCGTGAATTGGATGCTTCTTGGTCAGACCTATGGTCCCTTCTGGATACTATGCCCCACTGGGAATGGTACTGAGGAGTTTCTGCTTCCAACTTCTGACCTCAGCTCAATCCCTCAGCTAGCTTCCTTTATGAGAAATTGGGCTTCGCTAAACCCACAAAGATAACAAGCCTGAAGTATGGCTACAACCCTTTTAAGGAAGCCATTGCTCTCACCTATAGGACCAGGAGCAGATCTAAACAGCAACAGCAATGACACAGTTTTCATATCATCTATAAACTTTCATTGACTAACTCTTGGCACTCTCCATGTTCTTGTTCAGTGACCAATGAGAGGATATTCAGATGGAGAAACTGAATCCTAGCCATCTTAACATTTTTGTTATAAATGAAACCAGAATAAAGAAGTAAGTTGAAGGTAAATAGAAGGATGGGTCACAGATCCTCTTTGGAGAAGCAAATAAAGGAATTGGCAAAGTTGCCTCTATCTAAAAACCATAAGAAAACTTATTTTATATATTTCTTTTGTTGCAGTACTTTTGATAAGTATTTTTTAAAAGCCACAAGTATAATTATGTTTGCAAAAGGTACAATGACAGCAGTTGCAGACAATTAATGAATAGGGAATTCCATGAAAAAAGCTCTTTAAACTTAACTAACATATACTCTGACACTTGATGATTTCTGCAAAGTTGGGAAAAGATGAGAATGGGGGGGGGGGAAGCATGGGAAAGCATACTTTAAGGAAAAGGAGTGAGAGAGACCGAATACTTGTGGACTACACAAAAATCTCATCCCTTTATGTTATGAATAATTTCTTTAAGAAAAGAATTGACACTGGGCATGGAGTATACACACACATATATGGAGCAAATAGCATAAAAATAGAATCTAATTTGACAGGAAAAATTTACAATTGATATGGGAGTTATACCTGAATCAAAGGTCTGTATATAGTCAGACAACTATATATAGTCAGTCAGTATAGATATAAAAATTAGTAAAAAGCAAGGATGAGTAAAGGATATGGTGACAGCTCTATCCTGAACTTCAAGTAATCAGTAATGAGGACTGGAAAACAGGCATCAGAAAATACATCAATAGTGATTTTAATAACTTTATATGCAAGTTAAACTTTATAAATCTAATCTGTAATAAGAAGGCCAGAATTCAGAAACTGCCTTACTCACTAAATATGATTTTCTTATAAGTGAAGGGAAATGGGAGACAAAAACAATGCCTATTTTGAATATAAATTCATTTGTAGAATCTTACAAAGAGGATGATGGATAATTATCAGCAGTAGTGCTCATAAAGAAGAGGAAAAACAGCATAGGATAAAACAAGTTTGAAGAAAGTTTGTGAAGAGACCCAGTGAAGCAAAGGGCATTTAAAATAAGTAAAGGAAGACAAAAGATAGAAGAAAAATGGAAAAGATCTGTAAAGATTACTGTGAGAAATTTTTCATGCTCAAGTGCTGTCTTTACATCATAGTCCAATATGTACATGTAGGCAAAATAAATATAGCACCAAGAAAAACAAAGATGGAAAAATCAGCTGGAGTGGGAAAAAAATGTATGTAGAAGCAATCCCTAATTTATGAGATACAATTTCAAGATAACAGTAGAATTGATATACAAGGTATATGAAGAAGGGAAAGATACCAGCAGCATAGAAAATATTTTAGAACTTAATACCCTAAAAAAGGCAATTAAGAAAACATCAAGAACTATAATTCTATATGCCTAGTCTCTCACCTACACAAAATATTTAAGTCATCTATATATGAATTGGGGACATCCTCAATGACAGTATTAGTAAGGAACAGGCAGAATGTCACAAATTATTTGCAGCAATAGATATCTTCATGATTTTATTATCAAAAGATGTAGAGAATCATATACACATATATATGTACACACATATACATGCATTATATGTATACACATATATATCATATACATATAACTCTTATATGAAGAGCACCTCATTCTAATATCCCTGAAAAGTCATCATCCAGATTCTATTTGAAGACTTCCAGTGAAAGAAAATCCAGTATCTTCTGGAAAAATCCATGCTGATTGTAGACATCCTTAAGTAATAGGAAATGTGGGTGGGTTTTTTTTCCTGTTTGTTTTGTTATTTTGAGATGAAATTCTTTGGGCATTTAGACAGAGATCAGTCTTTGAAAGGTGTTCAATGATAAACATATCAGGTGTTTTTTCAACTTAAATAAAATAAGTTGCATTCTGACCCAAGACCTTTCCTTTAAAAGACAAAAAAACAAACCTTAAATGCTCTAAATGTTCTGAAGTGAGCAAAAAGCAAAAGAAGGGTAAAAAAATAAGAAACAAAAATAACTGTCACCCTACCCCAATTGCTAACCAAATTCCTATACCAAACTTCATATGTTTATTAGCTTACACAGAAAGAAAAACAGCAATCTGAAAATAATGTTTTATTTGATTTTTGTTATATCATAAATTTCAGCTATTTTCAGAAAACAAAGCCAAAATTTCACATTCTGGAAATGTGGAAAAGTTCACATACAAATCTTCTACAGGAACTATACAGAAATATACAAAGCATTAATCATTGTTTTTAAGAACTAGTTAGAATGCCCCACATTCTACAGTTTGCTCAGGTACATTGTTCAGGTGAAGTACATTGTTCAAGTTCAAGTGAACTGCAAAGAAGCATTGAACTAAAAGAAAAATATTTTATAAATGTTAATTTATATATTTTGTATCTATCTATTATCTACAGTAGTGCAAATATATCACAGCATGCAAGCAGTAGCTTCTAAAGAAATGAATCAAAAGTATGTATACAATATCATAAAAATAGGTATTACACCAAAATACAGACTATTCACACCTTTGGATTTGGACACTGATTTTATAATATTACTTGCATTGACTCTTGCTTTAGGGAAATGAGGAAAAGGAAAAATATTAGATAATTCCTACCCAAGTGAAGGATTACCTTCTACATTAGGCTCAAATAAAATTAAATATTAGAGGCACAGGGGACAGAATTCTGGCCTTTGAAGGCAGGAAGACCAAGGCTAGAGTCCTCCATCTGACACTTCATTGGTATGTGACAGAGCAAGTCATTTATCCTCTCTGTGCTCTAGGTTAGAGGTGTCGAACACACAGTGCATTTCTACCAGCACCATTCTACACTGTGACTTGAACCTGATTAAAATGTAATTGGGAAATATTTAACAAAATAAATAAAAATACAATAGGACACTGTTGTTCTTCAATCATTTCAAACTCAATGTGACCCCACTTGGGGTTTTCTTGGCAAAAATACTGGAGTGGTTTTGCCATTTCCTTCTCCAGCTCATTTTACAGATGAGGAAACTAAGGCAAATAGAGTTAAGTAACTTGCCCAGGGTCACACAACTAGGATACATCTGAGGTCAGATTTGAACACCAGAAGATGAGACTGCCTGACTTTAGACCAGGCACTCTAACTACTATGCCACCTAGCTACCCATACAATAGGACATAGATAATGTTAAAATCTGGTTTTCTAAGTCAGCATGCAGCTGGCAGGGAGTCTTATGTATGGTTTTAATTTTAATAGGCCACAGTCTTTAACTGAGTTTGACAACACAGTTCTAGGCAATTTTCTAATGCTATAAGATACAATAAAGGTGCCAACCTGCATTGGTGGAAAGGGCTTTGTCACCTAAGAGTTTGCTATAGCACTGTTTAGGTCTGTTTCCTCTACTGTGGTGCCAATCATTCTAAATAGCATAGATAATGTGTCAGATACCTTAAGTTTTTCAGCATACAATTTCCTTTTTAAAAAATTAATCATCTCCTTTCCTTTTAAGAGGGAGAGTCAAACTATTACAATCATTTTGCAGTACTTTTTAAAATCATCTGTTATATGATACAGACTTTAAATCCAAAACCACAAAGTAAGAAAAATGAGATTCACACAGACTGGCTTCTTGAAGTTAGAGACCATCATAGTGTACAGTAATAGATCCATTTAATAATCTTAATGAAAATGTAACGGTTGAAAAATACGAAAAATTTTGAAGTTATGAAGTTCACTAAAAATATATAACTTTCAGAAGCATCGAGATGCTTGATTTGTTTTAAGCAGCACATTGTAATCTCTAAGATCCAAAGGTTTAGGGTACTTGTCCCATGTGCATAAACAAATACCCATATATGTATGTGTGTATATATACACACAAACACAAACATATAATATGTGTATATTTTATATGTGTGTGTATGTCTGTACTACATAAGAAAGGGGATCCTGTCAAAAGATGTTCAACAATTGAACCAAGTTCTTATCATTGGTAGTGGAGGGTGTAACCAGATAAATATTCAGCTCTGTATTATAGGGTATAAAGATGATTTGTCTAAATTCCAATATTGTCTAGTGCATCTAAGAAAGCTTTAAAAGAGGAGCACTGGAATGGGCAGTGGTTTTTCCTTTGAAGTTAAGGGAACTGGCATTAGGTGAGAAGAGAGATCAAAGAACAAACTACAAAAGGAATGGTGTGCTCTATAGCTAACATACATGATGACAGTTCTTGTAGCTGTTTAAAACCACACCTTAAAAAGCATTACACTTAAAGAATGACATCATGTAAAAAACAAAACAAAAATAAAATCTTATGTTAGCAAAATTAACTAGTTAATGAAAAATAAAGTGAAATGTGCACATTAGTGACATATTTACATTCACATACAAAGCTTAGTGACGCTTTTGAACTTCTTTCAAAAACAACATCAGCCACATTCTAATTATTCATCACATATGTACTAAAGAAGATATAGTAGCATTATCATGTTTGTTGAAGTATATGGTGCTTTAGTGGAGAGAAGGATATGGAATATCATACCTTTCCTTAGGATTTGGCTAGAAGATTAGATGTCCAATAAATGATCTAAAAAAACCGAAACACCTGTCTATTGTGAAATAAGCAAGAACAGAAATTCTGTAGTACCTAAATTAGTTATAGTAAAAGGCAGCTGACAGGCCAGATTCAATGCTATATATCATGGAAGAATCCCTATTAAATTGTTCACTCAGTGAATAATTAAATTGAAACAAAACTCAGTGACTGAAGGTTTGAGCTTTCCACTTAGATTTCTAGCAAAATGAGGTTCTTTTGTATGCTTCTTTTTTTTTACTTTACAAAGATTCTTTTGTGTTTTAACTTTATTTTATACTTTACAATAGTTATTATATAGTGAAAGAATCTCAGTGCCTTTCTTTTAATAAACATGTAGCAATTTACCTACATCACAATTAAACAGCCATTTCTCTTTTTTTTAATGTATGGAAAATGTTTTTTTTCTTGAAGTATTAAGTCAGAACCACCCCCCCCCCAAAAAAGATGATACAAGTCCCTTCCTCCCCCACTCTAATAAACCAAGTAGCTACCTCACCTGACCGGTGGAATCCTTTTTAATGAACTTTTCTGATTGCTCCTTCAGACATTAGTTTCTTTGGTTTGAGAGAGCATTTGTTGAGAGGACTTTTGCTATTCCATAACCTAGTGTAACCACAAGAATAGGTGGAGTCTGATAGGGAGGAAATGGAAGAGAAGGAAAATGAAATAGCTGGCATTAAATTTGGTAGTATTATAGGAGAAATGTCTCCTCTTTGCATTCAGTATGGCAGGGAATTGCTGCTGAAACAAAACTACCACAATGCAGAAATTGTGGAGGTTAGACAAACCTAGGTTATATTATGCTTAGGTTCAGATCTCAGAGGAAAAGATAAACCCCAAATAGGATTCTAACAAGGCCTCTTACAGACAAAATTACATCAGTAACAGAGAAGTAATTCTTTAACATACTGCAATCTTGTTCATTCCTTTTAGGTCACAAGAGATTTTTTTTTTAAAAGATAGGTCATGCTTCTTTCAGTGTCATAAAAGTTGAACAAATTTAGCTAAACAGAGTCATAATCTCAAACATCCCCTAGGGAAAATTCAACAGATTCTAATAGACAAACTAAGCCTGGTTACAAATTAAACTGAGTTTGCAAAATCCCACATTTACAAAAACCACAATGTTACATTTTAAACTCACAATGGGCTAATTGAAAAGAAGGAATTTAAATGTCATGAAGACTTGGCCTCCCACAAAGGGAAATTCTTCCATAAATAAAACATTTTGGGAGCTTTTTAAATTAAATTGCTGTATTCCTTTATTCCTTTTATTTGGTTCCTTATTTTGGGAATGTCAAAAATCTTCCCTTAATACTATTATTATTCCATGAGTTAGCTTAATTATACACAGACATAACTAATATCTATATATATAGACCTTAAGTAAGATGATGTTAATACTAACAAAAGATAGACTTTTAACCATAAGTTGAAGAAGGAATGGCCCAGAGCTCTGATTTATAAAAATTAATAAAAGGGCATATTTTTTCTAATTCCCATTTCAATAGTGCTTCCTGAACAAGCAAAAAAAAAAAGTCCATCCAATGTTTACAGTTTTTTTTTTTCTTCTCTCACACAAGGGTGTTGATTTTAAATGAGAGTTGAAAGCAAAGGGGAAAATATGTTGAAAACCTTGTTGACACCTAGGCCCTCTGCTTTTGCTAGTAGGGAGATTTCAAAGTAAGTCAACTCACACTTGATTAGAAGAAAACAAAATTAGTCTGGAAAGGAGAAAGAGCGTAATTTCTCATAATTCTCAAATTAATCTCACTAAACTTTGCTTTCTTAACCAGTCCAAGTACAGTAAATCAGAAAAGCTTTTAGCCAAAGACAGAAATCAGACCATACAAGGCAACAGAGTGAGAAGTGGAGAAAGATTAAAAAGCATGAATGGATTTTCAAGATAATTTCACATGAAAAGTCTGCTTTTGAAGATATGGAGAAAATAGGTAGTGATGGAATAAGCACAATATTCCCTTTAAACAGGTATATTATCACTTAACCTAGTTAGAATTTAGGAGACTTAGAATTTAGGAGACGGAACAACTAATTAGGTTTTATTTGTTTTTAAAGGGAAAAAAATCACCTCAGGAAATTGCTAATCCAGAGATTTCAGTTATGGGCTTTAGACCAATGATGATCCAGTTTTCTTAGCTTTGACTGGGACACTTACATAAAAACATAGAATGTTGAAGAAAACCCCATGTCATCTCAATGGCATACACTCACAAACGGCCACAAAGGGGTAGCTTCCTGATCACAGAGCAGCTGAATCTGCCAATATTGAAACTTAAAAAAAAAAGTTCCCGCATCACCTGAACAAAAATAAGAATAGGCACTAAGTTTGTGGTAGTTAGTGAGGTAGCTGAGGTAACTGGAACTGGACTAATTTGGAAGAACAAAACAGTGTGACTGTTTTTCCTTGTATTTTTCAAGGTCATCAATAGAAGTTTACAGGTCAGCAGAGAAAGAATAGAGAAAGAATGTGGCAGGAAGAGAAATACTAAACATTAATTTACATAAACATTAAGTAGGACATTAAAGGCTTTACTTAAAGATCATGAAGTTTGATTTTTTTAGATGTTATATAAAAGTAAAATCTTTCTAAAATCTTTCAAAGTCAAATAAAAATGTACAGTAATGGATATTAGAAATATTGTGCAAAAATACTTGTCTTTAGGGAATCTGAAACGTAAGAATTTAGGCTTAAACACAAAAAATAAAGTAAAAAAAATAAATGTTTTTATTAGAATTCCTTATTTGTGAAAAAAAACCTTAATTCTATTCCCATATGCACTATACTTTGAAACTTTCTCTAATTCATACATTATTAATTTTTTTTTGCCATAATGCTAATGAAAAAGCAAACCAACGTGCTCTAGAGACCTCTAAATGGCCCATTTCTTCACATCATTGGCATGGAATTAGAAATATTTTTCTTTTGGTAGAAGATAGTTCTCTGTAGATTTAAAAATTAGTTTAATCATCAGACTGAAAATGACCATACTATACTAATTCCTGTAGAAATCATAGGAATTATCACTACTTAGTTTAGAGTAGAGCTCTGTGAAGAAGTCAGAGTTTAGGGCAAGATGAAAGGAAGTTACATCTAGTAGAATGTAAGCTCATTGAGGACAGGGAATCTATCATTTTGTATTTGTATTTGTACTATCTTAATAGTAATGTCAAACTCAAATAGAAATGGAACCCTGCAAGTCACATATTGACTTAGAAAAAACACAGATTGGCATTACCTATGTTGTATTTTTATTTATTTCTGGTTTATTTATTTATTTATTAATCTGGTTCAGTTCCCACATGTGAGTCATGTAGGTCTCATGTGACCAATAGGTCTTGACTTTGACATTCCTACCTTACAAGTACCTAATAAACATTCATTCATTGATTTGAATCAAACTTTTCTGTTAAGGGAGTAAACCTAAATAGTCTAAATGGCTCCACTATCAGGGTTAGAAATAAGCTTAGCAGTATTCTATACAATATCCAAGTCTTCCTATGTCACCTTTGTACTTAGTAGCTGAATGAGACCAGAGAGATCTGTTATCTCATATAACATCATAGGATGTTAGAACTAGAAAGGAGGTTAGAGAATCTGTCTAATGTTGCAAGTCCACCTTTGCATTTCCTTTGCTCTGGCTTGAGAAAAGAACTGGTTTTTGGATTAAAAATTAAGCCCTATCCTTTGGACTCCTGAAATATTTCTAAAAGAGCAGCCACTGTTATCAAATTTCTTTAGTTGGGGGGTGAGGGGTGTTTCTTTTTCTATTTTCAAAAACTGAGGCAAAATTGTCCATTTAGGAAGGCTTTATGAGAAAGATCTCATTTGCTTGCTGAGGCAATATCATGAGACATTGAAAAGATATATTTCAGCAAACCACACAAAAAGAGAATGCTTAGAAAAGCTATACATCAAACCTAATCATGATGGAGAACAGGTTTACACCTTAAAAACATAAAGCTACTGAAAGCACATGAATAAAAATTTCAGAGGACTTAAAAAAGACTATTACTCCTTTCCAAAATATTTTGATATAGCTATGATCTCATCAATGTGGACATTCCCTCCAATAGCACAATGATCCATTCATGCTTTCTTATCCTGTATGAGTCTTATCCATGTCTTTCCATAAATTCTCCAGATGAGTTCCATCTAAATTGCTAGAGGTCTTTCCCTAGATCTCTTGATATTGCATAGATAATAGTGGATCACTTGTTTCTCACTACCCTATAATTTTGATTCTTTGGAGATTATTATTTGCGATGATTTTCAGTTATTATATCATTACTGAAAAGAAGAATGGATTTTGCTTTAAAGAGAAGGTCAGGATTGCTGAATGTATGTTTTTTAAATGCTATCCAGCCTTGTCTTTTCCTGCTTAATTCTCAACCTAGTTTTTTTTATCTATCTACACTGTTTGTTCAAGAATATATGTGCTGATGAACCTGGTTAATGGACTGAATAACCAGTTGTATTTCATTTTCAACAATAGTTGTTCCTCATTTCAAATGTCTTGATTCAGCCCACAAATTATCAACATAAGAATGAAATATCTCTTCTAGTAGAGATTTGCCCTAAAGATTCTCCAAGACAATAATATCTTTTGTCTAATATACAAGTTCTTGTATATGCCTCACTTGATATTTGTAAACAGAGATTGTTGAATAACTGCCACTATCATGCTCTCTATAGTTATGGTGCTGAATTTGAAAAATTCCAAATTCACTGCCTATATGAACTTGGGTTTAACCTCTCTAGACCTCAGTTTCCCAATTTGTAAAAGGAGGGATTAGACTAGATGAGCTCTTATGTACTTTCTAGTTCAAAATCTATAATCCTAACTTTGAACCAAAAAGAATCTTTAAGGATGCATTTTGCTATACCCAACAAAATGCTATCCATATGAACATACATTCACAGGCACACGTTTAGAATGAATAAAGAAGAGACAAAGCAGGATCTTATAGTCTCTGCACCTTTCTTCCAGTTAACTGTGTGATTATAAAGATGTAATCTGCTGGAGAACATCATTTAGGAAAATTTGTTACTGCCTCATATTTCTTCCATATGTGTATAGATTATTCTTATAGATAATTGGTATAGAAGAGAAAGTCGGCATATGAGATGGTAGATATCAATATAATGTCACCTTTTCCCCCAAAAACAATGGTTTATAATTTTTTCCCAATTATTTGGTCTCTTCCCCTTTTTCAGATGTCTTAGAAATCTACCTTCCAATGCCTCAAGTGTCTGAAGTTACAAAGAAATTAAAAGACATGAAAAATAAAATTTTAGAAAAATCATTATTTTGGAAGACTTCATTGCTTTTGAAATAAAATGAAATCAAACCCTGAATAAAAGAGTTGCCTTCAGACACTTGGTGCAATGAGAGGTACAGCAATGAATGCAATAAACAGGACAGGATTGGCTTTTAGATGGAAGCTGTACCACCCAGAAAACTAGTAATGCCATGATATCTACATGGCAGATCCCTAAGACACACACACATATGTATATGCACATATACACATCCATAAATACATCTGCAAATGAAAGTTCCCAGCTTGATAGTGAGCACTAATTCATGAATGAACAGGCTTGCCAATAAGGGATCTTCAAAAGAAAATCTTCAAATATATTATTCCCAAGGAAGTTATTATGGGAAAAGAAAGAGCTGTTTTCTCTCTCTCTAATTTTGGTTTCAATCAGATTTTTCATGAGATCTCGATATTCAGGATTTGCTTCTGCATTATTTCTGTTCATTTCTAAGCCAAATCTATTCTGCAATTAAACAAAGCCTATAAAGGTCAACTAGACAGTTGTCAAATTATGTAACTTTAGGGTACTTTCGAAAAATAAATTCAATTCTTAATATTTACAAATACTTTCTTATTGGCCAAGACACATACATAGAACCCAATTCATAAACACAAATATATCTCAGTGCATTTGTCAACTGAATCATTAAACTTTTGCTTTCAATAAAATTCTTTTTACCCTTCTTAGCCTTAGGGAAGGAAAAAAGTTAGTTTCTAACACTATCAAAATTACAAAACCTGGTTAGCAATATTGGCATTTTGATATTTTGAGGATATATGAAGGTATCACTAAGAAGTAATAGCAACCTGAGCATATTAGTTTTTAAAAGCATTGTAAGTTATTGTCTGGCTTCAGATGAGCCAGAGGCACTATTTACTAAATCCCAATCAATCAGCAATGTAGTTTGCCTAACTGACCAACAGACTGTTTTGCTACTATACAAAATAACTAAATGAAAAGGCTTCATTGACTTTTTTTTAAATACTGGAAGTAACCTTGGAAATAATCTAGCTCAAATTCCATATTTTACAAATGAGTATATAGTGAGTCTGTAAGAGGTAAAGACCTGTCTATTAACACAGAATACTTCACTAAAAAGATATTGATTTACATTGGAAATGCCTACCACCTTTTATGATGGTCACGAAATATGTGTACAATATGGAGAGTCCTGAATTATTGAAATCTAATTTATCAAACATTCCCTGGTATTCCTATGAGACATATTCATTATTTCTACTCCAAAGGATTTTATATCATTTTATTACAATGCAAATTGGTGAAAAAACCCCACCATGGGCCCAACTTGGTCAAAGTTTCTAAAGTAAAATGGCAATAGTTAGTGCCACATGTAAGGGGTACAACGTCTTCCCTTTTATGTAATATAGCTGAGATCAGTGGAAAAAAATTAATAAAATTATGCAGAAGTACATAGTCTTCTCCAGGAAATATCCTTATAAATATCTCAACTACTTCCCCACAAATTACAGTAACTGCTAATAATATATAGTTAACATATGGTATTTCAGCTCTTGAATGTCAGTATTACATTCACTGTCTTAGTCTAAAATTTGCTTTTAAACTGAACCTTTAAATTGTTTTTCTTTTGTAGTGGTCAGATTCACCTAAGAAGTATGCTATCTGTAGAAGTGAAAGAACTACTAATCTTTACTACTTGAAACATGAAGTATCTGGAAGACAATTTTTTTCAGAGAAGTTAGCCAAGTTTTATGTTCATTTCCCTTGCCTTCTGTAAAACTTTGTAGTCAGCATGTTATGCAAAGTTTAAAAGTGGTTTAAAGGTATATGACTCAACCTGAAACATTTTTTTTATCCTTTCACAAATTCTGAACCTTAAGTGAGAACAATTTGTTACTCTGAGACTCCTTTAAACAGTCAATTACAATTCTTTAATCTAAATTATTTTTTCACAAATAATATTTAAAAGACACATTTTCTTGAATGTTGATGAGATTTTTACATTTTTTGGCATGGAAAGTTACTTCTTAAGAAAAATAGTGTTAAGGAGACAAATCTTAGAAAATTGAAACTGATTTTTTTAATAAAGAAAAATAAAGAGAAAGATAACCCTGTGTTCCAGTTTCCTCTCTCCCAATCCTCATATACATAGTAATCAGTTCCTGAAAAAGTTCTCCATGAAGAAGTTGCTTTATAATTCCATGTCCAGGACCTCAAGTCATCTTGTCATAAAGAAGGATTTTATAAAGGAAATATCCAGTCACCAGTAATATTTTAGGTACATCATCCTTGAGTATTAAATTCTGCTTTAAAAAAACTCTTGTATAATCTTCTTCCTAGTTAAAATTATGAGGACAATGGAAAAGTGACCCAACCCAACTGGACTGAGAAGTTGAACACTTGACATCCAGAAATATAATATAGTTTTTAAGAGTTGGGTAGGGTATTGACCTGAAAACACAAGACAGGTGCCTTTAATTGCAACTTCTAATTTTCTCTCTACTGGAATGTTTTACCTCTCTGCTCGGATTTTATATCGGAGGACAAAATAGGCAATGAGGCGAAGGGAGATGAAGAAAATCCCAAGAACAATAAAGTCCAAGTAAAGTTTGGCATTTTCCACATCCAATTCTTTCAGTATGGCTTCTGATTTCTGAAAGTGGCAAGTCTCTTCAATGTCACAATGAAGATCTTCCCTATCCAAACCATAGATGGAGAGAATGACTCCCTCAAACCCATACCTAGGAAGGAAAGCACTGATTATAATCTAAGAATTTCAGCATCACACAAAGACAACAATGGTCACTTTCTTCATTACTAACCTAGAATTCTAAAGCTGGAATGATGCTAAAAATCCCTTAGTCTGACCTCATTTTGTAAATGAGAATATTGAGACCAAGATCATTCAAGTTACTTATTTACAGGCAACTCAACCAAGCTGCTTGCACAGTTACTTAGTGTCTGAATCTTCACTGTAACCCTATTTTCCTGACTCAGTCTAGTACTCTTTCTGTTAACCAGACTATCTGATCATCTACTTTTTCTCATTTATTGGAAGGAAGAAAACAGTCTATATATTTTATCTTCTGGATCGATCTCCTCTTTTCTCCTGTCATGAGTATGTTTAACATTCCAACATATTCTACTTTTTTATATGTCTCTGTATTATCATTATTTAGGTGTCTTTCTTCTTATTATTCTACTTCTTCCCTTTCTTTTAAAGACAACCCTCCCTTAAAATAGCCACAGCTGATGGGCAAGAAAAACCAATTCTGTTTCAACAAATGAACAGACTCTGATAATGAAATATATCAGTACTCTATTCATGGAAAAGAGGTTGGGGACAAGTAGGGCAGAATATTGTATACATTATTAAGTGAATTCAATGTGTTAGAAGCTTTAGTTTAATTGTTTTTCTCGTGAGGGTTCAATGGGTTTTGTTTGTTTTTTCCCTAAAAAGAACCTGTGATTAAAAGACAAAAGGCTTTTCAAAATGTACTTTAAAAATATGCTCCAGACAACTTACTTGATGTTAAGTAATATACTGAGATTTGATGGAGTAACTTGCAAATAAGCAAAAAAAATTTTTTTTTATCTAAAGAAACTCTATGGTATAGGACACAGTATATGCTTTAGAGCATAGATATTTTGTTTTTGTCTTGTTCTTGCTGTCTTTTAGGAGGCAAGTAGAGTCACACAGAGTCACACAGCTAGTAAGTGTCTCAGGTCACATTTGAATTCAGGTCCTCCTGACTCCAGAGCTGGTGCTCTATCCACTGTGTGACCTAGCTGCCCCCAATCATTTTGGGGGAAAAATCTGATTTGTTGGTATTAAAAAGTATGTCAACTGCTGAAATCTTGCTATAAAGTTTTTTCCATTTGCTGTGATTTTTCTGGGTATATTGTAAATTATTTTTCTGTAGTTTTACCTTTGAAATCTCTAATCCCGTAGCAGTCCTTTGTTTGTTACTTATTTTCCTTTCTTTGAAGATTTTCTTAGTTATCCTATCATTCTATGGTTCAAACTCCATTACATGCCAGGCACTGTGCTAAACACTTCATAAAATTATCTTATTTGATCCTCACAACAACCCTATGAGGTAGGAGCTATTGTTACCTCTGTTTTACAGATGAGGATACTGGGACAAACAGAGGTTAAGAGGCTTACCCAGGGTCATATAGCTAGTAAGTGTTTGAAGCTGGATTTTAATTCAGTTCTTCCTTACTCTGGGTTCAGCACTCTATCCACTGTACCGCCTGACTCTAAAGATTTCCTCAATTCAGTAGTCATTGTAGCCACCTCTGAAAGGTAGGGATCCATGACCTTCTCTCTGGGTCACAGGACAGGGGTGTTTAGCAAAGAAATGCTGTGACACATCGTGGGGTAGGCAGTGATGGCTTTAGGTAATTGTTCTCTCCACCTACAGTTAGTTTTAAGATTTATTTGATTCAGTAGCCACTGTAGCCAGAATCCTGAGTTAGGGTCAGTGTGGGGTTAGAAAAGGAAATAGGTAAAATGTAAGAAGAATAACAGAATCTTTTTAAAAATTTTTCTTCCTTAATTTTCCATGGAATTTGTTATCTTGCTGAAAATTTCTATTTATTCTTTTCCTTCAATCATGACCACTTTACTTTGTTTGGTCCCTTTCTTACTGGTTTTTTTTTTTGAGGAAGAATTAGAAAGCATTTTTAACTTGGTCATCTTTGAACACTTTCTAGTAGACATCTTGGAGTCTTAGTTCTAGCTATGGGATTTTGGAGAAAGTTTCATTTTCCTCAATCTCTAGTATGAGGGCAATGAACTAGATCAGGGATTGTTAGCTGTGGGTCCCCCAAGAAGTGAATGGATAAATTTCATGTGGTCTGTGAACTTGAATGAAAAGAAAAGAAATTACTTCAATATAATTTATTTCATGTGTAATGTTATTTTATGAATTTAAAAACACTATTCTGAAACAGAATCCTGAGGCTTTATCAGACTATCACAGGTATTCATGTAAAAAAAGGGTTAGGAAGCCTTAGACTGGATGATCTATAAGAACCCTTTTAAGGGCTAACATCCTACAATTCTAAGATAAAGTTATGGCAGCTTATATACCAATATATTTCATCTTCCTTATTTATATGGGGAAAAAATCACAAACACGCCAAATATTTACTTGTTTGGAATATGGTAGACTTCATTTTTCATGCCAAATATTTAACTGGAAAAGGGCATTTCAATCTGATAGAATGAAGAGGAGTTTTGCTAGTTTTAGTTAGCAAATACTTATAGCATTAATTATAGAATAACAACAACTCTTGGTAGTCATGAGAGTTAAAAATAAAGTCCAATCAACTTTGTCCCCATACATTACCTGACATAAGAAATATAGGACATCCACTGCAAATATGCTGGAATGGTATCAAAGCTGACAAAGAATCCTGAGAAAAGAAGGACTGGGATAGCCGTCACGGGACCTACAAATGTTGCCACCTACACAAAATAAAAGGACAAAAATAGAGAAAGCTGACGTCAAGTGTACATAGATGAAAACCAGAAGGTGTTCTAACTTTCCTCTCAACAATTCAAATTCAACAAACATTTCTGAAGTTCATGTTAAGCATGGAAGACACTATACTAGGCAGTAATTAAGAGAGATAAGAATGAAATTGTCTTATTTCTCAAAGAGACAATTACATACTTAGAGGTAAAACATGTGAGAAAATAGAAGTAGTTGAAATATATTGGGGAAGACTTCACAGAAAATATGACACCTGAGCTGTGCCTTGAAGGAAGATATGGAATCTAAGAGATGAAGATTAGGAAGAAATACATTCTAGGAAAAGGGGTTACCCTTACATAAACATACAGAGGTGGATAATCTCCTAAATTTGAGAAATTTAGTGTAGCCAAAAATATAGATTGTGTGTGAGAGAGTAATATGAAATAAGACTGAAATGATATATAAGCACATGTTCTGAATTTAACTCTCCTAATATCAACAATCACTCAAAGATCAGGTCTCTAGATTATAACTAGCTCCTCCCCCTTTGACTCACCCAGGGTTCTAGGGTACTCCAAGGGACTGGAGGAAAGGTATCTTTATATTTCTACATATAATGAATGCCTACTGGTATTAATTGATATCAAATAGGCAGTCCAACTTAATTAGCTTTTAGAAACAGGTATAACTAAGGAGATATAATGAGAAAAATTTATATAAAACATCTCCCCCACAAAAAATACAGGCTCTCCCACAATTATATACAGAGTCCAGAGGAAAGGGGGATCAAGCTGATAGAGCTTGTATGGCAAAAAATAAATAAACAAATAAAGGAATACACTCACAACTCCTGTGAAGTCATTTGTTAGCATCCTCCAGGTGTTTCCCTTAGGGATGGCATGGCCTTCTCCAGGGCTAACATGGGAGAGCCCCATGTGCTCAGGATTCTTATGTGGGATCAGGTTTTCCCTCTGAGATAGAAGGGCAGATTTTTCTTTTCTTTTTTCCTTTCTTTATTGTTTTGAGTTGGCGCAGAGGCCACTTGCAAAGGCTAAGATAGGCAGTGACGTATTGTAAAATGATTTTTGTTAAATTTAATTACCAGACATTTAGAAGTATGGAAAAATGTCAGTTGCTAGATTTGATAATGAACTGTTCCTGAGACTCTTAAATTTAAGACACTTAAAAGGACAATGAAGAGGCAATTGGTAATACAGTAGTTAGAGCACTGGGACTGGTATCAGGAAGCCCTGAGTTCAAATCCAGCCTCAGATACTAACTCTGCGACCCTGGGCAAATCATTTTACTTCTGTTTCCTCAAGTGTGAAAAGGGGATGTTAACAGCTACCTTGAAGGGTTATTGTTGGGATCAAATGAGATAATATTTGTAAAGGGCACTTATCCTCAAATCATTAGAAAGTCATCGGGATTTGATATTATGGATTTTGTCAAACATACTGAGGACAACAGTTATTAATCTTTGGAGAAGAGATTAAAGGTAGGTATTGATTAGCTAACTCAATCCCTGCCTCCACATAACATAACTAACTCTTGCCTTAATACATTACATATACATTGTATTAGATGCGAATACATCTATTGAATCACTCAATCAATCCAAGCAAACATTTAACTATTATATGTCAAGTCCCTTCATACTTTGCAGATTTTGTATAAAATGGCTCCAAATTCAATCCCGGCATTCAAGTGTCTGACACCATAGAGTGAAGAGCCATTCCAGCTAGCCCCCGAGAGGGAATTACTGCATGGCAGGTGGGGGGAAAGGGAGAGCATCTCTTCCTCCTCCCTGCTCTGATCAGGGGATGACCTTGTGAACTTCAGAGAGCTGGAAGAACTGGGCTTCTCATCAGTGTCCTGGCAGCATCCTGGGAGAACAGCAACTGGCAGCAGTGTCTTCATTGGGAACTGAGGATAAACTAGAAACATGGAGGGATGGCAGCTTCAAGACTCTAAAAGTAACCCAGAAGAAAACTACATCATACCTAATTATAAGCCACCCTTTCAAGTGAGATAAGAAGGAAAGCGGATTGGTTTTTCCCCCTGTAATAACAATGTGATGTTGAAGTTATTGGTTTCAGTTTCCTTCTCTACAAATGGGAATAATAATGCACCTACCTTCTTCCAGAGCTGTTGTGAAGATGAAATGAGGCAATATTCGCAAAGTGCTTATCTCATCAGCCTGACCTATAGTGAGTACCTATTAAATGTTTGTTTTGGGCCCATCTGGTCTAGCCAGGTCTAACCACTGACCAACTCAAAAAAGAAAAAGAAACCAAATTTCGTATCTCAGAAGAAAAGCTCAGTCTTTAAGGAGATTCCGGAATACGTGGAACTCTTTCCATATGGCTTAAGGACTTGGAATAGATTGCAAGTCACTCCCTTTAAGGGAGAAACTAAACTGTTCAGGTGAAACTACTTCCACGATTCCTTCAGTGAACAAGATCATCTGACTGGACCAGGGCAAATATTTCTAAAAATCCTTTTCTACGTAGGGTATGCCAAAAATTTTCCAGTAATTCTTCTACCAGAGGCAATTCTCTTTGAGATTCAGGCAAATTGTCTCTAAATTCTGTACCAAAGGTCCACAACACCTCCCTCAATGGATCCCTACCACTGCAAGAGTAATTCAATTATACTTTCTAATACCTCTCACTAGGACAAATATATTCACTTAGAGTAAAAAAAACTACTCAGAAAACTCTTCAAAAGATGTAGAATACCCCAAAAGGGATTAAGTACTAAAGGGTTGATGACACAGAATTTGTGGGCCACTTAGCCCATTTTATAGACTTATGGTCAGATAAGCCACCTAGAATCTTAAGTAAGATAAGAATTCTAAAACCTTGTAAAAATTTTTAAAAAGCATTAGAATATTTTTGAGGTAATATGACACACTTTAGGTGAACTTCTAGGCCCTAGTATTGGAGGGATGTAAAATAATTGCTTCTCATAATATTTACAACAATCATATTGGGTAGATTAACATAATAAGTATTAGTAAATAAGTATATGGATATTTGAAAGTCATTAGAAAAAAACTAGTTTGACTTATAAGAAAACATACCAGAACATTACTGTACAATTGCAGTCTAAACAAAAGAGAAAAATGCTATTTTTTTCTGGTGAACTCTGGAAACTAGAGTATCAAATAAAAACGAGTCCTAGTTGAAGAATCTCTCTAGGGAGTCCTGCAAGTTCAAAGGGCTCAATATTTATCTGGGACAGGCCCCATTATGTAACAATGCTCTGGACCTACTCTGTCCCCACCCTGCTTGCACTGGCAATTCAGGTCTCTGGAGTAGCCAGATTCTTCTCTTCTCTGTGTCAAACTTGTGGTAGGCCGCAAGCAGCCACAAAACCTGTGATACATTTATTTTTGAGTTTAACACCACTGTTCTGAGGCACCCTGAAGGGCTGGTGTGGCACGTCTTTATAATTCTATGGCCCATAAGCACATTGGACTTCACCTTGATTATCGGTTGACATTAATCTGATAGCCCTGGACTTAATTGACTGTTAGTAAACAGGTATTTACTAAGGTGGCATAGTAAGAGGAGTCTGTATACAATATTCTCCCAAAAACCTATGAGAGACCCTGCAACAATGACGTACAGAGACCAGGGTAAAAGGGTGCAAACTTGGGGTGTTCATATACCAAAAGGGTAAACTCATAGAGTCTGGAAGTCCATAAGCTGCTCTCCCATGAAATAAGGTATAGCTTTCCCCTGGCGGTACTTTTAAAATCATGAAGCTGCCGTTCATCAGTGTTTCTAACTTGTCCTCAGCTTCTAATGCAGACCCAGCTGCCAAAGCCTTAAGAAGTCCTATTCTTCCCACACTCTGAAGCTCATAAGGTCACTCTGGACAAATCAGGGCAGGTAGGAGGAGAGGGTGCTCTAAGCAGGGGAAGGGGAGAAGATGCTCTA
The DNA here is from genome assembly GCA_028646575.1 of Pseudocheirus occidentalis. Classification (NCBI taxonomy): domain Eukaryota; kingdom Metazoa; phylum Chordata; class Mammalia; order Diprotodontia; family Pseudocheiridae; genus Pseudocheirus; species Pseudocheirus occidentalis. The sequence goes on from CM053600.1 coordinate 29,932,992, forward strand.
CTTCTTCCTCCCCAGTCCCAACTATTCCATTCAGGAGCTCAGAGAAAATGACTCTACTATCTTCTGCTGGATACTTGAATACCTGGTTTTGAGCTTACCACATTAAACAAAACCCACAAGGATTTGGAGTGCTTGTTCATTCGTTTAATGCCTTGGATTGATTGAATGATTTGACTGTTTTCCTGTCTGATAAAGGCATTAGGGCTAGTTACTTTCTTTACAGGGACTTGGGGGGAGAGTGGTAATTAAAGTAATTGAGTGACTCAGTTCCCACACTTACTTTTAAGTCAGAACCCGACTATGGAGGACCTAAAAAAATAAAAACTGAATAATTTGTGAGTTATCCTTGAGGTAATGGGAAGCAACTAATTTTTTTACATGGAAATAACAGGTATGGAATAAAATGTAATACAAAAACATTTGATGTGTCCCTTATACGTTAAGTATTATGCTAAGTTCTAGGGATACAGATACAAAAGTGAGAGAGCCCTTGTCCTCAGATAGATTACATTCTAATAGGGGGATATTAGGTGTTCAGGGATGGGAATTTTGTCTGGGAAGTCAACAGGCTTAATGGAACTATAAGCAACCATTGTTCTGCCATTTACACTGGTATTACTATTTCCAAAGCAACAGGTTGAAAATAAGCTGCTATGTAAATGGAGGCAGAGAGAATGAAAAGATACCAAAGGGGGAATATGGAAGTGGCTAAATAGATGGGATGTGACTCATGTGGGGGAGGCTAGCTACAAATTAGATGAATTCCCACTAAATCACTAATCACCACCTTTTAGCCACAGGGTAGGAGTTCCAAAGTTGAGTTAACTCTCTCTAGGTCAGACCTATGTCTCAAGAAAATTATTTTGGCAGCTAGGTGGAGGATGAATTAGAAAGAGAAGAGACTCAATTAGGACCAATATTCCCAGTGAATAAGGATGTAGATCTAAAGTAGGTGGTGACTGATTTGAGTCAAGGGAATGGATGTGAGCAATATTGTGGAAGTAGAATTATTAAGATTTTGAAATTGTATATAAGGGTGATGGAATAGAATGAGTTAAAGATGGTGCTGAGGTCCTGAACTTTAATTATTAGGAGAAAGTTATGGTTTTTGACAGGAATTTGAAAATCTGAAGGAAGATAGGTTTAGGGAAAATGATGAAGGAAATATTAAGTTCAAGATGCCTACAGGAAATCAGGGTAGAGATGCCCAGTAGATGGGAAAAAAGTAGGATAGTTAAATGTTTGCCTCAGCTTGTTCAACTGTAAAATGGGAATAATAATAGCAGCTACCTACCTGGTTAATGAAATATTTTAAATGTTTAGTACATTGTCTGGCACATGGTATTACAAAAATGCTAGTTAGTATTATTATTGTTATTCATGAGAAAATAAGAAGTTCATTTTCCATGAAGCCACTTTAAGAAAGAAAATGGTTTTTCACAAGGGAAATAAGTTTGCATCATTTAGAACTTAAGAATTTTAATTATGTATTGGTGGGGAGTACTGAGGAAGTAGTTATTCAGTTGTCTCACATTTTGAAGTGAGAGAACTCAGAGTAACCACATTGCTTTTATGTGCAGAGGTACATTTGGCCTCTCACAGAAGTAATGGTTCGAAGATTTAAAATGTCAGTCTCCAGCTTGAATTGTTGAGTCTTGTGAGTTCATCACACATTTTTCAGAACTTCCCTAAGCCTTACTTATAACAAAGTGTTTGAGTCTTTTCCTGGGAACTCAATTCTTTCACTGACCAGATCTACATAGGAGTTTCTATCTAGGACCAACTTTTACACCTTCTCTTACAATGTGCATAAGGTTGAACTACAGTGAAGATGTTAGTATTCTCTTGTTAAGTTGTCCACATGACCTTTTGATCAATTATGATTTTTTTTTTACCAATTATATCTTGTTGTTGTTGTTCAGTCATATGCAACTCTTTGTGGCTCCATTTAGAGTTTTCTTGCCAAAGATATTGGAATAGTTTATCATTTTCTTCTCTAGCTTATTTTATAGATGAGGAAACTGAGACAAACAGGATTAAGTGACTTGCTCAGAGTCACACAGGTAGTAAGTGTCTGAAGCCAGATTTGAATTCAGGAAGATAAATCTTCCTGACTAGTGGCCCAGCACTTTATCCACTATGCCACCTATAGCTGTCCAAGGACAAAAGTTGATTTATAGCCCAGGACAAAATAGTCAGATTGTTTAAAGGACATTGTAAGAGCCTCGTTCATTTAGATTTCAACAACCATTCATAAGGGACAAAACCAGAAAGTCAAATATAAGAGAAGGGCTTTTAGACATAGAAGATTCTATACTCAGAGGCTGAGGCTTGAATAGTTCAATTGCTTGTGAAGAGGGCAGTGAGATGATGAATTTTCCCCTAGAACTCAAATTGCATCCATTGCTTTATCCCTAACTGCTCATTCTGTGTTAATCATATCATTAAGTTCCCACTCAATATTAAAAATAGGTGCATCAAAAGTATTTGTCTTTATACAACCAAATTACCTCATCAAGGTGGTTAAATTTAGCAGGAGTGGTATGTACAATCTTTATGGAAATCTTTAAAAGTACATTTAGCACTATGACCTTGATATTACTGAGGAAGAAATGTCTAGTAATTACTACAAATGCAAAGTGTTTTGTTTTCTACAGTAGAAAAGGGAATTTTAGAATGTCAACCTCTTGAGAGTAATAAGAACTGAGAATGAAAAGTCAAAGAAATGGATGTAAAAAATGACTTGGAAAAAAATTTACAAGCAAAGCCTCAGAGAAAAATGCAGCTTGGACACAAGTCAACAGAAATTGCAAGAAGAGTTAAAAACAAGTGTTAAAGAAGGAGCTAAAATTTTAGTTTAAAAAAACAAATGAGAACAATAGAGGAAAAGATGGCAAAAGAGGCAAGAGATAAAGATTTGAAGAATCAATTATTTAAAAAAAATACAAAACCTTTAACTTCTTGAAAGTTAAAATTGGCCAAATGGAGGTTAATGACTCCATGACACACTAATAAACAATAAAACAAAGTTGAAAATCTGAAAAAATAGAGGAAAATGTGAAATATCTCATAAGAAAAAAAAACTGACATTGAAAAGAGATTGAGGAGAAATTATTTTAAAATAACTGGACTTCCTGAAAGTCATGAACATCAAAGAGGCTAAACATACTTCAAGAAATCATAAAATAAAATTATCCAGATGTCTTAGAACCAGAGAAGGTAGAAATTGAAAGAATCCTTCAGTCACCTCTGGAAAGGAAACTGAAAATGTAGAGTCCCAGGAATATTACTGCCGAAATCCAAACCTCCCAGGTCAAGGAAAAAATACTGTAAGCATCCATAAGGAATTGAATCACTGAGGAGCTACAGTCAAGAACATACAAAACAAGTGGAGAGCTTAGATTACGATATTCCAGAAAGAGAAGGAAGCAAAAGATCTAGATTTATAACCAAAAATAACTTATCCAGCAAAACCAAGTATAATCCTATCAGGGTTGAGGGTAGGGATGCATCTTTTTTGAAATTAAGCATTTCTAATGAAAAGATCAGAGCTGAGTAGAAAATTTGACATATAAACATAGGAGTCAAGAGAAGCATGAAAGGGTAAACATGAATGAGAAGTTATAAGGGAGTAAGCAAAGTTACATTGTTTACATTCTTATACAGAGAAATGATTCATGTAGCCATTCAAAACTTTATCACCAGGGGTCATAGAAAAACTAATTAGACAGATGGTCTGAATGTGATTCTGCTGTATTTGGATGATCTTAAAAGAAAAATGGAACAAGTGAGGAAGAGGAATGCACTGAGAAAAGAAGGAAAGGAGAGAAAGAATGGGTAAAATTATTTCATATAAGTGGATTATGCAAGGAATAATATATAACAAGAAAAGAGCAGTGGATGGAGTAAGAAACACTTGAAACTTACTCTATTCTGAACCAGTAAAGGAGGCAAGAATACACATAAACACAGCTGGGCAGAGAAATACATTTTACTGAACAGATAAATAGGAAGGAAGTGGGTTAAGGGAAAGGAGGGTAAAAAGAGAAAGGGTAAATTAAAAGAGAAACTATTCAGAAGTAAAACAAACTCTTAGAGAGGGGATAGGGGAAGAGAGATGGGTAAATTGAAGAGAATAGGACAGAGGGAAATATAGACTTAACAATCATGACTGTGAATGTGAATGGGATGAAGTTACTCATAAAATGGAAAGGAATTAGAGAACCAGAACCCAACAATATATTGTTTACAAGAAACACATTTGAAACAGAAGATACCCAGAGAGTTAAAATAAAGTATAAAGAGTATAATCCAGAACAGTTCAACTGTAGTAAAACAGAAAAATCAGGAGTAGCAATTATGGTCTCAGACAAAGTTAAAGCAAAAATAGACCTAATTAAAGTGATAATCAGGGAAATTACATTTTATTAGAAGGTACCATAGATAATATGTTAATATCAATATTAAACATATATGCACCACATGGTGTAACATCTAAATTCTTAAAGGAAAAGTTAAATGAGTTACAGGAAGAAATAGATATTAAAATTATAATACTGAGGAATCCTTATTATATATTGATTTTCTGATAGTTTCCTTCACTCTGCCATTACAAATTAATATATCTTCCCATACCTTTCTGAATTTTTTCACATTTGTCTTTTCTTATGGCCATGTAAATAAACATTACAACCATAATAAGATGGAAAGGGCATTAGGATTTAAAGTCAGAGAAATTACTATTTACTAGTTACGCAAACTTGGGTAAGTCACTCAGCCTTGCTGGACCTCAATTTCTTCACATGTAAAATGAGAGAATTGAAATAAATGACCTCTGGGGCACTTCTTCCTCTAAATATACTATTCTATACTTTACTCTTACGCTACTAAGCACCAAAATTTGTTTAGTCCTTCCCTAATCTATAGACATATTGGGCAAGTCACTTAAATTCTCTGGGTTTCATTTTCTTCATCTATAAAATGAAAGGATTGGACTAGATGGAACTCAAGGCCCCTTCCACCTCTAAATCTGTAGTCCTATGATCTACTATGTTTCTAATTCTTTTGTCCCCATCCCCTTGCTTAGGCAAGAAAAAAGTGCTCCTAAGAATTTTTTGGTATATGTGACCTTTCTGTCTTTAACAAATGAGTAGTAGGATTTCTTGGAACAGGATTTATAGTCACTTTGTGTGGGGTGAGGATGAGGAAGGTTGAAACATAATTCCAGTTTGCTTCCTGGAATGGTTAACCTCATTCACTTTGTGTGGGGTGGGAATGAGGAAGGTTGAAACATAATTCCAATTTGCTTCCTGGAATGGTTAGCCTCATTCACAGCACCACCCAACAGTATTTTAGTATTCCTACTTTCCACAGTTCCTGCAATATCTTTTGTTACCTTTGTCATCTTCTTAATTCTTCACGGTGTAAATATTCAAGTTATATATTCAGTTTTGTGCTTATTGTAGTTTACAGTATCAATTGGTACTCTTTACCTAGCTGCTTTCCAGTTCTTCCACCAGTTCTTATCAAATATTTGTTTTCTTAAAATGTTTTGTGTTCTTGAGGTTCTCAAACACTGGATTACTGAGTTTTATTATTTCTTATTTTTCATCATTTCATTTATTCCACTAATTTGCCTTCTATTTTTAGCCATCACCAAACAGTTTTGCCAATTATTGTTTTATAATGTAATTTGAAGTCTAAAAGTGCTATTACCCTTCATTCATTATTTGCCTAGAGATTCTAGATCTTATGTTCTATAAAATGAATTTTGCTACTATTTATTCTAACTTTATGAAAAGCTTAGTTTGGTATAATACTAATTCTCTAAATTAATTTAGGTTATGCTGTCATTTTTATTATACTGACAAGTCCCAACCTTGGGAAATGAATATCCATTCCTTTATTTTAATCATTCTTCATATCTTTAAGGTATTAATTGTATTATATGCCTTGTATATGTAGATTAACTTTAAGACATTTTTACAATCTACTTATTTTCAAATGGGCTTTCCACACATCAATAAACAAAAATTTATTAAGCATTCATTCTGTGCCAGACACTGTGCTAGGTGCTGGGGATAAAAATACAAAAAAAAAAAAAAGAAAGAAAGAAAGAGAAACAAACAGTTCCTGTTATCAAAGAACTTAAAATCTAATGGCAGAAACAAAATGTGCATATATGACCATATATAGACTAAAAATGAAATAAGTACGACTAAGTTAGGACAGAGGCATGAACAATTATAGGGGCACAGGGGAGAGCTTTCTGTAGAAGGTTTGTGAGCTGTGCCTAGAAAGAAAGAAGTATTCTGTGGTGTATAAGTGATATGGAAGTTCGGTCCAGACATGGGATAGAGCTAATACAAAGGGACAGAAACGAAAGACTTAGTGCAATATTATGGAAAAGAGATGGGGCTAGTTTGGCTGGTGCATTGGGTATAGGATTGGGAGTAACACTTACTGAGACTAGAAATTAGCATGGGATCAAGTTTTAAAGAGCTTTAAAAGCCAACTGGATAATCCTTATATCCTCAAAGCAACAGGGAGCTGTTGATTTTACTGAATGGGGGGGGTGACATAATCAGATATAAAAGGGATAAGACTTTTTACCGAGCTCCCCTTCTTCTCTTCTCTTCATCTCAATGTTCCTTAACATTATACCTCACTCATTTTTCTTTGCCTTCTATGATATTAATGAATTCGTTCTCCTGGCTAAGACCAACCCTTTTATGTGTGCTTTTAAAAATTCCATCCCCTTCTGTTTTCTTCGGTAAGTTGCTCTATAATTCCCTCAGGACCTGAAAATAATGAGGAGTGAAGGGATTTGAGATTATGATAACACTGAAGAATAAATTTAGGAGGCTAAGTCAATGGAAAAGATGGAAAGTAACAGGAAGGGAATACCATTTAATATATCATCTACTCTGCGCCAGGCCTTGTGCTAAATGATTTTTACAAATATTTTCTCATTTGATCTTTACAACAACCCTGCAAGGTAAGTGCTATTTTACACTTGAGGAAACTGGGGCAGACAGAAAATAAGGGACTTGATCAAGGTCACATAACTAGTGTTTGAGGCCAGATTTGAACTCAGGTTTTCCTAACTCCAAGATCCCTGTGCTCTATCTACTGTGCTACCACTTGCCTCTGGAAAGATAGAAAGTTATGGTCAGATAGAATAATGTCAGATATTTTCATTAAGAAAGTGAAATATTGCTAGGCAATGGTGAGACCTAGGGTGCAACCAACCCTGTTTGTAGCTGAAGTAGAGGAAAGTAGAATGAACATTTGAGATGATAAAATGCTTGAGGGAACATCAACATGAATTTCAAGGTCTTTTAACATTAGGGTACAAATAAGGGAAGAGGAAGACAGCTAACTGTTGAATTCCATAAGAAAGAAGGGAGAATGATTTGGAGTCAAACACAACAGCCACCATGAGCTACATAGGCTGAAATATTTGAATAGTATGAATTTCAAGGCAGAAGTTGCTAGGTAACAGTGCAAAAGCTAATATCTGGAATTGGAAGGCCAGAACAAGGACCATGCCAACTTCACCTTTAGGACCAACGTAAAAAGGAAAGTAAATGAACACAGTCAGTACCACAGAGGTTGAGCAGGTATCCAGGGTTACCTGGGGAAAAAGCAGGGCTCAGTGAGATCAAGTAGATTAAAAGAACATAAGAGAAAGAGGTCTACAAGGAAGGGAAAATGTGTTCATTATGGAACAAAAATTCCAGAGGGCACAGTGAAAATGATGAGCAAAGTAGAATTTAGGAGGATGAGGATGAGAGAAGCAAGATGAGTGTTGGAAACAGTTAACTCTTGCATAGCCAATGATTAAGTATTATAGAGATAAGGTGGGAGTTTGTAAACCACAGGAATGGTAGTAGATGACAGATGAAAAGCAATACTTCTGTGTGGGATGATATTATGGAGCCAAAGGCCAAGGCAATTTGGCTTTTGTTTGACTATCTGCTACTCTAGGCTGGGCAAATAGAGTTTAAGTAGATAACACAGAAAGGGCACTGGGCCTATTTCTTCTAAGTCATAAGATCTGGGTGCTGGGTGGTATTTTTTTCTGTTTTTAAAAAAACTCAGTTTTTAGGCTTAATACCATTTTCTCTATTTCATTAATGTATATTTTCCAAAAATATAATTTTTACTCTAAGGACTTTGTTAGTTGCATTACAGAGAATCTGACATATTGTCTAATCTTTGCTCTCTTTGACATAGTTATATCATTTCTATTATCCAATTCAGGATTCTAACCATCATCAATTCTTCATTTAGATCTGTATCTTTAGTGACTTTCCTATATAAGTACCTTCTGTGTTTTAGGACCTCTAAAAGACGCATTATTTCAGTTTTTAGAAATAATTTCTATGTTTTATCATTTCATTTACTATTATCTCTGCATAAAGAATTTTTTAGAAGTACAGTATACTAGAGTGCTGAGAAAAATGGATCTTTTTTAAAAGTTCAGATTCAGAAACTGACATGTCTTCCATATTTAGTGTTTCTAACAGTATATTGAGTTCTTTTATATCTCTGTTGGATTTATCTGTCTCTGGAAGAACATAATCTTCTACAATTATTGAGTTGCTAGCTGGGTCTTTTTCAAGTGTGATACATTAACTTCCTTTATGAATCTAGATGCCATGTTGTTTGGTACATATACATTTAGTATTGAGATTGTATTTTTTCTATGGAAACAAACACAATGTACTTTCCCTGTTTATCTCTTTTGAAAGTATGAATTTTTTTTTACTCCTGATTAAATGGAATCACTTGATGCGTAATAAATTGTTTTAGTCTTTCATTTTCATTCTGTACTGATTTTAGATGTGCATCTTATATACAAAAAATTGCTAGATGTTGTTTTTTAATTCATCCCACCACTTTCATGTAGATCTTCCCATACGAAAACATAGCTTCCAACCTCATCATTCAACTGAAACTGTTCTCTGCCTTTTCAGCCTCTACTTCTCTGAAGTTTTTGACATTGTTCATTATCATCTTCTCTTCATCCTCTCTTCTCTCTAGGCTTTCAGGTACCTCTTCTTTTCTAGTTCTCCTCAACTATCTGAACTCTTCTTCTTAATCAATTCTACTGGTTCTTTATCTGGATCATACCCACTAACTATGGGCGTCCTGCAAGGCTCTATTCTGCTGCCTATTCTCTTTTCCCTCTACATTATTTTGATTAGTGAACTTACATAGATTCAATTTTCGCATCTATGCAGGCAATTCTCATACCTATTTGTCCAGAACGAACCTCTTTCTTGGGGTATATAAGTAGATAGTAGATAGATCACTGGGCCTGGAGTCAGGAAAATCTCAGTTCAAATCCAGCCTTAGACACTTACTGTGTGATCCTGGGCAAGTCACTTAAGCCCTATTTGCCTCAGCTTCTCATCTGTTACAATAGGGACACGCTGGAAAAGGAAATGGCAAACCACTCCAGCAACCACTCCTAGTGTTTTGCTAGGAAAATGCCATGGACAAAGTCCATGTGGTCATGGAGTCGGACACGATTAAATGACCGAACAGCAAAGGCAACCTCTCTCCTAATCTCCAATCTCACTTCTCTGGTTGTCTGTTGGAAATCCTGAACTCACCACATCCAAAAGTAAACATTAATTTCCTCTTCCTCCCATCTTAAGAAACAATAACCAAAAACCTTCCCTTTTCCTAACTTTCTCATTTATTTCAAGGGTACCACCATCCTCCCAATCACCCAGGTTTGTAATCTAGGTATCAACCTTGACTCTCTCTCACCTTCTATATCCAAAAGTTGTTAAGTCTTGTTTCTACCTTTGTATCCCTTCTCTCCTCTGACACTGTAACAACCACAGTGGAGGTCATCGTCACCTCATGCCTGCACTAATTCGATAGTCTTTTGGTTGGTCACCCTGTATCATTCCCTCCTCCCATTTTTCCAAGATTTCTTCCTCAATTATTTCCTTTCTTTCTACTCTTCAATCTCTCACTTTCTATTGGCTTTTTACCTGCTACCTGCAAATACACCTAAGGCTTTTATACCCTTAAATGATGCTCAGAAGATATATCCCCACACTCAATGCTTCCACCTAACTTCTCATTCACTTCTCAAACATCAGAAACTCATAACTTCATTACTCAATTGAAACTGTACTCTCCAAAGTTTCAAGTTATCTGTTGCCAAATCTAATAGCAATTTTCCTGATCCCCATTTTTCTGCACCTCTCTGCAGCATATGACACTGATAATTGCCCTTTGTTCCTGGATACTTTCTCCTCTGCATCTCCTCTTTCTCCTCCTAGCTGTCTGATTTGTCCTTCTCAGTCTCCTTTGCTTCTTTATCATTCATAGCATATCCCTTAACTGAGTATACACCAAGGTTCTATCATGGACCCTCTCTTCTCTACCTATGCTTTTTCATTTATTGACCTCCCATTCATTTACGTCATTTATCAAACTCCCTTCCTTTATTGAGCCCCCCATGTCTTGGAGAAGATAACCACTTGGCCAGAAAAATAATTCTACTTCCAGGCTTGGCTTGCTAGAAGACATGGAGAAAATTATGTGGATAGTGTGGAGCCAAGGTGAAATATAAAATGCCTCTTAAGCAGTCCTGGGACTGCTCCCAACATCCAGCAGAATGTGGGTTCCTTTAAGAAAGAGATACTGGTTTTTGCCTTTCTCTGCATTCCCAGCACACTCAAAATTCCTAGAACATAGCAAGCACTGAATGCTTGCCTATTTATTGATGTCTTGATGTTTTAATCGTCAAGCTCCCAGGAGAAGAAAATAACAATTTTATCCTATTTATTCTTATTTAAGATTTTATGTCATTGCACATCTGTGGATCTTTTATGTTTTAAGCATTTCTTAGGGTACAGGCAATGAAATACCTGACCTACATTATCCACTGAATACCTACTCCAGTTTGGTAAGACCTTAGATAAATTAGGTGTCTTAGAGTTAGATTTAGAGTAAAGAGGATTTGAACTCAAATCCTGCCTTGAACATCCTCTTGCAATATGATCCTGTAACAGTCACTCAACCTCACTCAGCTTCAGTTTCCTTATCTGAAAAATGACGAAAATAATTCACCTGCTTCACAAAGCTGTTGAGCATCAAATTAGATCACATATAGATAGTGCTTTCCCAAACTCATAGCACTGTATCAATACTGGTTATTATGATTATTATCATTGTTATCTCATGAACCAAACTCTGAGCTTTAAGTAATTTTCTCCAGGAGCATCGATAGTCAAAGAAACAACAGAGTATGAGTGAAAACTCCTCCTTTTGGAGGTCAGGTTTCCCCGGGCTTAAGGTCAGTTCATACACTTGTATAGGTCTAGGGCTCAGAGGAGTGGGTCCCTTTAGTGGAGAGGGAAGTGGTGAAATCTCCCTCCTGAGCCCAGGCAGGGCTATTGTTACACATAACTCCCTTTGCTGGGGTCTTCAGTTCAGAAAGACAGGCTTTATTGCTGGTCCTCACACCCAACACTTCAGGTCTTGTTTCAGTGCCTTTGTCCTGGCTGTCCCTCAAGTGTGGAATGTTCTCCCTCCTCTCTCCCATCTCTTAAAATCCCTTGTTTCTTTTTTTTCCCCAAAACTCAGGTCAAATGTCACCTTCTTCCTAAAGTCTTTTTTTCATACCTCCAGTCACAAGTTCATTTCCCCCCAATAATCGTGTGGGGTGTGGGATGTTTTGTGGATTTTAAAAAATACGTACAAATTGTCTCCCGTGGTAAGATGTAAGTTCCTTGAGGGCAGGAACCATGTTATTTTTGTTTTGGGATCTCCAACACCTAGTATAGTACTTGACACAGAATAAGCATTTAATCAGTACTTGTTGATTTATTGATAGATCGATTAAAACTAATGAGACCTTTCTACAGGAAATCCAGTGAGGAAAATCCAGAAGGGAAAAGATTGGTTGCAATCAGAAATCAGTAAGGTAGACTGAGTCAAGTCTTAGGACTCTCCCTGATAGAAGAAAATTAATGCATACTTGTGTGGTGGAGTGGCAATAGGGCAGAGGCAGTGGCTTTCTGGTCTGAGGCACCATTATCAAAACAGCAACAAATATCTCCAGAAGTGTTTCAGGTAAGCTCATTCTGGATGCAGTAAGGAAACCCTTCCTACCCTAAAATTCTATGTCTCAGTTCATAATAAACACAGAGAAAGATGAACACTTTAGAAAGATAAATCAAGATTAACAATCTATTGACATGACAACTATCTCAAATGCCTAATTAAAATATCAAAGTCTCTCATTTTTTTAAACTTTATACCTGCAATGATGTAGAGGCTGCACCAATCAGGAGACCCAGAGACTGAGCCACCAGGGATGTCATTGTCCCCAAGGCTGCAAATAGGACAAATCTGAGAGCATCAGATGGCTGAGAAGTCATCCAGTATACAATACTGCAATAGGCTACTGGAAACATGATCTGACAAAGAAAATGCATTAATTATTCACATAGAGAAGTTTTATGTATATCAGGTAATAAAAAGCACAGTCCAAGCAACACGATCTAATTATATTCTGCTTCTATTCCTTATATATTGTGCTCTGTGGCAAATGACGCTTATTATCAGAATTAGTTGATCAGTAGTATTCTATCAAATAACTTTTTTTTTTTGCTGCTTGGAAACTGGGAGACAACTCACAGTTTGTGCTCAGACAGGAAATTAAGACAGGAAACAACACTCCAATGTGAAGGCTCACTCTTTCTCATCCTGTCTTTTTCTCTAGAAAAATCACAATCTAATGAGACTAACAGTTTGCCACCTTTTTCTGCAAAAAAACAGAAAATATTTCCTTTCTCAAATAACTATAATATTAATTTACCTGAAAGGGAACATCAGCCATGGTCTTGGCCAGATAATAGGCCTTTAGACTGTACCAATAATTCAGATGTTCTCTAAGAAAAACTCCCATCTCAAGAGGAACTATAGAGAAGATGAAAAAAATTAGCAATGAATACCATATGACATGTAAAATATGATGGACTTATAGCTTCTGATCCCTTTCTGCCCTATGACTCAGTATGATCTATCAATGTCAATGCAGAAAAGACTGTTACAGTACTTGGTATCTTAAGAATGTCAGGCTTAACTAGTTACTTAGAAAAATACACGTCACAAAATGTATCCCTAATTTTAAAAATTGCTCATAAATCTTGTTTTCCTTTTCAAAATATCTTATTTTTATTGATTTTTTTAATGTTTTTAATCCCACTTTTTGTCCCCACCTCATGGGTCATCCCTTTTAATAACAATTAAACAAAATGTAAAACGAGAGAATTTATTAAAAAATAACCAACATAACAGCCGTATCCAATAATGCAGTATTCTTTATTCTAACTTGGCAGTGAACAGAGAGAGGTACATTTTAAAAAGTCATCTAGGGGCAGCTAGGTGGCGCAGTGAGTAGAGCACCGGCCCTGGAGTTAGGAGGATCTGAGTTCAAATCCAGCCTCAGACACTTAACAGAAAAGCTAGTTGTGTGACCTTGGGCAAGTCACTTAACCCCAACTGCCCTCCAAAAAAGCAAAAAAAAAAAAAGTCATCTGTGGGGCCAAACTTTATCATGATAATTACAGAAATTCAGTTTTACAGTCTTATCATTTTATTTTCTGTTAACATTGCCATGTACATTGCACATGCTAGTTTCCTATTTCTTTTCTTTTTTTTCTTCTTTTCTTTTTTTTGGCTTTTTGGAGAGGAAAAGGCAGGGCAGTTGGCGTTAAATGACTTGCCCAGGGTCACATGGATAGTAAGTGTCTGAGGCTAAATTTGAACTCAGATCCTCCTGATTCCAGGGCCAGTGCTCTATTCCCTGCACCACCTGGCTGCCCCCTAGTTTCCTATTTCTGCTTACTTCATTTCAATCTTATGATGCTTCTCTGAATTTTTTATATTTATTGTTTTTTATGCTGAAGCAATAATATTTCATCACAAGTATGTACTCTAACTTGGTTAGCTATTCTCTAATTGATAGGCATCTACCTTTTTCCAGTTCATTACTAGCACAAAAAGTGCTATTATGAATAGTTTTGTGTTGTATAGGTAGGATTTGTTTTTCTGGATTTGACTTTCTTGGGCAATATGCTAATTTTTTAACAGAATTCCAAATTGAAGTCCAGAAAGTTTGGGTAAATTGATAATTCCATCAGTAGTGTGTTAATGAATTAATTGCCTTACAACCTTCCAACATTAGCTGTTTCTACTTTTTGTCATCTTTGTCAATTTGCATTCCTTTTTATTATTAGTGATTTGGGCAGTCTTTGATATAGCTGCTAACAGTTTTCAATTCTTTTGTTGAGAATTGTTCTTTTCATATCCTATTATTACTAAGCCAGAAAAGAATGGATTTGGGTCTTTTATATTTTTATTAGTTACATATATACATATACGTGTATATATGTTAGATATAAAACCCTTATCAGAGATATTTGATGCAAATATACTCCCTGTCAACAGATTCCTTTCTTACCCTAACAGTATTGATTTTGTTAGTACAAAAGCTTCTCAGCTAAACTGAACTATAACTAACATGATCTCTTCTATTGTGGTCTCCTCAATTTTTCATTTGGTTATGGATTCTTCCCCAAAGTATAACTGTATAACATACCTAATCCCATTCTCTTCTAATTCATTCTATGATATGGCCTTTTATGTTCAAATCAAATTGCTAAAATATTTTATGATTCTCTAAATACAGTTATCCTTTCCTCATCGCAGTTTCCCCATCACAGTTTTGATGTGTCATGGATCATCATAAGAAATTAAATTGGAATTTGGGGGAGTTTTACAGAAGTCACAGACAACACATGAAAGTCAACAGATGACACAGAGCCTATAACTAAATACTTAAACCAAATTTTACAATAAGGTACTGTAAATACCCCATAAAAGAAAAAGAAAAAGAAAAAAATCCAGGCCTCTTCTCTAGTACAAAGGGAGAGGCAAAAAATTGTACATGTTTTTTTTCCAGATTGTGGGGGATATGCCCACATCTCTAATCCCCATATTGTGAAAGGGATAACTGTAGTAAGTCAGATGACAATAACAGTCACATACTAATGCTGTCATTTTAAATTTTAATTTTAAAAGTTTTGTTTTCTCATACTTGAATTCTTTCAAGGTTAGCTGAGTTTTTCTTTCTCCCCTCCCACTACCTAAGGACCTGGAATGAGAACAGAATCAACTACATAATCCTGACTGCTTTCCTAAACTTAAAAAAGTACCATTTTCCAAATATGGTTGTGTTTTGCCTGATATTTAATTCTAATACATACTCCAACCAGATTAAGGTTAAATTAATCTATCAAAAGCACCATCGGCCCAGAGAACTAGCCAATAGAAGGTTCCTGGAGGTCTAGAATAGTAGTACTTAACATTATATGATTTGAAAGACTTTGAGAAGTATCTCTGCCACCAGTGATAATCAGTATGCAAAATTCTGTAGGTGAATCATTTCTCTTGGTTAAATTAAGCATTGCAGTGCCCTGGTGGTCCTTTTATAAAATCCAAATACTTCAATTTATGAAAATTATTCTTTCCAGGAACATATTTTACATTCAGCTTTCCAATGACAACTCCTGAATTTTGTGGAAAATCTATATTGATACTGTGTTTTCAAAACAAGCATCTTGTTTCTTTCATCTCACATATAAAATAAATATGTTTCTGTTGTTCTTACTCACATGTGAGGACAGTAGGCATCAGTGCAGCAAACATGAGGAACAGCATGGAAAAAAACAGGAAGCCAGAATTGCTCAAGACTTTCTTTGCCTCATTTCCAATTCCCAAATATAGCAAGCCTATGAGAAGTCCAATCCCAATATGTGATGTGATCCTTAAATGTGTCAATACCTGCAGGAAAACACATTGTACTCATGTTATTTTTGTTTAATATTTGCCTTCAACATTCCAGTTGAGGAACTATTTCCTCTCTGATACTATCGGTTCTGGTCTGAGCCTAACTCAGGCCGACATCTGGGTATTTTAAGTTCCATACTGGAACAAAATGATGTATTGTAGGTTGGTCATACAACAGTTAATCAAAGATTACCTTGGTCACTTAGTCATAGCAAGAAAAAGATATTCAACACAAGTATGCATTGAGATTATTTCAAGTTGGCTTAGCTGAGAAAAAGTACTTCAAAAGAACTTCAACTGAAGTTATCCACTCAGCATAACAGAAAGCCTGGAGCACTGGCACTGTGCTAAGAACTGGGGAAAACAAAAAGAGGCAAAATAGAGTCCTATCCTCAAGGAGTTTACAATCTGATAGCAGCATTGAGGGCCCAGTTAAAGTTCTGTAACATAAATTTTCAGTGGACCCATAAACTGATATCAATAGGCTGAGCCTTTAGTCCCTGATCCAACCAACTCTCAGTACCTTTTAAGGAAAAACTCTCCTAACTTGCATGAGGGCAGAGGCTCTACTATTGCTCCTCTAGCACTCCCCCTCTTGGTGGAGCTCCTCACGGTCTTCTGCCTTGATATGAGAGGACTTCAACTTACTTGTTTCAAACATCCTCTGACCTCTCATTTCCTCAGCTTCCTCATTTCTCATAACCCCCTCCTCTACCTTACCTCAGTCCCACACGAAGATGGTCATACTTTTGCTCTTGCCATCAGCCATACATGTAGCACCCCCATGTTAAAAAAATTCTGAAATCTCTTTATCTAATTCTTTTTAAATTCTTTCTTTTTTGGCTTTTTGGAGGGGGGAGGGCACAACTGGGGTTAAGTGACTTGTCCAAGGTCCTACAGCTAGTAAGTAAGTGTTAAGTGTCTGAGGCTGCATTTGAACTCAGGTCCTCCTCACTCCAGGGCCAGTTCTCTATTCACTGCACCACCTAGCTGCCCCTGAAATCTCTTTATTTGACCATAGTGTATTGGCTTTCTACCTCTCCTTCTGCCTTCCCTTGCCTAACTCTATTCTTTGTCCACCTTGTGACCTCTAGTTCCTTTAAACCTCATTTCTCTTCTGGGCCATATTCTATATACTAGCCACTCTCTCATATTTTCTCCATCTCGATCCCTTATCGATTCAACTCTATATTATTCTCTTCTTCTGAGTTCCTAGGCCCTTATAACTTCATTAACTGTACCCTGCCAAGTGTCAGCTTTGAATCGCTTCCACTGTTTATCCCCTTTACTCCAACACATGTGCTTCAGAATGAAGGTGGAGACAATCATTCAAGCATTCTGACTGGGTCCATTGCTAATCTATGTTATATAACTGCAACTGGGCCCTCAATGCTGCTATTAGATTGTGAGCTCCTTGAGGGCAGGACTGTATTTTGTCTCTTTTTGCATTCCCAGTTCTTAGCACAGTACCTGTAATATAGAAAACACTAATAAACGTTTGCTGCCTGCACATTCTACAGCAGAGGTGTCAGTCACATGGCCCATGTAATATATGTCCTGGAACACTCCCTAGAATGTTGTCTGAACTAAATTAAAATTTAAATGGCAAATATTTAACAAAATGGATGTAAATACAATAAAAATACAATGAAACAAAGACTACATTAACATGTGGCTTTTCAAGTCAATATGTGGCCCAAAGAGACCCTTACATATGACTTACTGGTCCCTGTTTTTATTTGAACTTGACACTACTGTCTTAAAGGATCTTCCACTACTTAAAATTTCCTTTAGGGCTCTTATTGTCTTAATATGCCTTACTGTCCTGATTTCTGATATTTAAGATGATTGATACGGGCAGCACTATAGAAGGAAGAGAAAAATTAAAGCAGAAGATATTAAAACAAGCAAACATTAAAAATGTAACTATTCTCTAAAGCAATGATATGACAGAATAAAATTTTTAAATAAAACGTAGGCTTGCCATACACACATACCTTGTTGCTAAAAAGCAAGCAACGTTTCAGCAATGCTACCTCCTAGTTCTCTAAACCCTTCATGGACAGGAGTTGTATAATGACCACTTGGTATTGTATTGGCAGCATTTAAAAATTTTAATTACATCTAGATGACAGTATGCAATCGCCTACAGTGTGGACAATCCTCTCTTTTGCTGATGGGCTGCTGGGAGTCACTCTGCTGTATACTCTCTGTTTCTGGATCCCACTCTACTAAAAGTATATAGTACAGAGTATAAAAGTGCTGGGGAAAACAGAGGTAAAGGTGTGGGGACAAGGGACAGGATGATGGAGGGAGGTAGGCTGCATAACTGTGGATCAGAGATGGGAGCACTTGGGCAGCATGGACCCATCGCAGGTAGAGGAATGCTTGAAGTGGCCATGAATTTGGGGCCCCATTTTTGTAGAGATTTGGTGGTGAGATACAGAACTAACTTTTATCCATGCCACACAGGGCAGAGTTCATTAACATATGCACATCATTCCAAAGTTTACAAGCAGCACCTTAGAGTTAGTTAATTAGCATAATATTTTTTGGGTGTTTTGCTGCTCTTACTTTGCAAATCAAGCTTATCTGAAACTTGAAGACTAAGGCCAGTTAGCAGGACTGAGATACTGTTACATTAAGGCCTAGGTAGCTTCCCCTAATTTGACAGAGTCTCAGGATATAGCCTTAGTTAATTTATGAGGCAGTTGTCAGTGCCTTCAACATTCCCTCTAATTTATGAGACAGTTTGTAAGTAACTGCTGTGCTCTGTTAATTTATGAGACAGTCTGTAAATGACTTCTAATTTTCCTTTGCAATCTTACTTCCTACTATTACTATCTTATGCTAGCTATTTATAAAATTACTTACTATACCAGCTGATGGGGGAGGGGAGTCAGAACAATATACAACTTCAACACAGTATAATATTAGCATATGATTTAAAAATTCCTATTTCTAATCCATTTCATGGGTTTAGCATTGAATGGGTCAGGCTCCCATATAAGGAATAAATGGAGAAGTTGCTCCCAAATTGTAGTGTTCAGGAGGTTCATCTTCTCATAAATAGCCAACAGAAATAGGGTTCAGGATACCAGAGCTTCTAGCTTGTGGGTCACATAGATTCCCCTTGTCTCAGTTTTATTTCCTTTGGCTTCAAGGACTTATCTCTAGGTCTAGAAGCATATGGATAAAAAATATAATTCTTTATCTAATAGGATTTCCTGTTTTTGAAAATTTATGCTTAAAAAAAAGAAAATTTATGCTTACTTAGGGATAGAATTTCAATGTACTTCCATTACATTTGGAACTTCCAAATAGAGTCCATGCCTGAACTTCTTCCCCTTGCTCTACCAAAGTGGGGACGTGTCTCTTGTTTCTTTAAAGAAAGTAGAGACGGGTAGACCTTCCATGCCAGCATCAATCACAACAGATAAGGATTTAGCAAGTTACTGAATCTTCTTTAGTGTAAAGGAATAAAATGGTAGCATTCAAAGGATCGGAAGCAATTGGGTATGGGGGGAGGGAAAAGACACTCTTCATTGGCTAGCAAGGAGATTGTGGCTGTGTTCATCTCCTATCACTGAGATGCCTTCTTCCACTCTCTCTTCCATCACCCCTGCCTTACATGATGAAGGGGTCTTAGACCTCACCAGGGCTAACACTTCAACCTGTTCAAGTAATCCCATTCCATCCTGTCTCCTTGAATAGATTTAGCACTCTGCTATACCCACTTTTTCACTTATTTTCAGTCTCTCTCTACTCACCTACAAATACACTCACGTCTTCCCCATCCTCGAACTTCCATCCCCACTATCACTCTATGGTTCTTTTGCCCTTTGTAGCTAAACTTCAAAAATCCATCTGCAATAGGTGACTCCCCTTCCGCTCTCCTCTTAATCCCTTATGTCTCCCTTACAATCTGGCTTTTGAGCTTTTAATTCCACTTAAATTGTTTGGTGCGAAGTTACCAATGATTTCTAATGGATAAAGCCAATGTCCTTTTCTTGATCTTCATTCTCCTTGGCCTTTGAGCCCTTGACAATTCTGATCCTCGATACTCTGTTTGCTTTAAGTTTTCAGGATGCCACAATCTCCTGGTTCTCCTCTGACCTGGGGGATAACTCTTCAGTCTTCTTTCCTGGATCCAGATCACACCCTCTAATCATAGACATCCATCAGAGTTCTATCCTGGGCCCTTTTCTCTTCTCCTTCCTTCACTTGGAGATTTCATCAGCTCCATGGATTGAATCACCATCTCTCTGCTGACGATCCTCACATCTACTTATCCTGCCCTAACATCTCTGTTGAAGTCTAATCTTACATCTTCAGCTGCACTCCATATATCACCACAGCAGATATCTTAAACTCAGTTATGTGCGAAACTAAACTCATTGTCTTTCTCTCTAAATCCTTCTCTCACCTCCTACTTCCCTATAGAGGGCAACACCATCCTCCCAGTCCCTCAGGCTCACAATATAAGAGTCATCCTTGGATCCTCAGTCTCTCTTGCTTCTCATATTCAATCTTCCACCAAAGTTTGTTGATTTCCCCTTTGCAACATCTTTCTGATATACCCCCTTCTCTCCTCTGGCACTGCTACCACTCTAGTGCAGGTAGTCATCACTGCATGCCTACACTATTGTAATAGCTTGTTGGTGGCTCTGCTGCCTCAAGTCTCTCCCCATTATAATCCATCCTCCATTCAGTCACTAAAGTGATTTTTCCTAAAGCATAGGTCTGACCACATCATCCTCTTATACTCAATAAATGACAGTGGCTCCCTATTACCTTCAGGACCAAATATGAAATCCTCTTTTGGCATTTGAAGTATTTCATAACCTAGTTCCCCTACTACCTTTAGATTCTTCTTCCCTTTCACTTGACCACATATTCTTTAATCCAGTGACATAGTCTACTGTCTGTTTGATAAGCTGTATACTTCATCTCTTGGCTCTTGGTGTTTTCTCTGGTTCTATTCCATGCCTAGAGTGCTTTCCTTTCTCATCTCCACTTTGCTGACTTCCTTTTTTCCTTTAAATTCCAACTAAAACCCCATCTTTTACAGAAAGTCTTTCCTAACATCTCTTAACTCTAGTGCCTTCCCTCTGACAATCATTAGCTATTTATCCCGTATATGACTTGCATTATGTATATATTTGTTTTCATGTTTTCTTCCCCATCACACTATACTCACTAAATTCTTTGAGAGCTGGGACTGTCTCTTCCCTTTTTTTTTCTTTTCTTTTTTTGTATCCCCAGCATTTAACACAGTGTCTGGTATATAGTAGACAATAACTGTTTATTGATTGACTGATTGACCATGTTACCAACTACCAAGATAGAATCAAATTCTCCTCATGAGCTTAGCTCCATCCCAAAAGGAGAAGACATATGCCACTAGTTTAATGGAGATACTATCTTTCAGTTACTTAACATGCAAGTGAGAGGAAATATCAAGTTGTTCCAACTGCTTTACATCCTCACCATGAACACCTCTGGAATGTCTCTTGTTACTCTCTGGAATCTGAGGTTATCAAGGGATAGCTGATCTGTCACATAAGGACAGACTACTCGCTCACCACTAACTGGGCTTTCTCACATGTGAAGAACCAAAACAATTATTCCTTCTGATGTTAATTCTCTCACCTAGATACCTCCAAAACACAGTCCCAGAAACTCAAGTTCCACACACATCATTCAAATCAGTAAACTCTGAGATTATATTGCTTGAAGTGTTTGTCTCAATAGCAGCAATATTAAGGTGGATGGTCTCAGAAAATGGGGTTACATTCAAATTTGTGATTTATTCACATTAATGGTAGAGGTTGATACTATTGATTTGCTCCAATATATCTTGAATTCTTGGGGTGTTGAAACATGAAAGTTCACTCACTCTACTTGTTCTTCAAATTAAATTCATCAGCATGACCATTTTGAACAGGTCCAGCCTACAATCCCATGTATCTATCTCTACCTCTGTATATATCTAAAAGTTGTAAAAGTAGTTTCACCCCATTAGCTGCAATGAATCCTAATCAGTGGTATTGCCAGAACCCAAGTGGACAGTGCTTTAGAGTTCAGACTTTCACAGTTACTGAAGTGGTATCAGGGCACACAAAATCCTTGGTGCACATTACTATTTAGGTAATGGATTGACCTTTGAAGAGTTTATTATTATCTAATTATTTTTTTATATTCAGATAGAAACATAAAGAATGAAAACAGAAACTAGAATATTATTAGAATATTATTCTTTTCTGCTTAAAATAAAATAGCTGCTTTTTGTAATTGAATAAAAACATTGTGACATAAAAGCATCTTCTGTAGGCTCACTGAAACTACCTCTGGGAACAAGATGCATCCAGGATCATGGGAATAATATGATCTTCAACTAGTTCCCCCACACAGTTTTGATTTGTTCCACTACTGCTCTACATTTTAAAAACTTTTTTTATTCCATATAGCTTAGAGCAGTGGTTCTCAACCTTCCTAATGCCAAGACTCTTTAATACTCATATGTGGGTGGACCTGCCTGGAGACAGATGGAGGAGGTGTGTCTCAGTTCCTATGACCATCGGAAATCTGTGTTTTCCGATGGTCTTAGGCAGCCCCTGTGACCCAAAGGGGTCACAACCCACAAGCTGAGCACCACTGGCTTAGAGAATGAGTATTTGGTATGGTAAAATCTCTTAAAATATTGCTATTAAATTTTTATGGATTAATGTTATTTGATGATTATGACCAATAGTTTTGTCGGTGATAATGTTACAATTCTTCATACTTCATTTGTTGAATTTGTTAGCATATTTGAAAGCCTTTATTTGTCACATGGGGATTTGTTGCCTGTTAGTTTATGAAAATCAATGGACTTCTGAATAATAACTTTATCCACCAAACTTTTATGCTAGGTAATCAGTGGGTATCAAAGGTTTGCAATCTACAATGATTTGTAGCAGTTTTTACTGTTTCCTTGAATGATCTTCTTTGATGAAGAAGTCTGGGTCCATTAAAGTGTAATTATTATTTTAATAATCATTATTGCATGTTACAAATTATATAGTGCTCTCAATGACCCCAATTTTCTCCCTGAAAAAAAATCTGTCCTTTTAATATCAATATATTTGTATTGATCTTTATAGATTCAAACTCATAGAATAGCTCAATCTTTGAAAAATCAGATTTGTGGGTCACCAAAAAGGGAACTGGAGAGATGTATACTAGGTGCATATAGATTATAACATATTAACAAGGATGACTCATGTGCAAAAAAAATGGAATTGAAACACATCCAAAATAGATATGACTAGAAACGAAGTCAGTCTGTTATATAGGAGTGAAGGTTAACAGAAAAATAAGCCATGTATTGCCTCCCTATGGAAGATTTATAGGGCATCTTATACATATATACATACACACACACACACACATATATATGTATGTATGTATGTATGTATGTATAGGGCTACCCTCAGGGAGCCTGCTGCTACAGCTAGGAACCTAGCTCAGAGTTTGCTGCCAATTGGTGTGTGTGGCAATTGGTTAGTAGCTGGTGGGGATGGCTGATTCCTTCAGAGGAGTTGCCTCCCTAGATAATGGTTGTAAAGGCAAGACTGGTGGTCTAGGGATCATGCCACTCCCACAGCTTTTTTGCCCATTTGATTTTTCATGGGTTTTGATCAACAGTTGCTACTGGTGATGATAGAGAAGGTGAGTCTCCTCTCTGCACTGATCTCACTTCTCTCTAATGGCTTAGGGGATGAAAGTAGATTTGCTGCTTTTGGAGGGCACTGCTATTCACAAGACTCTTAAGCTCATGGTTTCTGGTCTATCTCTTTCAGGTTCTGATGTGAGATAATGATCAAAATGTAAGTGGTAGTGGTGGTTTAACTTTCCTGGAAAATGCTTTCTTCCTGTCTCTGCCTCCAAAAGTACTGCTACATCCTGAAATGGATAGGATTTCTCTAGGTGGAGCAGAGAGAGGGAAGACAGGAAGCCATCCTAATGAACCATAGTTAATGAGCTCAGGAATCAATTTTCTTGAGCCTTTTGAAGCTCCCAACTGCCCAAGTTTAAGAACACAATTATTAGAAACCATAGTACTAGTATAGGGTAGCTGGGTAGCCCAGTGAATAGAGCACTGGGTTTGGAATCAGGAAGACTCATCTTTATGACTTCACATCTGACCTCAGACACTTAGTAGCTATGTAGCCCTGGTCAAGTCACTTAACCCTGTTTGCCTCAGTTTCCTCATCTGTAAATGAAGAGAAGAAGGAAATGGCAAATCACTCTAGTATCTTTGCCAAGAAAACCTCAAAATGAGGTCACAGAGAATTGGACACCATTAAACAACAACTAATTTGCCTATTCAAAGTATAGGAACATTCTGAAAGACATTATAAAAAAGTACACAAAGAATTCTCCTGTATAAGAGCAACATAAAGTAACCTTACCGAGTCCCTCATGATGCTGAGAAATGTTCTTTTGAAGAGGATACAGAACTGAGTGAGGCAGCTAGCTGAGAAGCTGTGACAGCCTTCAGAAGAGACGGAGTTCTGAAGAAACAGAAGAGATACAGAAAGTCAAACTCCAAAATGAAGTTTTGGTTTATTTGTTCATTTATTTTTGGCTAAGAAACATTGCCACAAACAACAGAGAACACAATATAGCATGCAGTTTTTCCTCTTGTTCCCACTTTAAAAAGTTGACATTAGTGATTGCAACCCGTTTAATTGTTTTGCCTGCTTTACCTCTTCAGAGGGCCGGTGCCAAAGGAAAGGGTTCAAGTCAGCATCACCCCCATATTCTCTCTTGAATTCTGTGTCACACATACCCTCCCGCACGGCTCTCACCAGGCGGCTATTTTGATCACCATATTCACCAGATGCAACCTCCATTACTAAACAAAATATTTAGAAATGAAGGTGAGTCACAGGATGCCAAGGAGTAGTCATAGATATATTAACATCATTTGTATGAAGGACATTTCACTACTATAAATTATGAGATTGTTATTGTAGAGGAAGGAAAAAAAAGTCATGTATGTTTTTAAAACAATTTTATAGACTCCACATTATATTAAAATATCAAAATCATTTATAAGTAATAGGAGGTATTGGAAAGTAGGCAACAAGAGTTGTCCATATCCCATGAACCAGAGGATTTATTTAAATAGACCTAGACAATCTCCAATCCTCTCCTTTCTAGGAGATGTTCTGGGAACTCATTCCTTTTCAGGAATGTGGCTTATGCCTTTCCAAGCTACTCACTTCTCCCAAAAGAAAACATGGCTTTCTTTTCAAACTCCAGTGCACAAAAATGGCATCAACCAAGGAAAAAGTATAGCAAAGTTTATTTGCCAATCAACATCCACTTTAGATCAAAAAGCTGAAAACAAAACTTACAACCAAAGAAGCATATATTCCAACTTATTCCAGCCTAATAAATATTTATGGGTATATACCTTTAAAGATTTCATCTATGTGAATCATACTGCTAACCGTTACTGGTTTCATTATGTCATGTGCTGTTTATCTTCAGTGAGTAACTTGGACAGTTTATTTGGAGCTTAGACTCTAAGTGTCATTTAAAATACATACACACACATGCGCGCACACACACACACACATATATGGCAATAAAAAGGGCTAAGTAACTCTACAAACTAAAAAAAAAAAACCCTAATAATTATTTGAGGAATAGCTGCTAGTACGCTGATACCTTAATAAGAGAATAAGAAGCAAACCCAAAGAGAAAAACAAACAAACAAAAAAGCCAGAAAAATAGATTAGTTAAAAAGGGACTAGTTAAATTAAGTATCAGGGAAGATAAAAATGACCTGAGAATTCAACATAGAATCTATCAGTTCTGTAGAGTTTAATTCCCCAATAGCTAATTCTTCTTTATAGGGACGTGGATTATAGCCCAAATTATTTTTATCTTTCTAGATCAACTGTGAGAAGTCATTATAAACCAAAATCACTAATCTATTATTCTCAACTCAATAAATAAAAATCAACCATTTTACTTATGAGAATATTAGTGATCAGATCCTTTAACATTATCCTAATTTCTAACGAAATGATTTAATTTTATTTTTGTTTCAAAATATAAATTCTTCTATAGTTTCCAAATAGAGGAATTCTCTATAAACAGTATGTCTATTAGCCATTTACTCAGGCCTTCATATCCTGAACTTAACTAACATTAAGCTTATTCTGTTAAAAGAAAACACAGCATTTAGTATGTCTTTGAAATGAATCATTAAGTTTATATGTTCCTAGGCGAAATTGGAAACTTTTGTGCCTTAGGCAACCCATTCCTGGGGCAAACAGCCCTTAAAAGTAGACTCTATGGGTTTGAGGGTAGGAGGTGGGAACCAGAGACCTCAAGTTTCCACAGTCAGCTCTGGAAAAAGCCACTCTATTGATCCATTTGGTGACATCAACAAAGAACATCTTCCTCTTAGAAAAGTGGACAATGATCATTTTAATGTTATATATCTTTGCAGTTACATCCACAGGTGACCAAACATGCACCAAAAATTAGATTAAATTATAAGCTCTTTGAGAGCAGGGATTGTCTTTTGCTTCACTTTGTATCCCTAACCCTTAGCACAGTGCCTAGTACATAGTAGGTCTTTAATAAATTATTATCAATTCACTGGTTGATTGAAAATATGCTTACCAAAAACCCTATTGATATGATCACACAAAAAGACACAAACAGAATATTTACAACAGATATGTTGTTAGTCTCATCAATATGTTTGCTTCCAAAGATAGTTCTGTTCACAAAATATTTGCTTACCAAAATCCATAGTTGATAGAAAAGTTTACTTTCTTAATTTGTCTCCTTATTCCATATTACTTTCAATATATTTATCATATAAAACTAATTTATTCAGTAGTTTTATTTATATGAAAAACAATAAGCACTTTTTTATTGGTACTAAATTTGCTAATAATGACATGAAATATACATTTCTTTTTTTCAGTGGATGGTACCTGACTGATAACCCTTATAAAATAACTTAAATTTGACTGAATTTATCAATGAATTTATTGCTAATACTTTCATGCCAAAGGGGAAAAAAGTTACAATTGCTCTTTCCAAGATTTATACATTTAAAATTTTTCTATATTCGGTTTCAAGTATAAAACAATTAATAAGGTTTGTGATAATTTTGTTCTTGTTGCATTTATAGACACTGAAAAGTACTTTCAGCCTTTTTACTTTCAAAATGATCTTTTAATGAATCTTTTGTGTTTGTGACCATTATAAAAATTTTAGGTGAACAATCATCTATAAACTTTCTACCCAAATGAAAACTACAATGCTGAAGACTTAGGGGAGAAACAAAAAGGCAGGTTTTGTTAGTGAGGGATTTATATTCAAAAATTGAATAGTACCTTGAAATAGCAATGAATAACTTAAATATTCCACACAAAAAGTCCAGAGTGTGTTGGAAAAAACAAAATATATTATTTAACGATTTAAAAAATTAACCAAATCGCTATTTCATGCACAAGCATAATAGATTTCCCTATTAGTAGAAATTAACAGCAATAAACACAATAACAATAAGTAGCATTTCTATAGTGCCAGGTACTGTGCAAAGTACTTTACAAATACTGTCTCATTTTTCTCCTCACAACAATTCTGTGAGGTAAGTGCAAGACTTCGGTCATTAAACAAATGGAAAAACAGACAAGCAAACAAACTTAAGTCTTATACGCCAAAGATAAGGGTTGTCTTCAGTTTTTTGTAGTGTGTCTGTCTGTATGTATATATATGTATATGTATGTGTGTGTATATATATATATATATACTCATATACATATGTGTATATATGTATGTATATATACTTGAATGCATATACATATAAGAGCATGTTTGTTTTTAAGATATATAAAATATATATCCCATCATATTTATGTGCACTTATGTATATTTGTGCCATGTAGATACACATGTATATATTTATACTTAATCATACATACATCTTTTTGCAACTAAACTTCAGGTAATTAAATACAGGCAAAAATTTTTAAATAAATTTTTTAAATCAACAAAAATCTGTTTTTTCTCCCTCCCACCTGACCCCCCCTCTCACAGAGAAGGAAAGAAAAACAAAACTCCTGTTATAAACATGATAGGCAAATAAAACTAATTCCTTCATTGGCCATATTCCCTTACCACCCCCCCCCCCAAAGTCTCAATTTTCACACTGAGTTCATCAATTTTATAAAGATGTAGGTAGCATCTTTCAAAAATCATGAGTCCTCCAGAACTGTAGTTGGTCATTACTCTGATCAGAGATACTAAATCTTTCAAAGTTGTTTATCATATTGTTTTCATATTCTGATTCTACTTAACCTCATTCTGTATCAGTTCATACAAGTGTTCCCAGATTTCTCAGAAACCATGCTTTTCATCATTTCTTGTACCATAATTTTATTCTTTTTTAAATTAATAATTTTATTTATTTTCTTGTTTACATCATTCATTTCCATGAGATTTTGAGTTACAAATTTTCTCCCCTTCTTTCCCCTACCCCCAAACCCAAAACAGCAATCCCACTGTAAAGCCCCTCCCCTAATCTGGTCTCTTTTATGTCCTCCTCCAACACCCCTCTAACTTTCTGGTAAGGCAGGGTGGGTCTCCCTACCCCTGTGCCTGTATTTCTTAATTCCCAGTTGCATGTAGTTAATAATAATTATTATTAT
>CM053600.1:29962110-29994078 GCA_028646575.1 Pseudocheirus occidentalis
ACCCATTCAGAGTTAGAGGGGATTTTAGAAATCATCTAGTCTAAAACCTTCATTTTACAAATCAGAAAACCTGAGAGTCAGGTAATTTGCATATTTTCCATATTTCTGCATAGGAAACATTTTTTTTCCCAGAAATAAGGTTAGATTTTTTTTTCTTAGAAGAATCAAAAGAATCACTAGTATTCCAACACTGAAAACTTAGAACCTTTATATTACTCGTTATAATAACAACCAGCTTAGTTGGGAGATTAAAGAATCTCAGAATATTCCAAAATAATTTGCTTCCATCCCACTAAGCTTTTTCTGTCCATTAATACGAATTGAAGAAATTAAAGGAATATTTTAGGTGAAGATCAAAAATGCTTCAATTAAATCTACTATTAACCTTTGCTTTCTAGAAAAGTTTCAAATGTCTTTTTCTCATTGAACATTCATCTTTTTTCATTAGTGTTTATGTTCCAACTTGCAGGGTCGGTCACTTTGTGTTACCTCTTCAGTTCCTTTGCAATTTTGGAAAACATTATTCCATTTTCTTTTGTGGTTTCTAGTAAGTGCAGAAAAATATTTTGTTATTCAAATTTCCTTTATTTGTTTTTGAAGGTCTTTCTCCTGGTTGCTTTTTTTTATTTGATTTTTTAATTTACTTTTAGTTTACAAGATTCAATTCCATAATCTCTTGAGTTTCATATTTTCTCCCCTCCTTCTCCCCTCTCCCCAATTAAGTATTGGATCTGCAAATATTTTCAAATTGGACATTAGTCTGGTTGTATAGAAGGGTTGTAACCAACGGAGTGAACAATGGGAAAAAAGAAAGAGAACCAAACATGAAAAAAAACGATAGCATGTAGATTGCTTCAGTCTCCATTTAAACTCTGGTCTTTCTAGATCTTTCTCTGAATGTAGATATGTCCTTCCATTCTGAGACTTATAGAGTTGTCGTATAATTATGCGTTGCTGAGAAGAGTCCAGTTTATCAAAGTTAATCATCACACGTACGATGTATCTGTGGTTGTGTACAAATTTTTCCTGGTTCTGCTCTTCTCACTTAGCATCAATTTGTATAAGCCTCTCCAGGTAAATATGAAGCCCATCTCCTCCCCATTTCTTATAGCACAGCAGTATTCCATTACATTCATATACCACAACTTGTGTAGCCATTCCCCAATTGATGGACATCCCCTTAATTTCCAGTTTTTTGCCACCACAAAGACAGCTGCAATAAATATTTTTGTGCATATGGGTCTTCCCATTTCTATGATCTCTTTGGGATACAACCCCAGAAGTGATATTACTGGGTCAAAGGGTATGCAATTATTTATCAGAGACATGCCAGTGGAGTTGTTAAATTTTACCATTTTGTGTCTTTTTGGGGGGAGAGATGATAAATTTTTTGATCGGCACTTTGCTTTCTGTGTTCAGAAGTTCTGGGTAGTTTTCTTGCATATGTTGACCTGAATCTTTCCGGGAGACCTAAAACCCTTAAGTTATTTCTACACATACAAAGCAATGAAATACAATGCACATTTATTAAGCACCTATTATGAGCCAAGCACAGTGCTAAACACTGGCAGATACAAACAAGAAAAAAAAACAGTACCTGACCTCCAGAAACTTACAGTCTAGTGGGGGGGGGGGAGGGAAGGAAGACAACACATAAAAGAAGGATGGAAAACAGTGGGGGAGAAAGGGGACCACTTTGGATACTCAGCATGGAGTTGAAACCTAGCAGATCTACAGACTGAAAGTGGATAGTAGATCATGCTTTCCCTTAATGTTACTGCTTTTTGTTTCTCTTCTTTCAGACTGTCCTTGACTTCAGCAAATTTGCTATTTCAATGAACTATCTTACTTCTTTGATGAAATTTGCCACGTTAGAGTCAGGTTCTTTTTTTTTCTATTTTGTCAAATATTTCATCTGTGCAGACAATAAATTCTGTTTTAAAATTCTTATTTTTACTTTGTCCCATTCAGGAACATTTGCTATGTTCCATGCTCTCTTCAGAATCCACAGGGTTCTATGCTTCACAAGATTTTGATTCGGTTTTGTTTGTTTTGCAATATTTATTCATAGATGCTTGAAATTTTCCTTATTCTGTAGGCTATCTGTTGTGTTATTAATACCTTCCATGTTGATTTATATGATTATTCTCAAGGTATTTAAGTGAATTTGTTCCATCTTTAATAATTATACTAATTTTTCATTATTTTTCCATATTTCTCACTTTCTGACTCCTTCCCCTTTGGCACTTTCCCTGGGATCTCAATGCTGTCTCAAGCTCCTCGCATAACAGGCAATTACAATTCACCAGTTTACGTCTATCACTTTGCACTGATTTCTAGGGAGAAAGAACTGTCCCACGCTAGATGCTGGGTTCTGCTCCTCAGACTTAACAGAGTACTACACCACTTCATACAGGTTTTTGCCTTAGTTCTCGGTCCAAATTCTGTTGAAGTACAGAGCATTATGACTCCTCACCACCATCCTGCTCCTTGATTCTGAGCTTTGTCATTTGCAATTCCAAAAGACCTATGATAAAAAGTGCTATCCACATCCAGAGTAAGAGCTTTGGAGTCTGAATATAGATTAAAACACACTATTTTCATTGTGGTATGTGTCTGTGTGTCTGTGGGTACCTGTGGGTATTTGTCTTTTTTCCTTTTGTTCTATTTATTCTTCCACAACCTGAGTAATGAGGAAATATGTTTACATGATTGCACACATATAATTACAAATTGCTTGTTACTGTCTTGGGGAAGAGGGATGGAAGGGAGTGAAGGAGAAAAAATCTGAAATTCAAAATCTTAAAAAAAAAATGAATGTTGAAAACCATCTTACATGTAATTGGAAAAAATAAAATGCTATTTGCCAAAATCTTTTTGTCATTTTTATTCTGGGAGGTACTAGGGGAAGGAGAGGGCATAGAATTGAACTCTGTTGAAAGCCTAGGGATTGGCTTGTGTAGCTCTGCAGCCACAGCATGATGTGTCTGAGACACACATGTCTGTCTCAGTTTCTTCAGTGATAAAATGGGGGAAACAATAGCACCTCACATGGTTGATGTGAAAATCAAATGGAAAAAAACCATTTATAAAGTGCTTAGCACAGTGCCTGAGGCACAGTAGATGCTTCTATTCCTCATCCCTCCCCTTCTTGAGTAAAGCAAAAGAGGTAGCGAAGAGGGAAAACATTAATAGTGAATTGTAGCAGAAACAGAAAACAATGTCCTTGCACGTGATCTGAGAAGAGAGTCAAAGACTTTCTTCCTAAACCTCAAAATTCTCTGTAAAAAGAAGACTAAATTCCCCCAGTAGCATGATTCTGGAATCTAGCCTTTGATGTTTCAGAATTCTGGTATCAGACCTCCTAAAGAGATAGAAACATATCCTACTGGATCATGCTCTCTGGAGAAAGAAAAGAACAGTCCTCATAGTTCTTGTACATCATCCTATTTGGAAAGTAAAGTCAATGAGTTTTTTGTATAGAGCAAGACTAAGAAGGAATTTGCTTGTTCAGTAGATACCACTGTATGTTTACCTTTGGGGGTCAACTGATTCTAAACCACTGGATGAACCAAGTTTTGGGGAGGGTTTTAGGACTCACCAGAATCACAGACTATTGCCCTAACATCAGTCCCAAGTTTGGTTTCCTTTTGGGAGGAGTTAGTGCGCTTTGTGTTTCTGTATTTGTTTACTGACTTTTGAGACTTCACAGCCTCTTATGTATTTTCTCTGAAACGAAATAAAAGCTACCCCATACTCAATATCCATTTCCTACACTGAATACCTGCATGAGGCCTGAAGAATTTGTTACCCATAGTTAAGCACAAACTATAACTAAGCTTTATTTTGTACATGATCCTGGATAAACTCCAGGTGGGACAATACTCCAGGGACAAAATGACACTCTTAGAAGTTAACTCCAAGGATTATACTGTCTGTGTGAACACAGTCTTTGGGAATTCAGTCTTTGGAAAACCAAAAATTACTTGTTGTATGTAGCATAATATTGACCAAGTACAGTCATCAGACTACCTACAGGATCGAAAAAAATGGAAAGTTCCCCTCAAAGTTAGGAGAAAGGTAACTGAATTGGGACATTATTCCCTGTCCTCCCCTCCTCATCAGTTCCATCCATTCACATGAAACAAGTCTCTGGGAAGATAAGAGATGAGTAGATTTCATTCCTGAAACTAAAATTTAGTTTCTGATAGTTTCAAAACCTATTGGATACCATGTAAGGTTCCAGTTTTGTTTAAGAAGCAATATTAGAAGAAGGAAGATAATAGAGCATGTGAGAAAAAGTGTTTATTGGCCTTGGTTATTAGTCTTTTTGTTAAAATAGTGTTAATATGGATGTACATTTAGTTTGAAAGATAAAATTCATAACAGACACACTATTTATGTTGAGTTTTATATCTACTGACCATTTGAACTGAGAAGCAGATATCATTTCCTGTTACCTATTTGTTGCTTTTGTGTTATTAATATTGGGTTATAAGAAGTCAATACTCTCCAGACATGGTTCTGTTTTCTTTGACCCCAAGTAGTTATGAGTATGAGACAACAGCAAGACATTAATTATAGTAATAAAAGGCCTAATTTGGTTTAATTTAAACCTAAAGGTTTAAAATATTAATAAGATTCATTTCTAAGACTTATACATACCATTTCCTTTCTGCCTTCATCCTTCTCTTGAAGTTTTAGATGAGCAGAAACCTGAAACACGACAAAAGCAACTCTGAGGTTATCTAAAAGGAGCTTGTAGCTGGAAGAGCCAAACTCTAAATAACAAAACCAAAGCAAATAAAGGTCCCATGTAAGATTCTCACACATGACTTACCAGAAAAAACTTGTGCCCCTAGTCAAATCAACTGCTTTTGTTGTAATTGAATGATTGGGAGGGGAAAAAGAAAACTTTGGGGAGTTTGCTTGTTTCATCTAGAGTCTTAACTAATGTGCCTATTTCCTTATTAGAGTATAAAGTTTGTTATAGGATAGGAACCAATATCTTGGGTTTCCATATATCTTATTTAAATTATCTTAATTTTTCAGTGAGATAAATGGAAAATAGAAAATTTAAATGTAATACTTATAAACACAAGGATGTATCAGCATATGGGAAACCTGACTTCTGGTCACAGTTCTGCCACTATCTTGTGTGTCTTTGGCAAGTTATTTAACGTTTTCTCAATCCTCATTCTCTTGACCTCTCTATAGCCTTCGACTCTCCTCTTTGAATCTCTCCCCTCTCCAAGTTTCTGAGATACCACCGTCTTGGTTTTTCTCCTACCTGTCTGACCACTCCTTATCTATCTCCTTTGTTGGATCATTCTCCAGATCATGCCCTCTAACTGTAAGGGTCCCTCAGGTTCTCCCTGGGGCCTCTTTCTTTTCTCCCTACTTGACTTGGTGTTTCCTCAACTCCCTTGGGTTTAATTACCATGTCTATGCTGATGATTCTCAAATCTACCTATCCTGCTCTAATCTCTCTGCTGACCTCCAATCTCACAACTCCAACTGCCTTTTAGGCATCTCCAACTGGATGTCCAATAGATATCTTAAATTTAACATGTCTAAAACTGAACTCATTATCTTTTCCCCAAACCCTTCCTTTTTCTAACTTCCTTGTTACTTGCACAGGACAAGTGTTCACATGGTGGTTAGAAGAAACAATACAAGGAGACTTTCAAGGTGTCTCTTAAAAACTCTGGAACTGATTGTGTGACATGGGAAACACTGGCAGAGTACAGCTCAGGGTGGCTTGCCCACATCAGAAGAGGGGCTGTGATCTATAAGCAAAGCAGAACTGAAAGAGCTCAAAGGAAATGCAGGATGTGAGAATTTAGAGCATCCACTCCAAATGTTCACATGGACTATTTGTGCTCGACCGGTGGTAGAGCATTACGAGCTTGTATTGGCCTAATCAGTCACAATCAGACATACTGAAACTTGACTCCAAGATGGTCATGTCATTTTGGTTCTCACCTTTGTGTCAAAGACAAAGGTGTCTTTCATTCTCAAGGAGAACCATGATGACAACAATGACCAAACAACCATCACTATATAGGGCAACACCATCCTTCTAGGTCCTCAGGCTAACAACCTAGAAATTATCCTTGACTCCTACTATTTCTTACTTCCTATATCCAATCTTGTGCCAAGGCCTGTGAATTTTACCTTTTTAACAGCTAATCCAACCCCTTCTTTCCTCTAACACTGCCATCACTCTGGTGAAGGACCTCATCCTTGCATGTTTGGACCATTGAAATATATCTACCTTCTTCAAGTCTCTCTCCATGCCAGTACATTCAGCTGCCTAAGTGAATTTCTTAAAACCTGGCTCCGACCAAGTCACTCCCCTTCTTGGTAAATTCCAGTGACTCTCTATAGCCTCCAAATACAAAGTTCTGTTTGTTGTTTAAAGTCCTTCATAATTTTTTACACTGCCCCCCCTTCTAGTCTCCTTACACCTTATTCCTTTTTGTATACACTTTGGAAGGCCTCCCTGCCCTTCTATTAAGAAGACCTTCCATTTCTCATCCACTGGTAATTTTACTGGCTATCCCCCATACCTGTAATGCTCTTCCTCCTCATCTCTACCTCCAGGCTTTTATGAATTCCTTCAAATCCCAACTGAAATCTCATCTTCTACAGGATGTCTTTCCCAACTTCTCTTAGCTTTATTACCTTCTGTCTTTCAATCATTTCCTATTTATCCTGTATATAGCTTGTTTGTACATATTTGTTGGCTTGTTGTCTCCTCCATGCGATTGTAAGCTCCTTGAGGGCAAGGACTGTCTTTTGCCTCTTTTTGTAAGCCCAGGACTTAGCACAATGTCTGACACATATAAAGTATTTAATAAATGCCTACTGACTGACTAACCTCTGAGTGAACCTCAGTTTCCTCATTTGCTATGATTAAATGAGATGTGGCTAAAAGCCTTTGGAGCAGTGGTTCTCAACCACTGTGGTAGGGTCGAATGACCCTTTCACAGGGGTCACAGGGGTCATCTAAGACCATCAGAAAACACATTTCCAATGGTCTTAGGAATCTCCTCTATCCGTCTCCAGGCAGGTCTGCCTACATGCAGACATGCCCACAAACAACCATTAAAGGGTCGTGGCATTAGGAAGATAGAGAACCACTGCTTTGGAGAATAAAACATGTCTTAATGTCAAAGACAAAATTATTTTATGCTTAGCTTAAGGGAAAATAGGATACATCACAATTTCAAATGAATATAAAAGATCCTAACCAATGAAAATAAACTTACAGCAAAAAGTCATTAAGACTACCAGAAACTTCAACATGTATTTGATTCAATGAAGGACTGTTGCTCTGAGCTCTGAAAGACTAATCAAAAAGTACCTACATTTTAAGATATTACAATGCATGCATATATAATAATATGAACACAGTAGGTACCTGGATCATAGGTTCAATGCAAACAGGAATCATTTCACTGTTTTCCCCTAGCTATTGGGACTCTTCTATCCCTCTTCCTCAATAATCTGTACTTCTCTGATCAAATGGTATATCTTCCTAATTCCTTAAGAGCAGAGATTACATTTTCATTTATTCTTTTTATCTATTGTGTTTGGCAGTGAAGTCTTGTGCCAAGCACATAAGTATTTAGTAAATGGATTGTTAAATTCACAATGGCTATTATTCCTTTTCAATATTTCACCTGAGGGCTATATGCCCAAGTTGTCGTTGATCTACTTTAGGCCCAAATGAGTCTTCTGACAATCTAAACTACTAGTTGTAGTGGCTCAGAACACAAGTTTCAAATTTATAATTGGGTGAAATGAGAAAATTCCTTGAAGAATAGCTCTATATACTGTGAGGAAGAGCATATATCAGAAAACTTGGAATGAATTAACTAGGATTTTTTAGTAACTCCTAGTCTATACTGTATGTATGTGTGTGTATACAGATTATACACACACACACACACACATACACACATAGTACAGACTAGGAGTCTATACACACACACACACACACACACACACAGACTATTAAACTCAGAATTTGAACCACAGGCATAGGGGAAAGAAAACGCTTGGAGCTGGGAGATAGAGCATCCTGTTTTGTGGAACAGCCAAGAGGCCAGTGTCATTATATTGAAGAGTATGTGGTGAAATTAAGATGTAAGACTGGAAAGGTAAGAGAAGACCAAGTCATAAAGGACTCTGAATGCCAAATACAGAATTTTGCATTTGATCCTAGAGGCAACAGGGAACCACTGGGGTTCGTTGAGTAGGAGGATGACATGATCAGACTTGTGCTTTAGGAAAACCCATTTGGTGGCAAAATGGAGAAAGGATTGGAATGGGAAGAGATTTGAAGCAGGTAGATGCACCAGCAGGCTAATTAATACAAAAGCCCAGACGTGGGGTAATGAGGACAGCAGTGTCCAAAGAGAGAAGACAGAATATTTGAGAGATGGTGAAGATATGGCAAAGGTGAAATTAATAGACCTTGGCAACAGATTGGATATGGGGAGGGGTGAAAAACAGTGACACTCCTAGGTTGTGAGCCTGAGGAATTAGAAGAATGGTATTGCCCTCTATAAAAATAGGGAAGGGAGGTGGAAGGGAGGGTGTGTGGAAAAGATAATGAGTTCTATTTTGGCCATGTACACATGTATACTTTGGTTGTAACCTAAGTTTCTGTGTACTTTAGAAGAGCTTGTCTACTCAGAGGCAGTGGTTATTTAGAAAAGATAATATACTTGAAATCTCTGTGATCTAAGAGATTATAAGAAATTTTTTTAAAGAAGATTCAAATAAAAATAAATGAGAATTGCAAAGTTAGAAGAAGAACAAGCGACTGGGGAATCAGCTTTTTTCAAAGTTGTCTGGAAAAAAAAGTTGGTAGTGAGTTAGTATAAGCAGATGAAGAAAATAGGCAAGTAGGTCTGGGTACAAAGAAGGGAATATTAGTCTTCTGAAGACTGAAAGGGATATCCTAGAAAACCATTCTTCTAGCACAAAAAATCCTGATGTAGTAGTACAAATTATAACGTTTGCATTCTATACCAAAAGTTAAGAATAGCATAGGAACTATCTTAAAATGAAAGGAAAGTTCAGTTTGCTATCAAATGTTGCTGTGGTTACCCAGTGAATAATATAAATCCACCTTCTAAAGTAAAGGAAACATTCTAATACTATAGCCCCATAATCTCAGTAAATACCCACTATAATTTATATTATATGAGTACTCTGATCTTTCCCCTCTCCATATGTCACAGACATTTCTATGGTCTGTGGTCACTGCCAATTAATACGTATGAATGTGATATGGGACAAATTTCATATAGAGAATCCCTAATATCTCAAAAGATAAGGGCCAGAATTGAAAGTGCACTGGATCAGGAATCAGGAGACCTGAGTTCAAGTTCCATCTTTCTCACTAGCTATGTGATTTGGGGCAACTTGCTTCTTTCCTCTGTACCTGTGTACCCATTTTTAAAGAAGAGGGTCAGACTATATGACCAGTCTGCATTTCTTGGTATAGATGCATATACTGTTGGATTGTTGATAAATATTTCCTGATGACAACAATTTTATAAAAACAACAGTGAGAACATTAGAAGAAGAATCCCAGAGGTGAGAAATCTTACCATCATGGCCTCTTGCACAGTAATATGAGGAAGGAGCATGTCATCTTGCATAATATAACAGGATACCTTACGGAAACAGCGGAGGTCCCGAGGCAGTCCATTGATGAGAACTGACCCTTTCATCCCTGTCTCTCTATAATGCCAACAAGGAAAGAAACCAGTCAGCCAAAATCTAAAACGATAAATACTCTTCCATTTTTCTTTTTGTCACCTAACACTGGAAAAAGAAGAAAAGATGACATAATTCTTCTAGGGTTGTCTTTTTTAATTGTTTGTTTGCCTTTGTTTAGTTTTTGCTAGCTGCATCATATAAAGGAAATTGAATAGTTTTAAATGACAACTTATACAACTCAATAACCTTCCATATTAGTAAAATAGGAAAATGAATAGCAAAGGAAGGTGAAATCCAGCAAATGGCTCAACTATAAGATACAGTCAATCAAAACGAACTCTTCTTTTCCCACTAAATAAATCCATTAAATAGATGCATGTGCATGCCTTTAAATGTACCCCATGAGGATGAAATAGATACCCTCTGATTTTCATAATACTTTCGGAGAATGATTGAAAGCATGATTCCGTGTTCATGCCAAAAGTTGGACCCAAAGACTTCTAAGGAGCAGTAAGTCTGAGCCAGCATGTAAAGATATGGTGAGTAATATTGAACTTAATATGGGCTCAACTCTGAAAACCAAAAATGACATGAACTCCACTAGTACTTTGACAGCTTAAAAAAAAAATGAAGTAGTGGCTTCTATGTTTCAAACTAAGGCAACTAGGAATTCACTATTCAGTATCATCTAAATTCTGTAGAAAACTAGAAGATCTGAGATTCTATGAAACCAACCCAATTCTCATTTTCATTCGTATTTAATATCTGAGTTGTTTAAATGTTAATTTCTCTTGTTATTAGGCATCCTTTTCATGTAATTATTGGTATGTCATATTTCTTCTCTTCAAGAATTTGCTCACATCCTTTACCCATTTCTCTCTAGGAGAATGGCAGATTACGGATGGCAGGATTTTCTGGCATGTTTATTTCAACACCATTTCCTAGTCTTTTTCTTTCCTTTTTCTGTATGCTTTTAATTTTTACATAATAACATCTCTGTTTTATTCTTGAATTAGGAGTCAGAGGACCTAGATTCAAATCCTAACTGCTTCTTCTTACCTGTATGACCTTGATTAAGGACCTTAATCTTTCTAAGCCTTAGTTCATTAGCAGAAAGAAGGAGATGGCCTTGGTGACTTCTAAAGTCCCTATCTATGATCCAAAAGCTATGATCCTCTGAGCCCTTTACAAAGGCCTCCTTTGCATCAAGAAATGAACTTAAGCCAACTTCTTTCTCTGTAGCTCATAGTCAAATGGAAAGATTTGGGAGCCAGAAGACTAAGGCTACAACCTTGGTTCTTCCAGTCACCGACTGAGTAGTCTTGGGCAAGTTACCTCTTTGAGCCTCAATTTCCTCATCTGTAAAATTAAGAGGTTGGATAGATGATTGTGATGTTTCCTCCTATCTTTCAACCTATGATCCAAGAATTCTATGAATATTTGTCCAATAAGTATCAAAATATTGATAAATATACACATAACTATACATATGGTAACTATTTTCTCCACTTAGAAAGAAGAACATTTTATCAAAATGTAAGATATTATATAGGCTAATAAGTGAAACAAGATGTCCAAAAAGTCATAGTGTAGTTTTAAGCTATGTAAGCTTTAATAGCTTAAATAATCAAAGGCTTATTGTAATTACTATATAAAATATAACATTATGATATATGATACATGTTTTATTATAAAATCTATGGAAATTTTTATAAAGCTTAAAACTGCACTGTCTTTTAGGACACTGTATATTATGTAGTCTTGAAAACTTCACTTAGATTTTGAAGTGTGGATGCTACGTACAGGAAAACATCATAAGTGATAATTTATTGTGAACTTAATAAATATCACCAAACAATACACAAAGGAAAAAAAAGGCAGGAAAGGGAAGGTTATACGAAATTGTGAAGTTCTGCTTGACTTTTCTCCCACTACGTATATCTTGGTGTTTTCATATATATTACATATATGTAATTAAATCAATACACATTTGTGAAATGCCAACTATGTGCCAGGCACTGGGCTCAGTGCTGGAATAAAAATGTAAGTTAAAAAATAAAAGACCATCCCTACCTGAAAGGAGTTTTACAATCTAATGAGGGAAGACAATACACAAAAGGAAACTGAAAAGCTGAGAGGAGGTGGAATGAAGGGAGGAAAATAACTAGCACAGAGAGATAATGGAGAAATCCAAAAGCAATGGAGGTCATACGAAATTGGGGGGAAACTGTGCCAAGTCCCTTTCTTAAAATGAGACCCTGGAGCTCATAACCCTACCTTCCAGTTAGAGTCCAATCAGAGGGACAGAAAGTACTGATGACAAGTGATTACCAGGCAGATTTATTCTTATAGGAAAATGAGATTTCCCAGTGATAAGTTTCCTGAGAAAGCAAGGCATGATGAAGAGGTCTAAGGAAGTCCAAAAGTTCAGAATGGTTTGCATTTGAATTTTCATCATTAGTAATTGGGAGCATTTTTGCATCTCTTTGATAGTTTGCCTTTCTTTTTTTGAAAACAGCCTGTTCATATCCTCTGACCAATTGGGAAATGACTCTTCAAAGAATCTATTTTATCATTTGCCTATATATTTTAGACATCAGACTGTGTGATCCTAACTGGCACCACAATATTTGAATGGTTTCTTTCTGGCTGCCTGGAGTATTTTCTCTTTTACCTTTCTTATCCAGGCTCATCATGCCATGTCTTGTTTGTATACTATGATGTCTATACTTCATCCTCCTAGTCTTTCTACATGCAGATATTAGATGACTATTCTATTCTATTATTAACTTATATTGTTATATTATTATATTATATTATATTATATTATAATTATATTATATTATATTATATTATATTATATTATATTATATTATATTATATTATATTATATTATATTATATTATGCCCTGAATGATGAAATTTGACCTTATCTTTCCAGCCCCAGGCTCCTCAGGCTCACAACACAACTGGCCCCTTCTATGCTATGCAGTTCCTTCTCAACCACCTAAAAATGAGATCCCAGTCTCTGGGATCTTTATTTGTGATTGATAAGCTTTCATTTTATCTTGTCTAAACTGGGCACACCATACCAACTTCTGGGCACCGCCATATCATGCTGCTACTCATATTAAGTCTTCAGTCAGTCAAAAAGCATTTATTAAGTATTCATTATGTTCCAAATACTGTGCTAAATTCTGGGAATTCAAGCATACTTTCAAATACAACTTTGAAACTCTGGCTTTGAAAACAGTGATGAAATTAACAGTGCCTAACTGGAAAGGGCATGTCAATCAACTGACAACCTTTTCTGACCACCATTCTCCTATATGTATTGTCATCTGCTATTAAGTTCCTTAAAGTCAGTGATTGTCTTGATTTGTATTTATAAGCTTTAAGAGCTTAAATGCTTATATGCTTATACACTTATATGCTTAGAAAAGTTACTGGAATATAAGTACTTAACAAAAGCTTTTTATTAATCTGGACATTATGTAATATTGTGACTTTTGTTATATTGTCAGAGCCCAAGAACAGCTAATATTTTTACAAGCATCAAGGTCTATCTTTTTTTTCTATAAAGAATGTTTTAGAAATTGTATTCATTAAATGTAGGAGATATTAGCTAGACTTGCAGATATTTTATACATTCAGTTATGATTTTGGTGGATTTATTTTTCTACATATTCTTGCCAAGTTTTATATTGAGAATGCACAAAAAGTTCAATAATTTTTGTAGATTAATTTTATATCCTGCTGCTTTACTGAAATTAATAGTTTCAATTAATTTTCAAAATATATTTTAGTGGTCTTTTATTTTTAATAATTTTCACCCCCTAATAATTGGTTTTCCCCCAAAGCAATCTCTTATAAGAAAAAAAATGTATTTAAGAAGAAGAAAAATTAAGTGAAACCAATGAACATATCAAGAAATAAATCTGACATATGCAGGCCCATTGCTACAAACTCCCCCTCTTTAAAGGAGCAGGGGAAAGTATGTTCTTATCCATGTTCTTTAGAACTAAGTTTGTGCCTTATAATTTCACAGTATTCATTTTTTATCATGTTGTGGTAATTATTCTTTCCATTTACACTGTTATAGTTGCTATATATATTATATTCTTAGCACTTTTTGAATCAGTTCATATAAATCTTTGCATGTTCTTTATTTTTTACAGTATAGTATTATTTCAATACATTTATGACAATTTATTCAG
The DNA here is from genome assembly GCA_028646575.1 of Pseudocheirus occidentalis. Lineage (NCBI taxonomy): Eukaryota > Metazoa > Chordata > Mammalia > Diprotodontia > Pseudocheiridae > Pseudocheirus > Pseudocheirus occidentalis. The sequence continues at coordinate 29,976,069 of CM053600.1, forward strand.
CTATTTCCCAACCAATGTGCTTTTACTTTGTTTCCAATTCTTTGATACCACCAAAAAAATGCTGCCATTAACATTTTGGTGCAGATGGAGCCTGTAGTTTTCTCAGTCACTTTCTTGAGGTATTTGCCTAACAGGAGAATCAAAAAAGCACATGGACTTTTTAACTACTTTTCACAATTATGAATTGCTTTTTAGAAAGGTTATATGAATTCACAACGTTATCAATAAGGCATTAATGTGTCAGTCTTTCCACAGCCCCTCCAATCCTGACTATTCCCATTTTTTATCATTATTGCCATTTTCAATTCATTTTTTTAGCTGACTTGAAGGTTACCTAAGTAAATCATCATGTCACATTAAAAAACAAACCCAACATGTTTTTCCCCTTTGTCTATGATGGATGGGGAACTTGTGGCCTTGAGGGCCCATATAGACTCTTAGGTCCTTAGTGTAGCCTTTGGACTGAATCCAAACTAGGATTTGTTCTGTGAAGTTCGGATTCAGTCAAAGGACCACACTTGAAGATCTAAAGGACCATATATGGCCTCCAGGTCACAGGTTCCCCACTTCTGAACTCTATGCTTATTCCCTCAATTGACTTTCTTATCTGGTTACTATATTTAGCTTATTCTAGCACTAAATCAAATAATAATGATGACAATGAGCATCTTTGCTTTCTAAGCCTCTAGCATTTCTCCATTACAGACAATGCTAGTTGTTCATTTTGTATAGATACAGCATTACTGATAACATTAAGGGATTATGCTACAGTTTTTAAACATAAGGAGATAAATTTTCTGAAAGGATTTTTTACATCTATTGATATAATCATTTGATTATTAATTGTTCTGCTATATATAATATTTATAGTTTTCCTAATAAAAAAGTTTTGCATTTTTGGCATAACTCCAATCTTAGCATAGAGTATAACATTTTAATATATTGTTGCAACCTAATATCAGTGATAATTTATTCAATATTTTTTATTCATATTCAGTAGGAATACTGGTGTGTACAGTGTTCTTTCTCTGGTTTTGGTATCAGGATGCACAACATTTGACTCCTGGGAGGTTAGTAAAATATGTTATTTTCCTATTTTTGCAATTAATTTTATGTATATTTGATTTTTTTTTCTTTGACTGATATAACTTACTTGTAAATCCATCTAATACTGGGGATTTTTTTCCTTGGGAGATCCTTTATGGCTTATTTAACTTATTTTTTTCTGAATTTCTTTCTGAAAAAAATGTCTTTCTTATTGTTAACCTGGATAGTCTATATTTTTATGAATATTTATCCATTTACTTTAGGTTTACAGTTTTGATGGCATACATTTGGCACAATAATTTCTAATAATTTGGAAACAGTATTTTCTAAAATTCTTTACTACTTCTTCAATAGTTGTGACTTCTACATTTCCATATTTGATTTTTCATTTATCATCAGAAAAACTGTCTATTTTATTGGATTTTTAATCAGCTGTTTCCTTTACTAATTCAAAGACATTTTATTCCTTCAATTTGATTTTCAAATTTTCTTTTTTGATATTTTGTTTAGGTTTCTGATTTGTTGTTTTTCTATTTTCTTTAACTTACATGCCCAATTCATTGGTGTCTGTTTCCTTCATTTGATGGGAGCATTTAGAAAAATAATTTTTCCCCTAAGGACTGCTTGGCTACATCCCAGAAGCATTGGTAGGTTGTTTCACTGTTGTTATTTTCTTTAATTAAATCATCTATTGTGTCATTATGTTTCAGTTTTAACCTATCAATTGTTTCAGATGAAACTATTTTGTCTCCAGTTGTTTGAATCCTTTCTTTAGTGACCATATATTGATTCTACATTTTATTATATAAAAATTCAGCAAATGCTATGTAACTATATTGGCTTATCTTGATTTGTTTATGGCATTTTTAATGCCCTGCACATGGTTGATTTTTGTAACGGTGTCATTGATAGCTTTGAATATATATATATATATGTCTATTCTTATTCAGTAATCACCACAGGTTAATCATATCTAACTTTAATAACATTCTATTCAAGTCTTTAATTTTTTTCTTATTTATCTGTTTTGTTAAATTTATAAAAGAATGAAAAGAGAACGTTGAGGTCCCCATTACCTATAATTTTGCTGTCTATTTCACCCTGTCATTCACTTAACTTTTCCTTCATGTATTTAAATACCATGCTAGTTGTTGCATATATAGTACATTTTCATATTATTCCATGACCTATAATACCTTTACGAATAATACAGTTTCCTTATCTATTTTTACAATTATCTTGTTTGAGACCTTGGTTGTCACTTTTATTATTTAAAAATTCATCTGACAGATAGCCACTCTTTTAACTCTATAAGTAGCTTTGTGTTTCAAAAGCATTTGTTGAGGGGGTGGAGTCAAGATGGTGGTGTAGAAGCAGCAAAACTCCACAGCAACCTCTATAACCAACTCAAATACCTATAAAATATGATTCTAACCAAATCTTAGAGCTCCAGAAAGCACAAATGATGAGAGTAACAAAGCTCTCTCTGAAGGCAGCCCAGCAAGTGGAGAGAAAGGGGTTCATCGCAGCATGCTGGGAGCCTAGATCAGCACCTCATGAACCCACAGGTTCATCACCCAAGGGTGGCCAGAACAAGCCATGGCTGGAGCTTTCAGAAGAATGTATCACAAGCCGCTGTGGCAGTTTCCAGAATTATCAACCCATAAGAGCCAAGGACAAAGGGAAAGGTTAGTGGAATTCGGCTAAAGTTGGGGGAGAGGGTCCAGATGACTGCCCCAGAGCTAGAAGCAGCTGAAGCAGCATCCCTGCAGGTGCCTCCACATGACTGCTTTAGAGCTCACAGCCTGCAGATTGAAGGGGGACCAAGTGATCATTCAGAGGCTAAGTGCTCTTGCCTTGAGCTGCCTGGATCAGGATCACAATCTTTGGTGGTGGTCCTGAGGTGCATTTTCAGTGATCCAAAGCTGGTGGGGGCTGCAGAGATGGTGGCCTCCTAATAGCTTCAGTAGCTGTGAAAACTACAACAATTTGAGACACAGCTCTCCCCTCTGAAAGCAGAGTTCTATAGAGCTCAAAAGTCAAGTAATTAACTGGCAACATGAGCAGGCAAAGGAAGCAAAGCAAGAACAGCAATCCAATTTTATATTCCTTTTTGGGGGACATACAGGATCAAAGCATGGAACAGGAAGAAGACAACAGAGTCAGAACTCCCCCACCAAAAGCTTCCAAGAAAGATGTAGAATAGTTACAAACCACAGAGGAGCTTACCAAATAAGAGAAGTGGAGGAAAAATTGGGAAGAGAAATGAGAATGATGCAAGAAAATCATGAAAAAAGAGTCAACATGACTGAAGAAAATAACGCCTTAAAAAATAGATTAATTCAAATAGCAAAAGAGGCCCAAAAAGCCAACAAGGAGAAGGATAACTTCTTGATATCAAAGTTAAACTATTTACCTGTCAACATTGAAAAACGATAAGTGTAACTTATGAAACTTTTCTCAGTGTGAGGATAGGTGAAGGGAATATAAATGTATATATATGTGCACATATTGGAGGGTATATATGCATATGAATACATATGTGTGTGCATATATGTGTACAGAGACAGACGGCACAGGATCAATTTAATAGGAAGGGATGACATTTTAAAAGGTGAAATTGAGAGGTGGGAGAGGTTTAGAATGAGAGGAGACAGGGAGAGACAGAAAGGGGTTAATTATCTCATATAGAAGAGGCAAGGTATAACTGTTAAAATGGAGGGGAAGAACAGGAAGGCAAAAGGGAATGAGTCAACCTTACTCTCATTGAATTTGGCTTAGGAAAGGAATGACATACACTCTAAATTGGATATCTTGCCCTGCAGGAAAGTAGAGGGGAAGAGGATGAGAGGGGGGATGATGGAGGGGAGGGCAGGTTGGCAGGAAAGGTTATTAGAAGCACACACTTCTGTAAAGGGACAGGGACAAAGTAGAGAATGGAACAAGTGGAGGAAGGGATAGGAGAGAGGGAAATATAGTCAGTCTTTTGCAATATGTCAGTTGTGGAGATATTTTGCATAACTACACATATATGGCCTGTATTGAATTGCTTGTCTTTCCAGTGTCTGTCCTCAATGAGTAACAAGGGAGAAAGGGATAGAATCTGGAGTTTTAAGTTCTAAAATCAAATGTTAAATATACATGTGCATATATATATGCATATATATTATTGTTATTATTATTTACATGCAACTGGGAAATGGTTTATGCAGGCACTGGGGTAGGGAGCTCCATCTTGCCCTATTGAAAAGTCAAAGGGATGATGGGGGAGGATATAGGAGAGATCAGATTGGGGGAGGGAGTATACAGTGAGATCACTGTTTTGGAGTGGTGGGTAGGGGAAGGACAGGGAGAAAATTTGTAACTCAGAATTTTGTGGAAATGAATGATGTAAACTAAAAAAAAAGCAAAAGTTAATATTGTTAAAAAGCATTTGTTGTAAACAAGAGAGCATTGCTGCATTCTGCTACCTTCATCTTTTTGACAAAAAAAATCATTATCTCATTCATGTTCACTGATATGATCATTAACTGTGTATTTTCCTTGTATAATTTTTCCTTTTTCCATCCTTCCTTGTTCTTTACCAGAAAGAAAAAAGAGGAATGGTGGTAGAAAATCTGATCACTATTATCAATCTACAATTGAACTAGACTGTTCCTACTTTTCTACTTCTACCCCTTTTTCCCAAAACCCAAATCCTAATTTCTGTTTATTATACGTTTTTGTTCCTCTATACTCATCCTTTGTGATCAGCCCTCAGACACTGAATTTTGTTTAGTTTGTTACTACTGCCTTCCCAACTCTTCCTCTTATACTCCATTCTCCTCTCCTGCCCCTACCTGTACCTCTGCTCAGATTAATATATTTCAGTGCCAAATTCTATATGTATATATCTTCCATTCTCCTTGATCCTTTTCAGAAAAGAATAAGGCAATAAAATGCTTAATCCTCCATTTCTTCCATGTTTATATGTTCTTTCTTGTGTAACCCATTTATGAGATACATTTCTCCCACTTTTTCCTCATTTCTTCTCCAGTATATTCCTTTCCCTGCTCCCTTTTATTTCTTCTGTTAAAATCTTCCCAAGAGAAAAAAAAATTCCCCCACATCTTGTCCTAATTCTTTATTTGATCCTTCAAGATATTAAGATTTTGAAAGGACATTTGTCTGCTCTTCAAATAGAATGTAATTATTTCATAATTGCTGAACCCCTTCCAAAGTGATTACAGGTTTCTCCTGACTCTTCTGTTTGCATTTCAAAGTTTCTATGCATCTCTTGTCTTTTCATTAGGAGTGCTTAAAATCGTAGTGTTCCACTGAAGATAAGATTGCTGGTATTAGGTATTAAATCCTACCACAATCCCCATATTTTGTCTTTTTTTAGCCCATTGAGCGTTCTAGTCTAGGCTGGACTTTATCTTCTAGTATAATAACTAACCAAGAATTAGTTCCATGCTGGGGGTCCTGACAGACTCCTTTAAAATGCTGGAGATCACACTAGTGTCTTGCTTCCTGCACAGCCCTCCTGCTTGTGCATGTATTAACTTAGACCTCACTTCTGCTGTAGCTCCCTCCCAGCACTCAGAACTGCATAAATAGGTGCTGCTGAGCTGTGATTCATGAGAGCTGGTTCTGTCTCCACTTCTTTCTGACAATTCAGGTCATATTGGAGCTCATGGCTTTCAAATCCTCTTGCTCAAAGTGCTAGTGGGCTTCAGGTTCATTTGGGGGAGCTCCCCCTGCCTCTTTTCACTTCCACAGTTTTTTCTCTGCCTCTAATGAACACTATATTTACTTACGTTTGAGCTAGCCTTCCTAATGAGACTTCTTTACATGTATTTTTCATCTGTCTGTTGTTTTTGTGCAACTGTGCTTTTTTTGTGGAGGGGGGAGGGCAGGGCAATTGGTGTTAAGTAACTTCCCCAAGGTCACTTAAGCTGGTAAGTGTTAAGTGTCTGAAGCCGAATTTTGAACTCAGGTCGTCCTGACTCGAGGGCTGGTGCTCTACTCACTGGGCTACCTACCCATCCTTGCAACTCTGAATTAGCTAGAGAAGTTTACTACCATTTCTCCTGGTTTTTCTTGAACACTGTTATTCCTGGAGTCACTTTCAGATAGGTCTAGGAGTTTGTGACACAGTTTGGTTTCCTTTTGTCTGTAAATATAATTTAGTATAGACTAGCAAGGAGTTTTTTTGTTGTTATTTTTTAATCTTAGTCAAAGTCGTCAAAAGTAAATGTTTTATATTTTAATTTTGTTCAACACATCTCATCCCAATTATTTGTCTTTAGCTATAGTGTTACCAAATTGACCCCATGATAATTGTTATTTGATCATTTTTTCAGTTGTGTCTGACTCATACTGACCTTATTTGGGATTTTCTTGGCAAACATAAGCATCTCCAGCTCAGATGAGAAACTGAGGCAAGCAGGGTTAAGTGGTATCTGAGGCCATATTTCAAATCAGGAAGATGAATCTTCCTGACTCCAGGTCCAACATTGTAGCCACCTATTACCCTTGTGATAATTACCACACTTAATCAAAAACTTGGCATAAGATGACATAATTCAATACTTCTGAAACCAGTTTTCCATTTGGAAAAATACTGGCAATTTTTATTTCTTTAATTCTATATAACTACAATTAATAATGCCTAACACTGATGGAGTATTTACAAATATACAATATGATCTACTTTTTTTTTTGCTTTTTGGAGGGAGTAGGGTAACTGGGATTAAGTGACTAATTCAAAATCCTAATATCTTGAAGGCCAATAAGTGTTAAGTGTCTGAGGCTGGATTTGAACTCAAGTTCTCCTGACTCCAGGGTCGGGTGCTCTATTCATCTAGATGCCCATGATCTGATTCTTTTAAAAATTACAAATAAAAGGCACACAAACCATCAGTTTCAAACAAAGTTATACTATCTACTCATTTGGGGAGAGGAAAGAAGGAAAAGAAGCAGGGAGAAAATAAACGTTTATTAAGTGGATAATATCAGCCAGTCATTGTGCTAAAGTGCTTTACAAATATTATCTCATTTGATCCTCACAACTTTAGAAGACAGAGGCAATTGCTACCCTGGTTTTATAGTTGAAGAAATTGAGGCAAAGGCTAAATCACTTGCCCTGGGTCATGAGGCTAATAAGTACTGAAGGTCGGATTTGAACTCAAGTCTTCCTGACTTTCAGGGCCACCACTGCACTACCTACTAGCCCCTAATATGTCTTGTCCTTCAATGCTTCTTTACTTTTGCTCTCGTTGTTAACTCTCATCTTCAAAAATGGACCTCAAGCCCTTATCATAGATTCTATTCATTCTTCAAAGGCTAAGATCAGGTTAAGTCCTTCTTCCTTACTGGATCATAGCTTCTAGAATTAGAAGGGACCTTAGAGATTACCTTGTCCAACCTCTTCACTTTATAGGCAAGATAACTGCCTGCAACATATAATAAATATCAGAGACAGGATGTGCACTAATGACATGATGTAAAAACCAGTGTTGATTCTCCTCCACCACATTTCTCCTTGAAATCACCTTCCCCTGAACTCTCTAGCACCTAGAATAGCAGGTGGTTCACTCAATATCTGTTTCACTTAACACTTAATGGCAATAGGTATGCAATTGCAATGGACTAGATAAATCCCTTGTGTCCTTGTTTTCCTTTTCAGTCACCTGTATCCTGCCAGGATGTTCATGAGCGTTGATTTTCCAGCTCCAGAAGGACCCATGATTGCAACAAGTTCTCCACTGCTGAATTTCCCTGAAATTCCTTTCAAAAGAGTCTTGTATCCTGAAAAAAGTACATCAATATTTTATTATCTAAGACATAATAGATACTACTTTAAACTCCCATATGTGCAAATACATACACAAAGCAAAATTGGCACACTCCATATGAGATTACATAAATCCAGTAATTAACTCCAGTCATAAAATCAATACTTCCCATGCCACCTGGCACCATGGTTTCAGCAATGATTATGGACTCTGTAATTTCTTAAAAGCTTTCTTTTTTCAGTAGTTCAGTAGTATAAAAAACATCTCATTTTAAAGAAATTTATCATGATCCAGTAGAAAATTCCTCTTGGGTTTATATGAAATTTCAACACAAAACTTCTTAAAGGAACTATTGGAGGAAGGTGATGAAGAGGATCACACCATCTAGGACTGTATTGATTTTGTTAAATAAATAATGTGAAAAAACTGTTTAAAGGTTAAAACAAAAACCGTAGAATTTAAAGGCAAAACTTTCAGGTTCAGAATCCTTACAGAATCCTTACAACATCTCATCAGAAAGTATACTTAATTATCCAAGATTCATAATAACATATTCAACTTCCAGGTATAATGAGGTCCATCCAAAAGGTCATACAAAGAAATATGCAGATTTTGGGAAACTCAAAAATATTATTTTTCCATTTATATAGTGACAGACTGCCCCAATAATGTCTCCCATTTTTTCTGTTCCAAAGTCAGAAAAACAAAGAAAGAAAAAATTAATATAACCAAAGTAATAACACCTATTTGTACAATGATTTAAAGTTTTCAAAGCACATTCTTCACAACAATCCTGTGAGGGAGGTATTACAAGTATTATATTATTACCATTTCACAAATGAGGAAACTGACAGTAACTATGGTTAAATGAGATGACCAAGGCCACATGACTAATAAATATTAGCTCTAGTATTAGAACCTAGATCTATTCTATTTATAAAGCTGAACATCTTCCCTTGGGATTTTTAACCTCCTATAAAACCTCCTATAAAAATGTTTTTATATATTCTAGAACATAGTCCTTAGTTGTATTTCACAGCCATTTCTTTATATTCCACAATTTTTTTTCAGGAACAGTCCTATTTTGAACAGGAGTCCCTAGTGTCTCATTTAAGAGATGCTATAAGGGGTGGAAATAAAAGACAAAGAACAGCTACTGTAATACTGACTCATTACCGAGACTGAGCGCTACCTGGGGAAACAAAGACCTGTTAGCATTAAGACTTGAGATAGGAAACAGTATAAGAAAAAGAGAATATAAAACCATTATGAACTGCTAAGAACTAAGTCCAAGCCTCTACTTACAAAATAATGGCATAATAATGGAAATATTAGTTTGTTTCCTCCTTTCTTATTGGTAGGATACTAGCCAGGATTCAGAGCTCTGCATATAGGGTTAATCAGATTCAGTGACTCCAGAAGGAAAGTTCCATAAGCAGATTAGTTAACCCAGAAAGCACAACTTTATAGTCAAGAGTTTTTACTAACTAGTCTGAAGTGTTTTTGATTAGGTCTCCCTGCCACTCCCACTGACTCAGGAGAATAATCCCTATAATCAGAGCTATAATATGATATTAGAAAACATCACATTACCTCTGTGGGTCTTAAGAAATCTTATCAATGCTTTAACCAACCTTGTTTACAGAGTATCTTTGATGAAGCATATTACCCAGCTCCCTACAGAAAGGTGATGAACTCTAAGTAAAGAAAGAACCATATATTGTTAGATATGATTGCCTTGTGGAATCGTATTGCTTGACTATGCTTATTTATTACAAGAATTCCCTCCCCCCCCATTCTTAATTGAGACAAGATTGAGGGGCATGTAAGAGCACAAAACAAATAAGAGGACTAACTGAAACACTTCTTTTTAATGCACAGAAAAGAACAGAGAGATATTCATAAGAAAGCACAGAGAAGTGGACAGATTTGAAAGTAATGCAGGATTTGTTATATACTTTTAAACAAGTAGTATGAAATAGAGATTTATGTCCTCATATATAAAGTGCATTTTGTGTTCTGCAGTACAGATGAAAATATTCTTTGGGGGGAATTTAAGTTCAAAATAAAAACAAAATTAAAAACTGCCCCAGCCTATTACCATTAGAGAGCAAAGTGGAAGTAGAAAGATCCCACTGGTAGCCTCTTGAGAGAAACACCAAACTGAAAACTCCCAGAATGTCATAGCCAAAATCTGGACCTTTAAGACTGAAAAAAAATTACTACCATCAGTCAGAAAGAAAGAGTTTTAAATACCAAGGATCCAGAGTCAAGACCAGACAAGGCTTAACAGTCATAAAGGAAATACAATACTCCAAAAGCCAAAATGTAAAGGTTTACAACCAAGAAAAACTTACCCAGAAAAACTTGAGTGTGATCTCAGGGGAGAGGAGTGGGAGGGAGGGAAGCAGAAAGGAGGGATAATAGATCTTTAATAAAATAGAGTACTTCTAAATAGTCTTGTTGAAGAACTGAATGGATACTTTGAAATGTGAACACAGGAAAGATAGAAAAGTAAAATCCATTTGAGTGACTAGGAATTTATGATGATGAAATGTTTATAACATAGTAGGGAGAAAAAGAAACAAGGCTCTCCTCAGAACCCTGTTTTAAAAGGTCATAGAGAGGGCCTGGGAACAGTTTAGTTATATTTTAATTATTTAAAGAGAATAAAGAAATGAGAAGGGAAAAAAGAATACACTAGAAAACAAAGAGTGAGAAAGGGGGTTGAACTGACTTCACTTAAGCATGGACATGAAAAGAAGACTATATAAACATTCAGGAAGGGGTTGGGAAATGGGCTAAACATGAACTTCCTCTTCATGAGAACTGGACAAGGGAGAGTTGACTATAGACACACAATAGATTGGTGTAGGAATATATTAAACCCAACTAGGAAATGGGAAAGGGAATAAGGGATTAAGGAAGATACATTCTAGGAGGAATTAGTCATCAGCAAAACAAAAAAAAAGTTCATCTTCAGAGGATAAGAGGAAAATCAAATGAAAGAAAAGGCAAGAATCTGTGACTAGGAACTAGGCAAGGTAAAGAGAACTGGAATATTGGAATGGAAGCAGATTGCATAAAATATAGATCACTAGCACTGAGCACATTATGTTAAAAAAAAGAGAAAGAACAAAAACAATTGGGAATGTAACTAAAAAAAATCAACAAATATATAAACTTCAACTAGAGGTTATTGAAATTGAAAGCAAAAAAGTTTTGAATTGATAACACTACAAGTTATTTTTAAAAATAAAACCAATAAAATAAACAAACCATTGGCTAGTCTGCTCAAAAGGTGAATGAGGGGGCCCATGAGGGAGGGTGCCAAACTGTCCTTATTAAAAATTAATTAAGTCGGGGCGGCTAGGTGGCGCAGTGAATAGAGCACCGGCCCTGGAATCAGGAGTACCTGAGTTCAAATCCAGCCTCAGACACTTAACACAAAAAACTAGCCGTGTGACCTTGGGCAAGTCACTTAACCCCAACTGCCCTCCAAAAAAAAAAACAAAAACAAAAAAAAAAAACAAAAAAAATGAATTAAGTCACACAAAGTGAAAATAAAATAAAGGAAATTATTTTTTAAAAACTATTTTACCCAATTATATCCCTCTAAAAAGTTTACATTTTAAATAAAATAGATGAATAGGTATGAAAAATATTAAATATCAGATTAACATAAGAAATAGATAATTAAAATAACCCAATTTTAAAAGAGACACTGGGAAACTATAAATGAGCTTCCAAAAGGAGAAAAGAATAACTCCAGCACTATATGATGTTACAGTAAATTATATCAAACATTCAAAGAAAAACTGATTCCTATATTATATAAACTGTTTCCAAAAATAGTAAAAGAAGAAATTCTGTCACTTCCTCTTTAGAGACAAATAGAGAAAAACCTATAGACCAACATCCCTAAGATGTTTTAAATTTTTAAATAAAATATTAGTGAAGACGTTGCTGAAATATATAAAAAAAAACTACATATTATGACAAGGCACAACTTAAGCTAGGGGTGCAAGCCTGGTTCAATATTAGGAAACTTGTAAATAACTAAATTATTCAGAAAAAGCACTTTAAAATCACTTGATTATATCAAAAGATGTTTAAAAAATTTTTTGACAAATATAACACGTATTCCCATTAAAGACACTAAAAAGCAAAGAAATAAATGGATCTTTCCTTCATATAAGCAGCATCTATCTAAAATCAAGAGCCTCTCCAGGCAGCATTGTTGGCCTATATTCACAGGACTTTCTCTATTATGCCACAGAAACCTTTTCATCTTAGAAGACCACTCCAGTGGTTCACATTGGTATATCTCTAACTCTTTTTCACAGAATTTTCTCTCAAATACCATAGAAATCTCTTCACTCCAGAAATTCTTCCTACCCCTCAGTACTTCTCACATTAGAAGTATCCTCTCACCCTGAGGTCTCTCCCTCCATTGACTGGTTGCTATCGGAACCTCCCCTTTAAAGAGGAAACCCAGGACAGAGACTGTCTTTTGCTTTTCTTTGTACTCCCAGTGCTTAATAACCCAGGTTAACCATGTTTTAATTGCTCCCAAGACCTAACTGTTAATTCACTGAACTTTCTTTTCCTTGGTCCAATATACTTATTTAGACCAAGATCTCATATCCTAGACCACATAACTGTATCTTCATTCCCCCCTCCCCACTTTTTAGTTACCTTTTGTGCATTGTCTTCCCCAATACAATATAAAGCTCCTGAACTAGGAGTAAGAAAATATATACAGTACCTATAATAGTATATATAGAAAGAATAACAAAATGAGGTACGGGGCTGTCTTTTATTCTGCTTGCAATTGTGTTCCCAATATTTAGCACATTACCTGGGACACAATAAAATGCTTAATATATACATATATATATATATATATATATATATATATATGCTTGTTGATGATTTGACTTAAGAAAAGTTGGCATTATATGTAATTAAGAAACTAGAAGCCTTTTCAATAAGATGGGGAAGTAAAGCAAGTATATCTATTATCATGCCTATTATTTAACATATTAAATGCCACACATAGCAATGAGATGAGAAAAGGAAACTGAGGAAATAAGGATAGACAAAGAGGAAACAAAACTTTTTTTTTGTACAAAATATCATACTCTACATAGAGAACTCCGGAGAATCGAGTAAAAATTTAATTGTAACAATAATTCTGACAAAGTAAAAAGATACAAAATAAAACCTATACAAATCATTAGCCTTTCTACATATTAAAAATGAAACCCAGGAAAAAAAATAAAAATTCCATTCAAAATAACTTCAGAATGAATGAAACATAAAATGGGCAATTTTGATTATATAAATTTAAACACTTATACAAATCAATGCTTTAAAATGAGAGGAGAAATAGTTAATTGTGAAAGTAAAGTCTTTACAAGGTTTTTTTTTTTCTCACAAAGCCAGGCTATCCAAAATACATAAGAATTCAAATATATAATAATGCCATTCTCCTTTACTGAGACTATATATCACAAATGTGTAATGGACCCAGGAAACATGTTTGTTTATGTAAGGTAGATGATGGAAGCAATACATGGCTAGGATTTGGAAAAAGAAGAAAAAAAAGATAGGACAGGGGGACAAGAGGCAAAATACTCAAGGATAGAAAGCAATATAGTCAAGGCAACAAGCAGAAAATAGCTGCCAAGTGTCAGGCATCTCTTTAAGCACAGAGGACACAAAGCAAAGTCAAGGTGCTCAAGGAGCTCAGTCTAATGGTGGGATGCCTTCAGTATGAAGTTGAATTAGTTTTCAAAAGATGAATTTCATATCAATAGAAATCACATGGAATTTTGCTCCAATTCACAAATAGAGAAATGCAAGACAAAACAAGTTTGAGTTTCTACACAGCTGTCTGTGAGATCTACGAAATTCCTAAAGCCCCCATAATAGGTGTGAATTGAACTGCAAGGCATGTGCCTTCACCCCACCCCCGCCCCCTCCACTCGTACTCCCCACCTCCACCATCTTAGCAAAATAACTTTCTTAATAAAAAGTACTGTATGTTTCATAGTCACATCTGATGGGGTATATACACTCTGGGAACCCCCTTGAATCTTCCCACTTGATCTGGGGTTCCCCAGAGGACAAAAGTCCTCCTTTGTCTGTTATTTCCAGATAGCCTTCAGCTACTTCCCACCCTTCATCCTATCAAAATATCTATGACCAAAGCTGTTACCCTTAAAACAGTCTAGCACCCACTCCATTGTCTATTAGTCTATTGACCATTAGACTATCTGACTGTTTCCCAACCCTTGATTCCATCAAAATCCTGTTCCCTTGGTTCATGGAGTCTGACCTCAGTCCCACCAAGGTCCTCCCTAGACCACTCCTAGATCCCTTCCACAATCTTTCTGTATATAAGATCCATTTTGCCTTCATGAAGGTGCTTAGATCCAATCCAGCTCAGACTTCGTCTGTGTCAGATTGTTCTGGTGGGCTTGAAAATACAAGCACCACAAATACTTAGGCTCCTTAAGAGTCTACCAATTATGGTGAATCTTTAATAAACTTCTACTTCAGGTGAGAGAAGGCTTGAGTAGAATTCATTCGGTAGCAAATGGTGTGTTGGTATTTTGGGGTCTTGAGCGCTCCCAAACCCCAAACCTCAAAACACACACTGGTTCCACCTTCTAGGCATAAATTTCATATAGACAAGCTTAAGGGGTCTCAAGACACTGAGCTCACACTGTGTGTGTACCCTAGATAACGCTCCAACCCCTTCCCTTGCACATAACTATACCCTTCTGAAAATTGTATTAAAACCCATGGTTTTTTCCACTAGCCAGCCAGCAGACCAGCCCACTTGGTCATTAAGGCTGACTTGCTAGTGGTATTGAGCAGCTCACATGACTTTGTTGAAGGGCATTTGCAATCCAGTAGCCTTAGTGGGTGTAATTCTGTATCCTTGTAAGCACATCCTGGCAGGTAGTCCCCATTAGGAGCTCTGGCCCTAGGCATTTACATTTGTCTGTACAATAAACATCAAGTATTATGCATCACTCCTGAGCAGAGTTATTCACAGATCCAGGACTTTATGTTTTTAACACATCTAAATGGCAAATGAAAAAAGACAAAAGATACACATAGTAGATGTCAAGGGGGCTGAGGCAAAGCACTGTCTGATAGAGCTGTGAATGGGCTCAACTATCCTGGAGAGCAACTTAGAATTACAGTAGATAGTCAACATTTGCATGTTTAACTTCTGATACTTTAAGCAGTCCTGTGATTTTCTTAGTAACCTCATTTTCACTTTTGCATTGGCAACTGTGCACATTTCTGGCTAAGTGCAGTAGAGACCAAGTGTGGGAGCATCAGAAGTAATGTTGAAACTTCACCAATCACAATGTCTTCTGACAGCAGTAAATAAAATCCCAGTTACCTCTCCCTTGGTTTTCAGAGGGTTGTCAAGGTAGATAGGTTTATAACAGTATTGTATACAGTATAACACCCTCCCACCACCATCTGATACAGTAGAAGGAAAGTAAAAATGCTCTAGTTTTAAGAACATAATTGACTGTACAATATAGATACTGTAGATTTCATGTGTTATGAAAAGTGGATATTGTCTGAAATAAGTTGGGGGTTTTTCTGCTTTTTTTTTGGAGGGGGGAAGGCAGGGCAATTGAAGTTAAGTGACTTGCCCAAGGTTACACATCTAATAAGTGTTAAGTGTCTGATTTGAACTCAGTTTCTCCTGACTCTGGGGTTGGTGCTCTATGCACAACCTAGCCACCCCTGAAATGATGTTGTTTTTTTTTTAATTGAGATGTTAGCATAAAAGGTCATGGAATTCTAGAAATTATTAGCAAAAAAAAAATGTTTTGCAAGTTGCCAATTTTATTTTGCTTACTGCATTTTGTTGGGTTATTTCATGGTTACTATTAGGAAAAGTGTATATTATCAGAATAAATATTTTGTTATAAAGAACTATATACAGAAAAGTATAATTTCAAAAATCTCTAATGAAAGATTACAGTTTTTAGTGGTCATGGGCACCTAACTCCCTGATTCCCATAGGTACAATGCATCGACATTTACTTTTTTAAACTTTCACTCCATTTTCCAGGAATTTTAACCCCACAAGAAAGTTGAGGATTAACTCTATGTGACTATAATGGTCATTTGCTTTGACCTAGAGATCCCCCTATTAGCTGCATACTTCAAGGAGGTAAAAAATAAAGGTCTCTTAAACACCAAAATATTAAAAAAGACAAATGAATGCAACCCCAAAAGATGTCCAATAATTGAACACTGGTTTAACAAATTTGCATGTAATTGAATGGAATGTTGGATCATAGATATAGGATATATGATCATATATCCTAGATCTAGGATCAGAAGAGACTTTAGAGGCCAATTTGTCCAACCTCCAATTTAACAGATGAGGAAACTGAAGTTAAGCTATATGAAGTCAAATAGGTAGAGAGCAACACAGAGGATTTGAACCTCAGTCCTCTTGATAGGGTACAGACTCGGAGAATCCCCTTGAACTCCCTTTGAATTTCCCCACTGGATCTGGCATTCTCCTGAAGCAATAAGCTTTTCATTGTCACAAAGTCCAAATCTCTGTTATCCCTCCACTATCCGTTAATTTATGGTAGTCTCCAGCTACTTCCCACCCTTATTCCCATTCTCTTGGTTCTGGATGTCTGACCTCTAGTCACCCCAGCCTACTGGCCACTCTTATCAAGACCCTCCCTAAATCCCTCCTCAAGTCACTCGAATGAGATGCACCTCTGGGAACCCCCTAGAACTCTGATTGAATCTCCCTACTTGATAGCTGTGGCTAGCAATTCTGGGCCTAGCTACCAGCTGACTGAAATAAAGGGACAGAGAGAAAGAGAGCTTCTAGCTGAATAAGAAAGAGGGAGAGAGACTGGGATGTATTCCATAGTCTGTTTATTGCAGAACTATTTCATACAGAGCCAAAGATACATGGAAGATACAACTTGATCTTGATCTTTCTCTACCCCAGCCCAAAGCCAATCACTCATTTAAGCTCTTTATCCTAGGACCAGGTCCAGAGGCACAAACAGGGTGTTACAATCAAGACTTGCAGATTAACTCAGTACTTTCTTTAGATATTCATGAAACCGATGAGAGCATCCACCAGACAAGATTATACTTTCCTTGCATATCTGCCTAATGACCTTTGTAAAACTGGGGAGTTAATGTGGCCAAGGACCCTGAAAGTCTTGGCCTACAACACTTGATGAGGCATTTGCCTGAGGCCATAAGCATTTCATTATAGCTAGTCCCCATCCTTGATCCTATCAAAATATTTATACCCAAATCTGTTACCCTTAAACTAGCCTAGCCCTCCATTGTCTGTTATCTCCAGGTAGCCTTCAGCTATTTCCTGCCCTTAATCTCTCATTACTGGGGTCATACCTCATCTGACTCCTCCTGAAGACCCTCCCCAAACTCCTCCTCTAGACCACCTCGAAATTCCTCACACAACCTTTCTGTATATAAGCTCCAGCTTGCCTCTATGAATGACCTAGCATAGACCATTCTGGGTAAGATGATTCTAGCTCACTTGTCCATTACAAGCATCACAGATACCTCAGCTCCTTATGAGACTACCAAACTTTAATAAACTTTGCTTCTCTTTGGCTGGGAGGAGGCTTAAGTCAAATACATTCAGCAGGACCTGGCATGTAGGTATTTTGGGATCTCCGGCACCCCCTAAAACCTAAGCCTCCACATTTTAATGTTTCCCTGACCTCTACACTTCCAAAGGGGCTGAATTTAGGCTTAGGAAGGAATGGGTTTAAATCCTACCTCAGACATTTAATAGCTGCTTGACTTTAGGCAAGTCATCTAATCTCTCTGAGCCTCAGTTTCTTCATCAATAAAACTGGGGAAATAATGGTACCTGCCTCACAGGGTTGTTCTGAAAACCAAATGAAATAGTAATAGATGCAAATATACATTTTATATATATAATATTCTATATTATATATATATATATTCTGCAGAATTCTGAGAATTCTGCAATTCTGCAGAATTGTGACATTATCAATAGTATGCCTCATCTTCTTAATTGGATAAACTGAAGTTTACCTATATATGTATATATCCTGTGCTAGACACACACATACACATATTTTTTCATATATATATATATATATATA
>CM053600.1:29994178-30041399 GCA_028646575.1 Pseudocheirus occidentalis
TTCGTACTGAAACAAATGAAAGGGCTATCTTCTTTCTCACTTAGTTAATCAATATTTCTTAAGCTCCTACTACATAAAGAAAAAGGAGTGAGTTCCTGAAACTATTCAAAGTCCTTTGAGTTTTCCTCTGTAATCTTAAAGTGATTGAGACAAAGGTTGTTGTTGGCGGTGGTGGTACTGGTGGTGTTTGCCCCCGGCAGAGGACCAGGACATCAAGGGACTTGATTTAAATAAGGAAGGGTGGTATGAAGTCACCAGCCTCACTTTCCTGAGAACCCTCTGGGCATAGAGACAAGATACAGATTCAGACAACTAGAGCCAGCCCTGGGGAGACCTTGGCCTTCTTAAGCTAAGGTCTTTAACTGGTCTGTTTGACAGAGGCAAGCCCATTCAGTGACTAAGGCTAGATAAGAAAAGAGGCAGAGCATGGCTTTTTTACCTAGTCAAAAACAAACAACAACAACAACAAAGTTTTCAGCATCAAAATGTACATTTCTTTTACATTCTTTCTGCAAGTAAAAAGGAAGATACAGAAGGAGACATTCTGTAACTGTTAAAGAGGCATCATTCAAAAGGACAAAAAATAATAATAATAATGGTAAATATAGGACAAAATGAAATCAGTTCTGTTTTTCCCCAAATGCATGTTCAAAGGGGTGCTTAGCAAATTTGCGCAGGGAAAATAAGTACCAAGGAACTTCAGCCCCTTCAAGCTCTTCAGCCCCATCCAAGTCTAAGGTATCCATCCCCTAAAAGTCCCTGCCTCATTCTGATCATTTAGAGCAGTGGTTCTCAACCTGTGGGTCATGACCTTTTTGGGGGTCAAACGACCCTTTCACAGGGGTCACAGGGGTTGCCTAAGATCATCGGAAAACATATTTCTGATGGTCTTAGGAAGGGAGACGCTGCTCCTTTATCCATCTCCAGGCAGGTTCACCTACATGCAGATACACCCACATACGAGTATTAAAGGGTTGCAGCATTAGGAAGGTTGAGAACCACTGATTTAGAGGAAGGGAAAGGGTATTTTTGGTTTAGTATCTTATCAGGCCTTTTTAGGACCTCTAAGTATGTTATTATAGGAAGGGCTAATTGAAAACCCACAGAGTTACCCAAACTATCACATGTAGTTAACACAATACAAGAACAGTTCCTCAGGGGAGTAACAGATATCTCTTCTCTGGTGATAGAGGAAGCTGGAATACTTTATTTTATCAGCTCCTCTTTCAACAACTCAGTGTTAGCTGTATGTAAGGCAGATGGAACCTGGAAGCTTATTGCAGATTACAGAGAGCTGAACAAAGTCATCATGGCCATCTCTACAGACGTTCTTTACTTTGTCAATGTTGTAGATCAGGTAGTACAGGTCCAGGGTGAGTGGTGTGGGGTTATAGCAGAGACTAGTCAGGAGTTTGCTTTCATCTGGAAAGGATGTGTGTGTGTGTGTGTGTGTGTGGTGTGTGTATATTCATATATATGTATCAACATAGTTTCCCCCAATATTTCATCCCTTTCTAAGATCCATCCATAAAATGAATAATATTTTTTTAAAAAACAAAAAAGGAGAGGGAAAAATGAACATAAGCTATAGGTACACTATAGAAGTCAGTATACTATATTTGTAGACTTTTCACTTTTTCCAAAAAATGGGTTGGGAGTGTCTTCTATGTTTTTAATTCTGAGTCATATTTGTTCTGCATAATTTTGCAATATTCATTTTTGATTTTGTGTGCGTGTGCAAGTTTCTACTTGCATTACTGTAGTTATCGTATACTTCATTTTCTTGGCTCAGCATCAGTTCACATAGATCTTTCCACGCTTCTCTATATTCATCAAATGCAAAATCTTACAATACAAAAAATATTCTACTACATTTATATACCACAATTTTGTTTAGCAATTCTCTAATTGATGGATATCTACTTCTTGACACAAAAACTGATACTACAAATATTTTGGTGTTTACAAGGACTTTCTTCTTATCAGTGGCTTCTTTGGAGTATAATCCCAAGGGTTGTTGTTGTTGTTGTTGCTTGTCCTTCATTTTTTTTCTCAGCCAGAGAAAAGTAAAGTTTATTGAAAGTTCACTCAAAGTTCGCCATATTGCATAGACTCTTAAGGAGCCTAGGTTATCTGTGATGCTTGCATTGAGCAAGCAAGACAGAGTAAATCTATGCTAGGTCATTCTATGGTGTTCTCACCTTGTCCTTCAATTTTGAAGAGTATCAATGACATCACAGGGGAATGTCTTGACCCATGTGTGAATTGGACTTACATGAGTCAGAGTTGCACAAAGTCATCAGCCTCTTTCTCTCTTACAGTTATCAAAGTCCAGCAGCAAGACAAAAGAAAAGATAACTAGTTTGGGCCTAGGATGCAATGGATGACTTTGACATCTTTGATTTCTGACCAAGTTCTAAACACTCCACAATGCCTGCTTCATCTGCCTTCATGACCACTGGAACAAATTGTTCTCATCTACCCATTCTACCAAGAAGTCTTTACATGCTTGGAGGTAGACATCTCCTAACTCAGCAACAAATACTCTCAGCCTGGTTTAGCCCATTCTCTGAAACAATTTTACTGGGGTGTGGCCACTGGGCATACTACAGTTGCTTGGAGCCACAGATGAGAGCTGAGTGCCAGGTGAATACAACAGGTAGATGAGGAATGGAGAGAAAAGAAAGAGACGAGATAATTTTACCGGTCATGAACCAGAGAATGAAGGTCTAGAGTGAATAGAAAGAGAGAATGGATAATAAAGACAGTATAAGAAATCCTTTTTTGGGAAAAGGGCACAGAAATGACATTTTAAAAGCTAATGAATAAGATTAGTTAAAAGGGAAGAGAGGAATGAAGAATCTATTCAACTGAAAGAGAAAAAATAAAGGGAAGAAAAATATAACTTGATAAAAGCAAGAGAGAAATAGAAAACTCTTTTTATAGTAGAAGAGGAGGAAAATAACTTGAAAAAAATTGAGATTGAGATGGAGGAAAACATTAACCTAACTCATATCTTTAAATGTAAATGTATTAAACAATCTTTTTTTGTTGGGTTTTTTTTGGAGGGGGGAAGGTAGGGCAATTGGGGTGAAGTGACTTGCCCAAGGTCATATGGCTACTTTTGTGTTAAGTGGATTTGAACTCAGGTCTTCCTTACTCCAGAGCCAGTGCTCTATTCACTTCGCCATCTAGCCACCCCTGTATTAAACAATCTAATAAAATTAAAACAAGAGACTAGATAAGAAAATAAAACCCTACAACTTGTTACTTACAAGAAACAAGTTTAGAAAACAAAGACACACACAAAATAAAACTTGGGAGTTGGGGACTGGGGCAGAAACGATTTACTATGCATCAAGTGAATCCAAAAAAGCAGGAGCTGCTGTCATGCTATCTGGCAAAACAAAAAAAAAATTCCAAAATTAAAAAGATATAAACAAAGCATATTATGCTGAAAGAAATCATAGACCACAAACCAATATCAGCAATAAACTTATACACTCCAAATTTCCTTAGCATTCAAATTCAATTCAATTCAATTCAATAAACATTTATCAAGTGCCTACTAGATGCCATGGACTGAGCTAAGCACTGGGGATATAAATAGAGACAAAAGAGAGTCTGTGCCCTCAAAGAGTTTACAGTCTAATGGGGGAGAAAATATACAAATATACACAAAGCAAATAGATATAGGACAAAGAGGAAATAATTAATGAAAGGAAGGCACTGTAGTTAAGAGGGTTTTTAGCACGGTTTCTTGTATGAGGTGGAATTTTAGTTGGGACCTAAAGAAATCCAGGGAAGGCAGCAATCAGAGTGGAGGAGGAAGAATGTTCCAGGCATGTGGTACAGCCAGAGAAATGCCTGGAGCTAAGAGATGGAGTGTTTTGTGCATGGAACAGCTAGGAGACAATGTCACTGGATCACAGAGTAAAGCCTGCACTTTAAGGTTTAAGAGGACTAGAATGGCAGGTAGGGGCTAGGTTATGAAGGGCTTTGAATGTCAAACAGTGTTTTGTATTTGCTCCTGGAGGCAAAAGGAAAATAATTGGAGTTTATCAAGTGGGGAGGAGTGAGGTGGGGGTTGTGACATCATTAGACTTATGTTTTAGGAAAATCACTTTAGCAACTAAAAGGAGAAAGGATTAAACAGAGGAAAGGGGCTGGCAGACCCACCAGGCTATTGTAGGAATCAAGGTACGAGGTAATGCACTAGAGTGGTGGCAGCATCAGAGGAGAGAAGGGAGCAAATGTGCAAGATGTTGCAGAGCTTAAAATCTGCAGGTCTTGGAAGCAGTTTGGATATGTGGGGTGAGATATAGTGAAGAGTTGAGGATGACTCCTGGGTTGTGAGCCTGAGGGACTGGGAAGGTGGTACTGTCCTCTACAGTAATAAAGAAGGTTTGGGGGGGGGGGTATGAGTTCTGTTTTGGACATACTAAGCTTCAGATATCTACTGGACATCCAGTTTGAGATATCTAAAAGGTAATTAGAGATGTGAGATTAGAGGTCAGCATAGAGATTGGAGCAAGAAGGGTAGATTTGAAGATTCATGGGAGCTGATGAGACCACCAAGTGAAGCAGTATAGAGGGAAAAGAGAACAGAGTCCAGGATAGAACCCTGAGGGTTGGAGGCTAGAAAATGTGATCTGGAGGAGAATCCAGCAAAGGAGACAAAGGAGGTACTGTCAGAGAGGTAGGAGGTGAGATACCAGGAGAGAATGGTATCTCAAAAAACTGAAGAGAGATCAAAAAGGAAAACTGATCACCAGTGTAAAAGGCTGAAAGAGGTCAAGAAGAAAGTAGACTGAGAAAAGATCACTGGATTTGGCAACTAAGAGATCATTAGTAATTTGGGAGAGAACGAGTTTCAAAGAATGATATTGGCAACCATATTGTAAAGGATTAAAAAAAGAGCACCAGGAGAGAAACTAGAGACACCTATTATGAATCACTTTTTCAAGTTTGGCTACGTGTTATAGGTTGATAGTGGGGATGGAAAGATTAATGGAGGGGGGATTTTTGAGAATGAGGGAGACATGGTCATATTGGTAGGGAGTAAGAAAGAAACTAGTAGAGAGGGAGAGATTGGAAATAAGAGTGAGGATGATAGAGAAGGTCATTTATTAAAAGAGATGGGTTGTAATGGAACCACTTGAACAGGTAGAAGAGTTACCTTTGATAAGGAGCAAGACCACTTTATCATGTGAGACTGGCTGAAAGAGAAGACAAGTAGCAGAAGGCACGTGAGAGATGAGGAAGAGAGGAGAAGAGCCTCATTTTTTTTCCTGTAAAATATGAGGCAAGGTTCTCAGCTGAGAAAGTGGGAGGAGGAGGAGCTATAGGGAGGAAGGATGAAAAGCTTTGGAAGAGTTGCTATGGAGACTGGGCTGGTGAGTTGATTAGGTAGTGGAAAGATGAAGATTGCCTAATAGCAGTGAGGACCCAGATATAGTTGTGTAAGATAAATTTGCTGTGAACCTAGTCAAAACAGTTGTATGATTTTTTTAAATCTTTTATCCAATAACATGTATAGAACAAAAGGTAGCAAATGGTGGCAGTGATTGAAGGATGAGGTTTGACAAGGCACAATTGGCAATATCACATGGTATTAGAGATGCAAGAGAAAAGGACAGTGTAGAGTTGAACTGGTTCACCAAGTGGTTAAGATGGGAAGAGAGTGACTAGTGCCAGAGAAGGGGGGGATGGCCTTGGAGAGAACTAAAGGGTTAAGGAAGTGCAGAGATGAAGTGTACTCTTCTTCTTTGGTACGGGAAGACAGAAGAAGAGGTCAGAAGTCAATGGACTGTGGTTAAATAAAGGAATTACAGAGCTCTTGAACTTAGAGATGGTACGTTTATAGGTGATTACTAGATTAAGGGGATAATCACCTTTGGTGGGGTGCAGCTGAAGTGGGGTAGAAGAATAAGTCATAGGAAGTGGTTAAGTTGGGGAACAGAGTGGTTAGGGTATTTGAGGAGAATTAGCATGTATGTTGAAATCTCCTAGTATAAGGGCAGGTATATGAAGAGAGAAAGACTGTGAGCCAGGTACTGAACTCATCCAAGAAGGAAGGGATATGACCTGGACTCTATCTCTCTACTACTTTCTCATAGGATTCTTATAAGAAAATTTGTAAACGTTAAAGTGCTCCACAAATGCAAGTTATTATTATGGCATTAAGTCTACCATTGCAGAAAGTTCACACTCTCATATTCCAAATTTAGTCTAGTGATTTTATACTTAAGATCCTTGTTTTTGTTCAGGTGTTCCTTCTCTTTGAGACCCCATTTGGGGTTTTCTTGGCAAAGATAGTGGAGTAGCTGGTCATTTCCTCCTCCAGATCATTTTGCAGATGAGGAAATTGAGGCAAATGGGGTTAAGCGACTTGCTCATGATCACACAGCTTGTGAGTGGTTGAGGCTGGATTTGAAGTCAGGTCTTCCTGACTCCAGGCCCAGTACTCCACTGTTACACCTAGTTGGGCTTTCATATTTAAGAATTATGTATTCTATAACAGAATATTTTAAGATTATAGAAAATTATTTTTAAACCACCCATAAAAACATAGGATTGAAACCCATAATAAATATTGCCTACAGTTTTCATTTGATCTAGTAATTAACTTAAAACACTAAACAACATTATTACACTCTATTAGTTTTCCACAACACACCAAAATTAGTAAAACCAAACCTCTAAAGAACCATGTTCTCTACCTCCCCCAGGTGTGAATAAATTTCAACTCTTGGTCCTTTCAAAAGGTTCCAGGGACATAAGCAAAGTTTTAATAAAACAAAACAAGTAGAAATTCTTTTCATGAGAAAAGGAAAATACTAAATATATTTTTCTTAGAGACCAGTGCTGCAAAAAAAGGTTTTTTTTAAAAGATATAATAAATGTCACTAGGAAACATCTTGAAATTAAAATATTACTAACCTTCACTTTATCTAATATTCACATCTTGGAACTGACTTATCAGGAAAATAGTAAGACTGCAACCTAATGTTTACTGTTTCAGTTTCTTTAAGTATGCTCATCTCTTTGTCAAGAATTTGCTATGGCTATTTTCAACTGTTCATTTAGAACACATTGTGACAAGATATTTTCTGTTTAAATTCCTAAAGTTATTTCCCTCTTGTGCTACAAGGCAAACTTTTTCAACCTTCAATTGTACGATTCACCCTTTTTTAAAAAAGTATCAAAAATATATATTTCATAACAAAATTGTAAAACCTTAAACAATCTTGAACATATTCCACATTAAAAGCTGTTGAGGTACAATGATTTAAATAGTCTAAGTTATTAAAATAATTTTTCCTTAAAAGATAATTCTGACTTTTTCATATTAATGAAAATATCATTTTCTTTACTAAATTTAAAAAAAGAAAGCAACTATAAACATAAAAGTAATCATTCCAGATTAAGACTTTTCATCAGAGCTGTTTTGGTAGAGTCACTAAGAAAAAATTAAGCCAATTGAAATGCTAACATTAGAAAGAGAAACTGAAATATCTAGTCTTTGCTAGCAAAGAGGCTAAACATTCTCATTATTCATAATTACAGATTGTAGATTCAGAAGCAGTCTTAGAAATCATCCATCTAATCGAATCTTATTTTCATTTTACAGATAAGGAAACTGAGGCCCTTGACAGGAGAAATTACTTATTCAAGGACACACTGATAGAGACAGAATCAGGATTTTAACTCGGGTCCTGTGACATGCTAAGCCATCCCCCTGCCATGGATCAGTACTGTGAGCCTGACTTAGCAGTCTATTCATACCTAAAACCCACAATATAATCTG
Organism: Pseudocheirus occidentalis; assembly: GCA_028646575.1. NCBI lineage: Eukaryota > Metazoa > Chordata > Mammalia > Diprotodontia > Pseudocheiridae > Pseudocheirus > Pseudocheirus occidentalis. The sequence goes on from CM053600.1 coordinate 30,001,989, forward strand.
TCCACTTTAGAGAAAAGAGAAAGGGGGGTGGAGGGGAGAAGGAGAGAAAAACCTCGGAGAGAGGAGAGAGCTCTTATTACTTGGCATCTTCTTTTCCTTCTTTTCCTAACTTAGCAACAGTATAAAGAACAGCCAATTGGAACGTGCTTCCTCTAGATAATGCATCATAACCGAGGTTACTATAGTGCATTGACCGAAAGTAACACCCTACTCAAGGCAGTGAGAAAAATCCCGGTCTGGGCATGCGGCGGGCAATCTGCTGCAGTGCACCTGATCACGAAATAACAGCCCTTTGACTAATTTCTCCCTCCAAAGGTTATCACAAAATTAAGAAGAAAATTCTACTTCTGATCATTCACAATTCAGATCTCTCAAAGAAGGAAATCTTTCAGACAGCCCACATCAGAGACACAAGCAAATATATGTCTTGTTTAAAACACAAGGTGCTTGAAAGCATTTGTAACCATATCCTAACAGAGAATTAGAAGATATTTATCTCTGAAATCCATTTAGACATTCTGACAAATCAAGAAGAAGAAAAAGAATCCCAGCCATTTCTTTCCTGCTTTTCAAACAAAGGAAAGCAGAACTATCACAAAGGCAAAGGTAATTTGAAGAAAATAAGAAAAAGGGCACGAGGAAAGGAGAAGGAATTTAGTAAAACAAGCTAGGAGGAAGTTTTCTGTTAGAAACCCCAGAGGTCAGAAAAGGAAAATAAAGACATATGTGAAGAACACAGATCTCCTAGGAGTTAGGAAGGATACTTCAAGAAGTTTAAATAAAGAGAAAATTTAGCTAAGTACCTGAGTTTTGTTCAATTTCTCCAAGTGGTAAATTATCTAGTAGGAATGTATTATTGTTTTTGTCTTTAAGAAGCATATGTTTAAATTTTTATTTATTTTATTTTTAAGTTATGGAATAAAACAAACATTTCCATAACAGTGTGTTTTAAAAAAAAATTGCTCACGAAATTGCAAATCTATTATGTACAACTTGCTATTCCTTTTAAATAAAGCTATCATGTAAATTTCTTTGTCTCATGTTTTTTTCCCTACTTCCCTGCCCTAGACATGTCATTTATAAATTAGACACAAATTTAGGATAATTGATGAATAAAGAAGCATTTATTAAGCATTTACTACATGACAGTCATTGTGCTAAGGTAACTCTTGCTCCAGTGTCTAAGAAATTTACCTTTAAAAGTGAAAAGACTACACATAAAGGAAAGCTGAAAGCTAGAGAGGAGTAGGCAAGAGGAAAGGTACTCAGGTGTGGACATGATTGGTTGTTGTTCATGCTCAAAGAATACTAAAAGGACATCACTATGTGGGAGTCAAGGTGTAGTGTGACCAACTGTGGCTGATCATACCAATATGAGCTCTACCACAGGTTGGGTACAAATGGTCCATACAAACATATTTAGTGGAGATGTTTTTAAATTTGTACATCTCACATTTCTTTTGAGCTACTATGATTCTGATTTGATCACAGAGCAGAGAACCTTCTTTGATGCAGGCACACCATGCTGGGCAGTCCTATGCCAGCGTCTCTCATGTCTTACAATCAATACCAAAGTTCTTCAGAGAAACCTTGAAAATGTACTTGCATTGCTTCTTCTGACCTCCACTGCACACTTACCTTGTGTGAGTCTCTCCATAAAATAGTTTTTTTAGACTAGTGAACAGTTGGCATTCAAGCAACATGACCAGCCCATTAGAGGTGTGCTCTCTGCACTAGAGTTTGAATGCTTAAGCATTCAGCTAGAGAAAAGACCTCAGTGTCCAGTACTTTATCTTGCCAGATGATCTTCAGAATCTTCTTAAGGGAAACCAGATGGAAGCAAGTCTATTTCCTGTCAAGGCACTGGCATGCTTTCTGGGTTTCACAGTCATACCACAATGAGATCAGAACAATAACTCTGTGGATCTTCAGTTTGGTAAGCACTCTAATACTTCTTCTCTCCCCACTTTCCTTCAGAGACTTCCAAATACTAAGCTAGATCTAGCAATGTGTGTGTCAACTTCATCATCTATGTGAACATCCTTGGAAAGCATACTGTCAATGTAAGTAAACATATTCAAAATATTCAAAAATTCTTCCATTTCCACAAATGGTTGGGGTGGCACTGGATGGTGGAGAACCTCTGCTTTCTTGGTGTTAATTGTAAGGCCAAAATTAGCACAAATAGCAAAGAATTGATCCATCTCAGCCTCAGAGGCTCCATCGAGTGCACAATCATCCATAAACAAAAAGTTGTATACCAACTTTTCCTCCCCTTTAGTCTTGGCTTGTAGCCTTTTCAAGTTAAATAATTTACTATTAGTGCAGGAGCTAACCTTGGTGCTGTTTTCATCCTCCTTGAAAGCATCTGACAATATTGCTGAATATCATGCTAAAAAGTATGGATGCAACCACACAGCCCTGCTTCACTCCATTGGTGATTGGGAAAGTACAAGAGCATCATCCATTGTTCAGAGCCCATGCAAGCATGCCGTCATGGAGCTGGCATATAATACTGATGGACTTAGTTCAGAATACAACCTGGTGAGAAACAAGGAGATTCCTGGCCTGGACACCCCCACTTAAATAGAAGTTCTGTGAGAAATCATTCAGTCAGAGAGAGGGGCCTAAGAGGCAGAGAGAACTTCCAACATGGGAATTCCACATTGAGTTGATCTTTCAGTAGAAAGAGGCTAATTACATTTTATTAGCATTTGGGCTTAAGGTTGTTTCACCTTTTTCCTAGTCCTAAGCATTCACCTCAAATAAAGGAAGTGGATATAATGTAACCTCAGAGAAGAAAGTAGGAGCCAAGTTTGTGGAAGTGATAGGGAGCCAGATTTCAGGTCAATATAAGCAAGAATTTTCTAACACTTAGAATCAATCCAAAATAGAAGGGTTTGTGTTATGACATAGTTGATTTTCAGTCACTTTCAAATAAAGCCTAGAGTGCCATTTCTCTAAGTCCCATAAGGGACCTTATACTGCAAGGATTCTTGCATTGGGGGGGAAGGTTACACTGATTGGTTTTCCAACTCAGCCTCTGATTCCAATCATGTCTCATTTGAAAACTGTCACAATCTTCTGAGTCGTATTGGTATGTAACAATTCAGAAGCCATGTTACTTACTCAATTGGGCATAGTAGTCAACTATCACCAGGTAAGAATTAAGAACCAAAAAAATATTATAGTACCTTTCTTTTAAGGCAATGACACCATGTTGTGTCAAAATAGGAGTATCATACTTTTTCAAACCACAATTAAAGCTTTTTTATTCAATTCCTTTCATTTAAGCATAGTAGTATGGATAATATAACATCATTAATATTAATTAGCAATATTAATAATCATAATAGATAGTATTAGTGCTTAGAGATTTGTAAAGCTCTTTACAAATACCATGTCATTTTATTGTCAAAATAACCTTTGGAGGTAGATGCTATCATTATCCCATTTTATAGAAGAGCAAACTCCAGCAGACAGAAGTTTAATGATTTGCAAAGGATCGTACAAGTGACATGAGGCTGAATTTGAAGTCAAGTCAGCCTGACTCTGAGTCCAACACCCTATTCACCGTGATACCCTCACAATCTGGGAGTTGGTAGAGCATATTTTGCCACTAACATACAAACTCTCTGGGAGGAATGCTCATTTTTATTCCTTAAATAGTCTCATCTCTTTATTCTAGAAGCAATTGCCTCCCTGAACAGATCTGGTAAATAATTTTGTTCCAATTTATAAATAAAAGAAGGAGCTTCATACTAAATACAATATCACCTGTCCTTCCGGTTTAAATGTGGTAAGTTTAGTTCTGTCATACTAGAAAAATGTTAAATGAAACTGCTGAGTATTAAATAAAGAGTCCTAGACTTAGAGTCTAAAGGGTCTTAGATGAAAAAGAATAGGGGAGAGAGAAGACTAAATAGATAGATATGTAGCTATATCTATAGCTATAGATACACCCCTCCCCCCCAAGTTAGATACTATAGGATAGGTTCAAAGAAGGAAGAATAGCAACTGAAATCACAGAAATTCAGAGGAGGCAAAAATATAAGAAAATAGAGTCAGCAGGAAAACCCATGACCTCAAATGTCTGTAAAGAAATGCTCAAAGATTAGGCCCTAATGAAAGGAGATAAAACTCATGACTGTGTTGTGACCAGACCATGTATGTCTGGTTGAATATGCTTTATTTAAAAGAATTGGTTAGGAGTGGGGAACCTGCAGCCAAAAGGTCACATGTGGCCTTCTATGTCCTTAAGTGTAGCCTTTTGACTGAATCCAAATTTTTTTTTTAATTTTTGCTGGGAGGAAGGCAAGACAACTGGGGTTGACTTGCTCAAGGTCACACAGCTAGTAAGTGTGTCAAGTGTCTAAGGTCAGATTTAAACTCAGGTCCTCCTGACTGTAGGGCTAGTGTTCTATTCACTGTGACACCTAGCTGCCTCTGAATCCAAATTTTTCAGAATAAGTCCTTTTAATTTATAAAATTGTAAAATTTGGTTTCAGTGAAAAGGCCACACATAAGGACCTAGGGGGACACATGTCACCTTAAGGCTGCAGGTTCTTCAACCCTGGCATAGGTAAAAGGGCTGGTGGGGATGAATTGCATATTAACAACGTGAGGAAATCCAGCAGAGGAAGAAAGAGTGATGGAGAATATTTAGGTGAAGGTCAGAGGAGATGGAAAAGGAAGTGATTTTATATCTTTCTTTCCAGGTCACCTGGACAGAAAGGAGAAATAGATGAATATTTAAAAATTGGACATGAATTCAGTAAAGGGGGAGAGATTTGATCTACGGATTCCCCTCTTCACTCCCCTCTCTACTCTTCCACCATCAAAAGCAGACAAGCTAATAATTTCATCAATTGCCTTAATGATAAATTAGTCCTTCAAAACTTGGCAGAAACAGAAAGAAGAAATTCCATTTGGGATCTGATTCTCACTAATAGTTTGATGGAGTAAAAATGATAGGAAAGTGGGGTACGGAAGGGAGAAAACTATTTTTTAATTTAAAAAAATGTTAAGTGATGGGAGAAGAAGGAGGAAATGATTGCTTCTTCTTAGAGCAGCGGGTCTTAACCTGTGGGTCGCGACCCCTTAGAGGGTCAAAGGACCCTTTCACAGGGGTTGCCTAAGACCGTCGGAAAACACATATTTCTGATGGTCTTAAGGACCGAGACACCACCCTTCTATCCTTCTCCAGGCAGGTCCGCCCACCTGCAGATACACCCACATACAAGTATTAAAGGGTCACAGCACTAGGAAGGTTGAGAACCGCTGTCTTAGACTTTGTTACAGAGGAAGAGGGAAAATCTGAACAGTGCAATGATATACTAAAGCAACATCAAAGGGTTCAAATAAAGGTAGGTGAAATGGGGGCGGAGCCGAGATGGCGGCGCAGAAGCAGCGAAGCTTCTCAGCTCACACACAGCCACTTTAAATGCCCATAAAATATGACTCTAAACGGATTTTAGGGCTCCAAGACTCACAAAAATAGAGAAAACACACGTCTAGCTGAAGACGGCTCAGCAGGTGGGGCTCATCACAACAGGCCGGGAACTGAGGCCAACCCAGCCTGAAACCGGCCTGGCCTCAGGGTGGTCAGGAGGAGCCCCAGCCGGAGTCCTCAGGAGAGGGGATCGGAGGCAGCTGTGGCAATTTCCACATTTATCAATCGAGGAAAAATAAGGAACAAGAGAAAGGTCAGCGGGATTCAGCTAAATTTGGGGGAGAAAAGGGGTCTGGCTGAACTGCCCCCAGGGCAAGGGGCAGTTTCTAAGCAGCAGTTTCTGAGCGGCAGAAATGGCTACAAGTGGTGGCCACCTCTACCAGGCTGCTTCAGAGCTGCTTCCCAGCCTGCAGATTGCAGGAGGGCCAAGGTGACTGATCAGAGGCCAAGTCCTCCTGTGTTGAGTGGCCCGGATCCAGATAGTGGTCTCGGGTGGTGGTCCTGGGGTGTGCTTTCAGCAAGCCAAAGCTGGTGGGGGCTGCACCACCCACCTAATAGCTCCAGCAGCTGTGAAAACCTCAGCAATGTGGGACAGAGCTTTCCCCTCTAGAAACAGAGTTCCACAGAGCTAAAAAATCAAGCAAGCAATTAATTGACTGGCCAATATGAGTAGGAAAAGGAAGCAAAATAAGAACAGTAACCAAACACTAGAATCCTTTTTTGGGGACAAAAAGAATCAAAGCATGGAATGGGAGGAAGACAACACAGTCAGAACTCCCACACCAAATGCTTACAAGAAACATGAAGATTGCCAACAAGCCATAGATTGGCTTAAAAAGGACTTTGAAAACCAAATAAGAGAAGTGGAGGACAAATTGGGAAGAGAAATGAGAATGATGCAAGAAAATCTTGAAAAGAGAGTCAACAACCTGAATGAAGAAAACAACACCTTGAAGAACACATTAACTCAAATGGCAAAAGAGGCCCAAAAACCCAATGAGGAGAAGAATGCCTTAAAAAGTTGAATTTGCCAGATGGAAAAAGAATCTCAAAAGCATTCTGAAGAGAATGATTCCTTCAGAATTAGAGTGGAGAAAATGGAAGCAAATGACTTTATAAGAAATCAAGATACTATTAAACAGATACCTGGAATATGATATTTGGGAGATCAAGGGATCTAGGATTAAAACCAAGAATCACCTACCCAGCAAAATTGAGTATAATGTTCCAGGGGAAAATAAGGTCATTCAGTGAGATGGGGGACTTTCAAACATTCTTGATGAAGAAACCAGAATTGAAAAGAAAATTTGACATTCAAACACAAGAAGCATGAGAAGGTAAACATGGGAAAGAAATCATAAGGAACTTATCAAAGTTGAACTATTTACATGCCAATATGGAAAAATGATAATTGTAACTTATGAGGATAGGTGAAGGGAATACAAATGTATATATTATATATATATATATATATAATATACACACATATATAACATATATATACATCTGTACATATACATATCTATATATACCTATACATACGTCTGTATAGGAGGGTATATATGCATATGAATACATATATGAGCATGTGTGTATATGTGTACATAGAGGGTACAGCATCAATTGAATACAAAGGGACGATACTTTAAAAGGTGAAATTCTGAGGTGGTAGAAGAATAAAAAGTCCAGAATATCAAGGCAATTAATGAAAATAAATGTTAGGGAAGGTAGCCTATCCGTACAAGATTTTAATCTCTATTATAAAGCAGCAGTCCTCAAAACTGCCTGGTACTGGCTAAGGAATAGAGTAGTGGATCAATGTAATAGATTGGGTACAAAAGACTCAGTAGCCAATGACTATAATAATATACTGTTTGATATCCCCAAAGACCCAAGTTTCTGGGTTAAGAATTCACTATTTGACAAAAAATGCTGGGAAAATTGGAATATAGTATGACAGAAAATGGGCATAGACCATTATCTAACACCATACACCAAAGTCAAGTCTAAATGGGTGCATGATCTAGGCATAAAGGCTGATATTGTAAATAATCTGGGGAAGCAAGGAATAGTTTACCTGTCAGATTTATGGAGTAGGGAAGACTTTATGACCAAAGAAAAGTTGGAGAACATTATAAAATGCAAAATGGATAATCTTGATTACATTAAATTGAAATATTTTTGTACAAACAAAGCCAATGTAATGAAGATTAAGTGGGAAGTTGGAAATTGGGAAAGAATATTTACAATATTGTGATAAAGGCCTCATTTCAAAAATATACAGGGAATTAGGTAAAATTTACAAGAATACAAATCATTCTCCAATTGATAAATGGTCAAAGGATACGAACAGGCAATTTACAGAGGTAGAAATCAAAGAAATCTTTAAGCATATAGAAAAATGCTCTAAATCACTATTGATTCAGGAAATGCAAATCAAAACAACTTTGAGGTACCACATCTCACCAGTTAGATTGGCTAAGATGACAAAACAGGAAAATGACAACTGCTGGAGAGGATGTGGAAAAATTGGAATTCTAATGCACTGTTGGTGGAGCTGTGAACTGATACAACCATTCTGGAGGGCAATCTGGAACCATGCCAAAGGGCTATAAATAATTGCATACCCTTTGACTCAGTAATACCATTTTTGGGGTTGTATCCCCAAAGAGATCATAGAAGTGGGAAAAGGACTCATATGTACAAAAATATTTACTGCAGCTCTCTTTGTGGTGGAAAAAAACTGGAAATTTAGGGGATGCTCATCATTTGGGGAATGGCTGAACAAGTTATTGTATATGAATGTAATGGAATACTATTGTGCTATAAGAAATGGGAAGGAGATGGACTTCATAATTACCTGGAGAGGCTTAAACAAATTGATGCTAAGTGAGAAGAGCAGAATAAGGAAAAATTTATACATAATAACAGACACATCATATCTGTGATGACCAACCTTGATAAACTGGACTCTTCTCAGCAACGCACACTTAAAAGACAACCCTACAAGTCTCAGGATGGAAGGAGATATCTACATTCAGAGAAAGATCTAGAAATACCAGAGTTTAAATGGAGACTGAAGCAATACATGCTATCGTTCCTTTCTATGTTTGGTTTTGTTTCTTTTTTCCCATTGTTTACTCCACTGGTTACAATGCTTTTATACAACCAGACTAATGTCCAATGTGAAAGAGTTTGCAGATTCTATACATGATTTCACCCCACCATGGGGGGGGGTAGGGGGCAAGGAAGAGGAGAAAATCTGAAACTCAAGTGATTCTGGAACTGAATCTTGTAAACCAAAAGTAAACAAACAAGTCAATAAAAAGAAAAAAAGAAAAGAAATTCTGAGGTGGGAGAGGACTAGAATGAGAGGAGACAGGAGAGACAAAATGGGGTTAATCATCCCATATTGAAGAGACAAGGTTTAACTGTTACAACGTTACTTTCATTTACTCTCATTGAATTTGGCTTAGAGAAGGAATGACATAAACTCTAAACTGGGTATCTTGCCACACAGGAAAGTAGAAGGGATGGGGATGAGAAGTGGGATGACAGGGCAGGGTCAGGGGGAGGGTTGCTGGAAGCACACACTTCAGTAAAGGGACAGTGACAGGGTAGAGAATAGAACAAGGGGGGGATAGGAAGGAGGGACATATGTTCACTATGGAGATTTTCTGCGTAATTACACATGTACAGCCTGTATTGAATTGCTAGTCCTTCCAGTGGGGGTGGGTGATGAGGGAGGAACCAAAAGAATCTAGAACTTAAAGTTCTACAATCAAATGTAAAAATATATATATGTATTATTATTATTATTATTATTATTAAACTACATGCAACTGGGAATTAAGATATACGGGCACTGGGGTAGGGAGACCCACCCTGCCCTACCAGAAAGTTAGAGTGGTGTTGGAGGAGGACATAAAAGAGAGCAGACTGGGGGAGAGGCTTTACAGTGGGATTGCTGTTTTGAGGTTGGGGGTAGAGGAAAGAAGGGGAGAAAATTTATAACTCAAAATCTCATGGAAATGAATGATATAAACAAGAAAATCAATCAAATAATTTTTTTAAAAAGAGGTAAGTAAAATCCCATGGAGTAAAATGCTTCAGGAAAATTAGCCAGGAAGGTTGAGGAATATTCAAGAAAAGAATTCTAAAGAGACAATTTCAGTGAGAAGAAAAATTGAGATTTGTTAGCAGAGACAGACAGGGAATTCACCAACCAATTTGGATTTTAAAAGGAAACACACAAAAGAAGAGAGAGAAGACAAATAATAGAGAATGGATATAAGAATTTGCCATAGTTCTGTAAAAGTAGTATAAAGAATGCTGCAATTCATAATCAGCTGAGGCTGGTGAAGAAAGTTATAAAAAATAATATACTCTATATTAGAAGAAAAGAGAAGATCGAAAAAGGGGCCAGGACCTTTGCTTAGAGTTGGTGAGACTCTGATAAAAGAGGGAAAGCTGTTTAATTAATATTTTATTTATTTTCTCTGCAAGGAAGAATTATCTTTATAGGATATTATCTTTACAGGATTAACAGGAAGCTAATAAGTAAGACAATGGGTAATAAGGTAATAAATAAGAGACAGGTAAGTAAGGAGATAATAAGAGAATACCTACCTACCTTGATAAATTGAAAATCACTTAGTCTAGGGGGCAGATGGGTGATGCAGTAGATAGAGCCTTCGGACTAAAGTCAGGAAAACTTCTGTTCCTGAGTTAAATCTGGCCTCAGACTTACTAGCTTTGTGATCCTGGGCAGATCATTTAACCCTATTTACTTCAGTTTCCTCATCTGTAAAATGAGTTGGAGATGGAAAATAAAACACTTCAGTATCTTTGCCAAGAAAACCCAAAAATGTGGCCATGAAGAGTCAGAAACAACTAAACAACAGTCCAAATGTTCTTCATTCTCAGGTTCTGAATGAACTAGAAGATGTGTGTTAAAGAGTGCTCAGTGATACTAGAGAGAAAGAAAAGAGCAAATGTCACATTTTTAAAAAAATAGGAGGATAAGGTCTACAAACCATACTATCATGAGCTTTACTTCAGGTCCTGGGAGGAATTCTAGAATGTGTCTTTAAAATATCTGAACAGGATAGCTAACACATTTGATGACAGTTAGGATCCAAATGGATCTTGAGAATCTAATAAGATGAAATTCAATAGGGATAAATGCAAAGTAACACTTAGGTATTAAAAACAAAACAACTTCATGATTATAAAACGTGAGAGGCACGATTAAAAAGCAGTTCTGAAAAAAAGATCTCCCAATTTCAAGTTCAATATGAAATATCAGTGTGATGGAGTAGCCCTCAATGGGCTAAGCCTGACTTAACCTAGACCCTTGTAATTTAGGCCTGATAACAGAAAGAAATGAGTAGTTCACAGGTCATTTAACAGTTAACAAAAGAGATTTGCATAATAAAGGAAGGACAATCAACAAGGATACTTGGTGAGGATGTAACATTAATTCAGGCAAGGGCACACAGCTTCCTTTGTTAGTCATGCCGTGGTTCCATAATCAGAAACCTCAGAGAGGGACCTGGAGCTCCCAGTGGCCTTTCTTACTCAGGCAAACAGGAAACCCTATCAACAACCTGAGCCAGCCTCCTGAGCCAATTATCTCTGAAGATGAGTTTCAGTACCTCTTGAAGAAAAATAGTAGCATAACCTGATTGGGTTGGGGCCTCAGAAAAAGCTAGCCATCCTCTTATCACACAGCTAAAAAAAGCTAACACAACCTTGGGCTACATTAAGAACATCATAGCTTCAAGGAGTAGGGTGGTAATAGCTACATACTACTATGTCTTCATTATACCTTATATAGAATTTCAGGTTCTATTCTGGGCACCATGGTATAAGAAAGACATTGAAAACTTTCAGATAGTTTCCAAAGGAGGGCAATCAGGATGGTAAAGAACCCTGAGTCCATGATATATGAATACTAGTTGAAGGAATTGAGTTTATTTATCTTGGAGAAGCGAAGACAAAAGGATGATTGTCTTCACATAACTGAAGGGATCATCTCACACCTATCAGAAATTGCAAATTCTTGAGGGCATGAGGAAAAATAGATACACTAATAAATTACTGGTAGAGTAGTGAATTGGCCTACCATTATAGAGAACAATATGGAACTAAACCCAAAGGGTTATAAAACTATGCATACACTTTGACCCACCAATATCACAAGCAGGTCTGTATCCCAAAGAGATCAAAGAAAAAGGAATATTTATAGCAGCTCTTTTTGTGGTCGCAAAGAATTAGAAATTGAGGGGATACTCATTAATGGAGGATTGTTTGAAGAAGTATGATTACGATGGAGTACTCTTGTGCTTTAAGAAATGATAAAGGGGGCGGTTTCAGAAGAACATGGCAAAAACAAACAAACCATGAACTGATGCAAAGTGAAGTAAGAACTGGAGATGTCAAAATCTGACATGAGTACTAGTGCCATGAAATACTCAGGTCCATTCAGGAGTGATGCAGAAGACATGACGTTTATTGTAAAGATGGGTATAAGTACATAAGGCCAGGGATGGTTTTGGGCAAGACTGATGAGAGTTGTCTGCCAGAAGCTGTCCATCCTTACAGGATACAGGATCACCCCCATCATCTCCTTGGGCAGAATCAGGTAAGCTCCCCATCCCACTAGCAAGTCAACCTTAGTGACCAGGCTGACTGTTCTGCTCTGGCTAAGATTGGCTGACCAGTGGGACTTTTTTAATGCAGTTTTTGAAAAGGTGTAGTTATGTGCAAGGGGAGGGATTGGAACTTTATCTGAGGTACACACAAGGTGAGTTCAGACAGTGCCTTGGCACCCCTTAAGCTTGTCTATATGAAACATATACCTAGAGGGTGGAACCAGGGGTGTGACTATGAAACTTCTATGCTTCTTTATATTAAGAAAGGAGTTATTTTGCTAAGGTTGGGGGGCACATACCTTGCAATTACATTAATGTATAACATGGGGGCTTTAGGACTTTAATTAACAACTGTTTTTTGTGACAGGGAATCATCACATAGATCATTGTGCATAGTGACAGCAATGATGTAAAGGTAATCAACTATTAAAGATTTTTCTAATCTAATCAATACATTGATGCAAAGTATTTCTAAAGGACTAATGATGAAAAAATATTATCAACCCCAGAGAGAGAACTGATGAACTCGAGGAGCAAATTGAAGTATAATTTTCTCACTTTTTAATTTCTCTTGCTTTTTCTGGAATAGGCAAATATGGAAATATGTTTTGCATAATTTGACACATATAATTGATATCATATTGCTTGCCTTCTTGATAGGTGAGGAAGGGACATAATTTGGAATTCAAAATTTAAAAAGAAAGGAATGTTTAAAATAAATAAAAAATAAATGGAAATATTAACTTTAAAAAATATAACCAAAGGGCTGTCCTATGGAAAAGGGATGGGATTTGTTTTGTTTAGTCCCAGAGGGCAGAACCAAAAGCCAGAGGTGAAAATCACATAGCAGCCAATATTAGCTCAACATCAGGGAAAATTTCCTAACAATTACAGTTGTCCAAAAGCAGGATGAAATGCCAAGAGCAGCGGTGGTAGTGGTGGTGATGGTGGTAGTGGATGTTCACCCTCTTTGGAGGTCTTCAAGCAGAGTTTAAATGACCACTCATCAAGTATGTTATAGGGGGATTCCCTTATGTAAGGGTTGGTCTAGAGAGCAGTTGAGATCCCTTTCACATCTCAAATTCTGTGATTCTTCTGAGTCAGAAAATTTGAGCTTGAATCCTGCTCTAGGCACTTACTAGCTATGTGATTCGGACCAAGTCACTTAATTTCTCTGTGTCTGTTTTCCCTTAATTGTAAAATGGGCAGATTCAAGAGCATCTACGGTCCCATTCAGCTCTAAATCTATGATTCTATTAATATAGGCTATTTTGTCATTTTACTGCAGATCCAAGTATACTTCTACCAGAAGGTTCAAAAGCATTCAGAAGATGTTCCATCTTTCCAAATCTGTGAAAAATCAAGCAAATCTTCAGGTACATGTTCTGAATGGTCTCTTCTACTTTAAAAAAAAAGAGTTCTAACTGAATAGGTTGGGATTAAGTGGTTATTATATAAATATATGAGAGATGGCCCCAAATGAAGATATTGAATGGCATGACCAATAATACAATTAGACTTTTTTGAGCAATAATATTCCTCTCCCAAATCTCACCATTATATTCCCCCAGAATTCTGAAAGGTAGTTCATTCATTAAGTCAACCATGATCCTTTTCAAGCTTCTGAAGCAATTTCATTCTGAAAAATTAGCTTACCCCATGACCAGTATTAACAAATTTGAGATACAAATTAATAAAGGCAAATTATCACACAGAATGTCATGATTCTGTTGAGTAATATACAGTTCTATAGAAATCCTTTTAAAAAATTGGAATCAAGGTTCCTAGGTTCATAGAAACTTCTCAAAGGGCTTGGATTTAATTTCTTCCTAATTTTCTTGACTGATTAAAAACTAAAATAGTGCTTGCTGGGGAATGATCTTGTAAGGAAAAGCACAGAATGAATGAAATGAGGAATCAGTAGAAAGCAGCTAGAAATGGGCAAGAATATGAAATTTGGTTTGATTTGCCACAAGCCCTGAAGTTTGATTTTCCTGATGAAAATTCCCACCCAAAAGGCTTTGATGAGCTCATAATGAATTTGGGTAGAAGGCAAACTTCTTTTCTTGAGGTTCCCAAAAGATATTTGTTAATAAACTGTACTCATTTTCACCAGCCTGTTATTATAAGGCTAGTTGTTATCCCATTACTACTAGGCTGGTTAATATTTCTCTTTTGTCTTGTTAGGGAGGTGAAAAGAAAGTAACTTTGAGAAAGAGACACAAAAACAACTTTACAAATAAAGTACAATTACTAAATATAATCTAACAATATGTGACCTAGCATTTAATCCCTCTATTGGGAGGGGGGAGGTAATAATGCTGCTAAAATACTGAATTGCAGGATTTTACAATTTTTTACATCTTAAAATGATAAATTGATTGAAGATTACATACACACATACCACTTGGACTATCCTACTTCATTAGTTTGGTTCTCAACCTAAATATTACAACAATGTAGTCTCAATAAATGTATTCTATTTCTAAAAATAATGCCACTTGCTTAGAGGATAGCAATGCCATCATACCAGATGCATATCATAGGCAGATAGACACTGAGGGTATTTATTCTTTATAGTAAACTCAAGCTCCCTCTTCCATTGTCCACCTAACTAAATGAATGAAAAAAAGTTGCTTTACAGCTGTTAACCTGAGAGTTAACTTAAAAAATAATTAAAAGCTCAGTGAGACAGTATTTGACACATAGAAGGTACTTAATAAATGTCTTCTGACTAAGAGATGCAGTGTCTATATATGTTATCAATATGTCTTTCCTGTAAGACAACATAGCTAAGAATGTCAAAACTTGCCAAAAAGAGACTTTGTACAATACTTCCAAGATTTTTAATTGAATAAATAAATCCTTACAATTTTGGAAGAGATTTTAAAACAATGTAAATATTAAAAACAAATTTTAAAGTTAAAATTTTCAAAAAACAGAGTTGGAAAAAAAACCAACCTTCTGTTTGTGAACTGAAATGACAGTACACTCTTTCAAATGATTTAGTCCCATCAGCTTATCCTACATGAGTTAATTCCTTGTGGGAAAGTAATTACTACATGAAAAGTATGTGAAGGTGTCCTTAGGGATTGTTTTTTCTCTTGAGTATAATTCCTTTCAGAATTATGTTCTCTACTGGGAATCCATTACATGATCTAGGTTTCTCTCTAAAGAGATCATTAATCATATGAAAAAAGTATAAATGCAATTGAAAAAGCAATATGCCTCTAAGCTTTTGTGTATTTGAATTCAAGAGTTTAACAGAGTTGATCCTTGGACCTTTCCTCCCCACAAAACAATACCTTCTATAAACAAATTTTTCTTTGAAATATTTCAAAGCCCTTGGTTCTTTGAATGATTTTTATAGTAGTTATGGCAATTTTCTTTGCCGAGTTCTTACTAATTGGGATCACTACCAAAGAGATAGATGTTAGGTGAAACAATACCAATGACCTCCTGATATTTTCAATAGCATCCAAGGAATTTTGCAGCTGAAAGAATAAGGGAATGAAAGTCACAAAGACTGGAATCTAAGTTGCAACTCTGCCACAGATTAACTGTGTGACTTTGGACAGGTCACTTTATCTCTGTGTCTGGGTCTTATATGTGAAGTGAGGAAGTTTGACTAAATGATTTTTATGGGCTCTTCCAACACTAAAATTTGATGATTTTTCTATGACGTTGTGGTCATAGTGTTTTATAGTCAGGCTCTAATGTAAAGTCCTGAACACCACCAGTATATTTAATATGCTGAAAGTTTGTAAAGGTAGTCCCTAACCCAAGTTGTCCACTTTAAGCTACACTGAGAGAATGCTTAATTGAAAATATACTACAATGAGAAAATAAAAATGCATAAGCTCTACTGATGAGAAACACCTCATCATAAGCATTCACTCAGTTAAAAAAAAAAAAAAAGCTCAAAACTTTTCTTACTGCTGCCACAGAATCAAATAAGGGAGCAGAGCTCCAAAATCTATCAAAAATCTAACTAGCTCCAAAAATCTATCAAAAGTAAACCTGACAGTGTCAAGACCTTAGGGGGAACCTTAACTCTAGATTCTCTGTAACTATCATAAAATAGGGTAAGCTTCTTGCTTCTCTGATAACTATTTTGACATAGCTGCTGAAATATGTCACATGGGGCTCTGAACTGATTAAGATAACCTCTTGTTTTCTCTGACTTCAAAGACATTTTGTTAACATGTCCATTTTCTACTTTTCCTAACTCCCTAGAACATCTTACACACACACACACACACACACACACACACACACACACACACACAGCCATAAGGAACAAAGGATTTGAATCAAAAGGATCATTTAGAGAAAGGCAAAGTCAAATAAAATAGAAATATCCCTGGCTTTAGGGTCAGAGAAATTAGATTCAAAATCTGTCTCTGTCATTGTCCTAGGACACCCAGATAACTTTCTTAACCTCTCCTTTCTTGGAGGTCGTGAAAGAGCTGAAAAACCCATTCACTTTTCATAGTTGACCTTGTGTGACCTTGAAAAGTCACATAACCCTTTTGGGTCTTGTTTCTTCATCAGTAAAATGAGTGATTTTCCTATCCAGATCTTACTCTATGAATCTGTGATTCTAGAAAGCTGAGAGGACATGACAAAATCAAACTGTCTTCTTCAAATTCGGCGTTTTGTCCTCTATGCCATACTCCTCTAATAGTGGTAGGAACAAGATTGAGTGAAGAAGAGGACTCCAATAGAGTAGGCTAAGAAACTGAAGGAAGAAAGCTTCACTTTTAGCTTCAGGTGGAGTCTGGGTATAATATAGGGTACATGGCATCTAAGACTAGAACTGAAAAGGAAAAATTAAAAAGGCAAACTGTGTAGAATGAGCAGTCTTGAGGGTTTCTCCAAATTATAGTCAGTTACTGATTAGATTAAAATGCAAGTACTTGTAAAAAGTTTAATGACTAATATTAAAATTCATTTAAAAAAATTAACATGCCCAATAGGAAATTAGATTCCAAATGAGATTCTGCCCACAGTTTTTAAATGTTAATACTTCTAGGTTGGAGATTACATTCATTTTTATTTTAGTTAGGGAGAGTACAAGTTAATTCTCCATTCATTAATAGCTTTATTTTGTAATTTACTGATATAAAAATTACATTTTGACATTACTTCCAAATTCTCTTACAAAGTATACTTTCCCCAAAATGATTAGTTTGTTGATAACTATGTTTATTGCATATGGCACTGATAACTTAGAACCCCACAGAACAAATCCCCTTAATGAAAGGATTTGTTCTGTAAAACTTGGACTGAGTCAAAAGACCACACCCAAGGACCTAGAAGGCCACATGTGGCCTCAAGGTCTCAGGTTCTCCATCCCTGATCTAGGCCAAAGGTCTAATGGTCTATTTTAAATATGACATAGAACCAAGCATAGCAAAAGCCTCCTGTCATTTCCAGTGGACTTTTCAATCATCTTTCTTCCTCTCAAATAAAATCCTTCATTCAAATTAAAGAGAAAAAAACTGTAACTTAATGTGAAAATTTAACAAACTCAAACAAATAGTCACAATCTTAGGCCTAAATATAAAAGAACTCCTTTCTTTAAAAAAAAAATAGGTTTTTATCATTTACAAGTATAAATGTTAGATAAAGATTCTATCAAGTAGACATTAAAAATACATAGCTCTTCTCCTGGTCATAGAATTTCAAAGTTGAAGTAAGGTTAGCAGTTTTCTAGTCCAACTCATATCCAAAAAGGAAACTTTCTATAGCAAGTTTATCCAACAAGACTAATTACATAATCAAAAACC
Source organism: Pseudocheirus occidentalis (assembly GCA_028646575.1). Lineage (NCBI taxonomy): Eukaryota > Metazoa > Chordata > Mammalia > Diprotodontia > Pseudocheiridae > Pseudocheirus > Pseudocheirus occidentalis. The sequence continues at coordinate 30,019,889 of CM053600.1, forward strand.
TCTAACTGCCAAATCCAATGGCCTTTTCTCAATGCTTATTCCCCACAAACTTTCTGCAATATATGAAGCTACTGACTTTTATTTCCTTCTTAATATACTCCACTTTCATGGTTTCTTTGACACTACTATCTCCTGGGTTCTTCTCTTATTTATGAACATTCCTCAGCACCCTTTGCTGGTTGTTCTTTCTTTTCTTCCCCTGAAGATTCAGTCCTTTGACCTGCTCCCCTATATCTCTAACTTCTTTTTTTTGTTTTGTTTTTTGGAGGGGGAAGGTAGGACAATTGGAGTTAAGTGACTTGCTCAAGGTCACGTGGCTAGTAAGTGTTAAGTGTCTGAGGCCAGATGGAACTCGCATCCTCCTGACTCCAGGGTTCTATTCACCTAGCCTCCCCTTATCTCTCTTCTAATATCTATCGCCATCATTTAAATACATAACAAATATAATAGATAAAATTAAATGCTAGCTATTATTAATATCATTTTATTATCTCTTTGAAGGGGAAAAGGAGAAGAAAATATCTACCATGTATCTATATAGTATCTACCATGAATCAGGCTTTGTGCTAAACTCTTTACAAAAATTACCTCATTTGATTCTCCCAACAACCTGGCAAATTAGGTACTATTATTACTCTCATTTTTCAGTTGAGAAAACTGAGGCAGACAGTGGTTAAGAGACTGGGGCCAGGGTCATACAGCTAGAAGTGTCTGAGGCTGGATTTGAATTCAGGTCTTCCTGATTCTGGTGTTAGCTCTAAGTAGTGTTCATTCCTCAACTTAGCTCAGGTGATTTCTAAATCGGCATAAACAGCTAAAACCTCCACTCAATTGCAGTTCAGAAGAATAACTCCACTTGGATGTTCACTGCTCTCTAATACTCAAAGTGCTCAAAATGAAAAGCATAATGTGCCCCTCCCCAGATACATACACACTCACTTATTTACCAAAATAAATTATTTTGATAGTATTACCATCTTCCCTGTTATGCAATATTAAAACCTCAGTCATCTTTGAGTTTTCTTTTTCCTTCACCCACGATACCCATTCAGTTGCAAAATCCGATAGATTCTACTTCCAAAATATTTTTCACATTCCTCTCCACTCACATAGCCACCACCCAATTGCACAGATCTTCATTCTCTCAATTTTTAACTGTTATTTTTCACACTGCTGCCAAAATGACTTTCCTAATGCACAGTTTTGGCCATTTTGCCTTCTATTCAAAGAATAATTAATCCATAGGAAAAAAATTAAAAATTCTTAGCCTGTCATCAAGGCCCTTCATAATCTGTTTTCAATTTACTTTTCTAATCTTATTTCACACTATTCCCCTTCAAGCATTCTTGATACCTGTTTAATCAGACTAATAGTTGCTCCCCCAATATTAGTGTATTCTTTTATTCTTTCTTTCTTTATTACTTTATTCTCCCCCAATATTAGTACTTAGGACACTCATGCTTAGGACAGGTTCCTTCCACCACCTACACATCTCTATTTCTCTTCTAGCCCAGATCAGGTAGCATCTCCTTCATGAAGCATTTCCTAATTTCCCCATTCTTCTCCTCAGTCAGCTGAAATTGATCTGTTCTTCCACAAATCCTCAAAACACTGTACTGGGATCTCTTTCCATTTCTCTTATCACATTTTCCCTTGTGTGTTGTCCTCCTTAAAAACCTTAGTAAACTCCTTAAGAGCAGAGCTCACATTATTTTTCATCTTTGCATTTTTTGTGCATTGCTTTGAAGCAAGTATTACTTTTAAAGAAGTTCAAATTCCTCAAATGCAAAAGTCCTACAAAAGTCAGTTCTGTCCTGCTTCATGAGACAGGACAAACTACATGATGTTAATAGAAAATAAAAGCTTAATAATTGTCTCTTCTCAAAAAGGAAAGAACAGATGCTGAGATTAGAACTAAGTTGCTTACTCTTTTTTTAAAATCTTTTTGGAGGGGGGAAGAAAGAGCAATTGGAGTTAAGTGATTTGCCCAAGGTCACACAGTTAGTTTTGTGTTAAGTGTTTGAGGCCACATTTGAACTCATGTCCTCCTGACTCCAGGGCTGGTGCTCTATTCACTGTGCCACCTAACTGCCCCAATAAGTTGCTTTCTTAATGAAAAATAATTTTCCCCTGGTGTCTTAATCACTTTTTTTTTCTTTATAGAAATTACTAGTAAAGATTCCTGTACAACATTCTGCTACATGTATTCTAACTTACTCTTGATTAGTTTTCTCTTATCCAGAGGAAGGAGTATCTTATGGGAAGTTTATCAAGAAAGCTACATTTAGCAAGACATATAGGAAAATAAAAACCAGCAGCCCAAAGAGGTCAGGGTGGAGAAAATAAAATATTTATCCAAGAATATATTTACATCATGAATCTGGAGATAAGAAATGAGGAAGAGATAGGAGTAACCACATTCCTGAGAGGATTGAAAATTTGCATCAGTTATTGATTCCCTTCAAACAGACTTCCATAAGTCTATGCACAATCCAACTTCTCAAAGACAAGCAAGTGTCTACACTCTTTATTTCTTTGGTTGCTAAGCATATGATTCAATTTAATTCATGAATAGCCTTCTGACATGAAATAGTAAAGAACTTTTTAAAAGATCTCTGTCATAAACAAGTGGTTAGTAGAGGTTACTGTTTTAAAAAGTTAAAATAAATTTTCTTTGCTTTCTATCTGATATTAAAAGTTTTAGAAGTTAATTTTAAATAAAAAGGCAGTCATAAAATATATGTATAAATGTCTTTTAACCTGATTCAGTCACATTAAGAAAAGAAATTTATAATTCAAATTTTTATAAATCAAAAAGTTTATCACTTCTTAATAAAAATGTAAAAAAATTCTTCAAATATATTTTGAAGGTTTTTTGCCATTTTGGTGGGAGTTTTTACATTTATATTTCTTTAGCTTGAATCAAAATCCCCAGTTTTCATAATTAATATTTCTTTCATGTACACCTAAAACACATATAATCAAATCTCACATATCTGAGTATATTTTGGTGAAGACAAAATTCAAATTTGAATAGTAAAGGCGAGTGAAATCTTTGACAAACGGAGTTTTTTTCTTTAATCTATAGACTGAAATTACTCTTTTAAAACTAAGTGGATAATATATTAAGAAATTGCTGACCTGAAGAAGAAAATAAAGGTGTATATCTTCAGATGTTAAAGAACTACCTGTCATTTCTCAGAAAGTAAAACTGTGTAAAAACATTAGACCCCAGAAGAAGTCTAATAAAGGATGAATGACGACCTTAAAATGGCAAAGATTTCTTTTTCATATTACTTGACTATGACCAAAGGTTGAAGACACTCTTGTCCTTAATTTCCCAAGGTTGGAACACTTCACAATAACATAACATAGAATCAGACCTGTTAGAACTTTGTATTATATACTTCTACCTTCTTGTTTTACCCATTAGATAGCAACACACTGAGACAGGCAATGACATATTCAACAGATATGCTTAACAACTACAGTTCCATGCTTTTCTCACTATGCTCTGCCTGCCCTATTGCTTTTTACTCAGTTTCAAAACATAAGCTTGCCTTACCTTTCTTCCTCCACCATGGTCCTTCTGGGACAGAATAGGAAAGGTCCTTAAATTCAATGTTCACTGCTGCCCTCCTAGGCAAGGAGGAAAAACGCTGTGCTTCAGTCAGACTGTTGTCCACCTTTTTCATGTGTCCATTCAGTAGGTCAGTCTCTGTACTGTCCATACTATTTGAAACCACCTCATCCACTGAGACACACACTGACTTTGGTTCTGTTACACCTGGAGAATAACTGCTGGCATTCTAAGGAGGAAAAAGGAGGCGATAAGATCTTGTAAGTTACATAAATGAAAGCAGAATTTTTGTCATTAGCAAATACCAAGATCAAGAAAATCCTGATAGAAATGGTATCCTATTATAAACAATAGTGTGTCTGCTTTTCTTTTAAAAGCTCTTAAACTATTTTTTTCTAAAATTTTTAGATTATTTTTAAAAAATGAAATGTGAAAATGTAGAATTGCCAAAAATGTTACCAGGGATCATGAAATAAAGTCACATTGTGACAAACCATTTTCTTTGAAATATAAAACAATGGCCATCATCTTGAAAAATATTTATTGCCTAAATGAAGTGATAGCAAGGCAAATAAAGCAAATATAATTGCAACCTAAAGAACATTTCAATTAGTTCTTTTCTTTCCTTTCACACAGTCTTTCATTCAGTTTCTTAATAATGATCATATTGTACTTTGTGTTCCTCCCTTATCCCATTTTATCTTCACAACACTCCTTTCTCTCTACAGATGAGGAAACTAAGGCACAGAAAGGCTTGAAATCACACAGTTACTTTAGTGTTCGATCCATGGATTAAATCATTTGTTGTTGGTGGTGGGTTTTGTTGTTCTTGTTTTTTTTTTTTTTTACAACCATCTGGTGCTTCTATTTCCTTTCTTTTTTTAAATCTAGTTTTGGTTTTCAAAACTTCCTTTGATAGTTTAATTATATATAATTAATACATGTTAATTATACATAATTAATTATATTGGGTCAAGGACCCAAAGTGTTTTTGTGACAAAGAGCAAAAATAATTGTGCAATGGATCAGCAGCCCTAAAGGAATAAATAATATTCTAGGAGCTACAAAATACAAAGGAAATCTAAGATGTATGAATAATTTACCAAGCAAGGTACCCCTCTTAAAAGTTTAAAATAAATATAGTAGCTTCAAATGAGCATGTAAACTTTTCCCGTACTGCTGAATATATTATTCCTATACCAAGATACTTGCTTACATAACTCACAAATAGAAATTCCGTTTGTTGTCATAGTGCTAAAACACAGGGTTAGGCAAAACTATGTTTATGTTTGATCAAAATAGGATTCAAATCCCACTGGTTTCATCACAGATTTTTCAAAAGTTTATTCAAAGGAGCAGGGTTTTGTTACTGTTGACAGTCAAAAACTCAAAAGGATTAGAGAAAATATTATCTAAAAGTGACCACAAATTCTATTTAACAATTTAATTGATCAAATAAATAAATCTCCCTAGGGGGTGGGGAAGGGAAACAGAATGGCCTGAGGTCATCCAACCTCAAATAGTTTAATGTGAATGATCAACCTCCAGCAACTGTAAAAACCTCAAATTTGTTTATCCATTATGGAATTTAATGACTCAGTATATTTTGCTAAAATTGGAAATCACAAACTTTTGGGTACTTTTGCTCTGAAATAGGGTTTAAGATTTGATTATAAAAAATTTTCTAATTTTTAAGGGAAAAAAGTAGGAACCAAGTATGGATAAAATGCCATTTGGCAGGCCTATAACAGAAATATGACAGTAAGAAGAAAAAAATAATGTAAAAACTAAGCCTATTTTGTTTGTAGACAGCTTTGGTACATTTTGTAACCATCTAAAATCAGACTTACCTACTATGTGCAAGGTGCTATGCTAAGCACTGGAGATACAAAAGGAGACCAAAGACAATAGTGGTCCTCAAGAAGCTTACAGTCTAATGGAGGAGGTGACATGTAAACAAATATATATAAAGCAAGATATATACATGTACACACATACACACACACGAGTGCACATACACATATACATGTACATGTATAATGGTGAACAGGAAGTAATTAAGAGGGAAAGCACTTGAATTAAAAGAGGACTTAGGGAAGTTTTCCTGTAGAATGTAGGATTTTAGTTGAGATGTAAAGGAAGCCAAGGAGGTCACAGCAGAGGAGAGAGAGCATTCCAGGCACGTAAAAAAGCAGAGAAAATGCCCAGAGCAGCATGATGGAGTGGTCTTGCTTAAAGAATAGCCGAGAGAACAGTGTCTCTGGATCAAAGAGTATATGTTGGAAAGTAAGGTGTAGAAGACAAGAAGGTAGGAGGTCACTGGGTTATTAAGGGTTTTGAATGCAAAAGACCATTTTGTATTTGCTCCTGAAGGCAACTGAAAGTCACTGGAAATTATAAAATAGGACGGCGACATGACCAGACCTGCATTTTAAGACAATCACAGCAAATAAATTAAATAAGATAATAGCTTCAGGAGAATTGCAAGCTACAAATTTAACCCACAAAAAATATAAAAATTATGTCTACATAATAATAAAAAAAATCTAAGAGGCAATAATAGGAAGAAATAGTAGTTTTATTCAGAAATAACAAAATACCTAAAAGGTCAAGGAATCTATCTAGAAAAGCATATCTATATAGTAGATACCATATAAAATACTTATCAAAGAAATACAGAACATAAATATATTCAGTGTTCATGGCTAGGCTATACTGATATAATAAAAATGATGACAATACAAAGTTAATTCACAGATTTTAGTGCCATAAGAAACTACCAAAAGGATGCTTTACAGACTCAGACAAAATAATAACAATATCCAAATGAGCCCCCATTCAGGAAGGCAAACATTCTATATTCCTCCTTAACTGATTTGATGTGTCCTCCACAGCTGCTGTCCCAAGCCCTTTCTTCTCTTTTCAAGCCTCTCAGTGTTCCCTACCACATCCTCTCAGCTGAGATCTTGCCTCAAACTTGCCCCCCCTTTGTCTCTGTCTGTCTCTTATTCTCTCTTACACTTACACATACACACACACACACACAAATACTTATTAAATGAGACTATTCATCAAGAATACCCCCTTCTAATCTCCCATCATTCAAATATTTTCCCCCTCTTCTTCACTTAAATCTCAGATTAAGTTCAAGTCAACTCCTTCTAGATTCATCTTTGATCCTATCTTCTTGAATCTTCTCCAGCAAATTGTCCCCTCTATCATTGATTATTCTCTTATCTTCAGTCTCTCCTTATCTATTGATTATTCCTTTCCTGATACTAAACCCCCAGGTTTCCTCCAACTCTGTGTGTGTATGTGTGTGTGTGTGTGTGTGTCTATTTGATTCTTCTATCTCTGCTAGTTATCATCCTATATTTCTCCTCTTCTTCCTGGCTAAAATCTTCAAGAAAGTCATTTACATTGTGCCACTCTGTCCTCTGCTCTCATTCATTTCTTAACCCTCTATGCAATCTGTCTTCTGACTTCATCATTCAACTACAATTGCCATCCACCATGTTACCAATGACCTTTAAATTACCAAGTCTAACAGCCTTTTCTCAGTCCTCAGCCTTTGAAACTGGTAAGCATCTTTTTCTCCAGAATACTCTCTCTTCCTTATGTGGCACTGCTCAATCCTGATTCTTCTCCTATCTGTCTACTACCTCTTCCATCTCTTTTGAACTTTTTTCATCCATGTCATACCCATTATGGGTACGGTCATGAAGAGTTGTATACTACTGAAGACTCAATAACAACAAAAATGTCACTTGGTAATCTCATCATAGGTCCAATTATTATCTTTTATCCAGGCCTAGCCTCTCACCTGAGCTGCAATCCTATGCCATCAACTGCTTATTTTGACCTGTATATTCTATAAGCATCTCAAACTCAACATGTCCAAAATAGAACTCATGTTTTACCCCCAGATCCTCCTACCCTTCCTTTTTTTTTTTTATAACTTTCCTGTTATTGTCAAGGACACCACCAGCCAGATCACAATCGTGTGTGTATGTGTAAGTACATACACACACACACACACACACACACAAACACCTTTCTCTCAAACTATCTAGCCACTACTCTTGCAATAGCCTTCTAATTGGTCTCCTTTTTCTAGTGTGTAGATTAGATCAAGTCATCCTCCTGCTCAATGAGCTCTTCTGACTCCTTATTCCCTCCAGGATCAAATATAAGCTCCTCCATTGGTCATTTAAAGCTCTTCATAGCCTGGATCCTTCAAACTTTTCTAGTCTTCTTATACTTTCCCTAGAAAGTTCCTTGAAATTGGTGCTCCTTGAACATGACACCACATAATAAAATCAAAATGGATATGTGATCTGAATTTTAAAGACTAGAGTAGCAGATTACACACTTTTCACAACTCTTGGTAGGCAGCAATTTCATAATCAAGTAAGGACAGATGTGATAACAAAATATAAAGTAGATAGTTTTGATTGCATGATATAAAAAATTTTACGTCAAGCATATTAAGGCATCTAGGATAAAAAGAACAGTTTATTGTTGGAAAAATCTTAATATCAAGTATCTCTGAAAAGGGTCTGGAATCCAAGATATAGAAATATATGTATATGTACACATATATATGCATTGATACATCTCTATCTATCTAAAAGCAATTCTCTATTAGACATGTATATGAACAATTTTCAAAAAAAAAGTCTAACTGTTAAAAGAAACATATAATAAGATGCTCCAAAATACTAACAATAAAAGAAATGAGAATCAAAATAATCCTGAGGTTATATCTTATACCTAGTCAATTAGAAAAGTTAGCAAATACAGGAATAGTTCATGTGAAAAGACAGGTGCATCAACATATTGATGGCAGAGATATCAGTTGATACAACTATTATGGAAAGCAATCTGGAATATTCAGATAAAGTCATTAATTAAATGTTCATACTCATTTGCCCAGAGAGTCTGCTGTAGGTCAATGACAAAAAGAAAGGCTCCACATAAATGACAAAAAATATTTATAGCTGCACCTTTTTGTGTGGTAGAAAAGAACTAGGAAAAGAAAAGTAGATGCCCATTGATTTGAACAATAGTTAAAATGTGGCATATAAATGTAATGGATGTAATCCAAAAATGCATTGTAAAATCCATTACAGTTTTGGAAATTACGTGTTGTAAGAAGCAATGAACATAATAAAATATAGGGAAGTATGGAATAGCTTCTAAGAACTGATGAAAAGTGAAATAAGCAGCTGCAGAAAAGTAATATAGCCAATAACAAGGCCAATGTTAAAACAACAACAAAACTAATAAAACTGAATATTTTGAAATTCAAATAAACAAACTTGACTGCAAAGAAGAAATATGAGAAGGTTTTCTGACTCTTTTCCTAAAGTAAGGGTCCATGATTGCAGAACCTTGCATATAACATCAGACTTTTCAATGTGTCAAGTATTTTATTAAACTTTTTCCCTTCCTCTTTATGTATATATCTGTGTGTAGATACACATATCTATACCTAATAATAATAATAACCTCCAATTCAATATCTTTTCATAACTAAATACCAACTTTGGGGGGTGTTAAAAGATCCCAAGAACTTCTCAATTTAAATGTTTTGAAAGTTAATTGTGCACAAACAAGAAATAAATTACTTGATGGTTCTATTAAATATCTGATTTAGGAATCCACAATAAGAAAACATATAGAGACAAGAAATCTTAAAGGAGTGTTTAGCCAAGCATTAAACTAGATAAAACCAAATCTAATGTGGTTTGGTTTGAAAGTTTAACTTTGAGAACTTTTGAATTTTTCATAACAACAAACTAGAACAATAAATGCCTGGTCAGTCAGACAATCATTTGTTAAGCACCTACTATGAGTCAGACACTATGATAAATGCTAAAGTTACATATACAAAAAACTAAAGGTAGTCTCAACCTTCAAGGTGGTTATAAGAATGAAGACAATACACAAAAGAAAGCTGAAAATGGGGGAGAAGGGAGGGAGAGGAAAGGGAAAGGTACCCACATTAGGGGCATGATGAAAAGTCCAAAGCAGCACCACCTACTGAGTCATGAAGAGATGGATGACCTAGATGCCCTCCTTAAATAGAGGTTTTGAGAGGAGTTCTCCACTCCATCTTCCACTCAGAGGGGTCCGAGGAATAGATGGGTACTGATAAGGTGTGAGTACCAAAGTGATTTTGCAAGAGGATGAGGTTCATAGGGACATGGTGAAGAATTACAAAAGAAAGCAGCTTGTAGAAAATGAAAAGATGCACCTGGACATGTATCTTGAATGCTTTCAATTTCCTTACCAGCTTCTAACCAAATATCTCTGAACTCCATTTCTTCAGTCTTACACCAAATCTATTCTATATTTTGCTAGCAACCTTAGACGTTACTTCACAGTAAACCTGTTTGGAATCACAGGAGGTAATTGTACAAAACAGAGCATGCTCAGAAAATAAGCCTTTTTTTTTAAATCCCCATGAGCTCAGAGCAAGAGGTAACTGTAGGTCAAATCCTGCAGAGTACAGCTGACTTCAAATTCAGGATGTTATAGATGGAAAAAAAACCGTAAGAGGAGAAAGAAAAATGGGTGGGTGTTGTCACTATTAGCTAATAAACCTGTATCTATGAAACATTAGTCAACATGTGGTAGAAAGGGAAGAGAGAAGTAATTTACTGAGATGAGGTTATTTCTATACATAATCTACATGAGCTGAAAATCAGACCATGAGAAAATGAAATATTGATGTGTTAATTATAGAAATACTTTATAACGGAAGTTTGTACAGTACAATGCACACACGGTCGTTCCCCCCCCCCCCATTCCCCCGCCTTAGTATGTGTGCATAAAAGAAATGGAGGCAAGGGAAGATGGCTGAGGGGAATTTTTTTATCATTGCAATTGGAAAACATTGAGTACAAATCAACTCCTCATTAAAACGAAAGCCTTCCCATGCTCGCCGAATTGAATTCTTTATCTGATATACTTTGTGAGAAACATAAAAGCTTTCTTCTTTTTAAAATATAGGATGTCCGAAGTTTACCTGCAAAAAAGGGTTCCTGGTTAGAATTAAGATTTCCCCTGGCTTCCCTACCACTGCTTCCCAGTAGACATCACTGCTTTTTAGCCCCATTAGGTCGGGAGGGGGGAGTAGGGGGGCATATGATCTCTCAGAATAGCCAGAGGGGAGGAAAAGGTTCTGTTCAGTTTTGAAGCGACATTTCCCAGAGCAAAGAAGCAATCTGGAGGAAAGTCACTACCAATAGTGACTATTACTAAAGCCCTGATGGAAAAGTTTCTCATCGATAAACAGAGAAATTGGATCTAGCAGCTTGCCCTAACTCAACTCTCCTAAGCCGGCTCCCACAAGCACCTGATCTGAGGGAGTGGGAGTTCAAAAGGTTCTGCCCCCCCTTTAAAAGACTGAAACACTGAATCACTGAAACAACCGTGCCTTCTTCCAGGATCTTCAGACAATGCCTCAGGCACCGAAACGGGACATCAGAGGATGCCTGTGTCGGTGATGCACAATCCCTGACTTCATCATCCACCTCCCTACCTCAACTCCTCCACCCCCCAACACTTCCTCCGCTCCCCAAAAGCGCTGGCTTCCACACTTGGGGAAAGAGGAGATGGAGCGAGTGTAACAGGGTCTTTTTTTTTCCCCAAGAAAAAAAAATAAAAGAAAAAAGGCAATGACTCTATTTGCAGAGGATTTCTTCACTTACCAGAGCCGTGCCCACTGAGAAAGCTGCCATCAGATATGCCATGCCCCGGGGGCGGTGGCCAGGGGACAACAGCTCCAGGCTCCCGCTGCAGGCGGTGCTGCAGAAGGTAGAGGCAACCCCAGCAGAGGGAAAGAAGAGAGAGGAAGGAGGAGGAGGAGGAGGAGGGAGGAAGGGAGGAAGAAAAGGGGATGAAGAAGGAGGGAAGAGGCACCTTTTCAGGCTCGGGCTTATTGTTTACCAGCGCTCGCTCTTCCCTGCCCCCAATGCACCGCTCAGTGCTTCACAGTCTCCAAATAGACTCCAATGATTGGACTAACCAAGAGAGGGGGCGGGATTACTTGCAGGTAAACGTGCTCTTGTTTTCCTCCTTCCCATCTGTGTGATTCACTAGTTTGCCTTTCTGTTATGCCTCCAGGAGATTTTTCCTTATCTTCCTGCCTCTCTCTCCACTCCTTTCTGGTTCCCGGTCTATAGATGGGGAAGCAGGAAAAGGAGAGTGGGGGAGGGGAGAATGCACACCAGGACAAGGGAAGTAGTGCTGGGGTTGCTGGTGCTTGTTATAGCTGACCCTAATAGGGTAAGTCTTAACAAATTTCCGCTTTCCAAACCTGCTTCGGATTTAACTGGAGGCAGCAATTAAAGTACGGTGATCAGTTGTAGTTTAAGAAAGACATTGATAAGCAAGAGAGTGCTCACAGAAGGGCGACCAGGATGGTGAAGAGCTTTACTGTACATCTTATGTAAAAACGGATTAAAGAACCTGAGTATGTTTAGTTTGGAGAAGAGAAGACACGGAAAACAGGATAGTTGTTTTCAAATATTTGAAGGACTAGCAAGTGAAAAAGAGATTAGATTTGTTCTTTTTGTCCCCACGTGGCCAAACCAGAAGCAATGGTTGAAAAGAGGTCAATTTAAACTTACTATCAGTTAAAAAAAAAATCTTCCTAAAACTTACAGCTGTCCAAAAGTGGCATGAATCGAGAGGTGACGGGAACCCCTTGATAGATATCTTCAAGTCAAGGCAACTTGAAGTGTAATAGAGGGGACTTCTTTCATGAATGGGTTGAAATAAACAGCTCTAGTGGTGCCTTCTAGCTCTCGAGTTCTGCAAATTTGATGGTTTCTGAAGTGTAAATGTGGGTGCTTTTAGACTGAATAATGGTTCATGTTAATGTTATGCTCTTTTTAACAGGGTTGTGAAGTAAGGACTTCAATTACTTGCTATTTGTCCCATTTCTAATGAGAAAACTAGGCTAAGTGATTAAGTGACTTCTCCATGCTCATTACATTAGTTCTGAGTTTGAATTTAAACTTATGTATTGACTCCAAGTTCAACTCTCAGTACACTATAAAATATGTACTTAAGTTTGGCATATTTTCAGATTATTGAATTTCTCCTTTCAGTTTGTAAGTTCTTCAAGAAATAAAACTATGTGCTTTTAAATTTTTTTCTTTTTTTGATTATGAGTTTAAACATTAGCAAATACAACAATATACAAATAAGAGAAAAAGAGGATTATAGAAGAATTTGTGAAGTATTATATCCTCTTTGATTATTAAGGTGTATATTCAATTTAACATGATAGAAATAAAAATTACACTGCCTGTCTGTGTGCTTTTCTGAACTTTGCTCTAATCTGTACTATTCTAAATGTTTAACATTGTCAGTCTTTTCTTTCCCTTCTTTTTTTTAATTCACTATCATCATCCATTTGCTTCCTCTCACAAATCTGCCTCATCCTCTGCAGAATAAAAGCTTTTTCTTGAAATAAATAAGTTAAGCAAAACAAAAACAACAAAAAACACCTCAAGTTGTCCAAGTGCAAAATTTATCTTATTCTCCACTTACAATCTGTCACCTTATTGGTAAGAGATGAAAAATATGATTCATCATGAGTCTTCTGTTTTTTTGTTTGTTTGTTTGGTTTTTTGCCTTTTGGATGGGGGAATGCAGGGCAATTAGGGTCAAGTGACTTGCCCAAGGTCATATGGCTAGTAAGTGTTAAGTGTCTGAGGCTGGATTTGAACTCATGTTCTCCTCACTCCAGGGCCCTGCTCTATTCACTGCACCACCTAGCTGTCACATCATGAGTCTTCTGAAGTCATGATTGGTCATAGCACCGTTTGCAGTTTGTTCCCTTCTCAGTATCATGCCATGCAAATTTTCCTAGGCTTCTGATAATCTTGAGGGGAAGTACACTAATAGGGCTCAAACGAATGGGCTTAGAAAAATCACCTTGACTCCTCAGAGATATTCCAGAATTATGAGGAGAAAGACATGTATCCTATCTTGGCGACTCCTCTGTGAAAGAACAAACTAGGATACATTTCCTCAGAGTTTATCTGGAACACACAAAGGTGGAGACTCGGAGAGAAGGTTTTTTTGTCCTATTTCTTCAGAGAGTGACTGAGGGACGGATTTGCTTCCCTGCCCATCTCTCCGCCTGTTCTGCTCTCCCCAGCTACTTCTCAGTTTTGGAGCCTTGTCTTAACTGGACCAGATGTTCTTATCAAGGCCATCATAACAGTCAGCTTTCTACATAAGGGGTTCAGGGAGGACTAGCATCTCTGGTGTGAAGGCTGCTTTTTAGGACTGCTCATCTACTTTATCCCCACCAGTCACACAACTCTCACCTGCGGCTCTAAGAAGTTGTAGCATCTGCTGCAGCCACATCCCAGTAAAACATCTTAGCAGAGGACTGCACTAGGGTTGAAGGTAACCAACATACTTCGAAACAATCAGTGAAGGTGAGGGTCAATACAAAGAAGTATTGACCTTGGAAGAAATCAATAAATCTAGAAACATATCTCTCTATTGCCAGGAAAACACAAAGGCTGAGCATTTTGACTTCATACTACTAAATATGCTAAGAACTCTGAGGCCAGAAATGTCACTGAAAACAAAGTGATTTTCTGGCATATGCATAAAATGATACTAGGAATGATATTCTAGGCTCAATCCCATAACTTCTAATGTTTGGATAAGAGCTATATTTGACACGTTTTACAGGCTCAGAAGATAGAAAAGATGCAAAGATTTTCAACCACTATGTCTCGTGTTCATTCAGCTGTTTCAATCATGTCCAACTCTTTGTGACCCTGTTGGGGTTTTTATTTTTAGCAAAGATAATGGAGTGGTTTGACTTTTACTTCTCCAGTTCATTTTACAGAAGAGCAAACTTGAAGCCAACAGGGTTAAGTGACTTGCCCAGGGTCACAGAGCTAGTCTAAGTCCAGATTTGATTTCAGGAAGAAGAATCTTCCTGGCTCCAAGTCCAGTATTCTACCCACTGTGTACCCTAGGTATTTGACAATTTAGAGATCAGAGGTAACTTTGGAGAGGGTAGTTTCATTTCAATGACAAAATTAAAACTCAGATTGAAAAGCATGCAGAAAAGAGTGAAAGGATAGAAAGTTAAGGCACTTAAAAAGCAGGGGTGTGTTTAAATCAGCTGAATTAAGATTAGATAACAAATTTGTAGCAAATATAGTTCGCGTCTTTTTTTTTTTTTTTTTACAATTTTCCCTAACTCTGTTCAGTGGTAGGTAAATCAGAGCCAAATGGTAGAAGTGATCCAGGCTTAGGTATTGGCAAGGTGTGGTTGATTAGAGAAATGGGGAAAAGATTTAGCAGAAAAGGAGAATATAATAGATATTTTACCAAGGAGTGGTAGTGAAGGGAAGAGAATCTGTCCAGAGCAGCAATGGTGATAGCTTGGAAATGAACTAAGGATTGGAGGAAATCGGGGCCACAGTGAAGACAAAGAATAGGTTTGAGAACATAAAGCAAAGGGAAAGATGTACTGATTACAATCAAATAAATATTATAATCAAATAAAGGAACTTTTGAGTTTATGAATATGGAAGTAGAACACTTTGGGAGAATATGACCATCTCTTTGTGTAGTTAAGGTATTTATCAAGGTGTATGAGCGTTCAGAGAAAGCTAGTACCTCTGGTATGAGGACTGCCAAGGCCTTTTCAGGGCTGCTTTCCACCTTTGGTACCAATCACCCAATTCTTACTTTTTTCTCCAGGAAGCTATAGCATCTGCAATGGCCGCACCCTAGTAAACCATTCAACAGATGGATTAAACCAGGTTGAGAGTAATTGAGGGACCTCAAACCCATTCAGTTTTTGGAAGGGTATATACCCCAAGGATATGAAGACTTCCCCTAGTGGAATGGGTAGATGAGAATGATTTGTTTCAATGGCCATGAAGATGGCTGAAGTCAGTGTTGTGGAGTACTTACTTGGTTAGACATTGAAGACGCCAAAGTCATCTAGTGCATCCCAGGCCATCGCCAGTCATTCTGACTTTTGGTGATTAGAGAAATCTTACCACTGAACTTCAATGACTCTGGGAAAGAGTGGGGCCAAAGACTTCACACAACTCTGCCTCATGTAAATCCAATTTATGCGTAAGTCAAAAGACATCACCCATACCATTTTACCTTTTTTACCTACCTCAAGTGCTATGGTGACAGGCAAGTGCTGAAGCAGCAGGTGTAGATACACTAGGAGCAGTAGTCACAACTATACACACAGTTAGCCTAGGCCATGGGCTTGTCTTCTCACTGGACTGAAGCAGCAGAGGGCTTTG
This sequence comes from Pseudocheirus occidentalis, assembly GCA_028646575.1. Taxonomy (NCBI): domain Eukaryota; kingdom Metazoa; phylum Chordata; class Mammalia; order Diprotodontia; family Pseudocheiridae; genus Pseudocheirus; species Pseudocheirus occidentalis. The sequence continues at coordinate 30,035,789 of CM053600.1, forward strand.
GCAGTCCCCTCTGTATCTGAGCAGCCTTTTCACAGTACCACACTGCTGACTTCCTGGTGTAAGGAAGTGGATAGAGAAGGTATCCTAAAAATTGTCTGTTTCACCCAATATAACCCTGCCCTGCTTACTGTGGCAGGTGGAGATACTACTTTTCCTTTGAAACACAAAATAATGTCCAAAAACTTTTGCAAAGATGTTTTCACTCTCTATTAGTACATTAAATGTACATACCTTAACAGACAACAAGAAATTCAGTAGACTTGTAAGATAACTCAGCCAGTGTCACATCCAAATAGCAACCTATGAATGAAACAATGTTGACGAGTGAAGGTTGGCTTACCACAGTCAGATACACATTTTTCTGGAGTGGCCACAATGCAGGAGAGTGTCATAAAGCTGGCACAGACTTTGCAATCAAAACTCATCTATTCAACAAGCTTGGATGCCTGTTAAAAGGAGTCAGTGACAGGCTCATGACAGTGCAATTGCCATTTGTGGAAAGTGCCATGCCACCATCATTAGTGCATGTGTTCCCACCATGACAGATCCTGATGAAGTCAAAGAAAAATTTGATGAAGACCTGGAGACACTAATCATCAATATGCCAAAAGGGGAGAAGCTTGTAATTCTGAGCGACTTTAATGCCAGAATAAGCACAGATTATTAGACATGGCAGGGAGTCTTTGGGAAGAATAGAGTCAGAAACAGTAACAGCAATGGCCACTTACTACTGAAGACTTGTTTCATGGACTCATCAATAACACTGTTTCCATTTACATTAACATAATAAATCTTTGGGGAAGTACCCTCATAGCAAACATTGGCATTTTATACACTATGTCATTGTAAGGAGAAGAGACAGACAGGATATCAGAGTAATGAAGTGTGTGGTGCAGAGTGCTGGACCAAACATAGAATTATCTACTCTAAGCTAAACTTTAAACAAAAAGCAGCAGCCCTAAGGCAAGACCAAAAGACTTAAAATGTCAACAGAGTAGAGTGCTTCTCTTAGCAGGAACAGTTTGTTACTAACTTGGAGGGAAAGCTGAGCCAAGACATGCTTGGCAACAGTGGAGCAGAAAAACAGTGAGCAGCTTTCAGAGATTTGGTGTACAGCAGTGCATTTACTCATCTGAGTTAGAACACTTGCAAATATCAAGACTGGTTTAATGGAAATAATGAGGAATTCAAAAGCTGCTAAACAAAAAATGAGAACTCCGTAGGGTTTACCAGCAGCATAGTTCATCCCTCTCTAAGAAGGCAACATTTAGCTACATCAAAAATAAAGTGCAAGTGAAGCTTAGAAAGATACAGGATTCTTGTTTAACTCAGTAAGAAGGCAGATGAAATTCATTTTTACACTAATGGTAACAATCCAAAGCACTTTTCTGATGCTTTGAAGGCTATTTATGAACCAAAGACTTAGAGTGCATCTCCACTACCCAGTCCTGACAAAACCACATTGATTAGTGATAAGGGTATGATTCTGACTGAACACTTCCATAAATGTTCTCAACAGACTATCTTTAATCAATGCTGAAGCCATTGACTATATGACTCTGGTTGAAGCTGATACTTCTGTAGCTGAACTTTCAACTGAAAAGGTTTTGAGTGTTCTGCTCACCTGGTGCTGATTCTATTTCAGCTGTGATTGACAAAGTAGAGAGGTCCACTGCTCATATAAAAGCTGACTGAAATTTTTCAAATTATTGGATAAATGGAGGTAATCCTCCATTGTCCATCTCTATAAAGGAAAAGAAAATAGGTTGTCCTGTGACAATCAAAGAGAGATCTTTCCTCTTAATCTTTACAGGCAAGATTCTTGCCAGAATTCTTCTTGATAGGCTGATCCTTCGCCTGGAAGGTATCATCTACCCAAGAGTCGGTGTACCTTTAGAAAGCACTAAAGAATGGATAATATGGTATTTGCTCTCCAAGAATTCCTGGAGAAATCCTAGAAGCAGAACAGAGGTCTGTACACAGAATTTGTCTATCTGACCAAGATCTTTGTTGGTCATGAGGGCTTGTGGAAGCTCACGGCAAAAATTGGTACCCTGAAGAAGTTCATCGGTATCTTATGCCAATTCCATGACAGCATGCTTACACCAATTCTGAGTAACAGATGATACTCTTGTGCTTTCCCAGTCACCAATGGAGTAAAGCAGGTCTGTGTGCTTGCTCCCATGATTTGTGACATGAAGTTTACAGCAATGTTGTTAGATGCTTTCCGTGAGGACCAAAATGGAATCAAGGTCAGCTACTACACTGATGGCAAATTATTTAACTTGTAAAGGTTATAGACCAAGATGAAAGTGGAGGGAGAGTTGGTACATGATTTTTTATTCACAAATGATTGTGCCCTCAATGCAGTCTCTGAAGATGAGATGCAACAGAGCATGGATGGATTCTCTGTCACTTGTGCTACTTTTGGCCTGAGAATTAACACCAAGGAAACAGAAGTTCTCCACCAGCCAGAACCACACCATCCATATGTGGAACCATCAGTTGTAACAAATGGAGAAATTTTGAATGCTGTGGACATTTACCTTGCCAGTACACTTGCCAGTGTACTTCCCAGGGAGGAACACAGATGAGGTTGGTATATGTTTTAGGAGAGTTAGCTCAGTGTTCAGGAGGCTCTGAAGGGAAGTGTGGGAAAGAAAGAGGAGGTATTAGGCTGCATACCAGACTGAAGGTCTACAATGCCATGATGCTGACCTCATTGTTGTACAACTGTGAAACCTGGACAGTATCCCTGTGCTGCACCAGGAAACAGAATTACTTCCATTTGAATTGTCTCAGGTAGATTCTGAAGATCAAGTGGCAAGATAAGGTACAAGACACTGCCAGGAATTCAAACTCTATTGCAGAGGATACAATTCTGATGGGCTGCCCAAGCTGTTTGAATGCTAAATGCTTGTTTGCCTAAAAAACTATTTTACAGAGAATTCCACAAGGTTAGCACTCACAGGGAAGTCAGAAGCAATACAAGGACACTCTCCAAGTCTCTCTGAAGAGTTTTGGAGCCAACTGTGTCAATTGGTGACATTTGCACAGTACTGTCCAACATGACATGCAACCAACAAGGAAAATACTGTATTTTATGAACAAATCAGAATTATAGTAAATCCAAAGAAAGGTTAAATGTTTAAATTTAGAGTCATCTCCACCTCCAAGTGTTCACCCGGACTTTTTGTGCCCTACCTGTGGTAGAGCCTTCTCAGTTCATATTGGTCTGATCAGCCACAGTTGGACACACTGCAGCTTGACCTCAACACAGTGATGTCATTATGGTCTTCTTCAGTTAGGAAGGACAATAAGCAACCAACTGAACCATATTACGTTGCCATTTTACCTCTTTGTCGTCTTTGTCAATCTGAGGGGATGCAGTGGAACCTCAAATTGGTCTTCATTTTCATTTATTAAATTGTTAATGATTTATACTTTTTTTGATGTAGTTCTTGACAACTTGTATTTTTTTTCCCCCTTGAAAACTGTTCTTCATGCCCGTGGTTGTTGTTCAGTCAGTCATTTCAGTTGTATCTAACTTTCTGTGACCCCATTTGGAGTTTTTTGGTAAAAATACTGGAGTGATTTGCCATTTCCTTTCTAGCTCATTTTATGGATGAGGAACTGAGAAAAAAAAAAAGTTAAATGACTTGCCCAGGTTCACACAGCTAGTAGTGTCAGAGGTTGGATTTGAACTCAGCTCTTCCTGAGGCCCAGTGTTCTATCAATTACATCACTTAGCTGCCTTCATGTCCTTTGACTATATATCAATTAGTGGATAGCTCTAATTCTTTTAATACTGAACCAGTTGCTCATATATTTTGGAATTGGGACCTTTTTTTAAAAAAGAACCTATTGCAAAGATTTTACCCCCATTAACCTCCTGCTGCCTATACAACTTTAGCTCTGATTTTGTTTGTAAAATTTTTTAAAATTTTGTTTAATCAGAAATATCTACTTTATTTCTTATTTGATCAAGAACATTGCCCCAACTATAGTTAAGTAATTTCTTCCTTGCTCCTCTCATCTGTTTTTTATTTCACCCTAAGTCATGTATTCACTTGGACTTCATCTTAACATATGGTAGGAGCTGCTGGCTTATATTTATTTTGTACACTGCTCCCCGTTTTCCTAGAAGTTTTTATCAGATACTCCAGTAGCTGAGGTTTGGGAATTTATCAAACACTGTATTCATTTGGTTTTTTATGTCATGTAGATAATCTCTTCTACTGATCTATTTCTCTATTTCTTAAGCAGTACCAAATCATTTCGACAATAATCAATCTATTGCATAGTTTAAGATGTTACCTTCAAGCCTCCTTCCTTCCCAAAGTTTTTCACTTTTCTCTTGAAAACCTTTACCTTTTGATATTTCAGATTAATTTTGTTATTATTTTTTCTAGTTTTGTAATCATTTGGTACTTTGAATTGTATGGAAATTAAAAAAAATTAAAATGTTTAGGTCACATTTTCATTTTTATTATACTAACTTGCCCTATCCATTAGCAAAAAATATTTTCCCGATTATTTACAACTTTATTTCTGCAGGTGTTGTTTTGAGGTTGTACTTGTGTAGCTTCTCTGTGTATTTTGATTGGTAAACTCCTAAGTATTCTGTATTTTTTAAATGAAATTCAATTTTAAATTTTTTCTGCCTCATTTAATTCTGATAGAATTTTTGACATTTTCTCTGATACTCATGACCTTTCAAACTTCTCTAAAACAGAAATTATGTGCTAGAAAGATAAAAACAACCTTAACTATCTTCATAATCTAGAATACACAGAATCTAAAAGAAGGTTTAAAAAAAAAACAATGAACAGATGCACACTCTATTTTTTTATTTATTTTTTATTTTTTTAACATAAATCTTTTCTTTGTTTTCTTGTTTATATCATTCATTTCCATGAGACTTTTGAGTTACAAATTTTCTCCCCATTTTTCCCCTAACACCAACCCCAAAACAGGGATCCCACTGAAAAGCCCCTCCACCGTTCTGCTCTCCTTTGTGCTCTCCTCCAACACCCCTCTATCTGGTAGGACAAGGAGGGTCTCCCTACCCCAGTCCCTGTATATCTTAATTCCTAGTTGCAAGTATAGCAGATCTTGAAATTCTAGATTCTTTCGGTTCCTCCCTTGTCACCCACCCCCACTGCAAGGACAAGAAATTCAATTCAGGCTGTGCATGTGCAATTACACAGTGCACATATTGTTACAGTCTGATCATATGTCCCTCCTTCCTATCTTGCTCCCCTTGTTCTGTTCTCTGCCCTGTCCCTGTCCCTTTACTGAAGTGTGTGGTTCCAGCAACCCTCCCCCCGACCCTGTCCTCCCCTCTGTCATCCCACTTCTCATCCCCATGCCCCCTACTCTCCTGTGTGGCATGATACCCAGTTTAGAGTTTATGTCATTCCTTCCCTAAGTCAAATTCAATGAGAATAAATGAAAGTAAAGTTGTAACAGTTATCCTTTGCCTCTTCTATATGGGATGATTCACCCCATTTTGTCTCTCCATGTCTTCTCTCATTCTAGTCCTCTCCCACCTCAGAATTTCACCTTTTAAAGTATCATCCCTTCCTATTCAATTGATCCTGTACCCTCT
>CM053600.1:30041899-30059634 GCA_028646575.1 Pseudocheirus occidentalis
GGGTGGGAGGAGGGATAGGAAGGAGAGACAGATGATCACTGTCACAATATGTCCACTATGAAGATGCCCTGTGTAATCACACATCCACAGCCTGTATTGAATTGATTGTCCTTCCAGTGGGGGTGGGTGACAAGGGAGGAATCAAAAGAACCTAGAATTTAAAGTTCTGAAATACCGGCAACTAGGAATTAAGATGTACAGGGGCTGGGATAGGGAGACCCTCCCTGCCCTACCAGAAAGTAAGAGAGCAGAGCAGGGGAGGGGTTTTACAGTGGGATTGCTGTTTTAGGGTTGGAGCAGGGGCAAGATGGGGAGAAAATTTGTAATTAAAAAATGTAATGAAAACATATGATATAAACAAGAAAACAAATAAAAAATATTAAAAAAAAGAAAAAAAGACAAATTTAAGATTCATTATATTCTTTGAGTACCATGACCAAAAAGTTCCTGGATATCATATTTCCAATAACCATAAATGAAAACTCCCTGAATTTAATAGAACCAGTGAGCAAGGTGAAAATAGAATCCAAATTACCATCAGAAAGAAACCTCACCATAAAGACTCTTATAAATAATATAACCAAATCCCAGAGTTTTTAGGTCAAAAAGAAAAATTACTATAAGCACCAAAAGAAAATTTGTCAATAAAGGAAACATCAAGACCACAAAAGACTTGGCAGCAGCTTCTTAAAGGAGAGGACATCTTGGAATACAATATCCCAAAAAGTAAAAAAATAGATGCTTACAAAAAAGAATATTTTATTTAGCAAAACAACATATAATCTAGGGAGATAGGCAAAAGTGATGAAATGGGATAAAGCAATGCAGTTGAGCTCTCTCTTACAAGTGCTCCATGAAGATAGAAAAAATGTACTAGAGTGTGTAGTGACTTCAAAATGCAACAAGAAACCATGGCAGTTTCTTTTTTCATCTTAAGACAGCATAGGGAGAAAGTTGGAAGCCTACGGGCACTAGGGAGGGAGTCCAACCAAGGAAGTCCTATGAAAAGACTTTAATTATAGTATCTGGCTCCAGAGAACTGGTTCAGTTGGGTCTAAGGCTGTATATTGTGAAAAAAAATCAGCACCAGGATCCACTTGGCAAATGTGCTTTTGTTACCCAAGAACAAAGTCATAGATTGAGTCCACAAACCTTGAAGTCTTGGGCCAGCCAAGGAGTAACCAGGGTAAGGGTATCAAAAAAAAAAACAAAACTCCTGAAGTTCTGTAGCTGAACCTGCAAAGATTCCAGCTGGATGAGAGGGGCTTACATAGGAACAGAATAAAGGTGTTCAAACTAAGGGAAAGCTTGTTATGTGCAGTAAAGGCCAAAGAATATAAAAATAAAAGAGTATATAATAGAGGCCTTTGATACTGTACTATTAGAACCCCATCTCTTGGTTGTAAAGCCCTCAGGATCTTCTAGATCAGAGTGAAAGCTCAGACACAAGGGCTAATACAGGCAGAACTATATTATAATATAACTGAGAAAGGTTTCATGAAATAAATAAAAAGGACAATAATGTTCATTTGTGATTTTCTAAGTCAACGTGTGGCCCAAAGGAATCCATTTCTATTTCAGTTTGATATCACTGTTGTGGATGAGCTCCACTTGTTAAATGACTTTAGAGCTGTTCTTGGACAACATTGATTTTAAATAGGCAAGAAACCTGACATAGGGAAAACTAAAGAAAGATATAAACTTAAATAGATAGTTTTTAAAAGTATATATATATATACATACACATATAGATATACATACATATAAATGTGTGTATGTGTGTATGTACGTACGTATGTACGTGTATGTATGTATGTGTGTGTACGTCCCCGAAAAGTGACCAATATGGAAAAATAAAGACCAGAAATCCCTCCCTCCTTCCAAAGGACTGGTGATTAGACGTAAACAGTAAAGCCCATGTGGTGCGTGGTGCCAAATTGTTACAATTCTTAATAGGTCTCTTGATTTAAAGCAGTGACTACAAGCAAAACCATCTAGTCTACAGAGAAAGTGACGACATTTCCTACAAAAATATCCATCTTCTTGGGTTACGTAGCAAGAGAACTCAAAGGATCATTACCTTCTTTCAAGGAGACTGTCTGACTCAGTACCAAGAATTGCTCCACACACTCATCCACTTAATATTTCCTGGCCCACCATCGAGGACCTTCCAGTCCCGGAGCCTCACGGGCTAGAGGTGGGGGAGGGATGCCAAATTTTTACCTCATTATGAATCTTTAAGGGATTTTTCTTGTTTTGAAAATTAATTGTATTGTTTCAGTGAACAAAAATCTATTTTCTCTCCCTCCCACATTGCTTCCTCTATTTGCTAAAAAAAAAAAGCCTTATTACAAATATGCGTAATCAAAAGAAATAATTTCCTTCATCGTCCGAGTCCAAAAGAAAATGTCTCGATCTGCAGCCTCAGGTGGTTGAGCTCATGTTTCATCACTGGTTCTCTACAATTATGATCAGTTGTGGTGTTGATAAGAATTCTTAAATCTAACTTTATTGAATTAACAATGTTATTATTGCATAAGTAGTTCTCCTGGTTCTATTTTTCTTCACTACAAATCTTTTTATTTCTCTCTCTCTTTTTTTCTTTTTGGAGGGGGCAATGGGGGTTAAGTGATTCACACAGCTAGTTTTTTGTATTAAGTGTCTGAGTCCAAATTTGAACTCAGGTCCTCCTGACTCCAGGGCCTGTGCTCTAATCACTGCCCTACCTAGCCGCCCCTACGTTACAAATCTTTTTAAGTCTTTTCAGGTTTCTCTAAATTATCTCCTTCACTTATAATATGCTATTATTTCATTACATTCATATGACATAATTAATTTAGCCATTTCCTAACTTATGGGCACTCCCTTAGTTTCCAGTTTGTTTTTTCCAACACCAAATGAGCTTCTATACATGTTTTGGATATATGGGTTCTTGCTCTCATCTTTGAAAAATAGGCCTAGCATTGGTATAACGGGGCCAAAAGATATGCACAATTTAGTAACATTTTAGGCATAGTACCAAATTGCTTTCTTTAACAGTTGGATCAAGTCACAGTTCTACCACACATACATTAATATGCATATTTTCAAAATCATTCCAAAATTTGTCATTTTCCCTTTTTTGTCACCTTTGTCAATATGATGGGTGTGAAGTGGAACTTCTAAGTTGCTTTAATTTGCATTTTCATAATTATTGAGGAATTGGAGCATTTAAAAATATGATTGTCTAGCCTTTTACTTCTGCATTCTATTTATGTGAGATAATTTCCTCTACCTTTCCTCTATGTTTTCTAAGAGTATTTCTTTTTCCTTCCTTTTAATTTTTCTTTTAAAATCATAAAAACAAAAAACACCCCCAGGTCATGTATGTTATTTAATTTCTTCCATAACTTATGATGACATCTGACTTCTAGGAAAGAGTGGAACACTTGTACCATCTCCCGGTATTAGAATACAAACTCTTCTTTCTAATACCTTGATTCTACTTACCTTCTTGTGTCTCTCTGGATTGTATTTATATTTCAAAGTTTCTACTCAGCTCTGAGGTTTCACCCGGAGTATTTGGAAATCCTTTGTACATTCAAAGTGTATTACTCAGTTTTGCTGGTCGTGGTATTCTTGGTTGTAATCTTACATTTTTTGCCTTTTAGAATTTTGTATTGCAGTGTATTCACTCCTTTAAACTGGTGATTGTTAAATTTTGTGTGATTCCCTTGTTCCTAAGGACCTGATATTTTTTCTTTCTGACTGATTGCAGTATTTTTACATTGCTCTGGAAGCTCATGATTTTTACTTTGATGTTCCTGATAGTTTCCATTTGGGAATTTTCTTTCAGAAAGTGTTGTGTACCACCTTTTCTACAATTTTTTCAGTCTTTTAACTTTGTTTTACTATTTCCTGTGGAGTCCTTAACTTCTAATTAGTCTAATTTAATGTTTTCTTCTTTAAAATTAAAACATTTTATTTAAATTTGTATAAAAAAGGGAACAATCTAAGGTTCTCCATATAACACTGTGCCCAAGAGATGGGTGAGATGACAAGGTACTGATGATGGGAAGTAAAAACTCCAGACTGGGAACTCCAGGGGTTGGAGAAATGTAAAGGAAAGAGATATTTAACTCTTAACGTAAAGGGTCCATTGGCATTCAAGAGTTAAGCCTAATGCATCCTGTAAGCCTGAGATCCTTCTGGCCAGATTGACTATATTTGGGATAATAGATTACTCTGTGGGCATGTATGGAGAGGAATAGATGTCTTCAAATAAATGATTTATAAAGGTTTCTACAGTCTTGTGTATGAAACTAGGATCTGAAATTGCCAATAATAGTCTACACCTCTAGTATATCAGAGACATACTTCTTTAACCAGTAGACTAAAGGGGGCTTCCTGATAAGCAGGTTTGTGCTTTTCTTGTAGTCTGTGGATCCCCTTAATAATTTGATTGTTTTGTCCATGGTGATATTGGTATGTGGAGCCTATTGGGGTGGGAGTGGGGCATGAGCCTAGGATGGGGCTTTGTTGTGTTTGTTTGGGATGAACTTATGATGAACTGGCTTCATGACATTTGCTGAAGTCTGGAAGGCAGGGAGCCACTGAGGAGAAGGGACAAATACATAGTGAGATCAAATGAGGGATCTGGGGGAGGCTGGAGCATCCAATTTAATTTTCAAAAATCACACTACCTGGAGATTTTCTGCCTATTCTTTTCCACATCTTTTCTTCAGATCTCTCATTTCTTTTCTGATTATTTCTAATTAGAAATAATTTAAATTTAAATTTAAATCTAAAATAATTTCTAATTATTCTAATTCATTTGTAAAGTCATTTTTATCCTTCTTTTAAAAAAAACAAACCTGAAAAGCCTCTTACTTCATTTCTTCCAGCAATTCTGGTTGAACTTATGCCCAAATTGTGATTTTCTTTGAGGTTTTGCTTGTAGATGTTTCAGAGTCATTATCTCATGGGTTTCTGTCTTGAGCATCTCTTTCACTATAATAACTCTTGATGGTCAGATTCTTTTTTGTTTACTTATTTTTCCAGTATTACTTTCTAAATAACTTCCAGAATTAGGATTTTGTGTTTTGGCCAGTCTCTGTGGATTTGTGGAGGTCTTCACCTTGTTTGGCCTTGTTTTCTATTGTCTTGGGACCTATTGCTTCTTTTAATGCTTCTATTAATGCTTTAATTGCTTCTATTTAATGCTATATTCCTCAAGAATCTCAGATGTGAATTGGATGTGGGGATCCATAAGCTTTCAGTGCATCCAAAGCAGTCTGATTTAAGGCTAATTGCTTCTTAAACCTCAGCTTCCCCATCACCCATCTCCCAAGATCTGCAGACTTATGATCTGAATTTGGATCTGTGTAACACAACCGTGAGCTGATCTTTGTTTGGAGCTCCAATAGACTATTGCTGACCTGATCCATTATTAGTTAGCTGGAAAGCATTGCATATCTTTGCATTTCTCTTAAACAAAAGAACTAGAAGTTTGTTTTAATATAAGCTTCATTGAATTGTAGACTTTAGGCAGGACTGAGAGCTAGATCAGAAATCTCATTCCAGATACAAACCCACAAATCTTTTGCTCACTTCTCTACTTCCTCCTTGCAGGAGCTTGCAGAGGATTTGGAGAAGATGGTGGAGTAGGTCAGAAAATTCCAAGCTCTCAAGATTTTCCCCCACAAAAGGGTTAATATAACACCTTAGGGCAATAAAGTGTGTGTGGGGGGGGGGGAATAAATAATAACAGGAACGCAATAGGAATCTTCCTGGAACAATTTGAGAAGATCAGAAAAAAAATTCTCAGGAAGAGGTTTGGTCCCTGTGAAGAGTAAACACCTCCAGGCTAGGGGTGTCTAGATGGTGCAATTGAACAGAGCACCAGCCCTGGAATAAGGAGGATCTGAGTTCAAATCCAGACTCAGACACTTAACACTTACTAGCTATGTGACCTTGGGCAAGTTACTTAATCCCAAATGCCCTGTCTTCCCCCCTCCAAAAAGAGAAAAACAAAAACAAAAACAAAACACCTCCAGGCTAGTGTCTCCTTTAACAACAATCCTCAAGCCCTGGGATTAGTTGGTTTGAGAGGCTGCCTCAGCCCCAGCCACAGGAATTACCCAGCCCCCCATAGTGAGGGGAGTTGGAGAGCTGAGTCAGGAAGATTGAGGGAATCTCTGCATACAAGTAGCACCAGACCCAGCTGGGCTGCAAATAGATATGGGGGTGAGAAGGAAAGAGCACATGATTGGTGAATGCAGAAGCAGTGGGGCAGAAAGCTCCTGATTATGGGAGGTTGGAGATTTGGCTCTGGTTCCAGGCTAGAGGGGAGAACTGAAGATCTGAGGCAAGAGGTGCCATTTCCCATGTCCCAGAGCTAGAGGTGATTACAAAAATCAAGCTATCACCACAAAAAATGCACAGGCAGAGAAGAAAGAATCCAACCATAGAAAGTTATTACGGGAATAGAAAAGACCCTATTGAAGTAAAGAAACCCTCTTCTACCCCCAAGGAATAATGTCAAATGGTCACCTGCCTCAAAAGAATTCATAGAAGATCTTTAAAAAGACTTTAAAAATCAAATTGCAAAAGTGACTAGGTGGATCAGTGAATAGAGCCCTGGCCCTGGAGTCAGGAGGACCTGAGTTCAAATACAGCCTCAGACACTTAGCACAAAACTAGCCATGTGACCTTGGGCAAGTTACTTAACCCCAATTACTCTACCTTTCCACCCCCCATAAAAGCAAAAAAAATAAAATAAAATCACAGAGATGGAGGAAAAACAAATAAACAAAGTATAATCTAAGGAAAACAAGAAGATTATGAAAGGAAAGTCAACCAGTTAGAAGAGGAGACCCAGAATCTTAAGGAAGAAAATGACACCTTGAAAATTAGAACTGGGCAAGTCAAAGCCAGCAAAATTGTAAGAGATTAAGAAATAATTAAACAGAATACGAATAATGAAAAAATAGAAGAGAAAGTAAAACATAAGAAAAACAACAGATCTGGAGAACAGATTAAGAAGAGAAAACATAAAAATAATTGGACTAGCTAAAAACTAGGTTAAAAAAAATCTTGATATAATAATACAAGAAATAAAGAAAATTGTCCTGAAGCATTAGAATGAGGGGGGAAAGTAGAAATAGGGAAAAATCCATTGATCACCACTTTAAAAAGATCCTAAGAAGAAACTCATAGGAATAATATAGTCAAATTCTGAAACCCCCAGCTCAAGGATAAAATATTAAAAACAACAAGAAAGAACAATGAGGTGCAAGAGAAAGACTCCATGCAGAGGAATTAGATGGAGGAAGAGGGCTGATAGCTCTGGTAACCTACTTTCATCAGGAATGGGTTTAAGAGGGAATACATACATACATACATACATACATACATACATACATACATAATTGTATGTATGTGTATATATATATATATATACACACACATATATCTGGAAGAGCATAAAAGTCTTCTAAATTCTGAAGAAATAAAATGGTAAGGGAATAGGAAGGGGGAGAGATCAAGGGAGGGATCTTTAGAAGGGAGCATGAGGGAATAGGTTATAGGGGTCTTTAGATGGGTGTTTAGATTTGTAGAAATGGGAGGATAGAAGAGAGAAGGGTGGAGCAGCAAATAATAGGAGGGCAAGGTAGTGAGTAGAAGTAGAAGAAACAGGAGGGATAGGAAATAAGAGATATGCACAAACATAAAAACAAAAATCAGGAATAGAATTTGTTTGGGAAAGTATATGTCTATATATCTATGTGTGTGTGTGTGTATATATGTGTGTGTGTGTGTGTGTGTGTATGTATAGATTTATAGCTATAGAGAAATATAGCCTCACTTAATTGCAGCCTTCTGGAGGGAAAAAGGAAAAAAAAAGTATAACAAAGTACATGGCAGAGAACAGAAGAAAAGTTACAGGGAAGCAAAGAAAAGATAGACCGCTCTCAATACAGGGTGTAGTATTTATCATACACACTTTCTTGAAATGAAAATTTATTGTTACATATTTTGAATCTCTCTTATGTTCTGATATGTAAGTGACATGCTTCCTCCTCCCTTCTTACTTTGTATTTAAGTTCCAATATTTAAATTTAAGATACATTTTTGTTTCTTTTCTCTATACTGTATATGTGTTATGGAGTTGGAGTATAAAATAAAAATAAAAAAGAGAACAGAGCTTGAGGCCTGGGACTGCTTTCCACCCTAGGCCCCTCCTCTGTTGACATTGGATCTGCCACCTAACTTTGAAGCATGAGGAACAGAACTTCCAACTGGCACTTGTTCCTGCTTCCTGCACAGTGTCAGGCCTTTCCTCGATGAATCCATTACCTCTCCTTGTCTTAGTGTGCAGCCTGGGTCCTAGTTCAGTCCCTATGCTTTCATGCTCTATGTTGTGGGGAGATGCTTTTTTAAATAGCTGTAAAAACAATCAGGGCTGTATTGATAGAGACAATTTAATATCCCCTTAAGGGCCTAAGTAGAATTCTGAAAAGACCACTGTGAAAAAATCCTATGGAAAAATACCATTTTCTAAATTTGAATACGTTCTTCACTTTCTGATTTATTTGTTCTCCTCTTTTCAGACTGGAGCTTGAGGAGGTGATATCCACAGCCAATCTAGCTTGTGGCCTCCACTTCCTTCTCTGAAGTAGCTGAGAGAGGGTCGACTTCAACTAGATCCAGGACCATCAGCAAACCTGAGGGAGAAGAGATGCACAAATTATATGAAATGGTCCTCATGTATAATCCTCACCTAATAAGGAGATCTGGTTGGAAAAGACAGCAAGTCTTGAGCTGTTTATTTTAGTGGTGAAATTATATGTCAACCTAAGGTGACAAGGTTAGCTGCTATATTTTGCATTGCTCTACTAAAGAATGTGTTATTAAGAAAGCAAAAGCATGTTTAGGAGTTTTAAATGACTGAGTATTTCTCCCTACTCATTCTCTTCACTGGATGTATTTCCACCGAAAGGAGAGGGCTGGTCAGACTGAAGGGAAATGGGGGTGGATGGAGGAGGTGAAGGGGGCTGTAAAGGTTGCTAGCCTAATCAGATATGTGAATGTTTAGAATAGTGCTTATTTCTGTAAATTATTTAGTACAACCTTCTTTGTTTAAAGACCTATAACTCTAGTCTTTTGATTCCTAGTTCATCTTAAACAAAATACGCTGTCATTGAAATTACTATAAGGAAAAATGTCTAGAAATATTGGATGAATGATTATGTAGGCCCTCATCACCTAATGTCTGGACTACTGCAAAAGCCTGCTGGTTCTTCTGCCTCCCATGTGTCTCTCCTCACTCCAGTCTCTCCTCCACTCAGTTGTCAAAATGATCTTCCTAAAGTGCAAAGCTGACCATGTCACTACCCTGCTCAATAAATACCAATGGCTCCTTATCACTTCCAGGAGCCAATATGTGCTTGTTTCAGAATCCTTCATGACCTGTCCCTATCCTCTCTTTTCTACTTTTCCTACATCTTCCTCCCCTTACTGTACTCTACAATCCAGTGACAATGGCTTCCTTGCTGTTCCTTGAACAAGACAGACCATTTCCTAACTTTGAGCATTTTCACTGGTTGTCTTCCATGCCTATAACTCTCTCCTTCCTCACTTCTCCCTTCTAGCTTTCCTGGATTCCTTTAAAGTGAAAGTTAAAATCTCACTTTCTACAGGAAGTTCTTCTCAATCCTTCTTAATTCTAGTGCCTTCCCTTTTTTTATTATTTCCAATTTATCATCTATATGGTTTGTTTTTACATACTTGTTTTCGTTTTGTCTTCCCCACTAGATTGTGAGCTCCTTGAGATAAGGGACTACCTTTTCCCTTCCTTTGTATCCCTCACACTTAGCACAGTGCTTGGCACTTAGTGGGTATTTAATTAATGTTTATTTATTCATTAGATTACTGATTAGACCCATTCTTCAGTATCTTCAAAGTTGTCTGTCTCCCTGTTCTGATAGGCTGGAAAAATCATTCACTATGATTTACATTTGGATTTCCCAATTATTACTTTGATCTGGTTCTTTTCTAGATCTCAACTGGAATAAGGAGTTAGGAGGGTGTGTGTGAGTATGGAGGAGGGGAGTTGGGCTGTGCTTCCTCCTATTTGACCACCTTGGTTAATCTCTCCAAACATCCCCTTCTTCTCTAGATGCTGAATTGATACTTCCATCTCTACTTTGTCACCAGAAAGCAATTCAGTTCTCAACAATAATGTCCCTTGTTTCTTTAAGCCCTCCTTGGGGATAAGTTGTCTGATGACCACTTGGTAGTGTCCTGGAAACAACATGGAGATGCTAATTAACTCTAGATAATAGTAAGCAAAGGGCTACATTAGGCATGCCATTGGTCCTGACAGTTCCTGTTCTTCTAGCGCTTTTTTTTGTGCCCATTCTGTTACTATGGACTATGCTCTGCTAATGTCTAAGGTCAAATGTCCATGTTTCAGAGCCTGAGGGTTCAAAAAAAACATTGCTTTTACTAAACTTGTATCCCAGTGCCTTCAGTTCCCAAGAGAGTTAAAAGTAATTTTAAAAGATTAAAATAGATAAACGCTGCTGGTAAGAAGGCTAAAGGCAGTTGGAAAAAAGGTTCCTTGTCATCTCAGAATGACATTGAAGTCTTGAGGACTGTTTTAAGATTCTTCTTGCCCAAAAGGCCCATAGATAAGTTCCAGATTCATTCACCTGGTGGCAAAGTTAAGCCAAACTGCGTCAAGTTTACACCACAGAGTCTTAGATCATATTGTAGGAGTGTGGTGAGTTAACTTGTGATGCTCTACTTCTACTAGCATCCTTACCCATAGCAGTTGCTCATTGCCAATACCACTAGAGACTGCAGTCCTGTTGTTCCCAAAGGGACTCGCATATTCCCTACTGCCGCTGCTACAGGCAGTCAGTAAGGGGACACAGCAGAGAGCTTTATACCTCGGTTCAGCAAGACCTGAGTCCAAATATAGTCTCAGACATTTCCCAGCTGGATAAGTCACCCTCTGTTTGCCTCAGTTTCCTCACCTAACAAGTGGGGATGATAATAGCTATTGCCTCTTGGGTTGTCGTGAAGATCAAATGAGATAATATTTGGAAATCACTTAGCAAGTGCCTGTCAAGTAGTAGACATTTAATAAATGCTTTTTTTCTTTCCTTCCCTGCTCATAGGGCCTATATATTTCTCACCATTGTCCTGCCTGCTACTATTTGGGCCTGCCCTAATACTTACTTTGTAGGGCCTGAGACCCTGCCGCCACTGAAGCAGAAACACTGCCGCTACTGGAGCCTAATTCTGCCTCCATATGTGGTCACCCCCTTATTCTAGGACTTGAATTACCCCACCCCTATTCCAGTGGCTGATTCTACCACCAGTACACCATGGTTAAATGCTCAACCCCATTCCAAGACTGAATGTTTCCCTGCCTCCCCGTGACAGAACCTGTCTCTGCCTACACCCCCATATTGGGTCAGAGTTCTGCTCTGGTTCTTCCATTTCAGAGCAAATATTTCCAACCCCACTCCTTATGCTGAATCAATACTACCCCATCTGGAGCCTGAGGACCATTTATGGCATTGTGCTCCTGCCCTATTTTTAAAGGGAAAACTGTCATGGGATTGGTACTTAAAGGTGGGCTTCCCCCCCCATCTATAGCAAGAGTTTAACTCTTCTAGAAAGGGATGTTAATTACTGAATTTGATTATGAACAGTGCAACATAAACTTTTCTTCAAATCAGATGATGAAGAATCTCTTAGAATTAACAAAGAGCTATCTAGAATTTGACCTTTGGTCTCCCCCTCCCCCTCAAAATTACAGTAGACATGCTCTGGACAGAAAATTTTAAAACCTGAAAGAGAATGTAAGGCTAAGGTTATAACCACCCCCATTATAAGTATAATGTTTTAACTAGGTAAGAACACATTTTGATTTAATCAAACAATCAGGACTGAGTGAGAAGAGGTCTTATACCTCTTGTTGAATCAATCAGCATAATTATATTATGTTGGGTAATGCTTTAAGCAATTTGAATTAAAGGAGAAAGTATTTCAGAACTGGAAGGAGAGATTCTGAGGATCTGGATTTAAGTGGTTGGAATAAACATGGAATTTCGGGCATCCCTTTGGATAGCAACATAGCAAAGGGAGGGCAGAGCTATGTCAGAAAAGGGAGATGTCCAGCAAAGAGATGGATTCTACAGACATCATGGAGTGGAAGACATACTATAGGACTTCTCCAGAAAAGTTCAGCTCTTTCCCCAATTTCCCCTCCCAATGCTTGTCTATCCACAACTCTTTCATAAATCAAATACTTCTAGGAAATTAATTTTTGCCTCAGGTTATGTAAAATAGAAATAAGCAAAGTTTAGACAGAGAGCCCAAACTGCCTAGGTGCTAGAAATTTTCCTAAATGGAGTCTTTGAGCAATTGTGACTCAACTAAGAACTTTGCGTCCACAACATATGCACTAAAACCAAAGATAAGTAAACCAAGTGGATTTTAAGGGCTTTTAAATGAACTAATCATTGAAATAGAGTGTTATGTTCATACCACCCAAGACCTTCTCAGAACTGGGGAAACAATTTATATTCCCTGAATATCCTGATTTAGTTTTCTTACCTTGAACCTGCAGCCACAAACAGATGTTATTTGTGTTCCCATATAACCCAAATTGTTGAAAGCAGCACCACTTATGCCCCAGCTCAGTACCAGGTAAGTTACCAGACCCCTACAGCCTCCAGCTGCCAGCATTTGAGGCCTCAGCACACAAAGCCAGGGAATAAGATCCTGGTCCAAGAAACTTGGGACAGTGCCCCCTCTGCTCCAACAGGAGAGTCCAACTTTAAAACGCAGGAAATAGGCAAAAAAAAGAGCAAGAAGCAAAGCAAACCTTGACCATAGAGAGATTCTATGGTAACAGGGAAGATCAAAAAACAAACTCAGAAGAGGATAACACTGTCAATATATGTACATCCAAAGCCTCAAAAGTTAATATGAATTGGTTTAAAATCCAAAAAGTCTTTTTGGAAGAGTACAAGAAGGATTTTAAAAGTCAAATAAGAGAGGTGGAAGAAAAACTGGGAAAATAAATGAGAGATATGTTAGAGAAAGTCAACAGCTTGAAAAAGAAAGGACAAAAACCGAACAAAGTAAGCAACTCCTTAAAAAGTAGAACTGGTCAAATTGAAAAGAAGGTACAAAAGCTCACTGAAGAAAATAGTTCCTTAAAAATTAGATTGGATAGGAGAGAGCAGATGGGAGGAGGAGGTATTCAGTGGGATTGCTGTTTTGGGGTGGTGGGTAGGGGAAAGATGGGGAGAAAATTTGTCACTCTTGTGGAAATGAATGTTGAAAACTAAAAATAAACATAAAATTTAATTTAATAAAAAATATTAGATTGGGCAAGTGGAAGCTATTGACTCTAGGATACATCAAGAATCAGTCAAACAAAATAAAAATATGAAAAAACAGAAGAAAATATAAAATACTTCATTGGAAAAACAACTGACCTGGAAAACAGATAAAAGGAGACATAATTTAAGAATTATTGGGCTACCTTAGAGCCATGATCAAAAAAAGGAACTTGGATGACATCTTTCAAGAAATTATCAAGGAAAACTGCCCTATATCCTAGAACCAAAGGGCAACATAGTCATTGAAAGAACCTGACAATCATCTCCTAGAAAAGATCCTAAAATGAAAACTCCAACAAATATTGTAGCCAAATTACAGAATTATCAGGTAAGGGAGAAAATACTGCAAGCATCCAGAAAGAAATAACTTAAGAATCATGGAACCACAGTCAGGATTACACATTAGCAGCATTTACATTAAAGGAATGCAATATGATCTTGAAATATGATATTCTTAAAGGCAAAGGATCTTGGATTACAAACAAGAATCAATTACACAGAAAAGTTGAACATAATCTTTGAGGGAAAAGATGGATATTCAATGAAATTGGGGACTTTCAATCATTATTGATGAAAAAAAAAAACAGAGCTGAAAAAGAAAGTTTGATTTTTCAAATACAAGCCTCAAGAGAATCATAGAAAGGTCAACAGGAAAGAAAAAAAAGAAATGTGTTATTCAATAAGGTTAAACTGTTTGCATCCCTACAGGGAAACATGATAACTTGTAATTATTGAGAACTGTATCTTTATTATGGCATTTAAAAGAGGTATACATAGACAAAGGCTGTAAGTATAAGTTGACTTTGATGAGATGATAAAAATAATTAATTAAGGGGCAAAAAAAAGGATTGCACTGGAAGAAAAGGAAAGGGGGAAGCAGAATAGGATAAATTACATCACACAAAGAGATATACAAAGACCTTTTATAGTAGAGGGAAAGAAGGGATAGAGGCAAACATTGTTTGAACCTCATGCTCATTGGATTTGACTCAGAGGGAATAACATACACATTCAGTTGGTTATAGAAATTTATCTTAATGTATAGGGAAGTAAGAAGAGAAAGGGGAAAGAAAAGGGAGAGAGTGGATAGAAGGTAAGGGAGAAGGGAGGGAAGAGGTAGTAGGGGAAAGGGGAAAGAAAAAGGAGGTGGGCTGATAGAAGAGAGGGGGATAGAGGGAAGCAGTGGTCAGAAGCAAAACATTGGTGATGAGGGAAAGGGTTAAAAGAGAGAGAGAAGCATAAATGGGTGGGGGAGGATAAGATGCAGAGAAAGACTTTGTTAGTAATCATAACTGAATGTGAATGGGATGAGTTCTCCCATGAAATGGAAGCATATAGCAAAGTGGATTAAAAACCATAATCCTACAACATGTTGTTTACAAGAAACACATTTGAAACACAGAAATACATAGATAGTAAAGATAAAAAGCTGGAGCAAAATATATTATGCTTCAGCTGAGGTTAAAAAAAAGCAGGGGCAGCAATCCTGATCTCAGACAAAACAAAGGAAAAAAATATCTAATTAAAAGAGCTAAGAAATGAAACTCCATCCTGCTAAAAGGTACCATAGACAATGGAGTAATACCAATACTAAACATATATGCACCAAATGGCATAGCATCCAGATTCTTAGAGGAAAAATTAAATGAGTTGCAAGAAAAAATACACAGCAAAACTGTACTAGTGGGGTCCCTCAACCTCCCTCTCTCAGAACTAGATAAATCTAACCACAAAATAAACAAGAAAGACATTTAGGAGGTGAATAAAATTTTAGAACAGTTAGATTTGGTAGACCTCTGGAGAAAATTGAATGGGGATAGAAAGGAACTCACTATTTGACAAAAACTTCTGGGAAAATTGGAAATTAGATATAGACCAGCATCTTACACTATATACCAAGGTCAAAATGGGTATACTATTTAGAGTAATGGGTGATACTATAACCAAATTAGGAGAGCAAAGAATAGTTTATCTGTCAGCTCGATGGAGAAGGAAAGAATTTATGACCAAACAAGAGATAGAGAACATCATGAAGTTCAAAATGAATAATTTTGATTACATAAAATTAAAAAAAAATTTGTACAAACAAAGCCAACACAACCAAGATTAGAAGTATAGCCAAAAACTGGGAAACAATTTTTATGGCCAGCATCTCTGACAAAGGCCTCATTTCTAAAATATATAGAGAACTGAGTCAAATTTATAGAAATACAAGTCATTCCCTAACTGATAAATGATCAAAGGATTTGAACAGGCAGTTTCCAGGTGAAAAAATTAAAACTATCTATAGTTACATAAATCATTATTAGTTAGATTGATTTCAAAAAACCCAGGAAGGACTTACATGAACTGATGCTGGATGAAGCTAGCAGAACCAAGAAAACATTAAACACAATAACAGCAACACCATGCAAAGACCCGCTTTGGTAGACTTATCTTTTCTCAGCAGTAGAATGGTCTAAGATAGTTCTAAATGATGGAACATGCTATCCACATCCAGAGAAAGAACTGTGGAATCTGAACGTAGATTGAAGCATACTATTTTTCTCTCTTTTTTCTTTCTTGTGGTTTTTCTCTCAACATGATGAATGTGAAAATATGTCTAACAAGGTTGTAAATTGTACAGCATGAGTAGCTCTCTTGAGAACTGCTTCTGTGAATAGCTTTAAGGTTTTAAAGTACAGTGAACTCTCTATATATTCAACAATAAACTAAAGCAAAACATTCACAGAAACCAAAGTACAACATTCACAACAATATAACATAACAACTATTACTAAGGTGGTCACACAGTCTTAAGCAAAAGATATCATTCAGTAAGTCACAATCTGAATCAATCAAAATAAAGTACTCATCTAAAGTCTTCTCTCATCTTGATTGGAGACTAGCTTCCAATCATCCTAAATTCAATCATCCTTAAGGAGCAATCATCCTTAAGGGGTACAAAGTACAAAGTACAAAGGTCTCCCACCCCCAGATCACACTGTCTTCATCTCTCAGCCAAAATTAAGTACCCATGTGAAGATCTTTTCATCTTAACTTGAGACTGACTTCCAAATTCCATGGCTCTTCTTCCATGCTCCCAGCTCTTTCCTGAATTCACCCAACTGTTACCCGTATTCACAGGCAGGCAGCACCCAACTCCTGCTCCAGATCCCGGTCCATTTGCGCCCATCAAGTTTAGCAGAGCCACAACAGTATTCAAACACATTGCCGGCACCATCATCAATTCACTTTCTGCCTGTGAAATCGACACAGACCAGCAGAAAGGGCCTTTGTCTGAGAAACTAACACAAGTCATCAGTAAAGTCCCAGGACCTCTGAAAACATCAGCAAAACTTTCTTTCAGGACTTCTGTAAATATACAGCAGGAAAGTCCTCTTTCAGGGCTTCTGAACCAGCAATAAGGTCCCAGGGCTTCTATAATAACAGCAACATCTTCTGTCAGCAGACAGGTCTGACAAAGTAACATCAACACAGATAGAACAGCCAGGCAGAGGGCCGGCACCACAGGCATCCTTCCTCCCAGTTCTGCTTAGTACCAACTTGTGCTTGAGCTTTTATTTGCTCTCCTCCTTCCTATTCCACCCTTTCTCTTATGTTCTTCCTCTTCTAGTCTTTGGCAAGTTCCTCACACTGTGGGCTTCACAGGTTCTGTTTCAAACAAAGACTTGAAATCACAGGTGAGGCTCAAAGACACTTGAATAACTGAAACAAGGAGCTAAGTACAATTCTGCTTGCCATTACATACATAGATAGCCTATATCTGATTACATGCTTTTTTGCAGAGAGGGGAGGGAAGGGAGAAAAAAATTAGGAATGCTAAATATTCTAAAAGTGAGTGTTGAAAACTATCTTTACATATAATTGGAAAAAATAAAATAACATTAAGTGGAAAATATAAATGAAATTATATAAATAAACATTAAGAGGGGTGGTGGAAAGCTAATGGCTATATCCATTGTCTCTTTTTTTCCCCCTTCTGTGAAGATCTCCAAGTGCATGATAAGAGATCTCTGTCACCCTAAGGATGGTGATACCATTCTGTTATGAACCAATTCCTGCTCTGAGAATCCCAGTTTCTAACTCTATAATTATTGACTTACTAGATATAAATACCATTAAATGAAGCTACTTGAATTTCAAAGTGGGGGATGTTCAGGGAAAAAAGAGAGGAACTTGGTATTTACTGTCTTGTGATAACTAACTTCACATTTAATCTCCATTTCATTGTAAAATGGGCAGTAGTAGCCACTTTCCCTTGTTGAGACTTTTCTTTTATCTCATTGGCATTGCAGGGTCAAGGACAGAGAAAAGCAAAGTTGCCCT
>CM053600.1:30060134-30077695 GCA_028646575.1 Pseudocheirus occidentalis
AGAGAGAGAGAGAGAGAGAGAGAGAGAAAGAGAAGAGGTTGCCTATTCCTTTTGAGCATCTATTAAGTTACACATTATACAGAATTCAAACAAAAAACAAGGAAACTAACTGCCAGCATGGAGACAATTTTCTTTTTTTTTTTATTGACTTGTTTATTTACTTTTAGTTTACAAGATTCAGTTATAGAATCACTTGAGTTTCAGATTTTCTCCCCTCCCCCCCCCCCATGGTGGCATACCATAATGTATGGAATCTGCAAACACTTTCATATTGTACAATAGTCTGGTTGTGTCGAGGCATTGTAACCAATGGAGCAAATAATGGGGGGGGGGGAAGAAACAGAACTAAATATATGGAGATAATTTTCAGATAATACATGTGGATTCTTGAGATATTGAACAGGAGAAAACTCCTTATATTTCTTGCATCAGTCCTTGAATCTGTCTGGGTTTCTGGTAGGCATAACCTAGATCCAGAGCTAAGCATTAAACAAATATGGTCTCTAAGCAACAGTTCTAGTTTCCCAGCCAAACAGGGCTAAGTTCAAACAATGTAATAAAATTTTCCTACGCTATGTGTCAGACACTGTGCTAAGCACTTTATAAATATTATCTCATTTGATCCTCACAGCACTGTGAGGTAGGTGATATTATTATGCCCATTTTACAGATGAGGAAATTGAGACAGAGATTGCCTAGGATCAGAGAGCAAGCACATGTCAGAGGACGGATTTGAATTTAGGTCTTCCTCACTATGAGCCTGGTTCTCTATCCACTGTACCACCTACTCTAGTTGGTTCATGGTAAATGCTCCTTAAAATAACATAAATAGTTTGACATTTGGTTATGAAATAAGGAATCAGCAGACTTTCTGACCTTTACCGCCATCCAGAAGCAATGTTCACAAAATTGTGAGATGAGGATGTACTCACAGTACTTGATAGAAATTGTTGGACTCAATAAATAAAAGCATGTATACTCTCCAGATAAGAATAATATTAGAAAAATCAGATTAATGGACTCTGAATATAGATTCTATGATTACTATAGCTAAAAATATCAGACTGTCTACCAACCAGTAGACCAGCAAAATAAAGGGCTAATTACCTTGAAGCTGATACTAGTCTACTCATATATCTCCATTCCCTTTTGGATACCACTAGAGAGTAGAGATGAAAACTCAATTTTGTATGACTACTGGTTTTTGTCTCTATCCACCGCAATGCTTATATATATATATATACCCCAGTGCAAGGTAATGTTTTGACCATACTATGTCATTTGGCATACTGTTAACAACATTGAGAACGGTCTTTATCATCATATTCTTTTGTGCCATTCAAAAAAGCAAAACACAAAGAATTCCGTATTTTGCACTAACTAGAGCAGATGTGGGGAACTTCAAATGTGAACTTAAGGCCTCAGGTTCCCCATCCCTGAAATATAGTAACATAAGTTGCTATAGATTAGGAAATATAATAAGACCAGCATTTTTCTGATGCAGTTTCTTTCCTCCCACTGATAATATACAGACATTTTGCCAAGAGAAAAAAAAGGCAAATATGCTCCTGAGGCCTGAATGGTTTGTTGTGATTGACTTTAGCTTCTCTGATATAGCATCTTTCCCCAACCGGCACCCCTAACCTACAAGCTATAGTCCTAGGACAAGGCTGCTTCTGGGATTTGGTTAGCCCCATCTTCCTTGACACAACTTCTTGGTCATCTAAGGGCATAATAATTCCCAGCTACATGGAATTAAAGCCACTTAGAACTGATGGATGTTTGAAACCCATGTGAGTAACATTATATAAGGTGGGGGGTTGGGGACAGCATTCAAATAACCCAAGTGCTACTGTATCCTTGTTGCATGTTCTTCCCATACTAGGACAAAATGAACCTCCTTGTATTAAATGGTCAATGACCAGCTAGTGCCTCATTTTCTTCTAATAAAGAAGCTGAACAGAGTGCCATTCTTAGCCATTATACTTCCAACATTTGGAATAGTTTCAGCATGTGGTGACAAGATAAGATGGTCTTGTGACTCACATCATGGTTAAGTTAGGAGAAGAGCTCTGAAAATATTGAGGACAGTGGAGTGATATGATGTGGGACATTCACTCAGGCAAAGGGACATCTCAGTACGTGGTAAAGGAGGCTCCCCAGGAACATAAAAAAGGCACCAATTCCAGTATTCCTGGTTGTTGTTGACTTTTTTGCATCAGTTCATCTGGCAGCATACTCAGATTAAAAATGAAGTAGCTTAGCACATTCAGCAGTTCTTGGCTTTTAAGGACTGTGCAATCAAAGCTAAGGGATAGCTAATGACACTGATGACAATACAAGTTAATAGACCTTTGTAGATAGGCACAAGGACTAAAGGCTCCCAGACAGAACCCAACCTATAGTCATTGACCCAGGGATTCTGATTTCTGTTAATCTCCTATCCTGAGACAAGAGGAAAACAGCAGACTTGCTATAGTAATCTGTCGAAGTCCTAAACTGGGGAGCTCTCACCAGTGTCAAGAAGCGGGAGGTAGGTGTGTTGAGGTTTTTGGTTGCTCAAACACAACATGCTGGGTCCTGCCAAATGAATTCAACTCAAGTCTTCTCTCAGCCAAAGTAAAATAAAGTTTATTAAAGATTTGCCACAATGGGTAGATTCTTAAGGAGCCTAAGCATTTGTGATGCTTGTATTGAGAAGCAGGCCAGACTGAATCTCAGCTAGATTGAATATGAGTGCCTTAATGGAGGCAAGAATGATCTTATTAAGACTGTGGGAGGGATCTAGGGGTAGTCTAGAAGTCTGGGGTAATGGGAGGAGGGGTCTAGGGAGAATCTTGAGGAGGAGTCTAGGAAGGATCTTGATGGGATTGAGGTCATACTCCAAGAACCAAGAGAATGGGTTTTTGATGGGATCAAGGGTGGTAGGTAGCTGAAGGCTAACTGGAGATGGAGGGCTAGGCTAGGTTAAGGGTAACAGAAATTCAGTCTTAGTTATAATGAAGCTTTATGGCCTCAAGTGAATGCCAGATCCAATTGGAAGATTCAAAGAGAGTTCAAGGGGGTTCCCAGAGCCTACAACCCATCAGGTGGATCTTTTTATCCAAAGAACTGGAGTTACTTCAGAGGAAGTTCAAATAGAAACCTTAGGAATCCCTGGAAGTCCTGAGAGCTTGGTCTAATGAAGACAATGCTAAAAGAATCTCAGAAGCTGAAATATATACCCTGGGAGAACTCTCTGAACATATACTTTTACCCTCAACAATAATTCCATGTCTTAGAACATACCGATGGAAAATACTGTTCATAGCCTTTTTAATCTAAGATGGGCAGTTAATCACATCTAGCATGGTAAAATGAATTCTCATTCTAGCCAGCTCATCAATGGGGACCTGCAAGAGAGAGGGTAAAATTTCAAAAGAAATTAGTATGATAAACTATTCTGTGATCCCTCCACAGCCTACCACACCATATGCCCAGCCTGTCTCAGAGGTAATTAGACCCCAATTCCTAGACAAAGCCCCACCCAAATGATTTCAGACTTTAACGATGGGTCTTCCCCACTATATCCCTTAAAGGTTGAAATTGATCATTATATGAAATTTATACAGGAAATCAGGACAGTAGTGGTTTAAGCAAATATTACTGTCAGTTCAAATAGACACTCTGAGAATAGGGTTCCCAGAGCTTGCTTCCTCCTAGAGGGTCAGAAAGCAAGGATATGGAAGTTATATTGTCTTTGCTATAGCTGTACCTGAGCTTGCCTTTGTTGTAGACCAGTTATCCAAGACCCAGAGTGCTTGGTATAGGGACTATTGACCTTGCAAATGTCCTCCCCCTCCATCTATTTCTATAACTAAGACAAGTCAGAAGGAGCTTACTTTCACCTGGGAAAGAGTCACTGCCTTCCCCAGGGTTACCTAAACTTTCTTTCATACTGTCAGATTATGATGGACAGAGACCTGAAAGAGAGCATTGAAACATACCACAACATTGATAAAATAATATTAATTAGGCCAGATGAAGCCATGGTGGCAAACGCCTTAGAAGATCATGACCCACATGAGGGATAAAGGGTGGAAAATCAATCCTAAGAGAATCTGGGATTCAGTCCATGCAGGCCCAAAAAAGAACCCCTGGAAAAGTTCAAAAAGGAGTTTAAAAATCAAATAAGAGAGATAGAAGAAAAATTGGGAAAACAAAAGAGAGTGATGCAAGAGAAGCACACACAAAAAATTGGAAAACGTACAGAATTTATCAGAGAAAACAATTCCCTAAAAAGTAGGATGGCCTAAATAGAAAAGGGGGTTAAAAAGCTAACTAAAGAAGATAAGATTCTTAAAAAGTAGAATTGGACAAGTGGAAGGTAATGACTCCATAAGACATCAAGAATCAATCAAATAAAATCAAAAGAGTAAAAAAGAAAGAATAAAATGTAAAATATTTTATTGGAAAAGCAATTGACCTGGAAAACAGATCCAAGAGAGATAATTTAAGAATTATTAGACTACCTGAATCCATGATTAAAAAAGGGACCTGGATATAAGCCTTCAATAAATTATTGAAGAATATTACTCTGATACCCTGGCACTAGTGGGCAAAATAGACATTTTAAGAATCCACTTTACCTCTGGAAAGAGATCCCAAAACAAAAACTCCAAGAATCATTATACCCAAATTCCAGAACTCCCAGGTCAAGGAGAAAATATTGCAAGCATCCAGAAAGAAACAATTCAAGTATCAGGAAGGCACGATCAACATTACACAAGATTTAGTAACTTCTACATTAAAGGATCAGAGGGCATGGGATATGATATTCTGGAAGGCAAAGGGGCCAGGATTACAACCAAGAATCACATACCCAGTGAAATAACATAATCCTTTGTGGGGGTTGGTCATTCAATGAAATAGAAGGCATTAAAGCTTTCCTGATGAAAAGACCAGAGGTAAACAAAAAAATTGATTCTGAATATCAAGTCTCAAGAGAACCATGAAAAAATTAAAAAGAAAAGAAATAAAAAAAGAGAAAACACAAGGGATTCAATAAGGCTAAACTATTTATATTCTTATATGGGAAGATGATACCTGTAATTCTTAAGAACTGTACAACTATTAGTGCAGTTAGAAGGAGAATACATAGACAGAAGGCACAGATAGGAGGTGACTGTAGACAAAAATCAAGGCATGAGAAAGAGGACTACACTGGGAGAAAAAGGAAAGGAGAAGTAGAATTGGGTAAATTATCTCACATTGAGACATGCAACAGACCTATAGCAGTGGAGGGGTAGATGGAAGGATGAGTAGAGGGCATTGCTTGAATTTTACTCTCTTTGGAATTGGCCCAAAGAGGGAATAACATACGCAAGCAGCTGAATATAAAATCTATATTGTCCTATGGAGAAGTAGGAAGAGAGAGGATTAATAAAAGAGGGGGGACTGACAGAATAGAAGGCAGATTGGGGGAAGCTGTGATCAGAAACAAAACACTGGTGAGGAAAAGGGTGATAAGAGAGAGGATAAACAGGAGGAAGAAGAGGATGAAGAGAAATGCAAATTGGTAATCATAACTGGGAATATGAATGGGATGGAATCATCCATAAAATGGAAGCAAATAGCAGAGTGGATTAAAAACCAGAATTTGACAATATATTGTTTACAAGAAACATATTTGAAACAGACACAGATTTAAGGCAAGGACTAGAGCAGAATTGATTATGCTTCAGCTGAAACCAAAAAAAAAATAGCAGAGGTAATTAACATAATCTTAGACAAAGCAAAAGCAAAAATAGATCTAATTAAAAGAGATAAGAAAGGAAATTACATGTTGTAAAAGGTACCATGGACAACAAAACCAGAGGAAATAAAAAGAATAATCAGAAACATTATTATTATATATAACTGTATGCAAACAACAATAAGAATACAGAGAAATAAAAAATTCTCTCATAAAATATTCAATCTATCAGAAGACCACATAAAAATTTTAATTATTTCAGAAAAAGAAATTAATAATTTTAATTATAAAGAAACTACAAAAGTGGGGGAGAGGAGGAGAGACAAGAAATCCTGAACCTGATGGATTCAGAAAAGAATTCAATCAAACTTTTAAAGAACTGTTAATATCTAAACTTCAGAAATTATTCTCAAAATTTGAAAAAGAACCATACCAGAATCCTTTTATCAGACAAACAGTAGCTAATACCAGAGAAAGATAAAACACAAAGAAAACTGAAGATCAATATCATTAATGAATATTGAATCAACAATTTTAAACAAAATCCTATCAGATTATAGCAATTTCTCCAACAAATCATTCATTATGATCAAGATCCCCATAATTAATCATTTAAAAAAACAAAACATTCAAAAGAAAAAAAAAACTCAAGCATTTCTTAAGCTTGGCTAGATATTGTGCCAAGCACTTTACATATATAATATCATGTGGTTGTCACAGCAACCTTGGGGGGAGGGGGATAGGTGCAACTGCTATCCCCATATATAGTTAAAGAACTGAGGCATTCAGAAAAAGGTTGTGACTTGCCAAGGGCCACATAGTTAGTATCTGTGGCCAAATTTTCATTTAATTCTTCCAGACTCAGCACTCTAATCAGTGTAGCATCTAGCTGCACAAGTGTGAAATCCAATAAATATAAACACTAACCCTGCTCTGAAGGAAACATGTTTATCATAGGTAAGGCAATACAAGGACTGGAGTACAGAAGTTTGGGAAAAAGTGATTTTTAATGCTGAAACTCACTTTTTCACTCAGAGCTACACCAAAACCATTGCTAGAAGATGAGCCTAGAAGATGTGAGCAGCTTCATAAGGTTAATAAGAATTATCAGTACCTATTAAGTACCAGGCATTGTTGTCACTAGCAGGGATAATAAAGAAAAGCAAAAAAAAAAATGTCTCTCAAGAAGCTCACAATCAAATGGGGGAAACTATGTTGAAACAAATGAGGGAAAGAAGCGAAAACTTCTCAGACTGTACTCTAAAATCTAGTAAGGTTTTTTGTGGTAAACAGGCCCAAGTTCCCCTTCACCAGAAATCACATGATTTACAAGGGAGTCACCCCTCTCCTCAGTGACACCTCAGCATAAGATATGGAAATAAAGACAGAAGTGTTTTGTCAAATGGACAGTGGGCAGTCTACTGTTTCCTTGTTCTGATACTTGAGGTAGATCGCAAAGCTCATATTATGCACCTG
This sequence comes from Pseudocheirus occidentalis, assembly GCA_028646575.1. Classification (NCBI taxonomy): domain Eukaryota; kingdom Metazoa; phylum Chordata; class Mammalia; order Diprotodontia; family Pseudocheiridae; genus Pseudocheirus; species Pseudocheirus occidentalis. Next base: position 30,067,345 of record CM053600.1, read on the forward strand.
ACTTCTAGACAATGGAAGAATGTGAGGAGCCAAGTTTGGGGAGCCCTGTTGTTCCACAGAAGGACTGAGAAAGTGTGGGAGCCTTGTTGTCCCCAGGCAGGGTTGAGAAAGTGTCACTAACCCAGAGATTGCTAGTGGATGCATAAAAGAGAGAGCCAATCTTTATTGTTACTGGAACAAGCTTTATAGAGCCACAAATCTCCTTCCTAATTGTTTTCTCCTGAGGACATTGGGTACTTCTTTGTTCCAGGTAGTGGATGTAAATGCCATGCTTATCTTGAGGGCCTAATCCTCACTCCTGTGTGTTTGAGCACTTTCCTGGGGGATGGGGAACTGATCCAAGTCCATCAGCAGGCCAAATACTTGAAAGAGCTTGTTCAGACATCAGGGTCAGGATTCCACTAGCCTGTGGTCTTCAACATCTCCCCCTCTTTTTCATTACAAGAGTAGGTGATGCAGGTCAGTGGTGACTTCATGTAGAGCGCAAATCTAACACGGGCAACATAGTGGGAACAATGCAAACTGCAAAGAGACACTATGTAATCAGGGGAAGAAGCAATGTATATCCAATCACAGTCAGACCTACTATGTCACTGGTGTTACACAGAGAGGATGAAATCTATAACCATACTTCATCAATATCCCATTTGGCTGTAACCACCTCTTTTACATTTTCCATCAACAACAATAGATCCTTCATTTATGCTACTGAGATATTCCTCTGCAACTCTTATACAAGTTCAGTGGTTTTTGTCTCTGTCTGTAAAGAGGCGACAGACACTGCAAGGACTGTGGAAGACACAATAACAGATGCAAGCACTGTAACAGCAAACACAGTGCACAAAATACACTTCTTTCACCATCCCCTTTTTGCCAATTGCATAAGCATTTAATCAGAAGGACTACCCAACCACCCAACACTACTTAAAGGGCAAAAGGCTTGAGTTACAATCATAACCTGCCCACTCGCAACAATAGTGTGGTCCATATACTGCACAAATTGACATTGAGGGCAAGTAACATTCTGTAAGGTCCCAGAATGTTTGTTCTCTGTGGTGAGGTAAACAAATTGACAGAAAAGACGAGCAACCAAATAGGCTTTAACCATATTGTTCGTATCCACACGTCCTTGATAATTATGTGCAGTTGTCAATGGCTGCAAAAGCATTTCACAAGCCCTATTGAGTTTCTCGTTCTTGATCACCCTCTGCTGTGGTTATTCAGGCTGAGCCATGTCAGCAAGACTAAGGAGCTCTGCACTCTCAAGTGGGTCATCCTGTTGCAGGGTTGTCTTTTTCTTCTGGAAGGCCATTGCTGGCGTATATGCCTTATCAGATGCATTCTTTGAAGGCTCTGTGAACAATGAGGATGCTGTTATGGGATCCGGATTGAAGTGGCTCTGTCACCTGGGGAAATATAAACATAACCCTTTGCTCCAAGTAATTACTATCCCAGGCCCCCTGCAGGTGTTTGTGGTCAGGTCTTTCTGCATTCAGTCTATTACAGGGTGTGCTACTTGTCTCCCCCTTTCTTTTGTTTTTGAAGGAACTTTGCCAAAGGGAAGATAATAAGTTACATCCATCCCCTGTTGGCAATGATGAGTAGCAAAGGAGTAATAAGAATAACACAAGTAGAGGGTAATTTTTAAGGATCTGTGTAGCTTGTTCCTTATGGAATTGTTGAGGTCCAGAAATGAAGAATGAGCTTCAATATGAGTTACATACGTATTCGTTGTGACCTCTTTCCTATGAGAGTTTGTAATTTTAAAGAACATTTTGTATTCTGTGTGTGTTTAAGCTTAGCAGTGTAAATATGCTGGTATATATACACTAAATATTTGCTGTCTGGCACAATATCAGGCAGTACAGTTGTTATGGGAATCTGAAGATCTTCCCTGCCCCTAGGCCCTTTGCTTAAGTGGCTCTGAGAACCTTCCCTGATTTGAAAGTATACTCTGCCTCCTAATAGGCTGAATGTGATCACATGGAGCCTGTGGTGGGAGGTTTGTTCTTCAGGAATGCCCACGCCTTATTACTTTGTGATTGGGCAGTGGGTCAAGAGGGCTGTGACAGTCTCCAATCCAGGAGAAGGCTATATATACACCTTGATGTGAGATTTTGCTTTGGGGCTTATTTTGAGAAGAGTTGTATGATTTGGCCAGATGAGCCTCTGGGAAGCCATTGAACCCCCCAGCTTTGAAAAACCCAGATGTTGGTGCTTCCCTCTCTGGTAAATGAATGGTCAGTTGCATGGATGTAATGGTCAGACGGCTGGAAGCCCATCTGCTGATATGTTTCTTTGCTTGAAATTTCTGCTTGTAACTTGTTTTTGCATTATGTTTGCATTCTCTGAAGTTCAGGCTGCTGACTTTTTCCCCTGAACTAGGTAAATGATATATATTTGATTGATTAAAGTAAGATTGTTAACCCATTTTGAGTTGCTTTCCTTTAGAAAAGCAGATCTAAGAACCTGTGCTGGCAGCCATCCTGGGTATGCTAGGGTGCTTGCTGATACAACAGTTTGAGCAGAAATAGAGTGAGTATTAATAACTTTATCATTATTAGAATTACTGTAGTAGCTTGCATTTCCAGGAAGCTGGTAGACAGAAGAAGTTCCTAACTAAAACCTTACAACTGAATAGTAAACATACATACCTGTTCCACAAAGCTTGTTTATCCTCTGATTATATTCATTTTGGAAGAGAGACACTTCAGAAATTGGATCTTTTACCTATAATAAGTTTAAACACTACTTAACTCTTGTTTAGGTTGTGGAATGAGCATACATTGAGATCAGAACAGTGAAATCCGTTCCACTTTATGTTAACTTAGCTATAAATTGTTGTGGAAATAAAGGTTTTAGTAGACCCCCTAAAAAGCATACCAAGGATCAAAAAGAAATATTAAAAGTATATTCCCTGTAAGCAAAAGAGTTTTAAGCTTCATAAAAGATCATCAAACCTCTAGAAGAAAATCAATGGAAAAGTTGTAACTAATTCTTGATGAAAAATTTTAGCATTTAAACAGTAAAGCAACTTAGGTAATAATTTCCATAAGTGACAGTCAAATGATTTTAGCTGTAGCCTCCTTTTTCACTATAGGTAAAGGTATAAATGCCTGTCTTAGAGTTTTTCTCCTTTCTTCATGGCTGCAAAGCCTGATTGTGGATTTAGGGGTTTGAATTGGAGAGGTCTATTTGCTTGTTTAAAGGTGTGGACTTCAGGGTGCCTCAGGGTTATTGTTAGAGTGGTCCTTAATAAATTTAGTATGCTTCCTCCCTTTTGTGGGAGGAGGGCAACTGAAACTCTCCACTAATCTTTGGCATACCCTCTACTGCTCTAATCTGGGACAAGAGGCTTCAATGAATCTTTGTGAAGTATTTTAAATTGTACCAATGTGTCTGTTCCCTAAAAACCTTCTTGAAAGTAAAAGCTCCAAATCCTCTAGCAAAAAGGAGTTTAAAATGGCGCTGTATTCCTCCTCCTTCATACCAGAGAGCTCAGAACTTCCTGTTTTTTATCAGATCCCCCCAAATCCCAATCTGCCCAAATGCCAAGCAGTATTGCCCAAACACCAAACAGTATAACAAATACTGACCCATTTCCAGCATCAGATCAGGAGGGACACTTCCTACTCTTCACATGAATTCAATTGACTTATAGTTGCACTCTGAACATGCAAAATTTTTCTCTCACAGAGAGGCAGAAATGGTGAACTGTTTGTCCATTTGCCTCTTTGATGAGGGGAAAAGTCCCTTATCTTATCTCCTTGTTGACACCCAACTTGGCCAGAGATGAGTAGAAAAAGGAGATTTTCAAGTTTTTAAAAATCTTAAAAATTCCTGTTCACACTTTTCACGCAACTAATTTATACCTATCTTGAATTTTCTACCCAGCTCCTCTCTTTACCACATACTTAAATTTCTTTCTAATTCTGATCTGACACTGCTCCTACACTCGTCAATTTACCATAAGCATTTTATGACCTGTAAAATAATGAAATACTTTGTTTTCTGGCAAGAAAGAAAGGAGATGGGGAGTTTTGCCATGGAATAAGGAAGTAAAGATTATCTGGGCTGCACAGGAGGGAAGCCCCATCCAAGGACCCTAAGCTCTTTAATGTAGTAAGGCAGAAGGATAAACATGTGCATTGTAAAACCTTGATATGCAGCCTCAGGGGGTGCTAAAAGGATGCCCACAGTACCTAATGGCAAAAATGGTGTGCTCTGCATTACGACAATGATAACTTAAATTGAGGTACTGTGGTTTCTTCATCAGCAAAAATAGGAACAGTTGCCACAGGAAGGGAGGGTCACAATACCCAGTGGTTTTGTCCTGCTGGATTTGTTGTTGGATATACCACTGCTGTAAATTTGGAGGGCTACTCAAGGCTGCAGCAGCTCCCCATTGATGCTGACAAGGCAGGGGAAAATGGCCCCTCAAGCCACCATTTCCTGACCTACATTCTATGAAAACCTATTTTTTTTTTTTACGTTTTGGGCATGGGGTAATAGGACTAGAGGGCCTACTTCTAATGAACTCCTTTTTATCCTTCCTTTTTTGTCTTCATTGGGCTTGCAAATGACCTGGTTTCCCACAGTTAAAGCATTTGTTATCTTCCTTTCTCCAGGCTCTCTCCTGTCCTGCCCCCAACCCTTCTCCAAGCAGATTCACACAGAAAGTCTGAGTGCCCACTGTGGCTCACCTTTGAATCATGTTTTCTCTAGTGATACCCTTTCTGCAACCTGCAAGAGCTCATTTTCAGTCCTGATTGCAGTTCTCACTAATTGCCTTGTCAGAATATCAGCTGTGTATTCTTCTCCAATTGCCCTAATGATAACCTATGCAAGGTGGGCTAGAAAATCTGTAAATGTCTCTTGGGGTCCCTGAGTTATTTTTGTGAATGATGTCCTTTGTCCCCTTTCCCAGGGAGTGCTGCCCAAGCCCTGGTGGCACATGCAGCTATTTGTTGATATCCCCCATATCATAATGTAGCTGCCAACCTATTGCCTGATATAGGCCAGTACTCAAGAGCTGCTCATAATTAAAGGGCACCTGTTGTTGCTCATTAGGGATGGCCTGTGGCCTGCACTGCTCAAGAAACTCAGAGCTCCAAATCAAGTATTCTCCAGGTTCCAGGCAAGTGCACCTGTCTCTAATCATGAGGCGGTAGGATGGCATAGGCTACTTGGTCCAAAAGTGTTCTGACGTACATGGAAGTTGAACCAAATTATCTAGAGGCCTTTTAAAAATTTCTCTAAGCAGCCTGATATCAAGGGGTTCATAATTATAAAGGACTTGTCTAGGATTCTTAGGGTCAGGTCTCTCTAATACGGAAATGTCTGCAATCCTAGGTCAAGGCAGTCAGTCTTCTCCCTGCTGCTTAGCCAGTTGGATAGTTTTTTCAAGGATGGAGAGCATACTACACTCTTTCCACTTAACTACATCATTGGCAGAGGTGCATATACTCTGATAAGAGGGGCATCAAGACAATGGGGGGGGGCAGGCGGCTGTGTAGGGTTCTTCACTGCAATTGGGTAATAGCCTTTTTCTCCCTGTGTATTCCCCTGCTCTCATTTTTCTTCTTCCTCTTCCTCTACCTGAGTCCCTGCATCAAACTTTTGTACCTCTCAGTAGTAATCTGGCTCAACTAAATACAATTAACTGAAAGCAATGTGCTGGGAAATCCTCTGGCTCTACTGTGGAGTAATATTTTGTTAATTGTTCACCCACTGTTTTCCACTTTTCTGGGTCTAATGTACCCTCCTTAAGTGCCATGGAGAAGTGATCTCTAGGAGATCCAAAAATTTATTTTATGTCTCTCAGCTGGGCTGCTTAATCTGCAATTACCCCATAGTCATTACTTGCTTGCTCAGGAAGAAAGAGAGTACCAAAAGTGGTTCACCTGAGCCTTCTGATTTCATTAACATTACAGCTTCCTACCTTGAGAAGCCTCTGTGTATTATTTGGGTAAGAATCTGTATTGCACACAGTTTTGGGGTGCACACACAAATATATTCAAACAAGATATGTAGAGGATAAATTGGACGTATTCTAAGACAGAAGGCATTGACATTAAGGGGAATTTGGAGAAGCTTTTTTACAAAAGATGAAATTTTAGCTGATACTTGAAGGAAGCTGGGAAAACCAGAATGTCAGAAATTAACAATGAAAATTCCAAGCATGAAAGTCAGTCAGTGAAAATGGGGTGGTATGGGGTGAGAAGGCAGTGCAGTGGGTGGAGGGTGGGGAGAAGGAGAAGCAGAGTAGCTTTTGTAAGGAGCAGCAAGGAAGAAGCCAGTGTCACTGGGTCATAGGTTACAGGGAGGGGAATAAAGTGTACAAATACTGGAAAGGGGGCAGGCTATGAAGGAAATTAACAGCCAAATAAAGGATTTTATATTTGGTCTTAAAATAATAAAATAAACCAAAAATAAATTGCCACTGACACTTATTGAAAGGAGTGAGGTGACATGGTCAGAGCTGAGCTTTAGGAATATCACTTTGGTAGCTGAAGTGATGAATTGGAGTGGGAAGATATTTGAAGAGAAATCAAGCAGACAGTGTATAATGCTATGTACAACAATCAAGGTGTTACAATAGACCAGGTGCAAAATAATAGTTGCACTGTAAAATATGTACCTAAAATGTTTTGAGGATTTGTTTATTCCATTGGGCCTAAAACTTTTATTACCATTAAGGGAATGATTAACTGTGGAACAGATAGATAAATAGGTAGGTATCTAGGAAGATAGATAGATAGATAGATAGATAGATAGATAGATAGATAGATAGATAGATAGACAGAGAGATAGACAGAAATAGATATACATATACATATATATGCACTCGTATATACATATGTGTGTTTGTGTTTTAAATAAGTTTTTTTGTTTTTTTACATCACTATATTTTTCTAAAGTAGCTTTCTTCCTCACCTTCCCAGAGATCCATCCCACCTAAGAAATAGTAGTTTTAAAAGACAAAGAAAGAAAGAAAAAGATAAAAAAGCATGTACCCTGAGGATTTGGGCAAATCTCATTTATCAGAAATGTCCTTCAGAGACTGCCTAACTTACAGGGGCTGGTTTCTGAATAAGGAAATAGGAAGGGAAAACCTTAATGCTAATTTAACAATTGGTTATTCATATAAGAAAAAAAAATCGTTTCTCTCAATGTTATCTATTTTATCTTTTGTAATTGTCTCTATTCCTTATTTGGTTAAGAATGTATCTGCTACCCTGTAAAGCCAAGCAGGAACAGCTTTCCAGAGGATGGCTGCTGTGAACAGCTTTCAATTACACAGTACAGCAAACTCTCTATTTGCTTAATAACAAATCAGAGCAAAACATTCACAGAAAATCAAGGTACAGCATTCACAATGTTACAACTTACCACATAAAATCAAAATACAGCATTCAAAACAACTTAACACTAAAATGTCCACATAGTTTTCACCATAGTGGTCACATAGTTTTGAACAAAGTACAATAATTTAGTCAATCAATCACTTAGTAACTCAATCATTCAATCAATTCAATTAAGGAGGCTTGCCTCCTTAAAGGTCACAAAATACAAAAGTCAAAGTTCTCCACTCATGCAGCACACTAAGTTACAGTATCAGTCACTACTCGAAACTCTTTTAAGGGATAGTGTAAAATACACAGACCCTCCACCCCTCAGTCATAAACAATACAATAATACAATCTTCTCAGTCTATACATAGTATCCAAGTAAAGTCATCTTTCATCTTGACTCAGGGTAGGCTCTCAGATTCCCTGGATCCCCTTCCATTGTTCCAGTTTCTACCTGAATTCAACAAACTGTCACCTGGGTTCAAAGGCAGATAGCTCCCAGCTTCTTGTCCAGCAGCCCCTGTTCCACACTGAAGCTCACAGTATCCAGTCCACCTTAAATCCTTTACAGTCTCTGCTCCTGGGAAGTCAAGGCTTAACAAAGCCACAAACAGACAAAGCACCAACACTCAGTCATGCTTCCTCAATCTTCTGCAGCTCTGGCTGGTCCTAGGAAATCCTCAGCAGCTTGGCTGGCCCTCAGACTTAGCAGCTCCATTTGGCCCTTGAACTCAGCAGACGTTTCAGCTAGTTCCCAGAATCAAAATGGTTCTCAAAATAAAAATCATTCTCTCCAGCCTTGGCCTCTCTTCCTCAACCTCCAGAAGCTAGCTCCAAGAAGATCCATCTGACCCAGCAGGAGCTTCTTCGTATATACACATAGCTTTTTCCTGTTTCAGCCATTTCCTGTTTCAACCCCTTCCTATTACATCAGCAACAGGAGTTCATACCTTCTGTTTTTTTAACAGAGGCTTGATTAATTTTTAAGTGCTAAGTACCTGTTAGCTTTGCCAATACAAAGGGATCAAATTACATTACTATTACATACCCATAGCTATAAAGGGTATATGATTTGCTTCTCCTAAATTTTTTAGCAATATGTTTAACATTAACACTAACATTGATTTAGAGTTCATTTCAAGATATTGTATAAGTGTTGGCCCAAGTCTAATTTCTGGCAGACTTCTTTCCAGTTTTCTGGAATTTTTAAAAAATCAAATAGCCTGTATTTTTTAACCTTATGTTTTGTCCTTTCAGTCCTGTCCAATTCTTTGTGACTTGATTTGGGGTTTTCTCAGCAAAGATACTAGAGTGATTTGTCATTTCCTTCTCCAACTTATTTTTACAAATGAGGAAACAAAGGCAAACAAGACGTGTCCAGAGTAGTAAGCAGTTAGTAAGTGTCTGAGGCCAATTCGAATTCAGGTCTTCCTGACTCCAGACCAAGCCCTATTCACTGGGCCACCAAGACTTACCAAGACAGGTAAGTCTTACTTAGACTCCTCATATGTGACAAATCTTACACTTGTTTCCTAGCCTTCTCGTTGAGTTGAAGAAGCCTCTCCCTCCCCTTCTACTATTAATTATTTACTATTATTGTAGTGCCTAGATTATTAGGTCATGTGTGCATTCAACTAGCTTCTCCTGGTGGAGTGGTTGCTTCATGTCCAGAAGCAGCAGCAATGGTTGGAGAACAATAGCAGATCTACTTAGTACACATACAACTAAGTATTGTCTTTCAACAGATGTATTATGCATAATCTGCTTAATTCTTGGCCACATCATGGCTCAGATCTGGCAAGACGAATCATGTTTTTGTTTCTGTCTTTGTTCTTTATTAAATAACAAGGAGGCTATCTTTGGAAGCTATTCTCCCCAAACTAGTAGTCAAAGCAGAAAATATCTCTTTTCACACTCCAGTCCCAGTTCATTTTTCTATATCTATAACTTTCAATTAAATTAACCTTGCATTTACATAGTGTGATGTTTTTGTAGAAAAATATTTAAGTACTTGACATTTATTCATTTATTTAAAAATTTTTAATGTTTATTGCTCTTTTGTTTTTATATCAATTTTATTTTAAAAAAATATATCCTTGCCTACATAATGGGCCATTCCTTATGACAAAGAATTTTTTTAAAGAGAGGAAAAAACCAAGTAAAAAAAATAATCATCACTGAATCTAACAGTATATACAACAAACCATACTCACGTATTTATTAATGTAATTCAGCTAGGTGAAATGGGCAGGAATAAGTTAAGTAGAAATCTCAGTGAAACAGTCTGATGTTCTGTAACATTAAAGAAGTCAAATAAGCTCTGAATACCCTAGCTGAACCAGAAACTAGCAGGCCCTGAAGAAAAGACAATAACCTGGGAATGAATCCAAGGTGAATATTAACCAGGGCGCAGCAAAATAATGCACTCAAGTAATAGGGTTTGTTTTTCCTTCAGAATTGCATTCGCAATTGTATTTAGCTCCTCATCCATAATACCAAGGTATTTGCCACCTCTAAGTTCCCATGTCCAAATATTAATTGATCTATCCTAAGGCAATTCCAATCTCTGGTTCCCATGTCTAATTCTTGATTGATCAGCAATGAGGAAATTACAAACCTCTGGTTCCCATAGCTTGTTCTTCATTCATCAGAAAGGTGTTTACACTCCCCTGACTACAAAGAACAAATCCCTGTGCCTGGTTTTCTTCTATAATCAATCTGTAATCAATTAACAATGGGACTACATGGTATAAAAAGGGTCTGCATGTTTGGATCAGGGCTGCTCTCTCTTTCTGATTGGCATAGGAGAGTCAATCACCATGGCTAAATTAATTTTCTATTAAAGCTCCTTAAAACTTTTTTTTTAATTTTAATTTATTTTCTTGGTTACATAATTCATTTCCACAAGGTTTTGAGTTACAAATTTTCTCCCCTTTTTGCCCCTACCCCCCAGCCCAGAATATTGATCCCACTGTAAGACACCTCCCACAATCTGTTCC
>CM053600.1:30085210-30109430 GCA_028646575.1 Pseudocheirus occidentalis
GCACACACTTCTGCAAAGGGTCAGGGACAAGGTAGAGAACAGAACATGGGGTGTGTGTGGGGGGTGGAATGGGATAGGAAGGAAGGACATATAATCAGTCTCTCACAATATGTCCACTGTGGAGGTGTCCTGCATAATTACACGTGTACAGCCTGTATTTAACTGCTTGTTCTTCCAGTGGGGGTAGGTGACAAGGGAGGAACTGAAAGAATCTAGAATTTAAAGTTCTGTAATCAAATGTTAAAAATATATAATAATAATATTATTAACTACATGCAACTGGGAATTAAGATATACAGGTACTGGGGTAGTAAGACTCTTCCTGCCCTACCAGAAAGTTAGAGGGACAATGGAGAGAGCAGTTTGAGGGAGGGACTTTACAGTGGGATTGCTGTTTTAGGGTTATGGGTAGGGGAAAGATGGGGAGAAAATTTGTAACTCAAAATCTTGTGGAAATGAGTGATGTAAACAAGAAAATAAATAATAGAATTCATAAAAAATTTTAAGATAAATTAATGTAAAACATAAAAAAATAAATAAAGTCTACTGGAAGAAAAACACTGCAAGAGAGAGACTTTAAGCTTGTAGAGGTAAGAGGAGAATCAGTGAACATTGAAGAAACATGGAACCTTTTTGCACTGACCTTGGGAACAGAGGGAATCTTAAAGTAAAGGTTCGGATTTTGGGAAAAGATTCTTGAAAAAGTTTCTTTTTAAAATATCATTGAGATAAGAACATGAAAACCTTTTTGGAGAATTCCTATTGGCAATTTCAGACAGACAGCATTCTATCAAGTTACAACATTTACCAAATAGAAGCTATAGAAATAAATTTGCAGCATGGAATCATTTGAATACAGTACGCTAAAATTCTGTCTTTGATGGACAATTGGGAAGGCATGTCCCAATATTTAGAGCCTCATGGTTCCAAAAGAAGGGGATGACAATGTGAGACTACCCACATAAATCTTGGAAAGTGAGCTAACTGAAAGTAATGCTGCTATAATTTGAGGTCCTACAGCTAATGGTCCTCTGGAAAACTGAAGTTCTGAATGTTACTATTTGTGATTGTAAATCTAAATTTGATTTGTTTGAAGTTTGTCTTGAAACAAAATTACACTATGGTCTCCTTTAAAATGAGATGTATTCTCCAGTGGGATAATTGTGGCAGATGAGAACTTAATGCAAAACACATTTGATATTGGACATTAAGGTGATTTAATGCTTGGAAACTGCATGGATCAGGAAAACCTGAGTTCAGATCTAATCTCAGACACTGTCTCATTTCCCTCCTTTATAAAATGGAGTTAATAATAGATCTACACCCCAGGGAGTTGTGAGTATCAAAGTGCTTAGCACAGTGCCTGGAACATTGTAAGTGCTAGATAAATGTTAGCCATTATTATTAAGTATAATTACTCTATACTAGTTTTGAATGAAATTAGTATAGGATGACTAATTGATAGATGAATGAGATGGGTTTTTATATAACATGATTCAGAAATGCATTCAATTGAATTGAAAGAAGGCAAAAAATAGTTTTGTTTTATGTTTTTAAAAATCCATAATATTGTATATATTATTTATTGCTTCCAATTTTTCTTGTGTTGTCGTTTTGGGGAAATCATTGTATAAGAAATGCTGCTGAACTGAAAAATTATACTCAGAGGGTGGTGCAAGTATATAATTAGAAATTTAACTTCTATTTTAATCTGCTTGCTGTTAGATCATGAATTGAACTATTAAAGAATGTGGTCATAATGTTTTAAAAGTATTAAGTATTTAATTGGTGTATTTTGCTTTAAAATGAAAAATAATAATTACTGACTGTTCGGGAGGAGGGAAGCAACACAGACCAGGTAAATTGCCTTTATCTATGTGGTACCTTAAGATCTTGTATTTGGGCAAGGTTATGAAATCTAACTTCGTTTATCCATAGTCTCTTTAACTAGGTTTCTCTCCTTAAGGAATGTATGACATTATGATTCTGCTAAACTAAGTTATTTCAACTTTTATGAAAATTTGTGGACATATGCTTTCAATGCCTGAGAAATCTCCCTGTATTATGTAGAAGTTTGTCATCTGACTCCTACCCCTTTCTAAAGGAATTCTATCAAGTTCTAGAGAAGATAGGTAATTAGGAAGATGTCTCCACTGAGTTGAGTTATTTTAATGGACTTCCTTTATAACCTTAACCCAGGTCTCTGTTTACAAAAATGTTGGACTTCAATAAGCCTCAAAGAGGGGAACTGTGGGAAAATATTATATCGTTTACTAATATTGTTTGAACCCAGTCTTATATGACTGGAAAATTATCTAACCCAAAACTTATGATAAAGGTCAGACTCACCTTAGAGATTCTTAGGAAGCCAGATGGCAGCAGAGAATGCTGAGATCCCACCCAGTCTTGTTTTGGGTCCACACAAAGCTTGTGTTTTGGGTTCCCCAGATTTTAATGTTTATACTTACCAACTGATACATACCCCAAATGTCCTACTACCTACCTGTGGCTAATCAGGTAAATGTCCTTATCCCCTTGTCTGAACTCTATATTATACAGCTTTACAAAGACTTAAAGAGGGAGTCACACTCCATTCTGGCCCTTTCCTTTGTCAAATGACTTAATAAAATTCTTTATAAAAATATTTCAGGTTTTGGGATTTGTTCTCTATTCACAACTACCATCACCTTCTCCAAGGAAGACTTTAATTCCTGATACAGAAGCCAGAGGTTGGAATCAGAGGCTACCACTGTGCTTTACTTAATGAAAGGAAGTACTGGGCTAGAACTTTATCTATCTGCTCCCTTAAATGTTTGTCTAGGAGACATAACCATAACCTTTTCTGAGTGTGTGTATATATGTGTACTTAAGCAGAGGGCACAGGATCAATTGAATAGGAAGGAATGATATTTAAAAGGTGAAACAGAGGTGAGAGAGGAATATAATGAGAGGAGATGGGGAGAGATAGAATGGGGGTAAATTATCTCATATAGAAGAGGCAAGGGATAACTGTTATAATGGAGGGGAAGAACAGGAAAGCAAAAGGGAATGGATCAACCTTACTCTCATTGAATTTGGTTTATCAAGGGAATGACATACACATTAAATTGGGTATCTTGCCCTGCAAGAGAGTAGGGGGGAAGGGGATGAGAGGGGGGATGATGGAAGGGAAGGTAGTTTGTGGGGGAGGGTAGTTAGAAGCACACACTTTTGTAAAGAGACAGTGACAAAATAGAGAATAGCATAAATATGGGGCAGGATAGGATGGAGGGAAATATAGTTGGTCTTTCACAATATATCCACTATAGAAATGTTTTGCATAACCACACATGTACAACCTATATTGAATTGCTTATCTTCCCAGTGGGGGTGAGTGAGGAGGGAGGAAGGGAAAGAATCTGGAATTCAAAGTTTTATAATCAAATATCAAAAATTCTTCTTCTTCTTATTATTATTATTAACATGCAACTGGGAAATAAGATATACAGGCCCTTGGGTATGGAGATCCATCTTGCCCTACCAGAAAGTCAGAGGGGGAGGATATAGGAGAGAGTAGATTGGGGGAGGGGATATACAGTAGGATTGCTGTTTTGGGGTGGTGGGTAGGGGAAAGACAGGAAGAAAATTTGTAACTCAAAATCGTGTGGAAATGAATGACATAAACAAAAATAGACATGAAAGTTAATTTTTTTTAAAAAGAAAATTTTTAAAAAAATTTTAAAAATAAAATAAAATAATTTTTAAAAAAGAAAGAGAATATTATTGTTCTTATCCAAGGGAAAGTTTCCCAGAGTCTCTAGTGTAGCAAGCTAGAGATATGGATGTGATGGAGACCTTGAGTCCCTCTCATATCTTCTCAGAGCCTTTTTCCTTCAGTCGCTTGAAGTGGGATTAGCTTCTACCATATTTCTTTTCAAAGCTGGAAGTGAGAAGCCCCAATAGTGACAGGAAACTCAATGAATGTTGAAGAAGTTTACAATTCTCCCACTCCCATCAGCTCCACCTCATGCAGGGCAGGGCATTCATCTTCTCCAGAAGGAAAGAGATCCATACTAATGGGTTTGGGGAGAGTGATTGCAATAAAAATGCCTTCAAATCCATTCATAGTACAGCCCCTTACTACCTATCCAGTCTTCCTATACTTTGTTCTACAACATATACTCTTTGATTCAGTAGCCCTGGCCTACTGGCAGTTCCATGAATAGAACACTCCATCCCTTGGTCCTGGGCATTTTTTCTAGCTGCTTTGCATGCCTGGTATAGCCTCCTTCCTCAACTCTGCCTGCTGATTTCCCTAGAAAGAGAAGTTTTACTACTGCTTTGCAGATTGCCAGACCTAATTAGATAAAGAAGAATGCTTGCTTGTTCAGTTAGTAAACTTCAGATATTTTACTGTGAACTTGTTTCATAGAATTTGGTTGGTGAGTGAATAGCTATTTGCATTTGTAGCTATATTGTCCAATGGGATGTACAGAGTGTTCAGGGATGTCTAACACCTCTGATGTGAAGGCTTGAAGGATCCTTTTCAGGGATGCTCATCCACCTTGGGTATTTACCTGACACTCAACTCTCACTTGTGAGTCCAAGAAGCTTTTAGCATATCCAGTAACCTTAGCCCATTAAAATCATCTTGCCAGATGGGCTGAACCAGGTTGAGGGTAATCAACAGGCCTCAAACCAGATGGTGAGTTAGTTGAGAGGGGGGGGAGGTAGGTGGGGTGGGTTTCTACCCCAAACCTGCAAAGACTTCCCTAGCAGAATGGGCAGATGAGAACAATTTGTTCCAATGGCCTGGAAGGTCTCAAGGCAAGCTCTGTGGAGCATGTAGGGCTTTGTCAGTTATCAGATACCAAAGTTATCCTTTGCATCTCAGGCCATTGCCATTCATCCTGACTTTTGCCTTTCCCCTGGACTTCAATGACTCAGGAAGAGAGTGAGGATGATAACTTTGTGCAACTCTGCTTCACTTAAATCGAAATCACATACAAGTCAAGACATTACCCTGTGATGTCATTAGTCTTCTATGAAAATGAAGGACAAACAACAACCATTGCTGAGAGATAACCAAAATGATACTTTTTTCAGTTCTCTGATTTAAAGGGAATTTCTGAATTAGAATAATCCAAAAGTATCAAATGCATTATTGAGGAACTATGACCTAGGTTTAAGTGCGAATATTATAATGCATTTTATTATTTGTTGTGAATATTTATGAATATGTGAATCTGTGAATATCTGTTGTGTTATTTATTTTGCTTTGGTGCTAATTAAATGTTTATGTTTAAGATCTAAAAGTGCCATTATTATTATTATTAGTGGGTGGTTTGTGTAAATCAAAACACATCAGCTCAGGAACTAACATGATCAGCAGTATTTCACCTAATGATGTTATTCCCAAGAGCCAAGGGAATGAGTGTCACCATGTGATGGTGTTCTATCATATGAAACCTATACCTGCCAGTGGAAGGGCAGGTTGAAATCAACAAGCCAATGCAGAGACCGAGTTGGTGTTCACATATCTACATGAAAAGTATCAGATGCTACGTAGTGAATTATGTCCCCATACATACTTGGCCATTGCAGTTGTGTCTAAGACTCACACAGTTTTTAGGTCATCTATAACCTTTGTTGGTGCATTAAATATGCAACCTCATTCAATGACCAACTAGTGGATATACTCCTGGAAGAAATGAATCATATCAATCTTTAAATTCTTGCTATAAATAAAACCAGAAGGAAAAAAGCAATTGCAACTAAAGCAAAGGATGACTCACAGGTGTGAGAGGCAAAAGAATGTCTTTGATTTTATCACATGCCCAGAGGCAACAAGCAAAATGTTTTCATTTCTAAAAGGGTTGCTGATAAAAGTACTTGGTAAAGACCACCAGCATTAACAAACTGGCTCTCAAGGATAAAGAAGTAAAGTCTGGAATAACTTGATAAGACCCTTAAATTTAATCAGAGAGGTTATTTTGTATAATATGAAAAATCATTTTTAATCCCTGTCTTAAAGATTCAGAACTTCCCCCAGCTCCTTTCTTTCAAAGTTCAGTTTTTCTTCAGAAGGACATTGATATTGAAGGACTGATATTGAGATTACATTGACTCTCCTGGTCTTGGTCAAAACCTAAGGCAAGTCATTTATCATTTTGTACTCCCAAGAAAAGAGAAAGTGCCGGTCTGTTTTGCAGTCTAGGGGTGCTGGAAACCCTGAAATTCAAGGGCAAAAGGCATGATCCTACCTTGAAAAAATTTGGGAACTCAAGCCTTCTTTCAGTTAGAAACAAGCTTTATTAAAATACCAGTTGGGGTAGGCAAGATTTTAAGAATCTGTACCTTTGGTAGATGCGACTGACCTTTTTTTTTTATAGAGAAAAAGATCGTGGTACCACTTACACAGTCATTGCTGAATGTAAAATTAGCTCTTCATATCTGATGTTTTTAAATGTCCATTTCCTCTTTTCAATGAATATTTATATATTTATTAAGCTTCTATGTGCTCTTCTTTTACTAATTAAATCTAATTATAATGACTTTCCATACATCAGTCATCACCCTCTAATAATTCATTCCTTGTGTTTATATTCAGGGGTTCTTAATTAGATTTGTTTAAATTCTCTACATTGTTTGGAAGTTGCTCATGGTATATAAAACAAAATTTCTTTTTTTTTTTTAGGGGGAAGAGTGGCCCTTTTCTTCCATTAAGAGAAAAAGGGAAGGGAAAAGGGAGGAAAAAGGGGGAAAGAAAAGGAAAATCTAACTTCAATACTATCTTTGCTTTCAACAGAATTATTTTTAGTCTAGTACATCTTAATAGAGGTAACACAGAATGACAAAAAAGAGAGTCACCCTTGAAGCCAAGATAGCCTGAGTTGAAGTCTTGCTTATGACACTGGCAATGAGAACCTGGATTAGTCACAGAACCTGGGAGTTTTCTTACCAGGAAGCATCCTATAACATTGAAATTTCAGGTTTAGTACCTATCCTCTGTATCTAAATAAATTTCTCTTTTCCCAAAGATGACAGCATGAATATACATTTGTACACTATGTAAAAATGCAGCTCCTTTTCACATGTCTGCATGCAAAACATGATTATCAAAAAGGAAATTTGAACAGTGTTCTCTTTTGCCAATAGAAATCATTGTAGATGTAGAGATGCAATCCATGTTAGGTGTACTTTTTTTTTTTTAAAGTTTATTTGGTGGCACAGAAAATTGCTCAAAATAGATTCTTTTAAAAGAATATAAATAATAATGAATTTGTTTTTGTTTAAGCAATTAAGCAAATGTAGGAGAAAGAAACCAAAATTGTGGTGGAGGGAAGTGATTTAGGGATGCCATTTTTCTGGTTTCTATAAATCTATGTTTATTTGTATATCACCCCAGTAGTTTCTACATGGGAGGAAGTGAGTGGTTTCTGCAGATGGACAGCTCATTGACTCACAGATTTTTAAAAATGTTTTTATTAAAAATCTTTGTTTTTCTATTACCTATATTTTCCAATATGTTCTTTTCATCTCCCTCTCCCAGAGAGCCATCCTTTATAACATAGGGGGTGTGCGGGAAACAGGAAAGAAGTCTTTCAACAAAACTAAACAACACATTGACCAAATTTGATAATACATTCGATGTTCAATAACCATGATCACCCAAGGAAAGGAGGGAGATACATCCTCGTAACTCCTAACTTTTTACCATTCATTTGGTGGTCGTTGCTCCTTACATGTTGTATTCCTGGTTCTGCTTACTTAACTTTGCATCAGTTCATACCTCTTTCCATGCTTCCCTATTCATAATATTTTGTCTGTTACTCTATATTTAGAATCTGAAATTGGAGTATGGAGGCAGCAGAGGAAAAAATAGCTTCAGGTAAGTCACTGAGAGGGGATTCTTTCAGATTTACATGTATGTAAAGAAATTCAATTTCAATTGTAAATACTCATTTTTTAAAAATTTGAAATGCTTATACATGTTAATTTTTATTAAGTTCATAATTTTAAAAGGATATATTTTTAAATAAATGACAAATCCAATTAGACATAGTTATTATTATATAAAATGCACAACTTGTTAATTTACTGATCATTACTTCAAGTACTAATTTATGTTTTTTTTAAGTAATAGGTAGAATTTGTTGAGAAAAATATACCTCCAAATCAGAGACCATATAACACAATCAGTAATTCCCAGGTAAGTTCTGTCCTGCTTCTTTGTAATATTTAACTAATATTCTTGGGTCTATTTAGTTTTGACATCCAAATTTCCCATAACACTGCCTTATCTTTTTTTTTATTATTATTATTCTCAGTCTTGCTTGGCAATCCTTCATTGTAAAATTACTAACTCACATTACCCCTCTCCTTTGACACTTCAGCAATCACCACTGTTTATCTATTGGCCCCCTAATTAGTCCCTTAAATTTTATATGAGATATTTTTACCTTTCCTTAAAAATCTGTATGATTCTTTCTCTCTTAAATGCTTAGAGTAAAAATTAGATTCTTGGGTTCTTGTTTTAAAACTTTCTATACCCTTGATATTTAACTTTGGTAACTTCTTTTCATCATTTCTTTTCCTGGTTTTTTTTTCTTGTTGTTGTTGTTTTTTAACTATAGAGGACAATTGCTTTTACTGGGCAAAGGTATATTTTGGCAACAAAAAGAAAATATTCTAAAGTACTTGAGATTATTGGGATGATAGTAATTCACAAAAGTAAGTGTGAGATATATTTTATATGTAACTTACACTATTAACAAAAAGAATAAAACCAACTAATTAATAAAATATAATTATAGGATATGGAGTCAGTAAGAACTACAGAGATGTAGTCCAGTTCCCTTTTTTATGCATGAAAAATTTCAGTATGATCTTTTAAATATACAATAAAAACATATTAAAGTGGGATGCCTGGATTTCTGCTTAATATCATGGGATATCATAGAATTTGAACTGGAAGTTGTTTCAAAGGTAATCTAGTTTAATCCCCTCATTTTACAGATCTGTCCAGAATTACTTGGAAGAAAATATCAGGGACAGTATTTGAAACTCTGTCTTCTCACTAGGCATAGGACTTTATATGTACACCATGCAACAACTGAATAACCCACAGAGGTGGTTAACAAATGATTTTATTGCAATAGAATTTAATGGTTCTCTAGCAGTGTATTTAATTTAGCCATGGATAAATACCACTTGGATTCCTAAACTCTCTGAGAATGTGGATTAAAATCTAACTTAAAAACTTACTTTAAGCAAAGAAGACTAGAGTGAATGGAAACATTAGCAGAATTATAAAGCACATTAGAAGTTATGCAGCACGGGGACATTTCAAGCATACTAGATCTGGATGCAAAGTACCTAGATTTTAATTTGGACTCTGCCATTTACTACCTATATAACTTTGACTGAATCACTTCTTCTCTTTGGACCTCTTCTATGTATAAAATGTATATGCTGCTCAGTCCATGTTAGTTTTTCTAAACACGACTCATTAAGAAGCTTTGATGATGTCTTATGTATCTTTCCTACTCCTCCAAAGAAAATTCCAATTCCTGACTGAAGGGAAGCAGAAAGGGCCACATGGTTGGTCATTCTGTTCTCCTTACAGGAATATTGAACTAGAATTATATCTCTTTGCCATCTTAAATATTGCTAGGCTTTATTGTTGTTGTTCAGTAGTTTCAGTAATGTCTGACTCTTCATGACCCCACTTGGGGTTTTCTTGGCAAAGCTACTAAAATTGTTTCCTTCTCTAGCTCATTTTACAAAGGCACTGAGGCAAACAGGGTTAAGTGACTTGCCCAGGGTGACGCAGGTAGTAAATGTCTAAGGCCAAATTTGAACCCAGGTCTTCCTGATACCTGGTATAGCACTCTATCCATGATACCACCTACTTACCCATTGCCAGTCTAGGAGAAATTTTTTTTCTTGATTTCAAGCTGCTTTCCTGGTCACTATACCTTAAAGTTGTAACCCAAGATAATATCTAAAGGCTTGACTGCTTCTAAATATATTACAAACTGTAAATAGCAAGCAAATCCATCTACCTATGCAGAAATTAGAAAATATACCAGAAAATACATGGAATAAATGAACTTTTCCATTGAAAAAGTAAGAGATGGAGACTTTGATCTCATCAAAGCAGAAATTCCCTAAAATCTTCTATGGAGGCAAACTGAAAATTAACGACTTTTAGCCAACTTTTCATGTAGTAGGATATTAAATCTACCAGTATTTTCCTCTAACAAAGCTTAGGTCCATGATTCCCCTTTATTTTCCTAAAAGGAGAAAGCATTCCAGGGACATGGTTGGCCTGTTTTCCTAATGCAACTTTCTGGTCTCTGAAGGGCATGAGAAGTCCCAACTATGTGCAGCCATAGGCTCTATGACTTGGTGGATTTCAGAAGACCACATAAGTTACTATATCTTGGCCTGCTGATCATATATGTTTCAATATGGACACATCCAGATAAATCTGTGCTTATTGTATTGCATCAAAGTAAATCTCCTTTTGTCTCCTTTTGTTAACTATCCAATAATATGCAAGTGCTTTACTTTGTCCCAACATTGAACCTGAACTAAGAGAATTCTGGCATTAGGACCACCTCTAATATCCTACACTATTAGATTTTTGTGTTTTTCCAAAGTCTGTTCTTTTTCTCCTCTGAGTTTCTCCACAAAGAGAGTCTGGAACTACATGTTTTCTCTCCAATCAGGAAAGGTTAACATCAAAGTTTTTTTCAATAATTGCCATTCAGGCAAAAACACATGGATTATCATTCTTTTAGTCAATGAAGGGAGCCTTATGCAAATGTTCTAGCACTGAGCCTGGGTTACATGTAAAATAAAAGGATTGAATGGACGACATGAGCTCCAAGGTCCTTTCTAGTTCTAAGAGACAGTGAAAACCAAACGGGTGACCTCACATTCAGAGGAAGTGATGCTGGTTTATGAGTTTTACATATGCTCTTAGTGCCCTCTACTGCTCAACATCAATATGGCAATACCACAAGGTCCTCTGAAAAAATAATAATTCAAAAAATCACAGACTTATAGATTAAAATTAGAAGGATGTTAAGGACCATCTTAGTCCAACCCATGTATTTTTGCAGTTGAGAAAAAGTTAAATTATTTGCCTGAAATTATATAGTGAATCAGTGGTATTATCAGGACTAGAAAGGTTTCTTGGGTTCTGAACCATGCTGCTTCTACTTTTTACATACTTCAAAATTAAAGTAATATATCTGTAATCTCATTGATAGAGATTCCTTATTCTCCCAGTCAATGAGGACAGTCCCAGAACTGAACCTGGGCTACATGTAAAATGGAGGGACTAAGTAGATATATCTCTTAGTTTCCATTAAAGTATTTCTTTGTCCAGGGATATACTGATTAAATGTTTCTCTCTCTCTCTCTCTCTCTCTCTCTCTCTCTCTCTCTCTCTCTCTCTCTCTCTCTCTCTCTCTCTCTCTCTCCCTCTCCCTCCTATTGCCCCACATATTTACATATTTGCACAACACATTTTAAACTTAATCAACATTATTAACATTCTCCCTGTTGCTTTATTCAGTTTAGAAATCAACAAGGCAATAATAAATCATACTCCAATTTGTAGCAATTGCCAATTTCTGAGGTTTAAGTGCCCACACTGAAAGTTAAAAAATTGGCTCTCGAAAGGTAGTCTAAGCTTATTCCAGCGCCACCACTCCATATCAGACCAAATTATACATTAATTTTAAGCAAAAAGTCTTAAATTAACACAGAATAGAAAAATATGTTTACCGTAAAATCAATAGGAACTTGAAAGTTGAATCATCCCTAAACAAGCATAAAGTATGAGACCTATATACAGAAAGAGAAAGCTAAAGAATCATCTTGAATGCTGAGGCCTACTTCCACCTATAGGCTCTTGATCCCCAGTGATTCCTACACTGAGGTGCTAGTACTTCTCCTCCCACTAGTCTTCAGTGTTTCTGGTGTCCAATTCAGAGTCCCACTCTCATCTTTCTTTTTCAA
The DNA here is from genome assembly GCA_028646575.1 of Pseudocheirus occidentalis. NCBI lineage: Eukaryota > Metazoa > Chordata > Mammalia > Diprotodontia > Pseudocheiridae > Pseudocheirus > Pseudocheirus occidentalis. The sequence continues at coordinate 30,097,226 of CM053600.1, forward strand.
TTCTCTCGGTATTTCTAGGAGTTTACACTCAAACCCAACTAGGTAGGATTAAAGACATCTGGGCTGCCCAAATAGCTAAGGAAAAACTACTCTTGGTGTTGCCACCTGTGTAATAGGGCAATTATAATAATAGCACATCGGGACCTGACACTAAAGGAAACTGTAACAGGTGCAACTGGCAATTCTGTAAATTATATTTCAGATCTGAGCCCTAAATCCATTGAAGATTGAGGAGGGAACCTATACCAGGAAGTGACAGTGCAGGACTAGAAGTGGTTGTATGACTGAGGCTATGTGCTGGACAAAGAGAAGGAGAGAAGCAAGCAGGAACTATGTGCTTCTGATCCCAGGAGTAAAATTTCACATCCCTCCAGATCCCCCTGACCATTCTGAAGTCCACAGATGAATGACCAAAGCAGGGAGCTTAAATGCAGTAAGAGCCTCGAGTTCTGTCCCTCTGAACTTGCAAAATTAGCTAGCTAGCTGATAGTAATAGGCCAACAGCAGTCCACTAGAGCTCTAACCAGGGGGCAAGTCCACAGTTGTATTACTCAGAATCAATCCCAAGTCTCATTCTACTGCTACTGGTGACTTTAGTGGCTGCATTTATTCACCCTTTCTGCATTTTTGTTGTTTGGGGGTGTTCAAGAAGCAAAATCTCTTCAGGTCTCATTTTTTTTCTAAGAATGTTTCAAATGCCTCTTTATTATTAAACCTACATTTTTATTTTTTCATTTATAATTAGGCTAAGATCTGCAGAGTAGATGCATTGAACTTCAGCACATATCATTCCACTCCTTCCTATATATTCTGTTGGATAGTCCCATGTTATTATAATTTCTTTTCCTTTGTATTTGAATATTTTTCTTCTAATAATTTGCAGAACTCGTTTCTGAATTGAATTGTTAAATTTAGCTACAGTGTATCTCAGTTTAGGGCTTCTTTTTTTGGTGGCAATCTATGCAATCTTTTATTCCTTCAATTGGTATTTCATTTTCTGTGTTCAGAAATTCTGGGCAGTTCTCTTGTTTTATTTGAACATCATGATGTCAAAATATTTTGTCATGTCTTGCTCTCCTGGGTGACCTATCATCCTTAGGTTTTCTCTATACATACTATCTTCAAGGTTAGTATGTTTTTCTTAAATAATGAGCATATTTTCTTTTAATATTGTTCCTCCTCCTTGTGATTCTCCTCCTGCTCCTTCTTCTCATCCTCCTCCTCCCCCCATTGTTTTTGTTGTGCAAGTCATGAACTTTGCTCTCATAATTTTTATTTCTCTTTTTAAGCACTCATGAACAGTGTGTTGTGTGACCACGTTCTTTTCACATTAGTAGGGTCCTCTGACCTCAGCTGGATGCTGGACTCTTTCCCTCAGATTCAGTGCAGGTGCAGTGGAGTGCAGGATTCACCTGCTGTCCTATCCCACTTCTTCTGTTTTTCTGTTCTCTGGCCTGGCACCAGTAGTTTAGAGAATTCTCATGCTGCTCTGAGGCTGATTTGCATCTTTGAGGATCTGAGAGGAGGGGTGAAGTAAAGTGTGAGATTGATCTCTGTTCCACTATCAACCAGCTGTGAATCTCTGCTCATTCAAAGTGATGAGACTGTAGGTTTCCTTTTGGTTTGGAATTCCTGTCCTGCTTATTCCTCTTCAGCTTCAGAATGCCTTATAAAGCTGAAAATGAGATCATGTTTTGCCCCTACTATCTAGAGGACACTGCTGCTACTTGCTTTTGAACTTGCTCCTCTCTGAGTACAGTGCCTGCTATCCTTCCTTCCCTAGCACTTCAACCCAAGATGCAGGTCCCCTCCTTAGTATGCCCTGGATCTGTGACCTGTAACTGGGCAGTGGGCAAGAAATCTGTCCCTTGGAACCTATTCCCATCATGGCACCTTGGTATGGATTTCTCTTACACTGGAATGCTCTATGGAGTCCACCTGGTCAGACCCCTTCCCCATCTCCCTATGCCAACTTGGATTGGAAAAATGACTGTGATTTTTTTCTAGGATTTCCCAATCAAGTATATATCTGATATATTTTCTAGATCTTTTTGGAGGAGTTTTTGTGGAGAGTTCAGGGAACCTCTTCCTATACTCTTCTATCTCAGTACTGCTTCTGAGAAAAGCAACACTGAAAGACTTTAGAACTCAGATCAAAGCAAAGATAAACCACAAATTCAAAAAAATTCAACAAAACATGCCATTAACTCCTGACAGAGAGAGATGATAAATTTAAAAAGTAGAGAAAGACATTTTCAGACACTGTTTTGCTAGACTGCGCAAATCTGTATTGAGGGGGTTGTTTGTTTCTTAGGGGAAGGAGAGGTGTGAGGACAAATTAATTTAAGTAAAAACTTATTACATAAAAAAGAGCCTAAACCATCAGCATGCTTGAATATTAAAATTATCATAAATATCAAAACTGTCAATCCCCAAAGAAAGAAAAAAAAACGCAAGATGAGAAGACTTCATAATGAATTGTATCAAACATTCAAAGAAGAACTGATTCTAATATTACATTAGTTATTTGAATACACTAGAAAAAGAAGTGGTCATGCTAAATTCCTTCCATTAAAAAAATATGGGATTGATTCCTAAACCAGGGAGAGGCAAAGTAACTAGGCTACAACAACATATCAGAAATATTATACATCATGATCAGACTGAGTTTGTACCAGGAACAGGAAGACTATAAACACAATCAACCCTGTTAATAACAAGAATAGCAAAGTTAAACTGCTCATATCAATAGATGGAGAAAAAGCTTTTGACAAGTTACAGCATACATTCTTGTTAAAGCCAAAAAAACCCCCCAAAACCCTAGAAGACCTAAGCATAAATAAGTACTTGCTTAATATAGTAAGTAATATCTATCAAAAATCAAGAATTAGTATTGTATGTTTTTCTTTTTTTTTAGAGGGGAGAAGGCAGGGAAATTGGGGTAAAGTGACTTGCCCAGGGTCACATGGCTAGTAAGTGTTAAGTGTCTGAGGCCAGATTTGAACTCAGGTCCTTCTGACTCCAGGGGCAGTGCTCTATTCACTGCACCACCTAGCCATCCCTTGGCATAATATTTAATGGAAACAAACTATAGGCTTTTCCAAAAAGAGCAAGAGTAAACCATAATCCATGATAATCACTTTTATTTGATATAGTACTAAGGTTGCTAGTTATTGCAATGAGAAGAAAAAAAAAGAAATTGAGAGGATAAGCATAAGCAAATAGGAAACAAAACAGACGCTCTCGGCCCTGATATGATGTTCTATTTAGAGAAGCCTATCTAGGCAACTAAAAATGAACAGCAAAAACTAACAAAGTCGCAGAATTTATAAAATGCATTTCTAAATCATTAATTTTTCTGTATATTTTCAACAAAGCCCAGCAAGAAGAAATGGAAAGAGAAATTCCATGTAAAATATGTACAGAAAGTATAAAATACTTGCAGATGTCCCTGCCAAGATACACACAGGAGCTGCATGAGTAGAATGATATAACACCACACAAGTGAAGGCAGATTTAAATCACTGGAGAAATAGTCATTACGAGCAAACTGAGCCAGTGGAATAAAAATGACAGGATTTTTGTTTGCAGGTTCAGTCATTCAGTCATGTCCGACTCTTCATGACCCTGTATGGGTTGTTTTTTGTTTTTTTGTTTTGTTTTGTTTGGCAAAGATACTAGAGGGGTTTGCCATTTTCTTCTTCAGTGGGGAAAAGCAAATAAAGGTTAGGCAACTTGGCCAGGGTCACACAGCTAGTGAGTATTTGAGGCCTGATTTGAACTCTGGGTCCAATTCTCCATCCGTTGACCCACCCATCTGTCTCAAAAAACAAACAAACAAAAGATATAGTGATAAAAATTATTCGGTTCTTGTTAAGAAATAGATCTATCACGGGCCAGATTAAGAATACAATATATGGAAAAACAAAACACAGTAGCCTCATGTTTGATAAAACCAAAGCCCCTCATTACTGAGGTAAATTGGCATTTTCCAGTGAAGTAGCATGCTAATGCATTGTTGACATTGGAAAGCCACAAAATGTGTATCATAGACAACTGTACAAGTGAAAACACAAAGACTTTTTTTGGTTTTTGAAAAATGCTATTTTTGTCAACTGCAAATGATATACAATCTAGGTATACTTTCAGAGAGGATGAAAAGTAATTTTTTCCTTTACATTATTTAGTATCCTGGTAATCAAACTTTGAGTAAAAATTGGGTCAGAAGCATTTCAGCTTTATAGTCTTTTCATCACAGCTTTATATTTTTTCATGGCAAAACATGCTTCTGAATTTCTAGTCAGTACAGATATCTTCAGATCTATAGATAGTCTATAAGACCATCTCTAGCTGCCAGACCTAGTATGCTTCTTTCAAAATTGCTCATCAGATATAATTATTAATTTAACATTGCTATTGTCATGAATAATAAACACCTATATGAATTCCCTGTTTGCAAAATGTTTTACAATAGCATTCATTTGTTATTTGTTATATTATAACATAATTATATGGTGTCTTAGCCAAATCTTAACCTGCAATGCTTGGCTTCTAGGGCTGGGATAACCAACGCCCATTTTCTTCATTAGGTTGGTGAATGCAGCCTCAATCTTGTGTCAGCTTGCCAAAACATCCAGCATCTCCAGCTTGACTAGTTTTTGTGATGTGGTAGGTTGACAGAAGATTGGAGGGCAAAGCAAGTCAAACATAAAATCATGTAAACTGCCTTTGCCCCTTAGGAAGTGGGTTGAAAACTCAAATTAGCCAGTGGTTTATCTGGGGTAATTTTGTTTTTATTTTGTTTTTGGCTGTTTTCAGTTTCTTTCTGGCTATTTGCAATACTTTCTCCTTGATTTGGAACTCAGGATTTTGGCTAAACATTCATGGGAGTTTTCACTTGGGATTTCTATCTGGTAGATTCTTCTAATTTCAATTTTGCATTTTACTTCTAAGATAAATGAGCAGTTTTCCTTTATAATTTCTTGAAATATGATGTCTCAGCTCTTTTTTAATCATGGCTTTCAGGTAGTCCAATAATTCTTAAATTATATCTCCTTCATTTATTTTCCAGGTCAGTTGTTTTTAAGAAAAAAAAAGATATTTCACATTTTCTTGACTTTTTTCATTCTTTTGACTTTTTTTTGTTTCATGATCTCTCATAGAATTATTATCTTCCACTTGACCAATTCTGATTTTGAAGGAGTTCTTTTTCCTTAGCATTTTTGTACATATTTTGCCAAATGCTCAATTCTTATTTTAAATTCAATATTTTTGTGCCTCTTTTACCAAGATATTAATTCTCTTTTCATATTTTTTGCATAGTTCTCATTTCCTTTTCCAATGTTTCCTCTACAGCTCTTATTTAATTTTGAAAATAACTTTTTGTTCTTATTGATTTATTGATTTAGCTTTTCTAGGAATTTTTGATGAGTTTGTGTCCAATCCACATTCTTCTTTGAGGCTTTGCTTATAGATGTTTTCAAATTGTCTTCTGAATTTGAGCCTTGAACTTCCTTGTCACCATAGAAACTTTTAATGGTCAGGTTCTTTTGCGTGTATGTGTGTGTGTGTGTGTGTGTGTGTGTGTGATGATTTGTTCATTTTTCCAGTATATTTTTTTACTTTGAATTTTATGTCAGAGCTAATTAAGCTCTAGTCACATCTTGGGAGAGGTGATTGGTTTGAGGTTTTGAAGATCAATCTGTGAATCCATAGGTTTTCAGTGCTGCCAAAGTGGTTTCCTCTACAGCTCTTATTTAATTTTGAAAATAACTTTTTGTTCTTATTGATTTATTGATGTCATCCTGACTATGCCCCCTTCTATATTAACTTTTAATAGCTATTCTTTTAATTTTTTCATCTTAATAGCTATGATCCATCTAATTATGCTATTGTTTAATCTACATTTTCCATTTTTTTCCCAGGAGAATAGTATGAGGTGACATCAAAAATTTTGGTAATATCTAGTTAAACTATATCTACAATAATCCCTTGATAAACTAGTTTAATAATCCTTTAAAAAAATTAAATGAGGCTAGTTTGACATGACAAGACATAGCCATAATCTCTTCATAATCACTGCTTCCCTCAGTCATTTAATGATACATTCTAGAATTTTCCTAAGAATTAAAGACAGTCGTGGTGGCCTATAGTTTGTACTTCTATAGTCTTGTGGCATCTCTCCCACTCTCTGTGATCTTTCAAATATCACTTACAGAAGTCCATCAGTCAGTTCTGCAAATTCTTTTGGTAAAGAGAAATATAGTTTACCTGGCCAAGTGCCTTGAATTCATCAAGAGCAGCTAGATGTTCTCTTAATTGGTATTTACCTAAGTGCTCCCCTCCTATGAGTAATTTTGTTCTCTTATTTCCTGAGCAAAGGTCATTGTCTTTGTCAGGGAAAACTACAGCAAAAGAAGCAATGAGCAGCCCTGACTTCCCTTTGTTGTCAGTTACCCTCTTCCCATCCAACTAAGAAAAAATATTTTCCCTTCTTTGATTTTCCTTATTCTCCTAAATTCCTAGTGGTTGGTGCCTAAGTTTTCCTGTTGTCCTTTGCTTCTCTCAGCTTCAGTTTATTCTATGTTTCAGCACTTCTGAGACAACCTTTTAAGGACCACATGACACTCTGATGTTTATCTTCCATTATTTGACTCTGTTTCCATCTACTGCACATTTATTTTTAACTCAATTGATTGGTGAGTTTTTCATGCATCCACAGCAGTCATTTCATACAAATTCTATTTTTCTTCATCATTAGTACCACTTTCCTTTTTGTCATCAGACATAATCTCAATGGTAAAGAGGCTAAAGAGTATGCTTCTGGAAAGGCATGAAGACATTCTGTAGATAGTTCTGGTTTACCAACCATAGGGTTAGGAGGATCCCTTTTAATTTACTGTGAAGCAAAATCTGGGCTACTCTCAAAGGTATTAAGCAGCCAAATCACATTTCTTGGTCTAGCTCTTTCCTGTGTGGCTGGGATTTAAACTGCTATGGATCTCTCCAGGACAGTGGACTCAGGTCCTTGCTTACCAGTAGTTTGCCAAAAGCCAACAATAGATGATTCTGTTGTTGCTTTTGTCTAAATTTTATCTTGCTTATGACCTTGTAAACTTTGGAAAGTGGTGAGCCACCAGAGGTCCAGGAGACAGAGTCTCTGCCAGAATTTGAACCAACAGAGGTCCCAGAGTTTAAGTTTATGCTGAATTTTGCTTTAGCACAGACACTGAGAAGCAATGTGACCAAATGAAGTGGCTTGTTTGACTTAGCACAGATCAAAGCAGCCAAGAGGAAGTTACATTGATTTATCTTTAGATGTGAACTTGGCAAAATATAGATATTATGGATATTATGTTACATTTAATTTAATCTTCCCAAGGACCAAGATGGTATAGGGGAGAGTGCGTCCCCCAGGTGGTGGGGAGAAATGTTTGTACTAGTATTCTTGCTTTATCATCTAAGCCCAGAATCCTTTGTAAAACAATAACAACAATAAAACCCTAATTGCTCAAATGGAACTGGTGCAGTAATCATTGACAATTAACAGTAAGGACAATACCCTAGAATGGTCGTCTAAGCTGATCTCATAGGAAAAAGGCACCCCTAAACTCTCAGTGATACCCTACAACCCCGAGGAGGAGCTGTAACCAGCATCACTCTGAGAACCTGACCTGCTAGTGTGTATGTATGGGGGAAGGGAGAGAGTTGGGAAAATAAGTAGTCTCACTACAGTAGCATGTTAATCCAAGGGATTCTCTCATTATTCCTTTGGCCCTTTTAGAATCTGCTTTCCTAACATCAAAAGTTCATGCATGGATTCTCTCTCTTCAATTAAAAACTCTAGCAAGGAATGATGACTTTCCCCCCAAGTGTTCTCAAAATTTTTAATTCAGTAACTAGTTACTTCCTTTTTGTAAGAAGCAGAACATGAGTAGAATTTCCCTCTTGTTGGCTCTTCCATGTTTAGAAGGTTGAAATTATCACTGAGAAATGTCAAGAAGTTATTGGCTGCTCTGCTTTGGCAGAGAGAAAATTTCAGCAGAGGTCTAGGTGATTAAAGCCCCTAATTGCTACTGCATCTTGCTTCTGTGCTAAGCTTGTGTTCTATTTTCCAAACTTTTCATCTACTTTTTTTTCTTTTCAAAGTTCTGTAGTAGACTCAACAATAAAATCATTTTTGTTTCTGCCATCATTACCTTCACTGAAATATTCTCTACCATGCTACCACCTTCTGGTTCCTGGATTTGCTCTTATGAGTATACTTTCTTAACATATGATATTGCTCTTCCCCATTGTTAGTGATTCTGTTTCTTTTGAAGAGGATATATATATATATATATATATATATATATATATATATATATATATATATATATATATATAGTACAGTCATGGATTAATCCCATCAAGTGTCAATGAAGTCCACAAGTTCAAATGTTTCCTTGCATTAGGATCTCTAGTTCTGCTCATTTCTTGTTTAAATTTTGGTCGTCTGTAAAGATGTATGTAGTCACAGATTTTGTTCTTGATTCCTCTCTACTACTCTGTATCCTGTGAACTGCTGTTTTTTTTAAACTACCATTTACTCTCCTTCACTGTAGTTAATCTCTAGGGTATATCACTTGGGAAGTCATATAAGCAATTATTGTTTCCTGAACCTCTTTTTAGTTTGAAGCCCTTAGATTTAGATTTTCAAGGAGCCTGATGAATATGCCCTTACAGAATTTGTTAGTTGTGCTCCTCTGACCTTTATCGGTTAAATAACGTACTATTTGTAAAGCACTTAACACAATTCTTGGCAAATAGTAAGTATTTAATAAATGCTTGTTCCCTTTCCTGTCCCTCCTCTACGTACTGGTTGATCCATCACAGATAACCTTTGCTGATCTACAATATCATTCTTTAGAAAACAAATAGCTGGGAGCCAAGATGGCAAATTAGAGGCATCCACTCAGCTGAACTCTCCCCACATTCCCTTCCAAATAACTTTGATATAAGCCCTCATATCAAATTTTGGAGTGGCAAACCCAATAAAAGGTCAGAGCAAGACATTTATCCAGCTGAAGATATCTTAGTAGGTATACAGGAGAGGTCTGTGACAGTGACATGGGAGTCAGCCAGAAACACAGAAGGAGCACCAGAAGTGGGCCTTGGAGGCAGCTGTAATAGTAGCAGCAACAGCAGCAGCAGCTTCATGATACCTCAGCCAAAAGACAGCAAAGGTGTCAGACAACTGGTCGGAAAGATTACAGTGCATCCTTTGCTAGCATTAAGTACAACTGGTTCGGATTGAAAACCCACATACAATGTTCTGGGTCACATTTCCAGGGCATAGAGGAGCACTGTTGGTCAGTCCAAGGAAGCAGAGAACCTGATCCCAGTTCCAGAGCGGAGAGGAACACTAGCATTTGTGGCTGCGGGAGAGAAGGGGACCTGGTCACAGTTCCAGGACCAAGAGGACTGCTAACACTTGCAGCTGCCGGGGAGCAGACTAGGAGAACAGGGGTCACACCTCTCCCTGGATCACAATACCTTGGAAGCACCCAAAATTTGCAGATCTCCAAAACTAGCTCTGAAAACAACAGTCTGAAATAGTACCTCCTCATCCTCAGGTGAGCAGAATCCAACTTTAACATAACATTCAGAGCTAAGAAATAGGCTAGAAAAATGAGCAAACAATAGCAAAATAACTTAACCATAAAATGCCACTATGGCGGCAAGAAAGACCAAGATATAAACTCAGAAGAAAACAATAATGTTAAAATAGCTACAAATAAAGCATAAAAGACAATTGCTCATTGGCCCCAAATCCTACAAGAATGCCCAAAAGACTTAAGGAAAGAGATAAAAGAAGTAGACTAAAAAAATAGGTAAAGAAATAAGAGTGATGTAAGAAATTATGAAAAGACAGCACTTCAGTAAAAGAGCCACAAGTAATACTAAAGAAAATAAGATCTTGAAAAAGAATTAGCTGAATAGTAAAAGAAGCACCAAAACCAACAAAATAAAAGAGCGCCTTAAAAAGCAGAACTGGCCAAATAAAAAAAAAGGTATAAAAGATCACTCAAGAAATTAATTCCTTAAAAATTATAGTAGGCACAGATTATCAGACATGGCAGGGAATCCTTGGAAGGAATGGAATTGGAAATAGCAATAGCAATTTTCACTTGCTTCTGGACACTTATGCATCTCATGACCTACTTACTACCAACACTGGTTTACCTAAACACAATAAAACTTCATGGATGCACATATGCATCAAAGATGGGCATTTAATAGATTGTTATTGTAAGACATAGAATAGAATATGTCATTGTTTAATATAATATGTCATTGTAAGGAGAACATAGAGACAGGATGTGAAAGTAAGAAAACAGGTGGGGCAGAGTACTGTACTAATCATAGATTTATCCTCCCCAAGCTAAATGTTCATATTCAACAAAAATGGCAGCCCTAAGGCAATATGACTACTAGAACACTTAATGTCAACAAATTAGAGCACTTCTCTGAGTGGAACAGCTTGTTGCTAACTTGGAGGGAAAGCTGAGCCAACACATGCTTGGCAACAGTGGAGCAGAAAAGGAGTGAGCAGCTTTTGGAGATTTGGTGTACAGCAGCGCACTTACTCAACTGGGTCAGAACACTTGCAAACATCAAACTGGCATGACAAAAATTATGTGGAAATTCATGAGCTGCTAAACAAAAAGTGAAAACTCCACAGGGTTTGCCAGCGGTATAGTTCATCCATCTCTAAGAAGGCAACATTTAACTCTATCAAAAGTAAAGTGCAAGTAAAACTCAGAGAGTTGCAAGCTTCTTGGTTCAGTAAGAAGGCAGATGAAATTCAATTTTACTCTGATAGAAATAATCCAAAGTAGTTTTATGAAGGCTACTTATGGGCCAAAGAACTATGGTGCATCTCAGCTACTCAGTCCTGATGGAGCCACATTGATAAGTGATAAGGACATGATCCTGGAGAGATGGGATGAACACTTCCATAGTGTTCTTAGGAGACCATCATCAATCAATGCTGAAGTCACTAACCATATGCCTCAGGTTGAAATCAGTCCATCTCTAGTCAAATTTCCAACTGAAGAAGAGGTTGTGAATGCCATTAGGCTCCTCTCATGTGGCAAAGCACCTGGTGAATGAACAATGTGCTCACACTTGCCCAGTTACCAGTAGAGTGAAACAAAGCTGTGTGCTCATTCTCATACTTTTCAGCATGATGTTTTCAACAATGTCAGACACCATTAATGGGAACAAACATGGCATCAAGGTCAGGTGTCACACTGATGGTAAATTATTTAACCTGAAAAGGCTACAAGCCAAGACTAAAGAGAAGGGGCAGCTGGTTCATAACTTTTTCTTTTTCTTTTTTTTGAATTATTTTATTTATTTTCTTGTTTACATCATTCATTTCCATGAGATTTTGAGTTACAAATTTTCTCCCTGTCTTTACCCTACCCACAACCCCAAAACAGAGATCCCACCGTAAAGACCCTTGCCCTACCTGCTCTCTCCTATGTCCTCCTCCATCACTCCAGTAACTTTCTGGTAGGGCAGGATGGGTCTCACTACCCCAGTGTCTGTATATCTTAATTCACAGTTGCATGTAGTTAATAATAATTATTGTTATAATTATATATATATTTAACATTTGATTACAGAACTTTAAATTCTAGATTCTTTTGCTTCCTCCCTCATCACCCACCCCCACCAGAAGGACAAGCAATTCAATACAGGCTGTACACGTGTAATTATGCTGGACATCTCAACAGTGGGCATATTGTGAGAGGCTGATTATATGTTCCTCCTTCCTATCCCACCCCCCCACCTTGTTCTATTCTCTACCGGGTCCCTTTACAGAAGTGTGTGCTTCCAGCAGCCTTGCCCCTGCCACCCTCCCCTACCCTCCATCATCCCACCTTTCATCCCCATACCCCCTACTGTCCTGTGTGGCAAGATACCCAGTTTAGAGTTTATGTCATTCCTTCCCTAAGCTAAATTCAAAGAGACTAAAGTTGACCCTTTCCCTTTTGCCTTCCTGTTTTTCCCCTCCATTGTAACAATTATCCCTTGCCTCTTCTATATGGGATGATTAACACCATTCTGTCTCTGACTGTCTCCTCTCATTCTAATTGTCTTCCACCTCAGAATTTTACCTTTTAAAGTATCATCCATTCCTATTCAATTGATCCTG
>CM053600.1:30109930-30126619 GCA_028646575.1 Pseudocheirus occidentalis
AATTTGATATAGGTTCTACAAATACCTTCAAACTAAACATTAGTCAAGCTGTAAAGAAGAATTATAACCAATGGAATGAACAATGAGAAAGAAGGAACAGAACAAAACAAAACAAAAAAACGAGAGAGAGCAAGTAGTTTGCTTCTATCTGCAATTACACTCTGTAGTTTTTTCTCTGGATGTAGATAGCCCTTTCCATCATGAGTCTTTTGGAGTTGTCTTATAACCTTGCATTGCTAAGATGAGCCCAGTCTCTCAAGGTTAGTCTTCCCAGACACAATGTGTCTGTAATTGTGTACAAAGTTCTCCTGGTTCTGCTCTCCTCATGCAGCATTAGTTTATATAAGTCTCTCCAGGTTATTATGAAATCTGTCTGCTGCTCATTACTTATAGCACAATAGTATTCCATTACATTCATATACCACAACTTGCTCAGCCATTCCCCAATTGATGGACAACCCCTTGATTTCCAATTCTTTGCCACCACAAAAATTGCTGCTATAAAAATTTTTGTACATACAGGTCATCCTCCCACTTGTATGATCTCTCTGGAATACAGTCCTAGAAGTGGTATTGCTGGGTCCAAGGGTATGCAGTTTTATATATAGCCCTTGGGCATAGGAACCTAGCTAAGTCTGAGCTCACACTACTCGGATCAGATGGTAAGATAGGGAAGAGTGTGCCTCAGAGGTGTTGTGGGGAAAATGTTTCATCCTTTTGGTCTTGTTATATCTTCAGAGTAAATATTCCTTTGTAAAGAGCCAGCATGTCAGACAATTTCAGCCACTTCGGAGCCACTCAGCACACTTTACAACTCTGAGAGGAAGCAGACGGCTTTGCTGGGGGAGAGTGAGGCCAATGTGTTCTTGTCTCAGAAGGATGAAACAATCTAGTTAGAAAAACAAGCATCTGCTATGTGTGCTAATTTCTACTGACATTGTCTGGGCTATAGGGGTGAGGGTGCCAAGAGAAATGAGAAGAATATAGCGAGAATAAAATTTTTTTTCTTGAACTCTGTCCCTTCTATAAGCAGGTAACTGCAAGCTAAGACAGGATTTTAGGGGAAGGACCTTCACCATAGACAAATTCACATTCTGCTATGGTAGTCACACCAAAGACTTGCATCTGTATTTGAAATGAGTAGTTTCTCATTCAAAAGTGTGTTTTGCTTTTCTTCTTAAAAAAGCAAAACAAAATAAATCTTTCTCCTCTGTATGTGATTATATTTTCAAGCATAGAGCCAGTCTATGTTGTGAATTACATTTTGAAAGGTTCCTTGGGTGAACACAATATGCAAAGACAGCTAGAAAATTCCACTGACATGTATCTGAACCTTTCATATAACTAGAATCTGCAGCATAAGGAATATGTATGCATACTGCCATCCTTTTGAGGGTTTTCATCACAGTGGAGTGTAAGCCCTCAATTCCTTACCTGGAAATTGATATGGGTTTTTTGGGCCAAAAACAATGCACAACTTGCTGGACAACTTTTTGGTGATGAGACTATTAGCTAGTTTGATCCTTGATTCATACCTAAGGTCATCCTTAAAACCTTTTCATTTTGAAAAGATTTCTAGAGCCAGCATAGCTCCTGAGAACACAAACCATCCTCATAACACAATGAATCCATTCAAATAGAATGTGAGTGGGAGAATTTATATAATGATGGCTGATACATAATGCTTTATAGTTTTTAAACACATTAGCACTTCCCAAGAAATCTTTTACGATTTTTACTTTACTTTTTATATGATTTATTTTTTATAATAAAGTACAAGAGGTGAATATAGTATTATGAATATTCATTCGGAGAGATCAGTAAGTGATCTAGAAGGATTTCAAAAGCAGAGAAGTGGCTGGGTGTGAGCATGGTATCCCAAATACAGGAAAAAAGTACAGGGAATAAAATGATCAGTTTTATTGGGATGAAGGAATGAAAGTGAGAAAATGAGATAAATATTGTGTGGACTGAGAAGACTATAGAGAAGGTTTTTCTGTTAAATAAAGTTATGGCTCAAAAAGCTAGCCAATGCCAGATCATGGAGAGACTTAAATGCCGAGCTAAGGATTATAATAGGATTTAACACTGGAAGGTGTCTTAAAACTCATCTAATGAGTGAAGGATAAGAGTGAAAAAAATCCTCTTCTCTTCTTTGCCTGCATTGGAATAGTGTCTGACACACCTTCACCTCCTTCTGAGAGCCAAAACAGTAAGTGACAAAGGCTGGGAGAGAAACATGCCAGGTAAATGATTATGCTTCATGCACAGACCGGGCAGTTGCTAACATTCAAGTATAATGTGTTCAAAACTTGGGAAACTTGAAGTTTTAGGACATTCTTCACTGAGTGAATCCTAATATCAGTATGATGTGTACTGACCATGTTATACCATCTCACTACTCAAAACAAATCAGTAACACCTTACTGCTTACTGAGTAAAATTCAAACCCTTTGGTTTGGTCTTCCACAATATGGCAACACCCTGTCTTTCAAGCCTCATTTCTTATTATGCCACTCAATGTATTCAAATGAAACTACTCTATACTGTGCCACTATTCCCTAAAATACTTTCTTGTCTTTTACTTCTAGTCACATTATTCCCTAAACTTGTATGTCTTCCCCGCTCTCTCTTTCGCTACTACATTTTTAGCCATCCTTTACAACCCAACTTAATTGCTAACTCCTTTATGAAACTCTTACTGATTCTCCATCCCCAATCCAGGTCATTACTGATCTCTTTACCCTGGACTTTACAGAAGAATTTGTTTTGAAACTTTAATGCTTACCTCACATTCCTGAGTGTTGTCATGGCTTATGAGTTCTTTAAGTTTCATGAAACTGTCCTGTGGATGCTGGGCTTCTATTCCTGTCCCTTGCATAGCACCTTCCATACCTCCTTCACTCAAAGAGCTATACATAGGACATTCCCTAGAGTCTTTAGAGCCAAGTTTAAGCTATTGAGGCTTAAAACTTCAGAAAGACTTTCGGATCACCTTATATAATGTTGTTGGTGAAAAGATACCCTTTGTTGATTCTGATTAAAGTCATTATAATTTGGGAGCCTGTTAGACCATATACTATGGCATTAAAGATGTTGAATTAGAAGAGAAGACACCTTAAAAGTGATCTAATCCAATCCCCTTATTCTACCAATACGGAAACTGGGGTGCACAGAATAACTTGCCCAAGATGATAAAAGTAATAAATGACAGGTAGGAGTTAAACCCAGGTTCTCTGATTCAAAGGCTTTCCAATCAGGATCCCATTCTGTTTCCCATGTTAACTGTAGCTTTCAGAATTTGGTACAGCCAAATAAATTAATCACCTGAACAGGGATGGGAAACCTGTGACCTCAAGGTCACATCTGGCCTTCTAGGTCCTTGGGTGCAGTCTTTTGACTGAGTCCAAGTTTTACAGAACAAATGTTTAGATCCAGTCAAAGAGCCACACTTGGGCACCTAGAGGGCTACACGTGGCCTCAAGGATGCAGGTTCCCCACTCCTGTACCTTTCTGGTAACAAATCTCTGTGAATAGTCTCATCCTATAACAGGAACTGTACTTACTGCCTTTCCATCTTGGTTAGTAACCAACGGGACCTGATCTCTGATGGAACATCTTTTAAGAGCCACTGTAACATAATGGAGCTTTAGAATGGGGCAGCCAGGGGATAGCTAGATGTTGCAGTGAATAGAGCACCAGCCCTGGAGTCAGGAGGACCTGAGTTCAAATCCAGCCTCAGACACTTAACACTTACTAGCCATGTGACCTTGGGCAAGTGACTTAATCTCAATTGCCCTGCATTTCCCCCTCCAAAAGCAAAAAAAAATAAAAAATGGGACAGCCAGGTGGTGCAGTGGATAGAACCCAGGTCCTGACATCAGGAGGCCCTGGGTTCAAATTTGCCTTTAGACATTTAATAGCTATGTGACCCTGGGCAAGTCTCTTAACCCCAAATACCTTGCAATTATAAGACTGCAGTAGAGCTCAGTTTAAAGCAAGCACTTAATAAATATTTGCTGAATTGAAATATATTTTAATGTGAATTAAATAGGTGAATACCCTACCTTTTCATGCTAATTTATAGTCTGTAATTGGATTTTCAGAAGCTGGATGTGGAGCAGGTAAGACTTCAAAAGTTTATTTTTCATATTAAAAGGTCACCTCTATCAGTGTCCCTTGAATCATTATGAAGAGTATAATTTCTCTTTCCTGATGAAAAATGACACATTTTATCAGTGCAGAGGAGAAATTGCGAGTCTGCTTGAGCCTTGAACTACAGTACCCAGAGAGACAGGGGCTAAAAAAAGTTCTTAGCATCATTAAAAACAGTGGGACATCATTAACATTATCAGTACTTACCAATAAGGCAGTGGCATCTGCTACCATCAACATGTAAAACACATTGTTCCACCCAGATGGGGAGATAAGTCCGGCTAAGAGAGGACCTAAGGCAGCACCTGAAAGGCATGAACATGGAAAAAAAAAATCAGAGTTTTCAATGATAGTTACTTTTAAATTCTAATATAAATGCTCTTTAGTCACTCTTCACAGTACAGAAATCACAAATTCTGTGGTAGCAGGAAGAAATGGTACTAGACTGATATTTCCCAATATCAGAAACCATTTGGCACTTTTATGCTTCACTGAGAAGACATTAAGTTCTAATTTGTGATTAGAGAAAAACTTGGCCTCAATCTAAACAAAACATGACTAATACACCTTATAACAAAATAAACAAAGGACTATTGTGAATGCACTTGTTCCTACTACAGTACATTTCAATGTTAATTTGCCCTTCTTTTTTTGGCCTATTGGTTGCCATTTATAGACCTCTCATGACTAAAGAATAATTATTTAAAATGCTGGGGTACAGAGGTCAATGTAGTTTTCCTATGAAATTATTTTTCATACTTTTAGCTGCAGGAGTGTTACGTAACTTAAAAAAAGAGGAACAGTTTCTTGTTGTGAAAAGAATCCTGGATCTGCAGACAGGGGCCTTCAATTTCAAAGCCATTTCTGATTCTGGGCAAGTCACTTAATCTCTCTGGGCTCTTCCTCCCTTGTAAAATGAAGGAGTCGGATCTAAGAAAATGAAAATTGGCTATACTCAATTATCAGTGTTAATTCATGCCCCCTTACTTCTTTAGGTACTACAATAACTCAACAGGCATATTCCAAGGATTCCTGCTGCAACTGGGCTTCATGGCCTTCATGGCCTATAAAACATTCCTTATACTCTTGTGCTCTATCTACTTGGTTAAGAATTGTGGAGGTTTTTTGTATGCTGCGTAAGCTAGCTGGCATTCATAAGTTAAATGTGAATTTAGGGAGCTAGGACTAGGAGTAGGACTAGGAGCTAGAACAACTAACAAATGAAGCCAAGAATATGCTTAGTTAACTAAATTCTTATTCATACTGACATTACCAAAATAATCTATGAAGTCACTTGTATAGACAGATATGTTAAATAACACTAAAACTTAAATGATTTACTTGTCCTAAGGATTTCTCCCCAAGGACCCCAAGAAAATATACCCTTGGGGAATTTTAAGAATATTCTCTACTTTTTAAAATAGAGTTTGAAAATCACCAAAATCTCTCTAAATTCAAAGGTACCTCCTATCAATATTTATATTTAAGAATCAGTGTTTATATCAATAATCAGTTTATCACTCCTTTGTCAACAGCATCCAAATAAATTGTTTCATGATCTTTCAACAACTGTTATATTGTGTTATCTATGTTAAAGCCTGCTATCGTTCTGAAAATGGAAAGTAAAATTTTTGTCTGGTTCTAGTCAGGATAAAAATTATTTGTTAAATCCAAAAAATAAATAATTCACATTGATTTCTTATGTAGATTGCTACTGTGACTTAGGGCAGTGATGGGTGCCAGAGAAATGAATATGGATAATGTGCTCTGTCCACAAAATAAGTGAACTGCAGAGAAAAGTAGAAACAAACTACCTATAATGGAGCAATGAGAAAACAGTAACTGCCACAATAATGTCAAAGACTGTTTTTTTCAAGAATTTTTCTACCAATAGAAATCCCACAGCACTATTTTGTATTTGTAAGATTTTTACCTTTTTACTATTTCTATTGTTCTCGCCGACAATGCTATGGCTTTTCTAAAATCAAAACAACTTACCTTTAGAGCTTGCATTATCATTTCCATTTTACAACTGAGGAAAAGGAGGCTCAGGTGGTTTGACTAGCTTGTTGGCTCATAACTTTTGTTTCTAAGATTTGAAACTTGGTCTCTTGACTGCAAAATTGATGCTTTTCCTATAATACCACAAATGTGAAGCTATCTTACCAATTTCCTCTATTGTTTTTTTTTTTGTATAAGACTCTTAACCCCTAATCAGATGGCATTATCCTTTCCCCAACAAATTGTAGAGATGCTAACTATATCAAGGTCCTCACCTGTTGTCAAACAGTCTAACTTTTCCATTTTATTTAGAAGCATTGATTTGTTCTGACTTGATGAACTATTATTTAGCATCAGAAAACGGGTGCCATTTTAGTTTAGGTGAATTTCTGGCAGGAAATGTTTCTTTCCTTAAAATATCCTCATTATTAGTTTTAAATGTGAAAGATTTATTGGAACACTTATCTACAAAATAATAGATGAACACTAATTCTTTGAAATAGAGATGCTTTATTTAGCAGTATACGAAAACAATTAAACATTTCTTAGGTCTGATAACTTTACCTGGTCTTTGCTAGAAGAAAAAGACTAAACATCTTTTCTATATTTGCAGCTGGTCATAAGTGGAATTGAGTTGAAGGACTGTGACTAGTTCAATGCCAATTCATTATTACCAGAAAAATCACATATTGTATTGATGGTTGTTCAGTTACAAAGACTTGTACCAATCACAACTTGAGTAACAAGCATATTTGCTTAACTCACTTTTGAAAACATTGAACTGCAAAAGGAACAAAAGTCCCTCGATTTTCTCTTCCCTCCCTTCTGTGCTCCTGATATCCAACAAAAATAAAAAAAATCCCATAAACTCCAAACAAACAAAAAGGACCTGAACTAGAACCACCAAACAAAAATGATAAAACATAGCTCATAAATCCAGATTTTATATGAAAGGATAGTATATAATTTTTCAATGTCCACTAGGCTCTCCTTCCTTCAGCTTTACTTAGCTCTCATTGTCTATGAATTATCTTATAAAACAGGTATCCCACAGAGCCATTATTAGTTACTTCAGTGTGTATCTCTAAAAAGACTACTTACCCACAGAACCAGTTCCATCAATGATAGCTGTCACAGTGGAGAGGGCTTTGGAATTCCCCTTCAAGCTTTTATGGGTACCCTAAAGTAGAGGAGGGAAAAAAGTGATCTTATCACAAAAAGTAACCACAAAATGTGAAGCAAAAACAAGCCAATACTCTCAAAACTTGCTCCTGCTAAAATTTCTCAAGGCCTTGATCTCCACTTAAAAGTTATCATACATCCCCTTGCATCAGAGTTGTTTATATTTATGTATTGTCTCCCCTATTAAATGGCAAACTCTTTTACACCAAATCCAGTGTTGTCTCTTGTTTTATAGCCGTAGCACAATACCTCAGACACAGCAGATGCTTCATAAATGTTCATTGCATTGAACTGTTGTAACAGTAATTAATTTAGCAAATTTTAAAAAAGACTTTGTTTGTGACTAGGGCCAACTGAACTGCTGGAGGACTGAAGAAGCATGACCAAGATGAGACTTTGTGGCTTGGTTGATCCTTGAACTCCTGGCAACAGAAGTGGTGAAGGGTTTCAGATGTGCCAGACCCTGTGAACTTCAGTGTATACCAGGAACTGCCCGGAGGAATGGACGAGAACCTGGGAGCTGTCTGCCCCTGAATCCTGGTAACTGGTGGATTCAGATAGGAGCTGAGACCATGGAAAGGGATCCAGGGAATCTGAGAGACCACCCTGAGTCAAGATAAAGAAAAGGCCTCTCACTTCAGATATAGAATGCCTGATGAAATTGAAGTTTGCTGGACACCAAGGGGTGGAGGATTTGTGTGGTTTTTTTTTTTAATGAATGTATTTAGTGACTTATTGCTAGATAAGTGACTGATTAAGTTAATCTATTGTTGCCCCATAAATGGAAGACTGATTATTGTACTGTGAATTGATTGAATGATTAAGTAAGGAGGGTTTCCACCTTAGGGAAACTAGATGATTTGTTCTTTTGTCCTTTGTTCTAAATATTATGGTCACTGTAGTGAAAACTATGTGGCCATTCTAATGTTAAGCTGTTGTTAACACCATATTGCAATTTTTCTATGATAAGATGTAATGTTATATTGTGATTTGTTGTGGATGTTTGCTTTGTTTTGTAATAATGAAGTGTTCACTATGCTCAACTTTCACTATAATCTCAACCTAAAAAGCTGTTCATGGTAGCATTCTTTTGGGAATCTGCTTGTGCATGGCATTACAACTGTACATGTGAATAACTTTACAAAAGATAATAGTGTATTTCTATAATTTTTTTGGACTCATTGACAATGTCAATCTAGAGTTATCAAAAATCTCAGTTTGTCAGTTTGTTCTTCTAAGTGGAATTCTTACATTTTTTCCATTGTGAGGAGGAAACAAATTGAGTTCTGAGGAAAGAATTATAGTGTCCCAAATATAGGACAAATATGGAACTTATCAATTATGGAAGCTGGGTTTAAATGGGCTGAAAGTATTAAATTTCATTAAGATTTCATATCTAAATGAAATAAAGTCAGCTTTTATTAGTGTCATATGTAATACGTCTGCTGATTGTAAAAAAAAATACTGATGGCCAAATGCTAAGAAAGATTTTGTCTTCTGATTAAGCAGTGACTAAAAGGGTACTGCTATGAAACCCAGAGCTTGTTCAGTTTCCGTATTGGGAAGTATTAAATGGTAACCAGTGGGGAAAGATAACTACCCAAGAAATCCAAAATTCCAAAGTTTATAAGTCCCTTAGAAGAAGATTAAGGTGAAAGGAATCATTAGGTTTCCTTACTATTCCACTCTGTAGTGGAGATCTTTTTTAGGGTAAAAACAACCTCCCAGAACTTTAAACTAACTTCTCAAAAGAGCTAGACTCCTTCTTTTCTGGAAGCAATTCTTTTTAGGCAATTTTCCTCTGATACTCAAATGAATTCCCTATACCTAGTAAAATTCTATCCTTTTTCTGATTTGGAAAGTGAATTGCTTTAAATTTATTAGAGTCTTTTGTTAGGGTTGCACTCCTTGCAAATAGATCCTTTTATTCTTATTTTTCTATTCTGTTTTCCAGTTCTTTCCTTTCTATGGTTGCTTTTCTCTTTTAGCATTCCTTTTACTATTTATTTTTTCCTCCTCTCTGCCCTTCTTTCTTCTGATTTTTTTACCTATATTCCTTTTCCCTATCTCTCATCTTTCCTTTCTCCTTTCTTATTACTTTGAATCTTTCTGTCTTTCTTTCCTCTACCTTCTCCTTTTCTTTTTTTCCTTTTCCATTTTCTTTAGAGCTAAGGTTAGATGAATTAGGAATGATGAGAGAAGAAGTGGAATAGCTAGCTGTTGGGTGGCAGAGTAAATTATTCAAAGGCTTGAGGACAAAGTTATCACTGGCTGAAGTAATGGTGTGGTCATTTGTCATGGGTTGAGGGAGGGGTTAAGGTAGCAATTTCAGGCCATTAGGGATGACCCAAATATGTACAAGCCAACAGAAAATGAAAGCAAGTGATTCTTATAGAACTCCTAGTAATGAAACAGAGACTGGGGTAAATGTACTTTCAGGATGAAATCTCCCAACAGACCTGTAGCCCATCATATTCAAAGACAGATATTCAGACTTTGTATAATATGGGACACAAATATGAAAGCAAATAAAAGTAAAGTAACTGGGATGGCTAGGTGGTGCAGTGAATAGAGCACCAGCCCTGGAGTCAGGAGGACCTGAGTTAAAATCCAGCCTCAGACACTTAACACAAAAATTAGCCATGTGACCTTGGGCAAGTCACTTAACCCCAATTGTTCTTCAAAAAAGCAAAAAAAAAAAAAAAAGGAAATTAACTATTTTTATTTAAAAAAACAACAACCCCTATTTATTGCCCTGGTATCCTGCCTTTCAAACAACTATATCGGTATTTTGTTAGGACTGACAGCCCTTGGTGTAGGTAGACAGTGATATGAAGATAATACCATTTGTATAATGGTTTACAATTACTAATTACAACAGTAGGGCGACAGTTTCCAGATATTGGTGGCTGTTGTTTGGTGTGGCAGTGTGAGATCTGGTCCTTGAATGGGTTTATGACTAAGTATGGAGAAGACATTGAGTGAAAAAAGTACAGGAAAATTGGGGATAGAAAGGGAATAAGGAGGGAAAGGGGGATGTACAGACTGAGCATGGGATGTGAATGCCTTATTAATTAAGTCCATACAGGACAAGTGTTGACTATAAATGGGGCAGAGTGAGAAAGGATGCCCAAGTGAAGGCTCTTACAGCCAATTCTATGTTTAGAATGAGTGAATGGATCTTAAGGTATGTGGGCATGGAGAGTAGGTTCTAGGATAAAATAGGAGTCGTCCCTTGTCCATCCAGCAGCATAGTGACAATGACTAGATCCATATCAGCATTCCAGAACTTCAGGCCTGGAAGGTATAGACATCTAACTGGCAGAGTTGTAGGCCATAAGTAGTCTCTTATAAATACTCATGAAGAAGCCAACAAGCCCAGAATCTAGGTGTGATCATAATTAGCTATAAATGAAATATTAAAATGAAATATGAAAATGCTGTCAAAATTATCAGAACTATTACAAAAATAGATTCCTTTTCCCAGTCACCTGAAAGGGTCTGACCAGTTGTGAGAAGCCTGGAAGAAAAGACTTAAGGAAGATCCAGATATTGATGGGTAAAATCCCTGTGTGGATCACGTTGCCTAATTTCCCCAGATTTATTATCTATTAGTTTTGAGAGAGCAAGAGAGAGAATCTGGTTCTTTTAAGGCTGGTGTTCAGAATGAATCCAAACATGTCTGCATCAAATCACTTCTAGACTTCAGACTTGAATTGGATTGTGCACTGCCCATAATGGAGAAGGAATTATGCTGGTGAGTAATCACGAGGCCCTTTAAAGAGAATTCAAGGAAATATCCAGGTATCTGCATAGGATTTGAGGCAGCTGTGGCAATGTTGAGTATCAAACGGGGTAAAATTAGTATGTCTGAATGAAATCAGATATTTGCAAGCTATTTTAGGCTGGGAGGTTCTGATTAAAATATTTAAGTAAGGGTGAGGCAACAAGTGTCCTGTGACAAGACATCCTCCCCTGGCAATCAAACAAGTCTGACAGATATATTCATCCAGTTGGATTACAATTTTATAGGAGGAAAGCATGTGACTCAAAGACCTTGGGGGTGGCAGGGGAGTCAGGTCCCTGGACAGGCAGCCTAATCTAGAGCCAATAGAGCTAAGAGCCTGGCATGAGCAGGTACCTCAGTATCAATGCTATAAGACACAGATACTGGTCATTTCTGATGTGGAGGTCATGTCTATTATTTCATTTGTGCTTTGGGGGCTGAGCTCTGAATGGGAAACAGCAGTAGTGGAAGTGGCTAAGATAAGGCCCTGGGTCTCCATCAATCAGTCAAATTAGTAAGTTTTAAGAAGAGTGGAAAGGTAGTGAGGGGCAGGTTAGAAAGGGCTTTGAATGTCAAACCACATTTTATATTTTATCCTGGAAATGATAAGGAGCCATTTCAGCTACTTAGGTTTGATCAAGTCCATTTTTGCTGTGGTGGGCCAGGACAATATCAAGATCACAAATTCAGAGTTATCAGGAGAAAGAACTGTCAGTGTTAAGGATCAGGTCCTCAATGGTTGAGGTGAGGAAAAGTATTTCAGCAAATTAATTGCCCTTAGTGGAGATGGGGAATTAGGAAGGGAGATGTGGAGTAGCTTTGCATATACCTGGACTGAGATGGGCCACCAAGGAACCTGTAGAAATATGATAACTATGCCCTGATGGATGTGAGTTGGCACGTTTGGTTGTTTGTTTGTTTTTTACTGACATGGTTTTGATTCTCCAGTGGTTTCCACAAGGGAAATGAAGGTTCCTGAGAGAAGCCGAAGATCCCAGAGACTAGATGTGAATATAATCAATGACAAGTAGAGTAGAGCTTGAGAGTCTGTATGAGCGGATCTTTGTCATATCCGATTTTATTATCTTTTAGCAAAATACCTCTCTATAATAAAACATCAGAAAGGGGAATCTAACCTATGTTTACTGTACAGTACCTGGTCTAGGGATGGTGAACATCAGTTTCAAGTCATTGACCATTCTGTCCATACAACACAACACAGATAACTAGGTTAGTTTTGAAGAAATCTGTACTCAGAAGTGGGCTGAGTTTAAACAGTCACTTCATCAAGACTGATCTTTCTATTTCAGAAAATGAGAACTCCTAAGTTCTTCTTTCTATGTTACAAAGTTCTTATAAGGACAAATGAAAAGACATTTTATAAGTTCAAGGTAAAAAAAGAAATAAAAAGTAACTACATTTCTTATCCTCTTAACTATATTTTGGGAAAGAAATTCAAAACAACTGTATTTTCTCAAATTCTAGAAACAACTGAGATTCAGAAAAACTTACCAAGTCAGCAGACACAGCAGTTGTGATCAATGCATAAGGACCGTTGACAAGAGCGCCGCTGATAAGAAGCATAACTGGTACAAATCAGTAAGAACAAATTAGAAAAGAGGGGAAACAAGTCTTTTTCCAATTAAAAAAAATACATATTGGTAATAATTCCATGATTTTTCTATTTAGGTCTCAAAGCTGCTATATTAAACATCCAGTATTCATTCTCTACAGTAAAGTTGCATATTATGTATACATTCCATGTAAGAGGATTATATTTGTATAATCCTTGTATACAAATTGTATACAAAATTGTATAATTTGTATAAGAGAAGGATTATATAGGAGGATTTATATTTGGAAGGACCAAATACAAACTATCTTCCAAACACATTTAATAAAATCATAAATTTAGAGCTAAAAGAGCTTTGGAAGTCATTCAGTTCACTTTCTTTTTAGAGATGGAGAAATAGACTGAGTGAGCTTGCATGATTTGACCAAGGTCACCAATCTGGTGAGTGTCAGAGTCCTAGAACGCAGCTCTTCCTGGCCTCAAGGCTACCTTTCTAGTCACTATACTATACATTTTTTTTAAGTTATTTAACCTATCAATTTAAATTCTCATGCCTCATCATCCTGAGTATCAAATGGTAGTATCTCTGAAAAGTCTAATGATAACAACAACACTTTAATACTTCCCTCTCCCCTACCACAATAGAATTGTTTGGCATCTGGAGGTTTTCATAAGTTTGGAGTTTTATTAAGATAGGGCAATCTGTAGCAGCAACAGAAAAGATAATATAAACTGTATGTATTATTTCATGATTGCATATTATTCTAGCCAATAACTACTATGACAACATAGTAGTAGAAAAATCTAAGGGACACTGTGTGAAAGGGACAAAAAAAAATCTTTTAATTATAAATATATGCAAGATTGAGAAAATTTTTTTGAGCATGACTTTTCTCAACTTCATTCTTGCCAGAAATTAGGCTGAGTTAATAGGATGCTATATGGCCTTTTGGAAATTGGAACATTGGTCAAGCAGGGTTCCTCAGGGATGTAACATCAAATGATTTGTTTTTCAGAAGACTTTAATGACTGTTCTTTAATAACAAATCATAAACATTCATTAAATTTCCCCTTTAGGAGCAGAGGAATATTTAAGAAGTGGCAGAAGCACAATTTGATATTGTTGCCTGCAGAAAGTTAAAAATATCTTTCTTTTTATATAATTGGCCCAGAATGTTGAGCATAAACAGCATACAGTGGACTTGAAACTAATGACAGTAAAAGAAAGAACAAGACTTTGATTGTAGGAAGCCTGATTCTTGATGAAGTCACACCCCGAGGCTCTCAAAAAGACTGGTCATACTCCAGAAGCCAAATGATACACTAATTACCCTAACTGCTATATTTCTGAGTGCGAAAACTTTGTCTTCATATGCAGTATTGAGTCACAGGCTAGGAAGAAACCAAAGTAGTGTTCATACTTCTAAGCTGACCTTTTTGACTCTAAAAATAGTCAGTTTCTGCTTTAAACATAAAATTGTCTCTACTCCACATTTTCCCTTGGCCACCTAATGCTTCAGGTTTGTAACTGTTATGAACTATGTTCTATGCACTCTATTACCAAAATCTCTTCTAATACTACAGATATCCAATTCTCACAGGATGACTGAATTTGGGACATGAATCCGTGTTGTCTGCCTCCACAACTAGGCTGTTTTAAGATCATCCTCTCCCTGAATTGTGTCCTCGCTTCTAATTGCTGGATTTTGTATTTTAAAAGTCTTACCCTCCCGTGTGAACAATACTCCAAACTTAAGAATAAAGCTAAGGAAAAAAATACATAAGGTTCTCACCTATTGTGGCTTCCAGTCCCATTTTACTGACCATAGAGAACATATAAAGCTGCCAAAGTTAAAAAAAGAAGCCATTTATTTTTATGACAAAGGAATAGAATTCATAATTAGAACTGTGAGAAGACAGTATTTATTCAGTTTACCATTTTTAAAGTGTACACAAGGAAACCCTATAATTACTCAATTAACCCTTATGTAGATTTGGATATAATAATTGTTTATTCAAAAGATTTAAGTTCAATACTGGCTCTGCCACTTCTTATCTGTGTGACTTTGAGAAGTTATCTTCAAATGGGGATAATGATGTTTATATCCATGACTGTATTGGATTTTAGCTTAAAATATAGAAATGATAGACTCCTGATCAATATACTGCATAAAAACCAATAAAAATATATTTGTCTGGAGACATGAGGATACAAAACCCAAGAAGAAAATGAGCAATTTAATCCATGGCTTTGGATATCTACATATAACCAGAAAAGTGGACAAAATCTTTACATAAAGAAATGACTTTTAAGAAATAGAGAGCTATGCAGAAATGAAAGAGGCTGCCTTGGGAAGGAGTATGTCTCCTTACTCAGGGGACACCATAATTAAAATGCTAGATGACACAGAAGAGGTTCTTGTTCAGGTTCAGGTTGAACTGACATTCTGTGATTCTGAAATGCACAAAGTATAGGAATTCACAAAAAATACAGATCACAATTCAAGGAGGCAAATTTGATCTCACAGACTTCACTGAGACTTGATGGCATGTGACTCTGGACTGTAATATCATTCTGGAGGGGCCTACATTATTCAAAAAGAAGAGAATAAAAAAGGCAACAGAGTAACATAACAGAATATATACTCATGTAAAGAAATTCAGGAAACTGAGATGATAATCATGGTGGAGAACACTAAGGTAAGAATCAAAGATGAGGGCGGAGCCAAGATGGTGGTGCAGAAGCAGCAGCGTCCCACAGCTCCCACGCAGCCACCCTAAACATCCCAAAAATAGGACTCTCGACAAATTCTAGGACGCTCAAACTCAAAAAATACAGACAACACATCTCTCTTGGAAGGCAGCTTGGCAGCAGGGGATCATCACAGGACGTGAGCCCAGGCTGACCCAGCTTGAAACTGAAACCTCGGCCAGGCCCTGGGACAGTAGGAAGGAGCCAAGCCACAGCCAGTCCACAAGAGAGAAGAGCTACAGCCTCCAGCAACTCCGCATCTACCAAGGTGTGAAAAATAGGGAAAGGTGTGAAAAATAGGGATTAGACAAAGGCAGCTGGCAGGAAGGGCTCATCCCAGGCTGGGAACTGAGACCAGCCCACCCTGAAAACTGCCATGTGGCCAGGCTCCAGGGCAGCCTGGAGGAGCCAAGCATCCCAAGCCTCCCAAGCCATAGCATGAGTATACTTCAGAGAAGATCTAAAGCACCTGAAGTAATCTGCATAAGCCAGGATTAAAGGTCAGTGAAAGTGAGTGAAGCTTTCAAGCTAAATTTGAGGGAAGAAAAGCAGTTTGGCCAATCTAACCCCGAGGCAAGGAAGCAGTGGAGGAAGGGCAGAAACTGCTGTAAACTGTGGATGCCCCCACTGAGCTGCTTCAGAGCCCCTAGCCTGTGGATCCCGCAGGGAGCTCAGTTGATTGATCAGGGTCTTGAGCAGCCAGGATCCAGATTGTAGTCTTGGGTGGTGGTCCTGGGGAGCGCTTTCAGCAAGCCAAAGCTAGGGGAGGCTGAAACACCCCCCTAATACCTCCAGCAGCTACGAAAACCCCAGCAATTTGGAACAGAGCTTTCCCCGCTGGAAGCAGAGTTTCAAAAAGCTAACAAGAAAACAACCAATTAATTGACTGGCCAACATGAGGAAAAGGAAGCAAAATAAGAAGAGCAATAAAACTCTAGAATGCTTTTTTGTGGACAAACAGGATCAAAGCATGGAATGGGAGGAAGACAACCCAGTCAGAACTCCCACGCTAAATGCTTCCAAGACACTTGAAGAATTCCTAGTAGCTATAGATAATCTAAATAAGGATTTTGAAAAACAAATAAGAGAAGTGGAGGAAAAATTGGAAAGAGAAATGAGAATGATGCGAGGAAACCATGAAAAGAGAGTCAACAACTTATTGAAGAAAACAACACTTTAAAAAATAGATTAACGCAAATGGCAAAAAGAGGCCCAGAAAGCCAATGAGGAGAAGAATGC
>CM053600.1:30127119-30155179 GCA_028646575.1 Pseudocheirus occidentalis
AGAGGGGCGTTGGAGGAGGGCATAAAAGGGAACAGATTGTGGGAGGGGCTTTACGGTGGGATCACTGTTTGGGGCTTGGGGGTAGGGGAAAGAAGGGGAGAAAATTTGTAACTCAAAACTGGAAATGAATGATGTAATCAAGAAAATAAATTAAAATTAAAAAAAAAAGAAAAAAGCAAAGCAGTTGTTTTGCCTTAACAATATTTTTATTTATCAATGTTTTATTTATTAATTTATCAATATCAATCAATTATATAACACTTTAAGGTTTGTAAAACACTTTGCATATTATCTCACAATATCCTTGATCCAATAACCTGATGATCCTCACAGTATCCTTGTAAGGTATCTCCATTTTTCAGATGAAAAAACACAGAGCTGGAAGATGTCCAATGACTTTCCTAGCTAGTAAGTGGCTGACATGGAATTTAGTCCCCTGGACTCCAAGCTGAGCCTTCTAACCGCTGTGCTAACTAGTTACAAAAACAGAGGAAGCAACAAGGCAAACAATTATTTCAGTATAAGCCCCTACTTCAGAACTGAAACTTTGTCTTTTAAGTAAAAATGTTCTAAATTGTGGCTGTATCTGACAAGGTATGTAACATTTTGCCCTAGAGCTAGACCTTATTCTAACCAACCAGGAGGAATTGGATCCTAAAGCACTTGAAATGAAGCAAACACTACTTTGAATTGGTGATAAATGAGATGAAAACTAGGCCTTATCTGAGGTAAACCCCACATTTGGGGAGAACAGATATAAAAGGGTTCAGAGAAAGGACAGGTAGGATCTAGTGGCCTACAGTTGTAGTGATGTTTAGCAAGAGGGATGAGGAAATATTAAGAATGAGATTCTGAAGACATAAACAGAAATTATTTTGATGAAGAGGAAAAAAAGACAACTTAAGTCATAAATGTGCCTCCGAGGGAACACTGAAAGATTTCCAACCAAAGATCTTTAAGACATGTATACAAGATATGAAAACAACAGAGTCGAAAATAAATACAAAAAGACATAGTCCTTTAAGAGAACTATCAAAATGAGCTGAATCTGTTGATACATGCCAAGAATACAAAAACGCATCACTTAAAAGGGGAACCTGTGGCATTGAGACCACATGTGGCCCTCTAGGTCCTCAGGAGACCACATGTGGCCCTTTGACTGGTCTCAAGGTCACAGGTTTCCCACCTTTGACTGAAGCCTTGTTGAGGAAAAAAATAAAATGAAGAATAAGGAGGATGAGATGATCATAATGGGGGACAGTAAGAAGTCAGAGAACTTCTCAGTCTTTGGTTTCCTTCAATTATTTTTTTCTTTCCAAGGAGAAAGATCATTGGATAGAGAAAGATACATGAAAAATAATAATAAAAAAATAAAATTAATTTTAAAATATAAAGATACAGAAAGAGATAGTAATAGCTAATCATCCTCAATTATTTCAAGCACCAGCCTAGATATGCTACATACTAGGTTACTAACATATGTGGTAAATATGGTTGCTAAGCTACTGTTATGATCTCTGTAAAATGCAAGAAGTACTACAGATTGGGGCTGGGCAAAGGCTAGCTTTTAATGAAAGAGAAAATTGTGAAGTATATTAATTTAAAGGATTTTCTATTAAAATCCCATCCTGATTATTTATTATTGTATTGAGTGTGTCCCTGGATTCTTGAAGGCTTTGCTCTCATAGCACAAGTTCTGAGAGAGCTATCATTAAGTCAGAAAGACTTTAAAAATGGCACCAGTATTATACTATGTATCTTTTCTGTCTAGCTAAGTTTCAAGGGCTCGTCATTGGTTTGCTACAGGATGATGAATCTTTCAGTCATACCAACTGTCAAAAATCATCTACTGCACTATTTCCGTCTAGATGGAGAGGGCTGTTGTATGTAGTGGTGGAAGAAATGCTCTGCTCCCTCCTCCCCATCATGCAATCCTGAAGTATTGAAGAATTATTTTAAAGCCTGAACATTTACAAATTGAGTAGTGCTCACTCATTTTTAGAACAGTTTCAAAGAACAGGCCGTGCATGCCACACAATGAATTTCTTCCTTTAAAAAATAAGATAGCCTCGTGTTTTCTGTACATTTCAGTCAACCTAGGTGGTTATAAAAATGTTGTTTCCTTTCAAATATTTTATATGGACCATGCCTATAGACTTGCTCTCAATAAATGTGTCCACTATTGTAATTAAGATTTTCTAGGGAAAGGAAAGTATTTGATGAATAAGAAATATAAGAATGGAATGTGTAATTCTAACTAGGATAGTTTAGTATACAACTCTCTCTTCCTAGTTGCTTAAAGAATTTTTAAAAATTTAACTAGGGATCTCAGAGGCTTTCTTAGGAAACACATTTTTGAGAATGTTACCCCTAGATATCTTTTCTGGTGGTTATCTGAGAAATATGTCCATTAAATATGACTTGTGTTGATTAGATATGGATGTATGTGTGTGTGTGTGTGTGTATGATTTATGAATATATCTATTGAATATGGATGGTGGTTAAATATACCCATTTGTACATTCTCAATATGATTCCAGTACCGTGGGGCAATTTTTAAAAGGCTAACTGAAATGAGGAATTCAATTTTTTTTGTTTTGTTATTCTCTTTGAAGAGTCCAGTTTTGTGGTTGTTTTTTTTAGGGGGGAGGGGGGCTATCTCTCTATTCTCTATTTTCCAGATCAGCTTCTAAAAAAATAGCATACCATGCACATGTTCTGAATTTGTTGTTTTTTGACATTTTGTTAAGATTTTTTTGTTGTATTATTGAATGTTTAGTTCCATTTCTTTCATTATTTTCTTTAAGATGTCCATTGCTTTGTTAAGAATTTTCAGTTACTAGGGGCAGCTAGGTGGTACAGTCAATAGAGCACCGGCCCTGGAGTCAGGAGGACCCAAGTTCAAATCTAACCTCAGACACTTAACACAAGAATTAGCCATGTGACCTTGGGCAAGTAACTTAACCCTAATTGCCCTCCAAAAAAAAAAAAAAGAATTTTCAGTTACTGTTCTTACCTACTTATTTTATTCTTTATTATTCCCTTTAGTTTTATATTGGGTATTTTAATCAACCCCAGAATTCTTATGGCCATTCTATTCTCCTTTCTGACATTTTGGAATTATTATTGAGTTACTGTCTACTTCAGACAAAACTTAAGTGTTTTATCCTGAAATATTAAAGTAGTTTTACCCTATAATTTGTCTTCATTGTACCAGGAGTCTTTCTTTGGTTGCTCATTTCTTCAATCTTTGTGCTATCTACATCCCACTTTTGAGAGGTGGATCCTGAATGAGTTTCTTCCCAGAGGACACCTTACCAGATTACAATAGACATTGAGGTGTCTAGGAAAGGCCTTTGGTGAATATAGACTCTCAGCTTCTATTAGTCCCAGACTTCACTCTCTTTGAAATTACCATTACATTGAGCCCTTGGTGAAGGTGGAGAAGGATTAGGTAAGGGACCAGAGCTCAGAGTAGAAAGGTCATTGGAGCAATGATTTATGTTCGGCTGATTAGTGGAGGTCCTTCCTTGGTGGATGATCACTCAACTTGCAGTTCAATTCAGTCTTCCTCTGTCTTTGGAACCATTGGAGATGCCACCACATGGAGTACATTGCACAAGGCCTAAAGTCATCAGCAAAGACAAGGAACACAAAAACCAGAAGGCGGAGATCATAGCACATAGAGTGGACAGTTGGCAACAGTTAAAAATGAGATCACTGGTGAAGGTCCCTGATGGAGGATGGCACCACTTCTTCCTATTCTTGCCTTTCATCTGTCTATAGAGCCACTAGGGCCACCTCCATTTCCCACCAATTGCTGAGGTGGGGTAGGGTGGGCGGGCACAAAAATACTCATAGTGAGGAGCCAATAATACGTCCTTTTTTCTCTCCTGTTTTGTAGCTACTTTCATTTCTCCTTTTTTGGATTGTACCTCGTTTCATTTGAAACATCTTATTGTTTTGAGGGGATGCTTGAGTAAGACACAACATTTTACTCTGCTATCTTCCTGAAATGCCATTATTTCAACAAACTATTTTATAACATTTACCACATTATAGTTGTGGAAATTATGGAGACATATCAGAAAGATGACAGTACAATTAGGTAGGTTCATAACTCTTTGGATGAACATTCCCAAAGAGTAGTGATTTGTGAGTTTATATTAACTTGAAGAAAGGTCTTTAGTAGAAAAGAAATCTGTCCTTGGCACCCAGGTATTCTATTAATTTCTATTTCTATTTAATGAAGTTGGATGGAGATGAAGTGGGTATACTTATCAAATTTTTAGGTAACAAAGCTGATATGGAAGACTAACATGTTGGAGAATAGATTCAGGATTCAAAATGATAGTTAGGATTCATAAGATCATATGTTTAGAGCTAGAAGGCACCTTATAAGTTATTTAATCTAATACTCGCATTTTACAGGTGAGAAAATTAATGTTCAGAAGGATTAAATAGTCAGGTAGTAGTAACAGACTTGGGATTTGAACTCAGGCCCTCAGATCACAAATCCTTTGCTTTTCCCATCATACTACAATTTAAACTGATATACACTTTATAACCCTTAAATGTACATAGACGTGTCAGTTATAGTTGTTACTGTTAATGATAGGCTGAATCTAATATGATTAAACTGAAGGGGAATAAATGTAAATTTTTTCAGTTTATTTTTAAAAAATCAACTTCACACATATTAAGATATTAACTATAAAGCAGTTAATCTGAAAATGACCATGGAGATTTAAAAGTACAGAACTAGGAAAAATGGGTAGAAATGGCAATGTTAGATTTGAGTTTGATGTAAGAAGAAATTTTCTTTAAAAATTAAGAATTTTCTATAAGATAACTTCCTCAGAAGAGAATGGATGGCCCCTCACTGTAGTTTTTCTTTCAGAAGACAGATGTCAACTTGTTGGTGATGTTGAAGAAATTCTTAGTTACAGATTAGACCAAGTGGGCACTGAAGTTCATTTCACCTCTGAAATGTTTTATCTGTGGTTGTTGTAAGGAATAATTCTGTAAATCTTAAAAAATATTAGTATTATGGAACACTGTCCAATTTTGCCTTCTCCCCTATACTCCTATTATTAAAAATATCCCTAAAACAAAGCCTCTTTTTAAAAATAGGAATAAATGTGTCAACACATGTTCACCTTCACATTCCTTATTTCATCTCACAGAAATAGTTAACACTTATAAAAATGTTGTCTCTAGTTCTGGGTTTAATAATTTAAGAGTAATATGAAGAAGCTGAAGGAACCAGAGTAGAACAATAAACATGAGCTGAGGGATAGAAAGACCTGGAGAAAGATGTAAGAACAGTAATTACTATGCTTGTGGAAAGGACAGTTAATGAGTGGCCTTAATAAAAATATCTATATAAACAAAGACTTATCATGTAAAATATTCAGCATGGCTATTTTCCATTCATACCAAACAGAATAAAAAAGGCACCGATTGCAGGTACAGCAGAAAGGAAAGAGGAAGAAAAGAGATTGATCGTCAGAAAAAGTAACAGAAACCAGTGTTTAGCAGTGGAGGTTCAGAAACTCTTTTTCCTTGCACAGTTTTAAAAGCAGAGGACATCTATTTGGACCAATCTTTAGGTAGAATCTAATTTGAGAGAGGAAATGATCTAATAACCTGTCCAAATGTCCCAACAGGATTACTATACAGGTTTAGACAGCTTTTCTTTATCATTATGTTTTAGCTATTTTATTCCTTTTTAAAACTCTTCCTTCCAGAATAGTCACATCTACTGAAATTGCACTTTTTCTGCTGCAGCTTAAGGTGGGAGTTAGTTAGCAACAGGTTTAATAGCCTGAGTCAAGGCTCTCCCTTTTTCCCAACAGAGACATTTTGTACTTTACAGATAATGCAGTTAATTTTATCAAGTTTTATTTTGCTCTAGCATTAAAAATAGAGGCGAATCAAGTCCAGTGTTGTTCAGTGCAATATCAAGTTTTAGTGTCAGCAAAGTGCAAATTCTGGCAAGATGAAAAGGTTCCGTGCCACCCTAACTACAGGTCAACTATGTTGGACAGAGTCTCTCATGCTATCAGACAAGACAGAGATGTAGGCTAAAACAAAGGTGTTAAACTTCCCTTGCCAAGAGCCAGTGAGGTGTGAATAAGATTCATATGTAATTGGGGGATGTTAAACAAAATAAATACAAAATACAACACAACATAGTTAATTTGTGGTTTTGTAATTCAATATACAGTCCACATCTATCTTTTTCTATTTAAATTTGAACCACTGTGCTGGAGGATAAAATAGGTCAATTCTGACTAGATGCCAAGATTAGTCATTAATATTATCTCTGTTAGTATAACTACTAGAATGGCCTAGGAATCCAAGGCCTTCTACTCTTTTTATCATAGACTTGCAAAATGGCATGCTCATTAACTCTGCAAATGACACCAAGTTTTGAGGGCTATTTAATGTATGCATTGCAGAGTCCAGTTCCCACAAGATCTGAATAGGCCAGAAGGATACACTTTATTTAATGAAATGGCATTGAACAGGGATAAGTATACATTAGGGGTCAAAAAAATCAACTCCACAAGTGTGGAGTGTGGGACTTGGTGCCAGAAAACAGTTCCTGTGAAAAAGATTTGGGGACAAAGAGCTGGAAACTAAGAAGGTACCCATCAGTTGGAAGAACGAATGAATACATTAAGGTATACGAATGGAATGGAATTATGGCACCATAAAAAATGACAAAAGGAATGGCTACACAAAGATCTGAGAGCATTCAGGGGAACTGATGCAGAGTCAAAGAAGAAAAGTGGGAAACAATCCATATAATGATTTCAACAATATAAAAGAAAACAACTGCGAAATTTCAATTGATGAGAAACAACACCACTTATGCCTTTGCAGACAGATGAAAGGTGACATAAATTCTCAGACATTTTTAGTACATGCATGTCTGTACATGTCGTGTTTTAATTGACAATACTTAATACAGGGTAAGGATTTTCTTTTTCTTTGGAAGGCAGAGAATTGTGGGGAAATGAAGGGAATAATAATGATTAAAAAAGAAAAGTGCATCAATTAAAATTAAATATTAAAAACATACATAGAAGAAAGGCTAGAGAATTTCAGAAGAGGACTTAGATAAGCAGAGAAGTATTGCAACTTTTTACTAAATTTAAATAATACATACAGGTGTGCATTTTAAAAACCAAACTATATAATAGAAATTCATGGTCCATATGTAATTTTATTTTTTATTCTTTTTCTAAGGAAATTTTAATTTAGTGATATTTATAAAATTCACCATAAAAATTAAAAATAAAGAGAATAAGACAAAAAAAGAAAAAAGATGGCTTTAGTGGGTCATAATATGTGGGATAGGACAGCTGAAAAAGTTAATTCTATCCAAAGTTGGATTAAGAGAGACAAAACATCTAGAGTTAAGGAGGTAACAGTTCTATACTCTATGCTGTTCAGGCCTGATCTTGAATATTATGTTCAGTTCTGGACAACATTTTAGGAAGAACACAGACAAAATGGAATAAGTGCAGAAACACATGACCAAGATGGTGATAGGACTGGAGAACATTCCGTGAGAGGATTGATTGATAAATTGGGAATGCTCAGCATGGCAAAGAGAATCCGAATGGACATGACAGATGTTTCCAAATATTTTTTGCTTGTTCTTAGAGGATAGAATTAGGAGGAAAGGATGAAAGTTTCTGAGCAGACTTGGATGATGTGATAAAAAAAAACAACCCAGAGTCTTAATAATTAGAACTATCTGAAAAAATAATGGGATGCTCTCTCTAGTGGATGTTTAAGGCAGAAAGTAGATGACCATGTCTTACAAATATTCTAGATGAGATTTCTAGCAGGTTTGTGCAACCATAAATGACCTTAAAGTTCCTTTTTGATTCTTTGAATTTTTTTTGAGTATAAAACAAACTATGTATGTTTGTTTTACAAACAGCTCACCACCAAAAGGTTAGCCATCAAGTGATAACTGCTTTTTGGCCTCACTCAGTTGTGAAATTAATAAGGTGAGGAAGGGATTTTCATTAGTGGAGAGAATACTTACATGCATAAACTTATGGGTATTTCAAAATTCTGAAGTATATTCATAAGCTTAAGGGGCAGGGGAGTTGAAGAGACACGGAGGTCAGATATGGATACAAACAGGAGAGGACAGATGACGTGGGTGGGGGGGCTGGGGCAGACACATGGTACCCAAGCATGGACTGATAAAAGGCAGACATGTGAGGACTGGACACATGAGCAGGAGGGTGGAGGTGAGAGAGGATCCTCTTTCAGTGTGGTGCCTTGGTGACAGTCTCTCCATGTCTTTCTTTCACTTGGAGGAATTTATTTAGGTTTAAAAAAAAGTTTCTGTTTTTTGAGGGGATGTGGGAGGCTGCTGAGCTGATAGGCAGAAAGGGAAAGGGGAAGAGAGAGAGCGAGAGAGAGCGAGCTTGCACAGTGCTCATAGTATTGTACATTAAAGATAACATAGCTTTGGTTGTTTTACTTTTTGGGGGGGGATATAGATTTCTTTCAGAATTCTTTATGTAAAATTGAACATGTGTAATGCAAATGTATGTAAAGTGAGAACAGTCTGCATTTGGAAACAACATGTAAGTCTTTTTTTCTCTATGCTAAACATGAACAGTTTCCACTCACATTCTGAATAGATGCTTTTAAGTGAAAGCCAAAGGAAAAAACAACTGAAAGGAAACTTCATTGGCTTTAGGGCCTCTGTCTTGTCACAATTCCATATTGACGTCGTTCAACACGTAAGGCAGCTAATATTCCTTTATAAGCCATCTGAGGAGTTCAAACTTTCAGATCTTGTGAGTCTATGAGATTCTATACCTTTGACTGGCAGCACATTCCAGTGTAATCTGTCTCTTTCTTTAATTTGTGTCAATATGTCAATTGCCATTTGTAATGGGAATGAACTTTAGAAAAAAAAATCCTAGCTGGTAACTTAACAAATTAGTCAAGCATCATCTTACCCCTTTTGCTTTTAAGGTAGAATCCAGTATACCAACTTGGAAGTCTACAGTCAATTATGTTGAAATACTGAAACTGTAAAGAAAAAATGATGGTGCCTCAACCACTAATGTTGCACTAGCGTAGAAGCAGATGGGATCTCAAACTCTTACCGCGGGAGCTGCTAGCAGCAGCATTAATCCACAGGTAGAAGCTCGCTTTCCCAATCTATCAGAGACCACACCTGCCAAGATTCCACCTGAAAAAAAAGAAAAAAATAAGTGTGGCACATGGGTAGGAATGCATGCTTCACATGGAGCAGCAAGGTGGCACAGGGCTTTGATTCAGGAATGCCTGAGTTCAAATCTAGCCTTAGACGCATTCTAGATGTGATTCTAGGCAAGTCACTTAAGTCCTCTTTGCATCAGTGTCCTTTTATCTTTAAAATAAAGGTTATAATAATGCCTATTTCTCAGGATTGTTTGGAGGACCAAATGAGGCAATAATTGTAAAGTGCTTAACACAGTGCCCAACACATATTAAGTGCTATATAAATGTCAACTATTATTATTAACTATCATCGCAAGATTAAACAGAGTCTGAGGTGTGACCATACTTACGTGCAGGTCACCCAACCTCAGCCTCCCACTTAAATCATTCTCTTATTTACTTTTAACTTTCTGAGATTTTTAATGATTAATGTATGTCATGATAATTTATTTCTTATGAATATATTTTCAATCTTGTTGTCATTGATTACTTAATTAGCTCATATCTCCCATTCCAGCTCATTAAATAATCCCAATTTAGTTAGGGAAAAAAATTCCCATTAGTAATACATTTATTTCTAAATAGCTAAATTTTAAATTTGTTGAACTTCTAAAATCTGTTAATAAATAGAATCAGTAAGAAAGCAGGTATATATAACCATTCACATTATTTTGGCTTAGGCCATGTCAGACTGAATCATTTCAATCCCTTAAAATAACAGTATATGATTCCTTTTCATTTTTCTGGAAACACAATCTCAAGTACAAGTCTTACAAGTCTTGAAAGAATATTTGTCCTCAAGATAAAGATTAAATTTAGTCCTTAAAAAGTATTCCAGATTAGTCTTTGTGTAACCCAGGTTTGCAGTCATTTGCATAAGATTCCTCATTGATAAAGAGAATGATGAACCAATGCTGTGTACCTACATGAGAGGCAGAGTTGCCATGAGAGCTTTAGAGAGGGAGAGACATTCTTCTGGATTCCTGCTTCAAGAGAGGACACACATGGTTCCAGACCCTCTTCAGAGAGAGACCCATGGAGACAAAGAACCTATAGGGGAAAACAGCTTCTCAACATTTCCCTAATTTCTAGCTTTCTTACCTAGAGACTTCCAGGGAATTTCACCTTGGATAAAATAGGGTCCTCTCTCTCTTGGTTAAGCTATGGCATCTCACTCCCAGAGGGAAAGCTCATTCACTCCATGTATTGTCTG
This sequence comes from Pseudocheirus occidentalis, assembly GCA_028646575.1. Taxonomy (NCBI): domain Eukaryota; kingdom Metazoa; phylum Chordata; class Mammalia; order Diprotodontia; family Pseudocheiridae; genus Pseudocheirus; species Pseudocheirus occidentalis. Next base: position 30,137,582 of record CM053600.1, read on the forward strand.
GTCTACTCTAATCTATATATAGATTTTATGTTATCAGTTTTTATCTTGGATAAATGGGTGTAGTCATTATCCACTATTTGTGATGGCCTTTTGTGTAATTAGCATATAGTGGGAAGGAATCAAATCTGCAGATATAAGGTTAGGGTTCCCCTTCCCCTATAAGAAACACAAATCAGTAAAGTAGCTTGGATCTAAACAAAAATTTCCCTTGACTAGCAATATTTAGGGGAAATTACAAAGATAAATGACATTTTAGCCTAATTGGTGGTGCAGTGGATAGAGCATTGTTCCTGGATACTTTAAGTTCAAACCTGACCTCAGATGCTTAATAGCTCTGAGACCCTGGGCAAGTCACTTAACCTCTGTCTCAGATTCCTAACCTATAAAATGAGGAAAATAATAGCACCCATATTTCATAGTTGTTGTAAGGATAAAATGAGACAGTATGTGTAAGAGCACTTAGCAGCACAATGCCTGGCAATAGCAGGTACTATATAAATGCTTATTTCCTTTTCACCTGCCTTTTAGTACCCTTCTCTCTTAGAAAAGAACAGAGGAGGCAGGTTATAGACCTTTTTACTGCACCTGGTAGGCAGGGACATTCTCTCCAGAGATATCTCTCTACACCTCCCCATGAACCGTAATACTGAAAAGTCTTGTGGATATACCCATAGTTTATTTGGGCAATACACATGGCCCCTATACTTTTGACATGGCTGGAATTCTTCTTTCCAAAGCACATTGTACTTTGCCAGTACAAGTACATTGCCAGTCCCTTGAAAATCTTCATGTAATTCTTGTTAGGTTTTAAGGTTTCTTGATAACATAGCACTTGTGAAGTTTTCTATCAAACCCTTCCTGTCTGAGTTCTCCACTGATTCGTCACAGATCTTCATGGACTCCTCCCTCCTCTACCAATATTCAATCTCTCCCTGTCAAATGGTTTCTAAAATAGATCTTTTTGCCTATGAACATGCTTATGCTTTCTTCACCTTGAAAAGGCTCCATCTGTTCCTACCATCTATGCTAGTTACTGTCTTATATCTGTCTGTTTTTCTTTTTCAGCTGAAGTTGAAAAAGTTGTCTATCCTCGCTACCTCCACTTCCCTTCTTCTCAGTCTGTCTCAGACTGCAATCTGTTTGCATCATTCAACTGAAACTTTTCTCTACAAAGTTACCAATGATGCCTTTTAATTGTCAGAATAAACAACTTTTTCTCTATCCTTATCCTTTTTTGACCTCTTTGTAGCATTTGACACTACTTACCAACTTTTACTCCGGGATGTTTTATCCACCCTGGCTTTTCATGATATCACCATTTCTTTGTTCTTCTTCTACCTGTTTCACTGTGTCTTCTCAGCCTTTATGGATTTTCATTTATATCATTCCCACTGTGAAAGACCCCCAAGACTGCCCTGGTTCTCTCTTTCTTTTTCTCTATACTTTCTTACTTGGTGATCCCATCAGTTCCCATGGTTCAACTCTCATCTCAATTCAGATCTAATTCATATATCCATACTATTGGAATCTTAAGCTACAATCCCACTCTTAAGCTACAATTCCAAAATCTAAACTGTCTTTTGGACATTTTGCACTGGATGTCTTACTGCTAATGCATATTTAACATGTCTAAAATAATACCCATCTTTTCCTCATTACCTACCCCCTTTCAAATTTCCTAGTCATTTTCTTGAGTACAGCCGTATTTCAATTCATATTCACAACCTGTCATCCTTAACTCCTTACTCTCACTGACACCACATATCTACTGAGTTGACTTCCTTTCTCAGCAACATGTCTCCTACTCGTCCTCTTCTCTCTACTCATATAGCCTTCACTGTAGTTTAGATCCTCATAATTTCTCATGTGACTGATTACAAGAGTATCCTAATAGGTCTCCCTTAAACCTTTCCCCATTCCAGTCTTTGATCCACACAGGAACTAAAGTGATTTTTGCTAAAGCCATAAACTCCTGAGTTTATTACCTCTAGAATGAAATATACATTCCTATCTAGCATTTAAAGTTCTTTGCAACCTAGAAGTCCTTTAAGACATTACTCCCCCTCCATAAACTCTATGCTCCAGGAATATAATTGTAGTATACTTGTTCCTCCAACACAGTACTTGAGATCCCATCCAATTGCCTTTGCACAAGCTGTGTATATCCCCCCCTCCTTTTACCTCTTAGATTACCTCTTAACTTCCTTTGAAAATCAGTGGCATGTACTGTAGGAGGCTTAATCTTGCCAGCTGTTAGTACCTTACCCACTAAATTTACCTGGAACACAACTTTGTATGTGCTTTGCATATATGTATATCCATATCCATACATACATACCTATTAGGAATTGGGACTGGACTTGTGATTTCATTGATCAAGGGAAAAAAGAGGTGCTAGGAAGTCCATCACATTAAAATATGATTTTCCTTCATTCCTACATGGATATTTTCCATTATATGTTTGCAGGTGTACTCTGAAAATACTCAAGTTTAAAAGTAAGGATAAAAAGAACCTATAAGATGGCAGAAATTGAGGTGTTCTAAAGGGGAAAGTCAAGGTGCATGGAAGCAATTCTTCGGGGGAATGATTATTATCACTGAACTGTCAAACGACATAAAGGAAATCAGCATTTTTGTTATTTAGATAAAGACAGTAGGATGGTAATACCCAAGTTGTCTACATGTTAGGATACCTCAATCCAGAACTAGGTAGAATAAAAAATCTCAAATTATTTTCAAAAATCGTCTGGATTTTACTCTTTAAAACCTCACTTAGGATTTAATTAACTCTTATTAGGCATATACTTTTTTTTTAACTGATGAATTTTGTTTTGGCAATACAAATATATAAAAAAAAAATCTGAAAACTCACACGTCTTTCAAGTATATTCACAAAAAAAAAATGACCCAAAATCATTTGGCAATCTAAAAGCATAGGATTCTTAACAAAGACAGATTCTAAGTACATTTCCTACCAATGACAACTTATAATCATAGAAAGCAGACCCAGAGAACTGAAAGGTTAAATGAATTGCCCAGTCAAATAGCCACTATATGTTAGTGGTAGGGCTTAAATTCACATCTTCCTGGATTCTGAACCAACTCTTTCCAAGACACTATAATGCCCTTGTAATATAAGATAAAGCTGAGTTGTGCCAGGTTATAGGGGGCCCATAATACCATGCAAATAAGTGTTAACTTTGCTTGGCTGGAAATTGGAGGCCACTCAATATTTTGAGCAGAAGTAGCATGACCATATCTATGGAATTATAAAACTTAATCTGGCAGCAACTTAAAAATTGGATGGTTGATGCGGGATAAACTCATATGTAGTTTCTAAGAAGTGGAAGAAAAACTACTATCCAAAATAAACCAACTGTGGTGGAGCAGTGATGTCAAACTCAAATAGAACTGAATCCACTGAACTATACATAAGGTTGCCTAATGGCTATATGTTGACTTGGCTTTAAAATATAATACTATCTGTGTTTTTATTGTATTTTTATTTATTTTGCTAAATATTTCCCAATTACATTTTGATCTGGTTCAGGCCATACTCAGAAGTGCTGTATATCTCTAAGTTTTTGACATCTCTGCTTGGGGGCACTAATAGTACAATATTTTTATTCTTAGCTGCAATGTCACTAAAATAATTGGAGTTGTGATGCCTCTACACAGGGAAAAAAAACCCCTCCAACCTATCTCTCCATCTATTCCCAACTGCTTTCTGTTATTCTTTCCTTTTTTTACTTCCATTTTTATTCTTTCTACTAAACTAACTGGCTAGATACTCAACTAGAGTTGACATTTATATCAATATGTAATAGGAATATGGCTTCTGAGAACTGGAAGCAATTTTTAAAATCTAATCCAATCTCCTTATTTGGCAGATGAGGAAAATGAGGCAAAGAATTGTTTAAGTTCACACTACTAGTGAGTAGCAAAGAAGTAAGAACTTATTTCTCTACGCCCAATTGAGCATACCTAGAGAGTTCCTTCATAACATATGTGAACAGAACATAGATTAGATCTTATGTTCTGAGGTGGCGGAACTCTTAGAGTCTCTCTAGATGTATGTTGGATGGAAACTACTTTTACCTTTGGAGAAACATTAACTTGTGTTTATAAATCTTCAAAACAGACTAGGCATGAATATGAAAATATCTGTTCTAGTGGAATTTGGAAGGAAAATTTTTTTTAAGTTTTCCTTTTAAAAAATACTTGTTTATTTACTTTTAGTTTACAACATTCAGTTCTACAATCCCTTGAGTTCCAACTTTTGTCCCTCTCTTCCCTTCCTTCCCCCCATGGTGGCAAGCAATCCAATATAGATTCTAAAAATACCTTCATATTAAACATTAGACAAGTTGTAAAGAAGGATTATAACCAATGGAATGAGTAACAAGAAAGAAGGAACAAAATAAAACAAAAAGAGACAGAGAGGAAGTAGTTCACATCAACCTGCATATGTAATTCTTTCTCTGGATGTGGATAGCCTTTTCCATCATGAGTCTTTTGGAGTTGTTTTAGCCTTGCATTGCTGAGAGAAGCCCAATTTACCAAAATTAGTGATCACAGATATGATATGTCTCTTAATTGTTCTACTGGTTCTGCTCCCCTCCTTCAGCATTAGTTTATATAAGTCTCTCCAGGTTGTTTTTTTTTTTTTTTTTGCTTTTTTTTGGCAGGGCAATTGGGGTTAAGTGACTTGTCCAAGGTCACATGGCTAGTAAGTGTTAAGTGTTTGAGGCAGATTTGAACTCAGGTCCTCCTGACTCCAGGGCTGGTGCTCTATTCACTGTTCCACCTTGGCCTCCCCTCTCCAGGTTATTATGAAGTCTGTCGGCTCCTCATTTCTTATAGCACAATAGTATTCCATTATATTCATATTCCACAACTTGTTTAGCCATTTCCCAGTTGATGGGCAGCCCTTTGATTTCCAATTCTTTGCCACCATAAAAAGAGCTGCTATAAATATTTTTGTAACATGGGTCCTTTTCCCACTTTTATGATCACTTTGGGATACAGACCTAGAAATGGTTATTGCTGGGTCAAAGGGTATGCACATTTTTATAGCCCTTTCAGCATAGCAGAACGAACTATTTTTAAAGCACAGGAAATCTTATACCTATCTTCATTTCTCAGCTTCAAAAAGCCCTACAGAAAAACCATCCCCAAGACTATCTAAGTACTTTCTGATACAATCAGATTAAGATACTAGCTCAACAGTACAGGATCTTAAGAAAAATATTCACTCTTTTATATTAAAAGCAACACACAAAGAGAGATCATAAAGTATCTGTTAGCCATCTGCCCAAATCAGGGGAAAAAATCCAACAAACTTACCAATGATACCTCCAACATCAAACAAAGTGGAGAGATCCCCAGCTTTTTTGGCATCAAAATGATCTAGTTAAGTGATAAATAGAACATTTGATTAATGTGACAACTTTCTGCCAAAAATCAAGGGATAAATAAATAAGAAAGGAGTCTTTAAAAACACACAATCGCTCGAGCTACATGTATTTTCTTGGTTTACAAACATGATATTGAAATTAATACCATATTATTTATCTTGCTATCTTGACTTAATCATGACTACATCTTTACTAAAATTACGAATCTAAGTTCCAATGACTTTTAAAAAATGTATGTTGTCCATGGAGGTATAAAATTAGAGTCAATTACTACGAACTAACCAAATGAATCGTTCAATTATTGTCCTGTTCTGGAGGACTAGTGTCATAAGGGTCAGCATTATTAAATATTTAGCATTATGGATTCATACTTAGAGGTTCTAGCAATGCCATCTATGCTGAAACTAGGAATCAAAAGCATCCTAATTCCAAACTGATGCTGCATCAGAATGATATATGCCTTAAGAAAGAAAAATATTTCTATTTCCAGCAAAATGAATACTTACCTACATTTGTGATATAGAGAGGCAGCCAAAACAGAAAAGTGTAGCTGACCAGCTTGGCAAATAACAAACAAAGAGAAAACTCTATGACTCCCTGAAAAACAGAGAAAACTAATTGTTCATTTTTTATCTTGTATTTTCAGCAGGTTTATGTAAATGTACTAAGTACCATTTTATTTCTTTCCTTTAACAATTTCTTCTGGGATCTGGTTTTGAAAGCACTTGATCTATAACTCACAATATAACACACTCAGAACATAGAATAATCTATCCAAAGAATTGGACCAAACAAAAGATAATAGATTCTGGCATAGAGCTAGTTGCTACTTTTAATAACCCAATTCCATTATCATTATAGAAGATTGTAAACCTGATTTTCATTTCAAGTAATTAGCTCTATCAGTAAAATTATTACAGTCTTTTTTTTTGAGAATCAGGTCTATTCATTATTTGCTCAACGGATATTCTATATTAACCTTGAACTATTTAAACAATTAAAGTCTTCCCTGACCCCTCTACCTTATCTTACTAACAGTTTAGCACCATCCCCCTTCACTGCCAAACTTTCTATACATTTTTCCTTCTATACATGATGCCTCCATGTCTTCTATCCCTGACTGAGCAAATCATTTAACCTCTTAGTGGTCCAGGCAGCTCTCTACAGATGTAAGTTGCAAAGGAGGGGCTGACTTGCATTGGTAGAGGCTTCCTCATCTGGACTTTCACATACCAATGAAATCAGAGCTCTAATCCTATATTATATTACTTCTCTTCATATATTCAATATTCCAACAAATCATATGATTCTCTTTCCTCAGAATACGTTTTTGTAAAGACTATTTCTTTATGTCTGTAATACGCTATTTCTCCCCTGCTTACTGAATTTTTACTCATCCTTTAAAGCCTAACCTAAATGCTATCTTCTCTATAAATCCACTCCTGGTTACCTCTTACCTTCTCTTTCAAACATAAAAAACTTCATTTTTTACATTGAAAGTACACTTATCTTATAATACTGTATGTTACAGTTTCAGCATTTGTGTCTTATTCTTTGGCTAAACTATAAACTTTGAGAAAGCAGTGAGAACGGTTTCTCTAGATTTTGTTTCTCCCCCAATGCCCAACAGTGCTCTGTGCATAATATGTTTATAATAAAAATGCCCTGAATGAATTATGACCAAAAAACTCACACATATAAACAACCTTCTCTTCTCCCTGATAAGACCTAAATTCTGACCCCTATATACAAGGTAACTGGGGCTATTCATCAGATACTTTGACTGTGGGTCAATAAAAACCTATAGGTATCAAGGCATTGAAAGAGAAATGTCAATATGGAGAATATATTATACATATGTATGTATGTATGTATGTATGTATGTATATACATATATAGGTTTAAAAGCTGTTTAAACTGGGAATCAAGATATACAGGCACTGGTGTAGGGAGACCCATCCTGCCTTACTGGAAAGTCAGAAGGGCAATGAGGGGAGACATAGGAGAGAGCAGATTGGGGTAGGGGCTACACAGTGGGATGGCTGTTTTGAGGTGGTGGATAGGGGAAAGAGGGGGAGAAAATTTGTAACTCAAAATCTCGTGGAAATGAATGATGTAAACAAGAAAATAAATAAATTAATTTCTTTTTTTAAAAAGCTGTTTAAAACTACTTTATTATTTAATTAATTTATTTCACACTATTCCCCTTTACAAAGTCCAAGTTTTAGTCTAACTGAAGCACTAGCTATTCCTCAAACTTGACTATACTCTCCCGCTTCTATACACATATACAGATTCAGCTCTTATATTTGTAATGCATATTCTCCTCATTCCCACCTTTTAAAATCCTTATCTTCTTTTAAGGCTCAGTTGAAATATGATCTTTTACATATTTCTTACTCTTAAAAGTGTTTTCCATTTCCATTTTCAACTCTTCTTTGAGCACTATGCCTGTTTCATTTGCTGTCTTGTATTCATCTGCAAATGTCATAATGTGCCCAGTGAACTATAATCTCTTGGAACAGAATGTCTTTGCCCTCTCCCCATACCTACTACCTTAATACTTAGGCATCCAGTGCCTAGTATAAAGCAAGTACTTAATAAATATTTATAAGAAAAATAGTAATGAGATCTCTAGTTTCAATTTAACATGAACAGAATTTCCTTTCTCCAACAGAGTCTTTTATATGTTTTCCCAATATATGTTCATGTTTCCCCACATTTTGAATGTGTTAAATTCCCACAGGGAAGAGTAGAAACTTTGCACATTTTACAGAACATTTGTAGCACAAAGCAATGTCGTCCACCATCTGACTGCTGATTTCGAAAAAGCATGTTAGTCCTCCACATATCATCTTTGTCTTTGTCCTTTTCCCCATCCTATAGTTTACAGTATTTGAATAGTATCTAAATTTTGCCTTCTTAGAACCTGAAGTTCCTGTTGGTTTTATCAAATAGCTTTAACAAACAAAAAATTGAGCCACCAGGAACTCATTCTCTGGTATCTGAGTAACTCCCCTCCTCCCTATTCCCTTCCACCCCATTCTTGGAGCTCCTCAATATGCACAAGGCAAAAAGTGATGAGGATTAAAAAAAAACAAAACCTGCTTTGCCTCTTCATTCCAATTCATTCCTTACATGCTTCCACTGGAATTTTCTATACTTTTCTGATAGTAGGAACCCTGTACAAAGAATGCATAGTATATGATGAAGTGGGCCAAGGGAATCTGAGACAATCTGAGGCTTCTATACTTCCTAAAACATGTCTACTGTGGTTTCTTGCCTTTGAATTTTTTTCCTCCTTAAAGTTATCCAGAACTTCACACTTTCATACTCCTTTCATTAGTACTCTAAGATGGGAAGGAAAAATAAGCCTGACAAATTAAAAACAATTTAGAATTTAAAAAAATTTAAGGTTTTCTTCAAGCTGTTAAACTAACACTCTCATGCTCCTTTTTTTTAAAAAAATAAAATTAAATGCCTATCTATCTATCTATCTATCTATCTATCTATCTATCTATCTATCTATCTATCTACCTGTGGATATATCTTATAGATATATATATATATCTACCATACCATGATATTCTAAGTTGATTTTCTTTGCTCTAAATAATTCATAAAAAACAAACTTTTTTTTTTAGTAAGACAATCAAACAAAACTCTGTCAATGTGTGTTATAAAACAATATCAGATGGGAGACACAAAGAATAGATTTTGACCCATTTTAGAAAAGCACTCACAGGTATTTTTAAAGCACCTAGAAAACTGATTGCTGCCATCCCATTTGCTCCATCACCATGTAGCACTGTGACGAACTTTGGTGGAATTGTGCCATTTTCTCCATCTGATAACAAACTCTGAATCTCTGGTTCCTGTTTAGAATTCCAATTTAAAGAAGAAAGATATTCTAGTTAATAGTTATCATACACTGATTCTGTCATTAAAGTTCCCTCAAACATGTCATTATGGTATAGAGGTGGCCTCACCTTCTTAATGACTATTTGTGTGGAATTTAAGGGTTAGAAGATTTTAACAGCTGGAAGGTAGAATTTGAGTAATGGCAATAAATTTCATGTCCTACTCTCCAAAAGCAGTCTACTTGAATGGTAAGGTGCTCAGAAGTATCAGATTGGGTGGAATATAAATTGTGTAACTGGATATTGTACCAGCACTGAGGAACAGGATCTTCTGAATTCTAAAGCAAACACTGGCTAAAGAAGTAGCCCTTTTTGTGTCAGCATTTTATAATATTATGCATATATGATATCAGAATACTTGTACATAGCTTTGGATCTGTGATTTCATCAGTGTAAATACTCTCTCTAATCTTGAAGATCATAAACTATACACCTATACATCTCTACTTATCTTGTAAGGCTCTAGTCCATGTCTTCCAGTAAATCCTCCATTGGGGTTCTACCTAATATGTTAACAGTCTTCCTCTACTTGTCTTTGTGTGGGTACAAGCAGGATATACACTAGTGAGACCTCCCTTTCACTGTGACTAACTCACTTCCTTTTCTAAGCCATATATTTATTAGGTAATATCTTTTATAACACTTCTTACTGAAAGGCTGCATTCAATTCCCTTCTAACAGGAATCTTGTGTTGCTCTTTGGGTGACTTAAAACTTTAATTTTTTACAAACGGTAGGAGTCTATGCTTTACAGCAATATAACATTACTGGGAAGACATGGGGACTTTGTTTCCATGAGAATCTTGGCATCATTAGCTCATTTCCCAAATGCAATCTATTAATCTTTTAAAATTACAGGCTTACTTAATTTTCTGTCTACAGTAACATCCAAGTTTTACGTACTCATGGAATAGATCTATGAGCTGTCCATTCCATTATTCATCAAAGTCTAGAAAATACACTTTTTTAATTCTTGGTTTTTGCCATCTGAGTTGTCAGGCAGAATTCTTTTGCAAGGCCATGCATCTCACTTAAGAGTCTTTGAAGTATTAGGGGATATAATATAAGGAATATCTGGTACTTCAAAGTATGCTTGTAGAAGACTTTTCACTGATTATCTGGGAATACCTCCAAAACCATACTTCTTCTAAACTTCCCTATCTCGGTCAGTGTCATCATTATTCTTTCAGTTTCTCAGGTTTATAACCCAGGAATCATCCTCAGTTCCTCACTTTCCCTAAGGCCTTCAGATGGTTTCACCACTTGCCTAATTTGTCTTCACACCTCAAGTGTTTTCACTCCCTAGTCTATCTTCTACACTGATGCCCCAGTGAGAATCCTTAAGCACAGATCTGATCACTATCATTCCCTTGCTAAATAAATTCCAGGGGCTCTCAATTCTCTCTAATTAAACACTAACTTCTTTGGTTAGCTCAATCAACTCTAGCTATTTCCTATTTCCTCTAGGATCAAATATTAAACTCCCTTGTCTAACTTTTAAAGCCCTTCCTAACATGACGTCATTCTATCTTAATATCCTCATTGTTTATTGCTCTCCATGATCTGGCTAATATAGCCTTCTTGCTATTTCTCAGATATGGCACTCCATCTACTGTATCTGGGATTTTGCACTGACTCTTTCCTATGACAGGAATAGTTTTTCTCCTCACTTTCCCCTCACAAGATGCTCTCTTCCATCAAGTACAAACTTGAGTTTCAAGTACAGGAAAGTTTTCCTGATTCCTCCAACTGATGGCGTCCTACCTCCTTAGCTATTTTGTGTTGTACTTATTCTTTTTATATTCCTGACTTATGCTTGTACTTGGTGTTTCTTTGTTTAGAATGCAAGTTCTGTGTGAATAGGAACTGTTTTGTTCTCCATATTTATATCATGAGGCCTAGCAAATAGTGAATGCTTTATCAATACTGTGGTTGATTGAACTGCTTAGACATTAGACTCGTAGTAGGACATAGTAAAAAAAGCTATAGAGAATTTCTACTACCAATGAATTAGGTAGAATTTCAAGTAACAATAGTACTATTAGATTATTTAACTTATTTTTTAGAGCATTTTCTAGAATACTGAGAGGTTGTGGTCTGTACAGTGTCACACAGTTCATCAAACAGAGTCTGTTTGCACTGCCTACATAGTGCTAGGTGGCCTCTGATAATCTTATATAATTATCTTTATGAAATATTTATTACAAGTAGCTGGTCTTTTTAAAACATAACTTGTACATATTTAGTTCAATGTACATTTATTGAGCCTCTACCATGTGTAAATCTGCGTTAGAATAAGATGAATAAGACAAGGCCTCTACTCTTAAGGAAAATCTAAATATATAAAAAGTACATAATATTATGAAATATTTGAACATGCTAACTCACACATTTGAACATGATAACTCCTACTTGTGGATGTCAGAGTTTTTTTTAGAGGGATTTTGCAGCTGAACTGAATCTTCATCAGACTTTGGGCTAGAATAACTTACCTTTTAAGTGTCTATCCAAATGTACATGTGATTAGTCTATTATTAATTTAATAAAGCAGGAATCTTAGAACACGAATTCAAAAATTAAATGTCAGTACCCTGGCCAATTTTGTGGTAATGAACCTCTCTAAATTTAGCTAAGCTCATATCGATCCATTGCTAAACCTTCACTCAAAATCTTTCTAGCCCTTGTCAGAGTTTGAAATAAAAAACCCAAGGTCATACATGCACGTGCACTCACACATATATTTACATACATATATGCGTATGCATATACTTGTGTGTGCATGCTGCCTTGAAGTATTGTAGCAGAATGTAGAAATACTGTACAACAGAGGGGGCAGAAAAATAATGCTACAACAAAACACAGAAAATCTAGATAATGTGGACATGACTCTGGTGCCCAGCATTCACTTTTGCTTTATCCCTCAGGAGAGAGCAATATTAGCAGTCCTTAGAAACCAGAAGTCAGAATAATGTTTCAAAACAGAACACGATGGTCACCATTTATAATTTAAATACTAATCAAATGAGTATAAAGTTAGGATTTGTATCAATTTTTAAGTCTTTTTTTTAATTTCAGGGTTTTTACTAATTTAGAATTTAAAAAACAACCCTATTGAGAGTCACACATAAGTGTAACAAAGGCCCAAAATATAGCACTATTTAGGAGATTTAACATGTTGATCTATTCCTTCTTTAAAGAAAACAGAAAACTGTGTTTCAGTTTAAAGGTAAATTATTTACATTCTTTCAGTTCCAAAAAGTCATAGTAACCTACTGGGTGTTATTCTAAATAGCTCCATAATAAATATCATAATAATATTTAAGGATATTATAAAAAATGTCTCAGTATTAAATAAAGCAGTAGCAAAGGGAACACCCTCATATTTATTTTTAGGGGTTTTTTTCCCTTGAAAACTGATTAAAACATTTAAACATTTGGTAATCTGGTTCTGTTTCAGATACAAATCACCACCAGCACTCTTTTCAAATAATTTCTTTTTTTTCTCTTTGGAGGGGCAGTTGGGGTTAAGTGTCTTGCCCAGGGTTACATGACTAATTTTGTGTTAAGTGTCTGAGGCTGGATTTGAACTCAGGTCCTCCTGACTCCAGGGCTTGTGCTCTATTCACGGCACCACCTAGCAACCCCCCACCCCAGCACTCAATTTTCAGATCCCAGTTTCAGAATGTGCAATAGCCATTACACTTAAATTTCCTTTACAGATGGAATATTTGCATGTATAAATACAGGCTTGTTAAGTTTACAAATCTTTTTCAAGCTTCCCACTTAAATGAAAACACAAGACAAAAACAGACTAGAGTAAGCAGAATTAAAAGCTACTAGCAAAACCAGATGAAAACATTTTAGAATTGCAAATGTACTTTGGACCAGAGTTGTCAAACAATGTAGCCCAAACCAGAACATATTTAACTCAATAAAAACATAATAAATATTGATGATATATTTCAAAATGAAGTCACTATGCAGCCAGTAGTGTCCCTTAGGCATGGTTTCTAATTGAGTTTGACTCCACTGTTTAAGATACTTGGTTTTTATTCTAGCATTTAAAGAAAACTTAGAACCTTACCCGATTCCACAACCACAGATAAACTCTCTTCTTTCTACTCCACATAGGACTTTTGTATATTGTGAGAAAAATGATTCATTATATTGTTCAGGAAAAATTATTATATTTTTAAATCAAATCCTATGTGATTAAGGTTTGTCCACACACAGACTGTCACCTACCCCCAGTAACTCTTTAGGAATGCTGGAGATGGCTACAAGGTATTTTGGGCTCTCCGAGGTCCTAGATCTAAGCAAAGCTGTTTTGCTTTGGATCCTCACACAGAGATCTTGTTGAGGGTCCACCCAAGCTTGTGTTTTGGATTTTTTTGTTTTGCCCAAATTTTACTAAATGTTTTAGGTCAGTCATATTTACCTCAATCTACTCCGCTTTCAAGTTGCTCTATCAACAAAATAGTTCAATTGTGTTCTAGTGGTTTTCTGATTGGGGTATAGATCCCTTAGTCTAAATCCTTTATAATGTAAATCTTCCAGAACCTGGACAAGAGGGAGCCATACCTCCTGTCCAGCTAGCTCTCCTCTACCAAACAAAATTTGTTTCTTAAAACTATTTTGGATTTGGGAGTTTGTTCTCACAAATAGCAATATGTATTATGGAACTTATCATACTCTGTCCTGTGTTTCTATATTTGTCTTATCCCTCCCTCTCTTCCAAAATCTTACCAATTTTTTGAGGACAAGAATATTCTTTCTTCAACCTGTATCTTTTCCCCACAACCTAAAATGAATGCTTAATGACAGGTCACTCAATAGATGTCTGATTAATTAAAAACTTCATTCTGCCAAATAAATACAGTGTGACTCACTAAAAAATGATTTTTCAGTTATGGATTTGGTACAGACTTGCTGCAGGGCAGTGAGAAAATATTATGTGATTCTATAAAAATGCTCCTCCTTTATGACTTACCAGATTTTTGCTACTTTCCTTGGTGTACAGAATTTGTTTTTGCACTCTGAATCTGTTAGTACCATTCTCATAGCCTTTTGAGCTCTGAAAAAAAAAACCAAAATAAAACATTGCAAAACAATTATTGAACCAACAAACAAAATACAAGTCCAACTTACTCTTTTTACAAAGTGATACAATGGAGAATGATTTAAGAATATTAAGCACTAAAAGACCAATAGCATAAACATATGACCATAAACAAAATAGAATTTAAAATTTATCTATGTGTGTACTGGAGAGGGTAGGGAGAGTAATAAGAGGTAGCTAAAGTCATTTGATTTCACAAGATGCATCATCAAATTGATATACCTGTCCTTGACATTGCTGGAGATTACCAATCATCTACACCCTATTAAGTTTTGTATCTCTTGTTCATGTTGTCTGCTTCACAGTCAATCTGCCCAATATGCCAAGTCTTTCTCTAGATCTACTTATCTTTTGTATGCAGCAGCACAACATCTGTTCTACTCATCTGTAATTCCTCACTCTTGCAACATGAATTACCTCCTTTTACAATCACATATTTTCTTTAAAAAGGTTTTATTATAAACTTACTAGCATTAATAAAACAAATCAAATGAACATATATGTTTCAAAATCTTACTGAAAACTCCTAGCTTTTAACAAGACAGAATCAAATGGGTTAATAAATTCTCCACAGATTCCTGTTTATCTCCCAAGGACCACTTGCTATTTTCCATGTTTGATGCCTTACTTTGGATTAGTATCCAGAGTCATATATTTTGCCACACTCCCATCCCATGATACACTGCCAGACCAAGACAGGTGACATATGAAACAAAAACAAAAAGAATTTAATAAAAAGAGTGCAAAGTAAATAAAAGATTATTGAATCAAATTGTGAATATTTTCTAATTTCTCCCTTGATCTGACACATTTTACTGAACTATATTACTCTAAATTCATGTGTAATGCCAAGCACAAGGAACTTCCAAGGTTAGGATTATGAACATAGTAACTCCCCAAAGCATTCATGGAAAAGAGAAAATCAAAATACAGAGTAACTCAATCATTTAGTAAGTTCTCAGTTCAATGACAAATTACAAAATTCAAAGAACTCCACCCCTCCTTAGTCTCAATTGGAGATTAGTTTCCCCTCATAAACAAAGTACATTCATTTGATCAGTCACAAAACACAAAGGCCATCCACCCCTAGGTCACAAGTAGGTTACAATATCTTCACAGCATTTGATACCCAAGGAGGGGTCTTTTCTTCATCTTGACCAGAGTTCTCAGTAGTTTCGGTTCCTGGGAAAACAAGGCTTTAAAAAGACACAACACAGATACACATCATTGGTGTTATTAATTCACTCTCTGCCTGTGAAATCAACCTAGACCAAAGAACAAGCTCTGAGGAAATTAGCACAAATCTTCAGTACAGTCCCAGGATCCCTGAAAACATCAACGAGGCCCTCCTCCAGGATTTCTGTAAACATACAACAAGAAAATCCTCTTTCAGGGCTTCTGAAGGAACAGCAAGGTCCCAGGACTTCTGCAACAACAGCAAGTTGTCTATCAGCAGATTAATCTGACAAAGTAATATCAAAATAGACAAAACACTGGCACCACAGTCAGTTCTTGGCAGATCCAAGTGGCAGTTCTTAATAGTCTTGGGCATCTCCAACTGACCCTCAGCAGTCCAGACAGCTTTGGCTAGTCTCTCTCTCCCTCCTTCCCTTTCTCTGCAACTCTGGCTCCTGGAAATTCTCTCTCTCTCTCTCTCTGCCTCTATGATGCTGCTCCCAAAAGTGCTTCAGGTTAGGCCTTTCCCTATTCAGGGCACGAACTCCTCCCAGTTCAGACCCCTCCCATCAAGTCAAAAAGTCCATCACACTGTAGAGTTCACAAGCTCTGGGTCTTAACACTTAACCTGAAAACCAAGCCAATATAAGGGAATCTTTAAACTGTTATCATTACATTTCAACACCAGGGTTAGAGGTCAGGGTTTAAACATTTCTTTTCCTGGCCACTTCCCTTTCTCCCTTGGTACAGTTACCAGGAAATGTTGAAACCTTGGGAACCAAATCTTTACACTGTCTTGGCCGGGAAAATATTTCCTTATGTCTTTTCCCTCCATTTCAGTCTGTGCCAGCTGGGCTTTTTCAGACTGTTTTTGTCCTCAGCATCCACCAAACATATACTTACTAAGTAATACCTTTTATGTTACTTTCATGTAGTTTATTATTAAAAATAAGTTACTTTCTTACAAGGTGGTTACTTTGTATTTCACCCTTTGCCTTATAGGACAATTACTATTTTTATACTTTGAAGAGTGTCATGTTCCAAGATTCACAACCAACAACAGCATAACTGTGCGAATACTTATGTAAAACCTTTGAAACAATGAAACTCCAAGTTTTCAGTCTCTCCACTCTCCAATCTTTCAAAACCTCTCAAAAGAAGCTTCCAAAAGAGATGTTTTGGTCATGTCACTTTCCTGTCTGAAAGTGTCCAATGTCTTTCTATTGTTTTTCGTGGTCTCCTGCCTGGCATTTAAAGCTCTCTATAAGCTGGTTCTACCTTATTTCAAACGATCTATACATATATATATATATATATATATAGTCCCAAAAGTCTTAGTGAAGTTTAATTAACTTTTGTTTATTTATTTCCAGCAATCCCACTAAATACCCCCTCCCCAAATCTGCTGTCTCCTATATCCTACCCCATCACCCTTCTGATTTTCTGGAAGAGCAAGATGGATCTCCCTATCCTAGTGCCTGTATATCTTATTTCCCAGTTGCATGTAAGTAATAATAATAAAATATATATTTATATATTTAAACATATGATTTTAGAAATTTAAATTCTAGATTCTTTTCCTTCCTTCCTTGTCAGCCACCCCTACTGGAAAGACAAGTAATTCAATACAGGCTATACAAGTGTAGTTACACAGAACATCTCCACAATGGACATATTGTGTAACACTGCCAGTATTTCCCTCTTTTCTATCCCACTCTCACCTTATTCTATTCTATACTTTGGCCCTGGCCCTTTACAGAAGTGTGTGCTTCTAACAACCCTCCAATCCATTCTGTCCTCCCCTCCATCACCACCCCTCTCATCGTCTTCCCCCCTACTCTCCTGCAGGGCACGATTCCCAGTTTAGAGCACATGTCATTACAGCCCTAAGCCAATTTCAATGAGAGTAAGGTTGACCCATTCTCTTTTTGGCTTCCTGCTCTTCCCCTCCATTGTAACAGTTATCC
>CM053600.1:30164840-30183760 GCA_028646575.1 Pseudocheirus occidentalis
GCCCTTTCTTGGTCTAAATCTATAATCTTGTGATTCTGTGATTTACCACCACCACTAACTCCTTAGTCATTATCATCTCCCACTGGCTCCTCCTGTAACTCATCATTCAGCACAGCTGGAATATTCTTGTCACTTTTTCACGTCCATGTATAAATTTTCCAGATAAATAAAGCTTGCCTTTTTCAACACCAAAAAAAAAAAAAAAAAAAGATATACAGGCACTGAGGTAGGGAGATCCGTCTTGCCCTACCAGAAAGTCAGAGGGGTAAGGGGGAAGACATAGGAGAGAGCAGATTGGGGGAGAGGTTATGTAGCAGGATGGCTGTTTTGAGGTGCTGGGTAGGGGAAAGAAGGGGACAAAATTTGTAACTCAAAAGTCTCATGGAAATGAATGATGTAAACAACAAAATGAATAAATTAATTTATTTTTAAAAAGGACAGTTTTTTCTAATTTTTTTCTTAAAATTTTTTTTGATATATGAAATAGCTGTGAGAGGAGATAAAGATACAGGGGGAAATATAGTCAATGCAAAACTAAAAGGGTAGGGGGTGACTAGGTGGCACAGTGGTCCTTGAGTTAGGAGGACCTGAGTTCAAATCCAGCCTCAGACACTTAACACAAAACTAGCCATGTGACCTTGGACAAGTCATTTACTCCAATGGCCCTACCTTCCCCCCACTAAAAAGCAGACTAAATAAATGAATGAATGAATAAATAAATAGATGGATGAGCAAGCAAGTAAATAAATAAGTAAAATAGTAATAAAATCCATTTACAAACAAATGCCAGTGGTGCATTAGCCTCTAGAATAAAACATAAATACTTCTGTTTGGCATATAATTTCTTCATATCCTGTCACCCCTTTGACCTTTTTATATATTAATTGCCTTCTTAGATATTGTGATCCATCCATTCTGGCCTTCTAATTGCTCTGGCATGTACGACACACAATACTCTATGTACTTTTCCCCATGCTTTTGTATTAACTATCCCTCATAATTGCAACATATTTTTATCTTTACCTCTACCTCTTGGAATCTCTGTTTACTTTCAAGACTAAACTCAAGTGCCAACTTCTAAATGAAGCCTATTTTCATCATTCCACTTGCTGCCATGTTCTCTCCCCAAACTACTCTGTGTTCATTTTCTAAAAATTACTTACAAACATATTGTCTCCTTGTTGGAACGTAAACACCTCAAGCACCAGAGATTGTCTCGCTTTTGTCCTCATATTCCCAGTGCTTAGTGTGGTCCTGACACACAGCAAGTGTTTAATGAATTCTTATGGCTTGCTTGCTTGAAGTGACTTGGTCAAAAAGGTAGTGGCTGGGCTAGGAGTAGAACATAATTCTACTAATACAGTCAAGTGCCCTTTTCATTGTTCTAAGCTATCTTCTCGAAGTTTGGTTTTCCCTAAAGTATCAGCTACATGGTACTATCAAATCAATGGATATTTAGTGTAGTTTAGATTAATATTACTTTTTTTAGAATATGTGAGAAGACATTTTTTGATAACAAATGCTCAGAAATGCACATAATAACAAGCAAACCACCTAATTCCCCTTTCAAAGGAGTCTGAATATAAGTCAGTCTCCCAAAGAACATCTGTAGGTTTTTTTGTTTTGTTTTTTGATGACTTTTCCAAATTCCTTATTGGATAGGACAGAAAATGAGTGGGAGGGACTGGCCTTGAGGCACTGAGAACTGACCTCCATGTAAAATAGTACAAGCTCACTCCGTAAGTGTTCCAACAGATATACCAATGAGACAAAGAAGTGTAGATTTGAAGTTTGAAGAGAGACTAGAACTTAGCAAATCTAGCCCCGGCATTTTACGTATGAAGGAACCTGAAGCCCACAGAGATAAAAAAAAATTCCCCAAAGCTACATAACAAATTGAGTGTAAATGAAACAGGCAGATGACATCTAAGCAGTGACAAAAAAAGGGAAAACATGAATGGAGCCTACAACACACACACACACACACACAGACACACACACACACTCTCTCACACACACACACACACGCCAAGCCAAGACAGTAGAATATCCAAGACAAGGTGATTAAACAGTGTCAAAAGAGGTCAATCAAGAAGGATGAGGATTGAGAATAAGCCATTAGACGTGCCTGATAAGAGATCACTGGTCGGGGTGGCTAGGTGGCGCAATAAATAGAGCACCAGTCCTGGGGGCAGGAGGACCTGAGTTCAAATCATGCCTCAGACGCTTAACACAAAAACTGGCCATGTGACCTTGGGCAAATCACTTAACCCCAATTGCCTTACCTTCCCCATTCCAAAAAGAAAAAAAAATCACCAGTAAATTTGCAGAGAGCAGTTTCAGCTGAGTGATAATTAGGGAAATATAAAAGAATTGGATTGCAGCAATGAATAACATAAAATTGTAGTGATCCAGGTGGCAGAGTTTTGTGATTTTTCTCCAGTTTCATTCAGCAGCATATCAGTAGGAGTAAAGACAAGATGGTAGGAGTAGTTCAAGGCTGAGGCTTGGCAGGCCGCAGGACTCGAGGACAGCACAGAGTTGCACTGGTTAACCATGGGGTCAATAAGGGGAAGGAAAAAGGGAGTAGCCAGTTTAGGACTGGGAAAGAACAGGGGAGCTATCTATTTCTCCACCTAACTCCATGAACTCTTGCTCTATGTGGATGGTATGACATTTGGTGCTTCTTTTTTTAGTATTTACATCAATTTAACAATTAAGTGAGGCAGTGTGCTCTGCTGAGAAAGCGGAGCTTAAAGGAGACTTCGTGAGGGATGAAATGATTTAGAATGGTTATGGTGGTGAAAGAGACAGTGAATTTTTTAGGCAGATGCAAAAGAATTGCCCTACTGTAGTGAAGGCCCAACCTAAAGCTTTATTCAAGGTTGTATTTTCTAATAGTCTCTTGACTCTTTTAGTACCCATTTCCCCAAATCCCAAAGATGGAAAGAACCTTAGACACCATTTAGGCTAAAACAATACCAGAGTAGGAATCAACTCTACAAATCCATCCCCCTCCACTACTAAAGTAGATTCTCCCAAAATGGTCATCTAAAACATTTTACTTTTGTAAAGTCAAATTGTTATTTCTTTCAGTAAGGCTCTTTGCAACTTTTACTTATGGCTTCTAGATTTGTCCTCAAGAGCCAAGTGGAATAAGTCTAAAACCTCTTTCAAATAACAGTCCTTCCTATATTTGAAGACAGGTATCAAATGACTTTTAAACCTTCTTCTTTCTAGGGTAAACACTTTCAGTCACTTCCACTGATGTTTATATGACATGATCTTGAGGCTATATATCATCTTGGCTGTCTTTTCTTCTATACACTCCAAAATACAGCATCCATAACTCAAACCAATAATACATTTTCTCTGTCAAGGGCAGAGTACAGTAGGAATACCACTTCTTTCATGTGGACATTAAATCTCTCAAATCATAGTAAATGTACATTAACCTTTTTGGTTGCCATGTACTTTTGACATTTTAACTTTACAATTTACTAAACTATATACTTTTCATACTTGGCTACACCACTTTTTTTTACTAGATGTATTATTTATCCATGTTAAATTTTATCACTATGATTATTAGATTCATTTCAAAAATGGCTTTCATGGAGGAAATTTGTAAAAAATTAAAGAAATAAATGAATGGTAAAGATAATAAGGCTGTCATGAATTAATGCAAAATGATTGTCTAAGTACTTAAATTGTACAAAGAGAATGTTTAAATACTTGGAGGAAGGCATCAACATTTTGAATTGATCCTCTTGGGAGGAATTAGGTGAGAACCTGGTTGAGAGTTATGCAGGCCAAGAAAGTGTGAAGGGAATACTCAAAATCATGAGATTATAGATTTCTTTAAGTACTGAAATATTTTAAACTAGACCATAAATACTTTTACAATAAGAGCCATACCTTATAATTCTTTAATTATAGTTCAAATATAGTTATGTGTATATATCTATAGATATAGATATATACATATACATACACACATATATAACTCAACAGAATAATTATCTGAGCATGGGAATAGAGTTTTTGATTCCTCAGAGTTATCAGAAACCAGATACTCTAATTCAAGGAAAGAAATGAAACAACTGTACTCACAATTAATGGTGTGGAAGAACACTTTATGTCTTTAGGATCTGAAATATGAAAACATATGAAATGAATTTTTCCAAGTCTACGATATGAGGCCATTTAGTAAAACCATTGTTTCCAAGTAAAGAGCATAAGAATTACATAAAAATATAACAGAAAATTGAATTTCCACTAAACTTGAAGTAACAGATACACTCTAGGCTCACAATTTCAGAGTCAGGCACTGGGTTACCTAAGAAGTAGAGGTGTCTTTTCAATACTGCTATCAGCCAAGCTCCTGCCAGTTGTATACGTGTGCACCAGTTACATTTCAGCACATAACACCAACTATTACAAAGTAACATTTACATCGAAAATTACAGCAATAACAAAAGTATAAATCTTTTCCCCCAACATCTCTGCAGTACACTATCCCCTCTGTCACCTCTGTCTCTGGGAAAAGTGGGCTCGAACTTAACAGTTTCTCTATAGCGTTGATATATAGCATGTTTCTACACAGCGTTGCCCCATCAAATTCAGTTCCAAATATGAACTGACTCCTGGTGAATCTTTGTCTTGGTGACCATGGTGGTTGGTCCTTAATGTAACTTCTTAGATAAATCATACTGGCCTTACTGCAAAACTAGAAGGCTCACTCTCCTGATCTTTTTAAAGTAAAGTCAAATTCTCCACTCTCCAATCCCCTCCTAAATTGAAAGAACAAATGCTGAGGCCCATATTTTTGAGGTTCATGAATTGGCATTTATTATTTAAGTTCAAGAACAAGTTTTGAAGGGGGAACATTCAGGACAAAGAGTCGAAGATGGAGCCCTAGGGGAGGTGGAAGAGGAAGGAGAAAGGAAAACTGGAGCCTCTCATCTGTGTCTGCTCTAGATGGACTTGATCCTGATTTCTGAGCCTTGGTCCAAGGCACATGATAAAACGCATGATAAAATGAAGGTTCAGGAGGTACAGTTTTAGGAAAACATCAAGGGGTGGCCAAATTTACATGTTCAACCAAAGGTGGGAGGCTGGGATTCTCCTTGGATCAGCAGCACCGCTTCCTTTCATGGAATTGAAGCATAGAAGTTTGAAAAGTTCTATTCCACACATTGCAGTTCTTATGAAACATTTCTGTAGTTAAAGTCTTTGTGCTAAAGAATTCTTTTATCACCTCTCTAATGTCTTGTTTCTTCAATTATGCATTCAACTTGTAGGCTGCCTGCTCAAGAGCTGCTACTTTTTCCTCAAAGTGATCTGATCCAGATAAGTCTGAAGTGCTGCATATTCCTGGTTTAAGTCCTTTAGGATTCTATTTATGTTTACTGCAGTATCTTTCATTTCCAGATACTTCAAACTAGTCAGTTCGTCCACATTTTCCAGTTGATAGTCTTCACTGGTGACTGTCGGCTTGCCTATCAGGTATATGACTATTTTGGAGAAAATGTCCTGGCACAGTCCCATCATGTCTGCCTAGTGGGCTCCATGGCCTCCTCAGCTGCTTCCACCACTACATTGTCTAGGTTGGAGAAGGGAGGAAAGAGAAAGGAGGAAGAGTGGAAAGAAGAGAAGGGAAAGAAAGGGAGGAAGGAAAGGGGAAGAAAGGGAGAGAGGAAGGGAGAGGGGAGAAAAAGGGAAGGGTAAAGAGTCTGAGACTCATTTTCATGGGGCTACCTGGCAGCTTCATAGATAGAGAGCAAAAGGTCTTTTTTCCACTTCTATCATTGTCTCTCTCTCGATGATTTTGGCCAAAGAGTCAAACAAAAAGGAGAAACATTTTAAGACAGAGAAGATGAAGAAAATTGCTGAAGTTGTAGTCTACTAGTATCTTTTGAAGATATACTTAGTTCTGATCATATAGTGTGTCAAATGGTTATCCATCTGAAATCCATTGCAGAATATCAAAGCATGTTCTAAAATCTCTCCAAAGGTACTTGCATTTTACACCATTATTGATCTTCTGGAATCAGCTCCCCAGCCTCCTTATGTAGGAAGTAATATCACAAGTACTCTGTACACGTCAGTCTGTCATAAACATTTATGAAATACCTACTATGTACCAAGCACTATGCTAAGCGCTGGGGCTACAAAAAAAAAATGCAGAAGACAGCTTTTGCTTTCAAAAAGCTCAAAACTTTTGACTTTGCTTTCCTACCAACATTTTTGGATCTTTTTCCTCCCCAATATGATTAAAAGGAGGACTATACTCTCCTCACTTCCCCCTCTCTCTAGTCTCAGCTCATCTTGAGCTTTATAACTTCTAACACTGTTCTTACAGGACTATGAAATGCTTATTTATACTATGAACTGTTCATATTTTGATATACATTAATGTATATGGAGAGAAAGAGAGATCTTTTAAAAATTGAAATTTCCTATGGAATTCCATGTGGTTCTTTAAAAACTCTACTTCATGGAAGGATGGTGGAACAAGACTTCAGTTGTATTTAACAATTACTAACAGTATATCCAATCTGAGTACTTAAATTAAAAACTCCCTTGAATTGAAGCTTTAATTTCAGAGGAGAAATACTGAGAAAACAGAAAAGTAGGTCAATCAATAGATGAAGTTTATTACACCAACAGAGTGTCTTACTCATTGTTGACCAAAGTAAAAGTGAAAATATCTTATTAACCAAATCAAGAGAGGCTGTTTCCTTTAATTTATTAAGGACTTAACAAAGTGGGAATTACTGTCATTCAGCCAATAAATATTTATTAATGTGCCAGGCACTGTGCTAAGTGAAGAAGAAGCGAAAAAGGGGCAACGAACAGTCCCTGCTCTCAGGGAGTTTACCATCTAATGGTTGAAAGAACAGAAATTGGGAAACTTGATTAAGAGATTGTCATTGTTCAGTTGTTCAATCACTTTGTGATCTCATCTGGGATTTTTTTGGCAAAAATACTAAAGGGGTTTGCCTTTTCCTTCTCCAGTTCATTTTACAGATGAAAAAACTGAGGCAAACAGGTTTAAGTAACTTGCCCAGAGTCAGACAGCTAGTAAATGTCTGCGGTTGGATTTGAACATGAGTCCTAATTATTCCAGGCACTGTGCCACCGAGCATTAATTCTCTAGCAAGACAGATACTTCTCCAAGGGT
The DNA here is from genome assembly GCA_028646575.1 of Pseudocheirus occidentalis. Lineage (NCBI taxonomy): Eukaryota > Metazoa > Chordata > Mammalia > Diprotodontia > Pseudocheiridae > Pseudocheirus > Pseudocheirus occidentalis. Next base: position 30,172,027 of record CM053600.1, read on the forward strand.
GTGTTGAAATTAGCCCTACAATTGTTGTATCTGGCACATCAGAAACCATAAACTTAAAACTGTATTTATGTCTTGCCTTAATTCTCCTTCTTTGGTGGAATATTGATTTTGCTTTATGATTGCTATAAATAATAAGCCAAAAATTCCAATGGGTAGGAAGTTTTTCTAATTCGGAAGGACGAACTCTGCCAACTAAGAAGCTCTTTCTTTGAGCGGAACACTTGTGCATGAATTTTTAATAATGTATCTCATAGATCTGCCTAAAATGCAAGAGTGTATTTTTCTCCCACACTTTCCCCTGCCCCCCACTGGAGTTGAGACTCTACAATTTCATTGAGTAATTCATCCTTTGTGGGGTGACTTTCCCTGTAGAATTTTAATCATATGTAACTGGAGGCTCTTACATGTGCAATCCCCATGAGCTTGCTTAGCTGATACAGCCTCTCCACCTGGAGAAGCTAAAGAGACATTACTTCTGGGAGAGTTGTGAAAATATGGAATGGAAGTGCTTTGGAGAGACTGGATCATGTGTAAACATTCTAGTTCGTTGACCAGCTGTTGAAGAAGAGGCTCTTTGTTTGGCTATAGAGTTATTTTTTTTTAAGTACCTGTCTTTTCCAGTACCTTCCTCTTTGCTTCATTTTGTCTTGTGAATTTTGCTGATTCTTTTGCTCATTGTGATCCATGGGAGACTACCCTGTAAGAAGAGAGGGTCTTCTCCGTACTGAAGTCATATGGCCCTAAGAAAAAGGCCTCAGTCCTTGGACTTGGTTCTTTTCCTTTTTAAGTGAAAGAGCCTGGAGGCTCCAATCTTGGGAGTTTTAAAGGTTGGGAATGCCATAGAAATTTCAGGTTCAGAGTCTAATCTAAGTTTTACAGTCAGCTTAGAGTCAGTGCCCAGAGAAGGACTCATCTGTCAGAGACGCCACCTTTGACCATGAACTTTATGGGGCCGATACTATATAGGAACTGAACCAAATTGTGAACCTACTCCCCCAGAGTCTGAGGTGGTATTGAAAACTTAAAAGATGTGGGACATGATGGTCTCTAGGTTCATTCATGTATAGCTGTTTTAAGACCAAAGAGGGTAAAATATTTTAAAATGAAAAATTATAACTATTTAGAGACCTGGGTATAATTTTAATAAGACTGCAAATTTTAGAAGAGAAATTTGGTGAGTTGTACCTTTTAAGGAAGAAGGGTATCACTGAGTTCCAAGAGGCTCTGAATTAAGCCACTGAAAGGTATATGAGAAAAAGGAGATAGGATATTTTTTTATTCCTGTAATAATTACCATATGAATCCAAATACTGTACTTTCCCTCCTGAATCTGTCTTATACAAAACTAAGGAGAGTTCACAATTTTGCTTTCAGAGAGAAAAGGACAAAGAAAGTCATTAAGAGAAAAAATACATATGAATAAAACAATAGTATTTGTTGAAAGAAATATTTTTAAAACCCTTTTATACTGTATTGATACATACCTATATGTATTATATGGTAAGTTTGTACAATTATTTTTTGATGTTTATATGAATTGTCTCCTCCTGGATCACTACCTTGTGGTTGCTCAGATCATGAACTTCTTATTGCAAAATTCAAACAAATTCATGAAAGTAGGGAAAACCATCAGACAAGATAAATACGACCTACGTAACATTCCTTATGAGTATTAAATTAAAGTGAAGAATAGATTTAAGAGAGATCAAGTAGATAAGAGAGCCTGAAGAACTATGGAGGAAGGATTTGCAATATTGTGCAGGAGACAGCCATAAAAAAGAAGAGCAAGAAATCGAAATGGTTGTCTGATGAGGCTTTACAAACAACTGGGGAAAGAAGGAAAGCAAAAAAGAGTGAGAAAGGGAAAGATATTCCAAGAGGAATGCAGAATTCCAGAGAATAGCAAGGAGAGATAAGGTTTTCTTAAGTAAAATAGAAGAAAACAATAGAATGGGAAAGACAATTAGAGATATCAAGAGAACATCTCATGCAAAAACAGGCATGATAAGAAGAGATGGTAAGAATACAAAAAAGAACACTAAAAGAAAAGAGTTTTCCATCACAGATAACAGATTGTGTGATTACTAATGTAGAGTCAGACATTGTGGAGAATGAAGTCACTTAGGCCTTTGGAAGCATTGCTAACAATAAGGCTAGAGGAGCTGATAGAAGCACCTGAACTACTTAAAATACAAAACTGATGTTGTTAAAGTGCTGTACTCAACAGGCTAGCAAATTTGGAAAACTCAACAGTGGCCACTGGATTGGAAAAGATCAATTTATGTCCCAATCTGAAAGGACAATTGTAAGAAATATTCAAATTACTGAAAAATTGTGCTTATTTCATACCCCAGTAAGGTTATGCTGATGACTCTGCAACTTAGGCTTCAGTGATATATGAACTGAGAATTACCAGAACAGGCTGGTTTTTGAAGGGAAAAAGGAACTAAAGACCAAATTACCAACATTTGTTGGGTTATAGAGAAAGCAATAGAATTCTAGAAAAAAAAAAACCATCTACTTCTGCTTCATATACCAAGGCCCTTAACTGTGTGGATTACAACAAAATGTGGCAAGTCCTCAAAGAGATGGGAGTACCAAAAAACAACTGAACAAGGAACAACTGATTGGTTTAAGACTGGAAAAGGAGTATGATGAGGTTGTATATTACCACCTTATTTATTTAATTTGTGTTCAGAATATTTCCTGCAAAATGCCAGACTGCACAAATCAAAAGCTGGAATTAAGGTTGCCAATAGAAACATCAACCATGTCCAATATGCAGATGATACCACTTCAATGGCAAAAAGTTAAGAGTTGAGAAACCTCTTGATAAGGGCAAAAAAAAGGAGAGTGTAAAAGCTTGTTTGAAGCATGACACCAAAAAATTTAAGATCTTGGCAACTGGTCCCAACACATCCTGGCAAACAGAGAAAGAAGAAATGGATGCAGTGTCAGATTTTACATTCCTGGGCTCAAAGATTACTGCAGATGGTGACTGCAGTCATAAAATTAAAAGATACTTGTTTCTTGGAAGGAAAGTTATAGAAAGTCTGGACATTATACTGAAAAGCAAAGACATCACCATGCCAACAAAGTTCCATATAGAGTTAAAGCTATGTTTTTTCCAGTATCAATGGATGGCTATGAGAGTTGATCTATAAGGAAAACTGAATGCGATAGAATCAACGCTTTTGAATTGTGGTATTGGAGAAGACTTTAGACAGTCCCTTGGATAGCAAGGAGATCAACTCAGTCAATATCAAAAGAAATTAATTCAGACTGTTTGCTAGAAGGTCAAATATTGAAGCTTAAGCTTAAATACTTCGGCCACATAATGAGAAGACAGGACAGGACCTATTGGAAAAGACCCTGATGCTGGAAAAGATTGAAAGCAAAAGGAAAAGGGGATTGCAGTGGATGAGATATTGTACAGTGTCATAAAACCAATGAACATGAACTTGGACAGACTTTGGGAGATGGTGTAGTATGGAATGGCCTGTGCCAGGCCCATGGGTCACGGAGTCAGACATGACTGAATGACCCAGCAACAACCACATGCAAATTGCATCTTTTTTTTTCTCTCAAAAAGACCTTATTTTAGGAATGCAGTCTTTATTTGGAAGCAGGACACAACTGCTAAAGTACACAATCAATTTCTAATGTAGCTATGTTCTTCCACAAAATATTCTTCAGTTCTTTTACACTTTGTGGTTCGTTTCCTTAGTTGGATGGTAAGCTTCTTAAGAGCAGACAAGAACTGGGAACTTTTTTTTTCTTTTGTAAGTGGTAGATAATTTCTTTACAACATCTAGTTGGTACAGTAACAGGTGACTTAGTTGAGATGATAATACTAAGAAATCTGAAACTTAAACACAACCGCAAAAATAATTCATTGCTTCTATTTTTTCCAGAACCAAGTCTTAATTTGTGATGGAAAAATGCAACATTCAATTATGCATACTATAGATTAAGAGCATGGCATTTAAGCATGGAACTTGTACAGTGAAAACAAATTCAACTTGTCAGTTTAATGAGTAACGTATTTCAGTTCTTTAGAAATACTATGGAAAAATACTGAGCAAAGGAGTAAGGAAAGGGAGTAACTTTTGTGACTAACAAGGTGCAATTTGACCTTCAAAGGGCACCTCATTATTGTACAATTGTTGTCAATTAATGCTTGTTTAGCTAAATGCTCTCAGAGTTGAAGTGATAAAGGTATCAAGATACAGAGGCTAACTTTATTCTGCTCTTAGAGAATATTTTATAAAGCCTGTCTGATGTCATGATAAAAGACCTAAGTGCTTTAATATGAAAAATGAAGTATAGATACTAAAAATAAGGCTTTTGCCCTCAAAGAATGGTTTGTCTATAATCTCTAAAACCTGAACATCAGCTATCCATGCCCTGGGTACAGAAAAGGTTGGAGTGATAGCAAAAAGAAAACTTCATTTTTCCGAACATCCTCAAATGAATAACTAAAATGAAAGAATGGTTTGTTTGATTTTTTTTTAAGTATGGGAATCAAAAAGACATGTGAAAAGCATGCTGTAATTTACAGGAGACAGGAGAAACCAATAGACATATAACCAAAGTTCCCACTGAATTAATGTTAAATGTTAATGGATAATTTTTTTTTTTTACCTTTTTGGAGGGCAATTGGGGTTAAGTGACTTCTGAAAGTCACATGGCTAGGAAGTGTGTCAAGTGTCTGAGGCAAGATTTGAACTCAGGTCCTCCTGATTCCAGGGCCAGTGCTCTATTCACTGAGCCACCTAGCCACCCCAATAATTTTGATTCTTGATCAATTCTCATTTGCAGTGGTCACTAGGGAGCTCTCTAACAGCATTTGACATTACTGCTTTGAACTATATCAAAGAACCAAATAAATGATGAATTGAATTTTCACTAATGGTAAATAAAACATTACTCTCCTATTATATGAACATATATGTTACTTATGTCTCCTGGCAGCATTATGGAATTACAAATGTGTGCTTGTGTGTATACACACACTCATGAATGTTAGTATGGAGCTAGATCCAGCTTTTGAAATTTCAGCATGGGACAGAGGTAAACTTTCTTATTTTCTTATTTTTATTTTTAATTATGTGTATTCCATTTGTATATAATTAAAAATACAAGAAATAGTTATTAAGTTACTATTATTAAGCTCATTTCCAAGGAGAGAAGTAGTGTGATGCAGAAAATAAAAAGCTCATGTTTGAGTGAGAACTTGAGTTCTAACTGTGACACATATTGACTCTGTGATAGTGGGCAAATCATTTTCCCAGTCAACTTCTCTCAGTTTCCCAGTCAACTTCTCAAGACTACAAATTACAGAATAAATGTTAATCTTCATTGGTAGAGAGAATTTCATCACTGGAAGTTCCATATGCCAGTGAAATTATAGGTCCAAATAATAACACCACCACCACCTAAAATGATATGAAGTACTCTAGGGACCACAAATAGTAAAGTTGTGTTTGACTGAAGATAAAATACCATCTCAATATCTGCTCCTTTCAGTAATAAAACAGTCTCTAACCTCAAACAGTTCATAATCAGAATATCTGATGTGCCCTTAGCTTTAAGTGCATGACACTACACATCTTCTTAGAAAGAAGTAGGTAGATAATAAAAATCTTCACTTAGTAGTAAGGATACCAGATAAATGGGAGGTACATTAAATGTGAAAAATACTGTATGCCTGAGGCTTAGAAGGGACCAAATATAAAAAGGAAGTAAGGAAGGCTCTGGTGGGCAAGAATGGGAGGCTGGAAGGTCACCTTAGTGATTGCCACATAGTAAAGGAGTATCAGTTTGGGTACCCTTCATGACTTTATGAAAAAGGCAAGCAACTTCCATTTGCAGAGTAGTGAATGTTTGGTAATACTTAATGTCTATCACATTTCCTTGGAGTTGCCTACCAGATGACAGGATGAAGATGATGAATAAAAAGAAAAGCCAAAAAACTAGGGATGCAAGGTGATTCACATGGAGGAAAGCAAATTTGTATCTACTCACAGTTATTTTCCTCATACTCAAGTATAAAAACACCTCTTAAAGCTCTATCACTCAACTGTTCAATGTTTCTACTTGCTTTTGGAAGATAATTTGGAAAGTCTGTGAAGAAATAATGAAAAATTTGTCCAACAAAAGTAGAGGAGGGGGAGTGGCTGGGTGGTGCATTGAATAGAGCACCAGTCTTGGAGTCAGGAGGACCTGAGTTCAAATCAGGCCTCACGGGGCGGCTAGGTGGCGCAGTGAATAGAGCACCGGCCCTGGAGTCAGGAGTACCTGAGTTCAAATCCGGCCTCAGACACTTAACACACACACACACAAAAAAAAACTAGCTGTGTGACCTTGGGCAAGTCACTTAACCCCAACTGCCCTCCAAAAAGCAAAAAAAACCCCCCCAAAAAAAAAATCAGGCCTCAGACACTTGACACAAAAACTAGCAGTGTGACTTTGGGCAAGTCACTTAACCCAAATTGCCCTCCAAAAAGCAAAGAAATAAGTAAATAAAGTTTAAAAAAAAGTAGAGGAGGAAAAATAAGTTTACAATATAATTAATGTTTGTAATGCTATGGAAATCAATGCATCAATTAGCATTTGTTATTAAGATAGACACTGGATTAAGCACTGACTAGACAAAGAAAAGCAAAAACACAACCCTTGCCCTCAACAAACTCATTCTAATGTGAGAGACAACATGCAAACAACTATGTACATACAAGATATACATATACATATATGTGTATATATATATGAACGGGAAATACATCGTGTTTCTGTTTAGTACAAATAATGAATCTTCCTTAGCAGTCAAATATATTCAAATTCACACTATTCAAAGTTATAATTATATAAAATAAGGTAATTGCTTCCAAACCAATGGAAATGTGCAGTGTGAATTTGAGTAATGTGACTACATTATTTGTAGTAAAGAGAAATAGTTTCAATCCCAGAGGGAAAGGGGAGGGAGGCAACAGGAAAGACCTCTTGCAGAAGCTGAGATCTCATTTGAATCCTGAAGGTCTTGGAGATTAAGTAAGATAACATTGTGGGGAAACAAAAAGGGCTAACTAGTGTAAAGGTGCAAAGTCAGGAGATGGAGTATTGTGTTTAAGCACCAACAATCGGGCCATTACAGCAAGACATAAGCATATGTGCAGGGAAATTATGTATAAGAAAATACAAAAGGGTCAGGTTTAATTTTAAAGCTCTTCATGAAGCTATAAAATTCAAACAGAAGGTTTTATATTTGATTTTGGTAGTAATAAGGAGCCAATTGAGATTCTTGAGGAGAGGAGTGACAAAACTTTGTGGTTTAAGAAGTTCACTTTGGCAGTTGAGTGAAAGATAGAGTAGAGTGGGAGAAGCTGAAGCAGGAAGATGAACCAGAAAGCTACTGGCAAACTTTCACATATTAGGTAATGAGGGCAGTACCAGGTTGGGTTTTGTGAATGAACAAAAAGCGACATATAAGAAAGATGTGAAGGCAAAAAATGAAAGGTCTTGGAAAGAGACTGGCTCTGTGGAATCAATGAGAGTGAGGAGTTGAGGATGACACTCAGGTTGCCAGTGTGGGTGAATGGGAGAAGAGTGGTGCCCTTGATTATTAATAATAGGAAGTTCAGAACGGGAGGATTTTAGAGAAAAGATAACTTCTGTTTTGGTCATGTTAAGATTGAGATACTATGGGACACACAGTTCATGATGTCCTTAAGGTAATTGATGATGCTAGGACTTTTGCTCAGAAGAGAAGGGCCAGATACATAGATATAGGAATCATCTGGAGAGAGATGGTAAATGAAGCCATGGTATTTGATGACAGTTATAGCCAAATGATACAGCATGGAGAAAGAAGAGAAGAAAATTCAGGACAGAGACTTGGAGAAGGCTAATGGTTAATGGGCATGACCTGGATTATGAACCAGGTTTAACTTACTGGTTAAATTAAACCAATGAGTAGATTTAGAAAGCGTTTCCCTGGGCAATTTATATTTCATGGAACTCTATACTTACGTTCAATAAGAAAGAGAAAACACACTATCCCCATTGAAGCAATGATGATGCCAGGTACTACAAAAGATAGTCCCCAACAGGTGGACACCCAATAGCCAGCGATCAAAGATCCTAAGATATTTCCCACAGAGGTGTGAGAATTCCAAATGCCCATAATTAAGCCTCTCCTGAAAGAGAAGAAAACAATAAAAAAAAGCAAGATGGTTACTGCTGCTCTGATTAAAAAAATGAAAATATATAATGAATACATGCATTTTAAATGAGATATGGTATTTGTATGTTTTCCACAGGAAAATTATGCATTCAATTTCATAAAACATACAGATATAAAGAATACCTAAGCAGGTGCAACAATGTAGATTTCTCAGGTCTGAACAAGGCTATTGTTGGATAAAAATGTGTTTATTTTACACTTAGCAATGGTAAAGGAATGTGACTAAATTGCTTTCATGGAACTAAGATTATAAACTCAGGCTTCCAGTGATCACCATGACTAGATGATTAATTCTTTGACCTTTGCAACATAGAAAACAAGGAAAAATATGAGATGGCCCCCAATCCTGTGTAACCCCCTTCAGTTTCTGCAGGGATATTGGGAGAGTGGTGGGAGGCAGTGACAGAGAGAATGCTCTTGGAGGAACTGAATCATATAGATATTTACATTCTCACTACAAATGAAACTAGAAGACAAAAAGAAGTGGCAATTAATTCATCAATAAACATTAAGCCCCTTCTAATGTGCTGGCCACTGTACTAAACCATGGGTATACAAAAAGAAACAAAGGACAGTCCTTACTTTCAAGGAACTCATACTCTCCCAACAAAGAAGCAAATGTGTACAAACAAGCTATATACAAGATGAATAGGCAATAACTAATAGAAAGAAAGAACTGAATTAAGAAGGATTATGGAAGACTTCTTGTAAAAGGTGGGATTTTATTTGGGATGTAAAAGAAGCCAGGGAACTAAATGGAAAGATGCCTTATAGGTTTTTCCTGGAGAAGCACATCACCTTTTTAAGCTACCAAGAGACACCACTTTTTTTGGACATTTAGTCAATTTATACTGAAGATGAGTATTTGCAAAAAGATTGTCATAAAGATAATTACGGTTTATTTACCAACATCTAACTGTATAAGATAGTAGAGAAATTCTAGGAAAAATTCAGTAAGATCTCTCAAATTAAATGAACTGAAACACTCAATGACCTTGATGCAAAGATGAACATAGGGTTCTGTGAAAACTACGACTTGGGAATTATAAACAAAAGAGCCAAGGTCTATTACAGAGACACATTTATGTGTCTATCTATGAATCACAAATACTGTTTTCAAGAAGGAAGGGGGGAAGTAGTAGACACAAGTCCAAATAAAATCTCTGTCTCTCTGTCTCTCTCTTTCTCTCTGAACACACATATTACTGGTTACGTCTGAAAAGACAGAGAATGACTGGGCATGATGTCTATATCAGAGTTCCACAAACTGTGTACTATACAACTATGGGATTATTATAGCAAAGATCAAAGTCCATATTAAACCCAAATGATAAGAAAAAACTAAGACGTGAAATTAACACAATTTTAACTTGCCCCATGTAAATAAGTTGTTAATAATGAAAAATAGAAATGGCTAAAAACGTTGCCATATCACAGGTTGTCAACATTTACTAAGGAAATCCAATTCTTATAAATCAGTCTCTACAACAAGGAGAACAAAAGAGCCTGGAAACCACCTTGGAAGTCAGCAACATGCTCTATGCCAAATGGAGAAATGCTGCAGGCAAAGGCGACTTCAGTTCAGAAAGTAAACTTACTTGTGACATTTACAAATGATTATTCAACTTAGACCAAAAAGCATTTGTAAGAATCTACCATGTGTGTCACATTTTGCTAATTACTACAGGAATAAAGACCCTGCCCTGAAGAAACTTATATTCTCAACCAAGATGGCAGAGTAGCACCTGGGGCTGAGCATTAGAACAAAAAGAGTTCCCAGATACAGCAGAGAAGGGCTTGATGTTATAATGGGAGCAGGAATAGATGCCAACAGGAAACTTTGTCATTCATACCCCAGAGATAGATCAAAGATTCAGTGCTGATAAGATGATAAGGAAGATCAAGGCAGGAGGTTGTTTACTAAGAAGGAAGGAGAAGCTATAGGGCTCTGACTCTAGAAGCAGAATTAACCTAACTGAAGTCTACAGTGGAATAACAAGGGCAGGGAATTGAAACCAAATGAAAATCCATAGTTCTGTCCCTCTGAATCCGCAGTTTTCTAGCTAGCAGATTGTGGTTGGGTCCAACAAAAGTTTAATGTAATTCCAACCAGGGGCAAGCCCACAGTTGTGTTGCTTAAACCCAAACCTGGGTCAGGAGCTTATAAAATTCAAATTAGGAGGATAACAATCTGATCATGGTGCTCTGGATCACAATGCTCCTGGATTACAATGCTCTAAGTACACTAAAAGGTTGCAGATCCCCAAACTTAGCCTATGTCTGATACTCTTAAAATATGCAGTATTCAATAAACAGATTTTAAAAATGAAGACTTAAGGGAAAAGAAAATAGAACTAAGTAGGTCGTAGATATTCTTTCCAAAACTGCACAGAACTTGACCTTAGTGCAAAGTCCCAAGTATAAAAGTAAGGCTAGAAGAACAAGTAAGCAACAAAACCAAAATCAAATCCCACCATAAAGAATGACTTACACCATTCACAAACTAAGAAGAAGAGAATGATAGTAAAACAGCACCAAGGAAAGCTTCAATGAAAACACAGCTTGAGCACATGTTTCACTAGAATTCTAGAAATAACTGAAGGAGAATTTTTTTTAATGATTTTATAAATGAAATGGGGACACTGAAAGAAAGAATTGGAAAAGAAATGAGGGCTCAGGTAGAAAGACTCAGAAATAGAATTCACAGTTTAGTACAAGAGGTTAAAAAAAATCCAAACAACAGATTTCTTAAAAATTAGAAAGGACCAAATAACTCTATAAGAAAAGTTAATAACACTATAAGAACATAAGAAAAATTAAAACAAAGCCAAAAGATTTAAAAACAAAATAAAATGCAAAATATTTCATTTTAAAAAACTTAAAACAGATCAGGGTGAGATTATTTTAGAATCATTGTACTACCTGAAAGTTAGGACAAAAAAAAATCTAGACATTATACTTTAAGAAGTTATTAAAAAAACTGTCTGGTCGCATGCACAGAAGGGAAAATGAAAATAGAAAGAATCTACAGAGTACTATATGAAACAAAACTCCAAAATGAAAATTTACAGCAATATCTTAGTTAAAATTCTGAGCTTTCAAGCTGAAGAAAAAAATACCACAAGAGCCAAAGAGCAACCACAATACATAGAAGTAGAGAACATGGAATACAATATTCCAAAACCCAAAAGATATAGACTTACTACTAAGAATAATTTTCCCAGCAAAACTGGAAAATGAGACATAGGATGGAAAATTCAATATAAAAGATACTGAAGAAATAAAAGGAAAACATTAAGGTCAAACAATTTACTTATTATTTATATGAAAATGTTATCAGTATTCTTTTTTTAAATTTTAATTTATTTTCTTGGTTACATCATTCATTTCCACAAGGTTTTGAGTTACAAATTTTCTCCCCTTTTTGCCTCTACCCCTAGCCCAGAACATTGATCCCACTGTAAGACCCCTCCCACAATCTGTTCCCTT
>CM053600.1:30184260-30201196 GCA_028646575.1 Pseudocheirus occidentalis
AAAAACAAAAAACAAAAAAAAAACCTATCCTCCCATCAGCCATATTGGACATATTTGAAAACTTAGGTATACTGTGAAAATCTTCTGCTTAAGCCCTCCTTTCTACTACCCCACCTGCCAAACAAGGGAAAAGTAACAGCAAGTGCCAATCAAAAGTAAGAGCTTTGCATGGGGTGGGGGGGAGGGGGAAGGGGCTTTGTAATGTTTGTTTATTTAACCCAGCCTTCTGCTTCTGTAAATTAGCATCCTCCTCTGGATGTTTCCAGTGGTGTGGACTCCCCACTTCTCGAGAGATTCTAATAAAGAAACCTTTCTGCTTTCACCTGGAGAGATCTCTGTGTAGCTAATTTGGGTGTAGGGTCTTTGCATCCCACACAGAGGGAAATTGACAAATAGTACTTATAACTTTAATGGAAATGGGGTGTTTATAGCAGCTTTCTTTGTGGTGGCAAAGAACTGGAAATTGCAAGGATCTTCTGAAATTTCAGGAAATTGCAGTGTGTGTGGTTGTAATATAATACTATTGTGCTAGAAGAAATGATGAGCTCAAAGAAGTTAGAAAGGGATGGAAAAAGACTTGCATGAAATGAAGGGAAAAGTGAACAGAAACAAAAGAACTTTGTATACAGTATCATGTATAGTATACAGTAACAGCATGTAGTCATACTGTTTTAAGAATGATTTTGAGTGGCTAAGTTATTTTTACTATTTATAATTAAATAGTAAATTTAATTTCCTAAAATTAAAAATAAAGAACATATGAAGAAAGATGTTATCTGCATCCAGAGAAAGAACTGCAAAATACAAGTATGTGTAGAATAATTTTACATGCGTGTATATATACATATATGTATATATGTAAACATGCATATAGGGGTGTGTGTGTGTGTGTGTGTGTATGATCTTCAAGGAAACAGAAAACTTTCAAGCATTCCTGATGAAAAGATCAGAGCTGAGCAAAAATCTTGAAATACAAAGTAATCCAGAGTGACACAAACAGGTAAACATAAGTGAGCAATTAGAAATAAGTAAACAAGGATGAAATGTTTATATTCTAATGGAGCGGAGTGATAAAGCTATCCCATTGAAACTCCATCACGGATCATAGAGTCAAGTAAGACCTGATGATGTGATCATCATTACAGGAGAAATAAAACGGGTGGGGTAACAAGTATACTAAGGACAAAAAGTGATAGGAAGGGTAGGGAAAATTGTCTCCAATAATCAATGTACCCAAGTAGAAGAATATGCAAACAAAAAGGAAGAGCTCAGGAACAACAAGTGGGTGACATGTGACTTAGACATCCTGAATCAAATATCCTACAGACATCTTCAAATCAACATGTCCCAAAGCAAACTCATCATTTTTCTCTCAAAATCTTCGCCTTTCCTGAACTTCCCTAATAATGTTGGGGGTAACATCAACCTCACATCCCCCAGGCTGGCAGCCTAGGTTAATTGCAACCTGGTTCTCAATTTCTTTTACTCCCTCTCCAATATCCAATCTGTTGTTGAGATCTGTCAATTTCATCTTTGCAATATCATTCAAATACTTCCCCTTTTCTCCCCTGACACTGCCACCATGATCTTTGTGCAATGCTAGTACTAATGCAACCTGATGGTTGCTCTGCCTGCCACAAGTCTTTCTCCACTTTCTCCAATGTATCCTTCATTCAGCTATCAAAAGAATTTTCCTAAAATACTAGTTACCTCTATTCAATTAACTCCAGTGACACCCCCCTGCCCCTGTCATCAGGTCCAGAATCAAATGTGAAATCCTCTGTCTGGTATTCAAAGCCCTTCATAATAACGTAGGCTCTTCTTCCCACCTTTCCTGCTTTATACCTTACGCTATCGCATAGATTTTTTAATCTTATTACACCGGTTTCCTTCAATTTGGGGCTTTGAGCATTTTCACAGGCTGTCTCTCATGTGTGCAATGCACTCTTTCCTCATGTCTGCCTTCTGGCTTTCCTGGCTTCCTTTAAGTCTCAGCTAACTTCCCACTTTCTACAAGAAGCATTTCCTAATTCTTCTTAATTCTGGTGCCTTCCCTCTGTTGATTCTTTCCTATCTATTCTGTATGTATGTGTGTATGTATGTGTATGTATATATCTTGTTTATTCATAATTATTTACATGCTGTCTCTTTCATTGGGTTGAGAACTCCCTGAATGCAGGGAACGCCTTTTTCTTTTCTTTGTATTCCCAATGCATAGCACATTGCCTGGACCACAGAATGCATTTGATAAATGCTTACTGACTGACTGACTTGAACCTCACTTTCATCTGAACAAGTCAACAGAGGGAAGAACATATATAAACACATTTTGGGCAAGATATCCATTTAATTCTTTAAGGAAGCAGAAGGAAAAGGAGAGAAGTAAAAAGGATCAAAAAAAGGAAGTTAGATTAAGGAAGGGATTCTTCATAAACAAAACGAATTCTAACCACGGAGGATAGGTCATGAAAAGGTCGTAAAAGGACAGAAAGAAAGGATTAGAACCTGTGATTGGGCTCTAGATGAAATAGAGAAGGGCAAGGGAACAGAAGTGGACTGCAACAACCTCAAGTACTGGTGCTGAGCACAATCCTCAATACCCTTGGGAGTGGGAAACAAAAAGAGGGGAAAATAGAAAAAAATAACGTCAGGAAAAAACCACAATTAACAGTTATGATTATAAAGTGAATGGGATGAGGTCTTCCATAAAATGGAAGTGTATAGCAGAACAGATTAGAAAGCAAAGTCTGACAATATGTTGTTTATATGAAACACATTTGTATCATAAACATTGATACAGATTTAAAATAAGAAGCTAGGGAAAAAAATCTATTTGCTTCTGCTGAACTCAAAAAAACACGGATAGCACTGATAGTCTCACAAAAAACAATACCAAAAATAGACTTGATTAAGAGATAAACAAGGAAGCTACATTATGTTGAAAGATAATAAATTTATATTAATACTAAACATGTAGGCACTGAATATCATAGCATCTAAATGCTGAAAGCAAATGTTATAAGTTACATGGAGAAATGGATACCGTACAGTCCTTTTATTTGCCATCACCCCTACAGTGGCTACTTCCTCTTCTCATCTTCAACTTGATTCCTTGGTGAACCAGTTCAAATCTACACTGTCGTCTTTTCTCAAGTCCCTAGGCCCCTTATGCTATTGTTCATCTTGTTCTGTCAAGGATCAGCCTTGAATTTCTCCCCCCATGTGCTGCCTTTGCTTTTACTCATATACTACTGAACAAAACTAGACAAAAAGATCACATGTTGATTGGGTCCACTACAAATTTATTCTATATTATAAACTTAACTGGGCCCTCTCTGCTTCAAGGCAATCCTTTTAGAACTCCATATCCCATTCGCCACAGTACCTCCTCCAGATCTTTTTCTTTTTGCAAATGCCCCATGGCTCTCCTCTCCTAATCTTCTCCACCAAGAAACTTGCCTTATATTTAACTGAAAATATTGAAGTTATTTGCTGATATCTCCTTTCTCCTCTATCACTTAGCTCACATCACTCAGATGACTTCCCTAACTATCTCCTCCTTCCGCCTTGTCTCTTATGAAGAGACAGCCCTTCTTGACAAGGCTAACCCACGTAACCAAGTAATCAATTCCATTCCATCCCATCTTTTCAAGCAGACTGCCCCCTTTATCATTCCTACTGTCATACTAATTTTCAATTTTTTCCTTGTCGCCTAGTTTCTTCCCTACTACCTACAAAAAAACTTCCCCTGTTCTGTCCATTTCCACTAGATTTCATTTTACATCTCTCCTCCTTTCCATGGCTAATCTCCTTCAGAAAGCCATCTGTAATCAGTGCCTCTGCTTCCTTTTCCTCTCCCTCTCTTTTCTTCAATCTGTCAGGAATGGCATCATGCAACCCGACAGAACTGCTCCTTCTAAGGTTTCCAGTGATCCCTTAATTGCCAAAATTAATAGCCTTTTCTCAATCCTCATCCTTCTTGACTTCTCTGCATTATTTGATAAGGTTGATCATTCTTTCTTCATTAACACTCACTTCTTTCTGAGTTTTCCTCACATTGCTCTCTCCTGTATCTCCTCCTACCTGTCTGAGCACTTCTTAAGTCTCTGTTGTTAGCTCTTAAGCCAAGTCACTCCTAGGCTCTGTTCTGTGTCCTCTTCCCTCTTTATTTTTAGTGATTTTATTATTTCCCATGGATTCAATTATTAATCATACATCTCTTGTATACCCCTGCCCCTCTTCTGACACTGTCACAATGCTGGTGCAGACCATTATCTCCTCAGTGACTAAACTATTGCAATAGCCTGCATATTGGTCTTTCTGTCTCAAGGCTCACCCCACTCCAATCCATTTTCCATTCACTATCAAACTGATCTTAAAGTATAGGTTTGATCATGTTCCTCCCTATTCAATTAAATCCACTGTACCCTAGATAGTTCAGGACTGCTATTTGTATTGTAGTGTACTCCCCATGTTGGTCTTTGGATGGGCCTGGTTGGATGGTCTTATGCATGGAGTGTCCTTAAAGGTTCAATTCAGGTTTCATCTTGTGTGTGAAGTTTTTTCTGATATTTCCCTGGTGGTTCTCTCAAACTTTCCTTCTCATTATTGTCTCTCTCTGTCTCTGTCTGTTTTGTCCCTTCCCCTCCCCCCACCCCAGGGAAAGCACTTTGAGAGAAGGAACTACTTTGTTTTTATCTTTGTATCACAAGAACTTAGCACAGTATTTTACACAAATTAGGAATTTGGTTTGTT
Organism: Pseudocheirus occidentalis; assembly: GCA_028646575.1. NCBI lineage: Eukaryota > Metazoa > Chordata > Mammalia > Diprotodontia > Pseudocheiridae > Pseudocheirus > Pseudocheirus occidentalis. Next base: position 30,189,016 of record CM053600.1, read on the forward strand.
TCTACTACCTTCCTTTTCCAAACCAGTTGCCAATGCAAGTCACCACACTAGGCCAGCCAGTGGTCTGCACCAAGCCATTAACTATCTGGAAAAAAAGAAAATGATTTATCATAAAGTTATCATTATTTATTTTTTTTAATTTGAGTATATGGTGTGTATAGCTTGTACTTTTGTTAAGTATGGAAGAAAACGATTTCAATTGTATCTTTTAAGAATTTCTAACTGGTTACTAACACACCATCACTAAATTTGAAAATTTAGACAACTTCTCTTAGCGTATGAAAAGGACCCTGGGCTTAGCTTCCAGTAAGTTTATTTTTAGTAATTTTAGTAAGTCTATTGTCAAGAGAGCTTAACAAATATTTGTTCAAATGTCGTTTGTCTTGTTTTTTGTTCCTGGAGAGTCTGAGCAGGTGCTTTTGTTACCGAGATTAAAATGCTATCAAAACTCTTTGCTTTTTCTAGGAAATCCAGAATCACAGTAGGCACGTCTCTCCCAGGGCGCTGCTGTCTCCAAAGCATTCCCAAGAACTGTGTACATCTCCTGGGCTTATCTGGCTGCGGAGCAGTCTCTGAGAATTTATTCAATACCTATCTTAGAATATACTCACTTTTAGAATACAGTCACTTTTAGGGCAGGGGCTATGTTGACTTACCTTGCTTTGCATACCACCATAAATCTGGGTTTATTTTTTAATAAAAAGCTTCTAGATTACTAAATGTTTAAACATAAAAATGCTCAAAAAGTAAATGATTATTCCACATTAGAGCAGTGATTTTCAACTTTTTGAGTTGGAAATCCAACAACACATTTGATTTTACAAGCAATCACCTTCCCTACTCAAAAACTGGAAACTAAAAACAAAAAAGATTATTTAGCATACAAATAAAAATCAGATAGAACATTTTGATAATTTCTTCTTTTTTAAGTAGATTTTAAGTAGAAAACCTATGAACTTAAGATAAACATATTATACATACATTCAAACACACATATAAATTAATGCATATGTAATGAAAGTTCATACAATTATAGATTTAGAGATAAAAGTCCATTAGTGACCATATGGTCTAGAGTCCTCATTTTACAGATACTGATGCCAAAAGAAGTTAAGTGACTCGTCCACAGTTCCACAGCTATAGCAATTGTGTGATTGTGTGGGACTGAGTGGGATTAAAACCTAGGTCTTCCTGACCCGTAGGCCAGCACTTAGGGTTGGACATAGAGAATTGGGTTTTCTTCTTTTTTTGAATTCCTAATGTGATTTTTACTACTTTCACTTTAAAAAAATAAGCAGTAATTTTGGTCAAGCAATTTGTCCATGATTCCAAAACTAATATTCGTCGAAGTATGATTTGAATAACAGAGTTCCTGACTCTAAGACCAGGAGTATATTTATATCATACTCCCTCTCTCAATAAACACACACACACACACACACACACACACACATATATGTATATACTTTTGTTTTTTAAATTGTTATATATTATTAGGTCATGTGTGTGCTCATGTATGTGTTTACACACACATATACAAACATACATATACTTTAGGGAGATTGAGCTGAAGAGAGGATGGATGGTAGTGGGGGGGGAGGGTAGGAACTTGAGGCTGTTGTATTAACCCAGATGTCAGGTGAGGATTTACCTCAGGGTGGTTGCAGGAGTTAAGGGGGGAAATATGAGAAAGCTGCAAATGACAAATGACTGGATATTAAGGCTGAGAGAGTGAAGAATTGAGGGTGACACTGAGATTGCAAGCATGTAATGGTGGTACCTTCAATAGTAATCAGGAAATTAGGAAGAGGGAAAGGTTTGGGTAAAATATAATGATTTCATTTTTGGACATGTTGAATTTAAGATGTGTAAAGGACATCACATCTGAGATGCTGATAGAGATGTGATACTAGAGACTGAAAGAGAAAGGAATAAATATTTGTGCTAAGCACTTTATAAATATCTCATTGATCCTTGCAACAATCATGAGAAGTAGGTGCTATCATTATCCCCATTTGACAAGGAAAGAAACTAAGGCAGAAAGACATTAAATGATTTGCTTAGAAAGTGTGTAAGGTCATATTTGAACTCAGGTCTTCCTGACTTTAGGACCAGTGCTCTATTCACTTTTCTGCCTAGTTGAGGTTAGGGAAGTGAATCTGAGAGTCATACACACAGAGATGAAAATTGAAACCATGGGAGCTAATGAGTTCATCAAATGAAATTGTAAAGAGGAAGAAAAGAAGCTTAAAGACAGAGCTTTAGAGATCCCCATAGTGAATACACATGACATGGATGATCCAGGAAAAAATACAGAGAAGGAATGTTCAGATAGGTAGGAGGCGGTATGTGTCCAGATAGGTAAGAGGGGGTGTATCATGGATTGTCAGGAGAGAGTGGTATCATGAAAACCCAGAGAGCAGAGAATATCAAGAAGTGAGCAAGGGACCATATCCAAGGCTGCAGAGAGGACTGAGCAAAGGCAATTGCATTTGGCAATCATTAGTAACTTTAGAGAAAACAGTTTAGGTTGAATGATGGCGTCAGAAGTCAGACTGCAAAGAGTTGAGAAGTGAATGAGAGGGGGACAAAAAATGGAGGCACTGCTTACAGAAGGCCTTTCTAGGAATTTAGCCACAAAAGGGGGGAGATATGGCATGAAAGTTAGTGGGGACACATAGATCCAGTGAGAGAGAGGAAAGACAACAACACATTTTTAGACAGTAGAGAAGCACTCAGTGGACTGGGAGTGATTGATAATTAGTGAGAACGTAGAGATGACAGAGAAGGCAATTTTTTGGAGAAGATGAGATGGAATGGATCACTTGTTCATGAAGAGGGGTTTGCCTTCTCCTTCAAATCCATGTATCCCCTCTCCCAAATCAAAGCACTCAATTCCTAATACTTTCCCGATAACTCTAAGAGAAAAATAATTGCCAAGGGCTTTCTCATTAAAAAAAAAAGTTCCTTGGAGAACAAATGCCTGAAATCAAAAGAATCTTTAAAGGTCGAATGGGTCACCATTCAAACAAAAAATATGACCAATAAACTTAGAAGCAACATTGTATTTAGCTCCAACATTACTAGAATAACAGCAATACTTCATGTTTACCAATTAACAAGGGGTAAATCCCTATGTGTATACTCTATGCAGTATTAACTTAGAGCTGACATACTTACCTGAGTTATGACATAGAAACCAAAATTGTGAATATTATAGAAATACCCCAAGCCAAAAAGGGTGGTAAAGGCTCCGCTGGCAAACATTCCAAATGTTAGGTAATATCTAATTGGCAGGCGTTCCCCTATTATGCCACTGAAAAAGAAAAATGAGGAAGTAGAGGACAAGAAAGCTTATCACTGAACAATTACTTTCAGAATATTTTTATGTTGTTAGTTGATCTTTGAGCAAGACAAACAATTAAGAAATGCCAAAAGGGTATAAATTATAACTTAAATAAAACACTTATTAACCAGAAAATGACAGTACGCTATAATGAGGTACTTCCTTCATCAAATAGAATTAATTATAAGACACTAAATCTAATGAATATTGTTTATTAATTAGTAAATAAAACAAGTATCTTTACAATAGGTAATTTTTTAGTATCAAGAGTATAAAACAAATGGACATTTTAAAATATCAGAACTGAAGGAATATGAAATTATACAGAAACAAACACAATATATATTTCTAGGGAATTAACTCCCTTCAATTTACTCTAATTAGTGCTTGCCAAATGTTCAGAGTAACATTACCAGAAAAACCTTAAGGAATACTAAACCATCTTAAATTACTTGCTGAATAAATTATCACCTTATGTTTGGTCCTGAAAGCAGAAAAGCTAATGAGAGCTGTTAGATCCCCTTTCAAAAACCAAAAGCTTTATAAGTGCTTCAGTTCAATGCAAACAAAAGAGGAATATCTCAGTAGTCCAGGGGTGGGGATCCTGCACCTCCAGGCTATATGTGTTCTTTGACTGAATCCAAATTTCACAAAATAAATCCCTGATTTAAATTCAAGAAAAAGTCTATCAAATAGATTATTTTCTGAATTCATAAAGTAAGAGAAATCTACCTTGTATTTGGTACCTGACTCATTTCAGAATCAAGACAGAAGAAAATTAATTTTAAAACAACATACTAAGTTCAAGGGTTTCCAAATTCTCCTCCCACAAACATTTGGTTAATATCATATAGAATTAAGTGTTAGTAGCACATATAATACAATGTTTCCATATTTTGAATGAGAAAACAGGGCTAAAGAGGTGAAAGTTATATGTGCATGATGTGTGTGTGTCTGTACACATACATATACTAAGTGCAGATTATCATGCAAACATGAGGAGAAATAAAAAATGATATAGGGGGGCAGCTAGGTTGCACAGTGAGTAGAGCACCAGCCCAGGAGTCAAGAAGATCTGAGTTCAAATCTGGCCTCAGACACTTAATACTTACTAGCCATGTGACCTTGGGCAAGTCACTTAACCCCAATTGCCGTACCTTTCCCACTCCCAAAAAAAAGTTATAAAGAAATAATGTAGGAAGGAATGGTATGGATGACTCAAGGAGAACACAAAGAAGAGAAAGAAGGTGAAGAGACAGCAATGTTAATATATTTCAGGAAGTTGGAGAGTAGAAATACATGTGTGATACCAAGAGGGAAGGGGAAAATAAAAAGCCCCTGGGTAATTGGAGTTCTCCAAAAGGTATGAAGTTCTTCCTGTATTGGGTGTGTGGGGGATAATTTATAGTGAAGTTTCCCCATTCTGAAAAATCAAATCTAGAATGGCTTCAGTATTCACTAGGCCTAGGTTTAGGTCACCTGACCTTCAAGCAATTTGGGGCTTACAGCAGTGGAGACCCTCCCCCAGAGCCAGCTCAGTGCAAGATATGCCAAATAAGGCTAAGACTGCTTTCATTGGACACCCAACATGTTTCCTGGTCCTTTGTCTCAGCAAGATTCCCACACTTAGGTTGTGGGCCAGCCCCCCCACCAATCAATAAGAGTGAAGACCAGTTGGGGGATTGGGTTTCTGCATTAGAAGATTATATAACCATGGGATGGTTTCTACCTGTTTCTCTCTCCCTGCAGACGCAATGTGGGTGGCAGGGGAAGAGTCCTTTCTCACGAGAAAGACTAAAGACCTTTTTTGACCTTAGATTCAGACTCTGAACTCTTTCATCTCACACAGGTAGAACTGAATTCTCTGAGGAAGAAATAGCTTTTAGTGCTTCAGGAAAAGATGAGTCTGTGGTATATGTACAATGAGAAGAAAGAACCTTCAAGATATTTAAAACTCGTGTTGTTGTTCACGTATCTTACACCTTAGGAGTTAAAAACCACAGGATTTCAGCTGAAACATTTTTTTAGCAATTAACTACCCAAATTGATGTCATGCCTACTCAAATTCTCTCATCACTGCTTCCTAATTTCTAATTTCTAAAAGTGTTTTTAAAAACCTCACACTTTTCTACTTTCAATTGCTTTTTAAACTAAAGGTCAGTACTTGAACAAACAGATTATATGACCCTGGGTATTCCTGATCTAGTGGTGGGTGTACCTGGAATTACTAGAAAAATTGAACAAATATCCCTTTTCGTAAAATTTTTTTTAATATTTAATATGTTAAAAAAAAAAGACCAATAACACTTCCAAACACCCCACTGAAACCCCCTGCATCACCTCCTGCTTATTTTATATTATACTGGGTTTTCTAAAGATATTAAAACTCAATATGTTCAAGACTATAATCACCTTTCTCTTCAAAACCTACCTTCTTCACAACTTTCTTATTACTGTTCAGGGCAACAACATCTCAATTTACCCAGACTCTCACCCAAGCTTTCAACATTAGTGTTATCCTTGACTCCTCACACTTTCACATTCTACATATCAAATCATTTGTGAAATTTTGTTTCTTTCTCTACAATATCTCACATAACTCACCTTTTCTCTACTTGCAGTGGACAGGCCCTCATTTCTTTTCACTTAGACTATTGATTGGTTTCCCTGTCCAAAGTCTCTACCCAAGTCAAGCCATCTGATGCCAAGCTGCGAAAGTTATGTGTTGACTATGTCACTTCCATAGTCAAAAAATTCCAATGGATCTCTCTATTACCTTTACAATCTGGCTCCATTCTCTTAACGATTACACCCCTCCACTCTGTAATCTAGTCATAATGCTTTTCTTGCAGTTTCTCACAGACAACAAACTATCTCCCATTTCCACGTATTTAGACTGGCTGTCTGCCATGACTATAATACTCTCCCTCTTCACCCCACACTCATGGAAGCCTGATTTCATTTAAAACTAAGCTCAAGCACAATCTTCTATGTTCAGTCTTTTCTGATCTGCCTTTTTCTCCAAGGTTAACTTGTTTCTGTTTATATGTGATTTGTATACAGCTATACAGAAGCCACTTCAGGCAAAGAATATTTTGCTTTTGTCTTTGTATCCCCAGCATGGTACCTACAAATAGTAGATCCTTAATTAATATTTATTAGTTATTATTAATTGATTGATTGGTTTTCTTTTTTTTTTTTGCTTTTTTTTTTTTTTGGAGGGCAGTTGGGGTTAAGAAACTTGCCCAAGGTCACACGGCTAGTTTTTTGTGTTAAGTGTCTGAGGCCGGATTTGAAGGTTGATTTTCTTTTGATACTCAAGATTTTAAAAGTTGTAATGAGCTCTCAAGCTTTGAATATTACCTTCTTGGAGTTACCAGGGTTAAGGGTTACACACTCTCTCTGGACCTCATTTATTTCATCTACCAAATGATGAAATTAGACTAGATGAATTCTAAGGTACTACCAATCTATACCGCTGTATAGTTTAATGATTCTCTGAAACATTAGTTATTGATACAGCATGCTGAATGGTCCCTCCATCATACTTTAAATCAAGTATGCAAATGTAAATAGGATGGAGTAGTTTAAAGAATTCTAGATTTAGAATAAAGGGACCTGGATTGAAATGCTGGCTCCCCAACTTACTGCTTAAAGAACAAGTCACTTAACATTTCAAAGCTTTAGTGTCTTCATATGTAAAATGGGAATAATACTTAAACTACTTAACATTATGTTGTTATAAAGGTGTAAGAAACTGCTAGGAGAGAATAAGGAACTATTAGGCAAATTGAAAATTTTTTAAACTCCAAAAGATGGATTTTTTTCTTTTTTTTTTTTGGTATAAAGCAGGTAAAAAAATAAAACAAAATAAGAGATAAGTAAGCAGTATTTTTTATTCACCTCCTCTGCATATTTATAGTTTAAAAATATTAAGAAACATGGATAGGTAGTGATCCTTGATTATATAAAAACTATATTAAAAGTTTATTTTTTCCTACGTGGAAAATGGATTTGTCCTCTGGCTGGAACAGAGGCAAAAGAAAGGCCATCACAATGCATTTAAGGCTACAATTCATTTTCTGAAGAGAGTGGAGTAGGGTAGAGAGCAAGCATTGCTCTTGCTTCTCAGTGGTAAATAAAATTGTGCCATAGAGCATGAAGTAAGTGTCCAAGTAGATCTATTTCCCTTGACTCTGTGGCTACAGGGCAGATGAGGACCATGAGATCTATTAGAAATATCAGTCATATATAGAGAGGAGTCTTAAAAATCAAATTAAATATTTCTTACCTTAAATACATTCCAATTGCATAAGCACAAAGGAATGAATAATCCAATGCTCCCAGTAATTGCTGATAGTTCTTTTTATCTAAACAATAAGATAAGTTCATTATTAGTGTCCAACCTCATATTAAAAGGTGGTTTAGTGAGTGGTTTAAAAAAAGATGCAAAAATTTATAGGGGGGAGGGTGAGCAAGTGCAGAGACAAGATATGGAGTAAAAGCAGGAACTTCTTGGAGTTTCCACTCCAACTACTTCTGATACCTATGAAAAAATGACTTAGAGCTACAGAACCCACAAAGTGACAGAGAGAAACAAATATACCACTGAAGGCAGCCTGGCAGGCTGACAGGAAGGGTCTATCGCACTGGGCTAGGAGCCAAGCACAATTCTGGTTGAGTTGCGCTGGCCCAGACTTGCAGCCCAGAGAGGCTGGAGCAGACATCAGGAGAGTGAACCACCAGCAGCCGTGGCAGGTTCTAGACTTTTCAACGCATAAATGCCAAAGAGAAAGCAAAAGGTCACTAGGGAACTGTGTTGGAAATGGGAGAGAGAAGAACGTGGTCTATTCCCTGCCAACAGGGCGAGAGGTGCAATGTGATGTGGCAACTGCAGCTGCTGCTAGCCATATGGCTGCCTCCAGAGCTCCTGACCTACAGATTGTAGGGGGAACAAGAAACCATTCAGAGGATAATCACTCTTGCTTTGACCTACTTGATTCTGGGTTGCAGTCTTGGGTGGTGGTCTTGGGGTGAGGAATGCCAGTATGCCAGAGCTCGTGGTGGCTGTAGAGAGGGCACTCTCCTTATAACTCTGACAAAAGCTTTGACAACTGTGAAAACCTCAGCAATTTGGGACACAACCCTCTCAATTCGGGAAGCAAAGTTCTACAGTGGCAAAGAGCTCAAAAATCAATCAATTGGCTGGCAAAATGAGCAAACACAGGAAACACAATCAGACCTTAAAATCTTTTTGGGGGGACAAAAAGGACCAAAACATAGAAAGAGAAGAAGGCAACAAAGTCAAAAGTCTTGCATCAAAAGCTTCCAAAAAAACCTGAACTGGTTGTAAGCCATGGAGAAGCTCAAGAATTTTTATTTGAAAATCAAGTAAGAGAAGTAAAGGAAAATTTGGGAAGAAAAATGAAAATGATGCGAAAATATCATGAAAAGTGAGATAACAGCCTGACTGAAGAAAATAACACCTTAAAAAACAGACTAACTCAAATGATAAAAGAGGCCCAAAAAGTCAAAGAGGACAAGAATGCCTTTAAAAGCTGTATTGGCCAGATGAAAAAGAAATTTCAAAAACTCACTGAAGAGAATAATTCCTTTAAAATGAGATTGGAGCAAATGGAAGCTAATGACTTTATGAAAAAGCAAGATACTATAAAAACAGATCAAAACAAGTGAAAAAAAAGAAGACGTTATGAAATATCTCATTGGAAAAACCACTGACCTGGAAAATAGATCCAGGACAGATAATTTAAAAATTTTTGGACTACTTGAAAGCCGCGATCAAAAAAGAACATAGAAATCATCCTTCAAGAAATTCTCAAGGAAAATTGCCCTGATATGCTAGAACCAGACAGCAAAATAGAAACTGAAAGAATTCACCAAGCACCTATTGAAAAAGATCCCCAAAAGAAAACTCCTAGGAACATTATAGCCAAATTCTAGAGTTCCCAGATAAAGGAGAAAATATCACCAGCAGTCAGGAAGAAACAATTTGAGTATTGTGGAAACACAATCAGGATAACACAAGATCTAGCAGCTTCTACACTAAGGGATTGAAGGGCTTGGAATGTGATATTCTAGAGGTCAAAGGAGCTAGAATTTAAACCAAGAATAACTTACCCAGCAAAACCGAGTATACTGCTTCAGGGAAAAATACGGTCATTCAATGAAATAGAGGACTTTCAAATATTATTGATGAAAAAAAACAGATGTGAAGAGAAAATTTGACTTTCAAAAACAAGAAGCAAGAGAAGCATGAGAAGGTAAACAGGAAAAAGAAATCATTAGGAACTTATTAAAGTTGAACTATTTACATTCCTACATGGACAAATGATAATAGTAACTCATGAGACTTTTCTCAGTATGAAGACAGTTGAAAGAAATATATATCTATACATAGTTTTATGTGTATGTATGGAAAGGTGTATGTGTGCATAAGTACATATGTGAATATGGGTACATGTATACATAGACAGAGGCCACAGGATCAGTTGAATGTGAAGGGATGATATCTAAAAAATAAAAACATGAGAGAGGAATATATTTGGAGAAGGAGAGAGGGAGAGATAGAGTAGGGTAAATTACCTCATATAAAAAATGCAAGAGAAAACTATTACAGGGGAGGGGAAGAGTAGGAAGATGAAAGGGAATGGGAAACCTTACTCTCACTGAATTTGGCTTAAGGAGAGAATAACATACACACTCAATTAGGTATCTTACCCTACAGGAAAGTAGTGGGGAAGGAGATAAAGAGGGGGATTGATAGAAGGGAGGGCAGATTGGGGGAAGGGGTAGTTAGAAGCAAATACTTTTGAAAAGTGATAGGGTCAAAGGAGAAAATAGAATAAGTGTGGGGTAGGATAGGATGGAGGGAAATAAGTTATTCTTTCACAATATAACTACTATGGAAACATTTTACATAACTACACATGTACAATTTATATTGAATTACTTGTCTTCACAGTGGGGGTGGGTAAGGAGGGAAGAAGAGAAAAAAATCTGGAAATCAAAGTTTTAAAACATGTTAAAAATCATTTTCACACGCAACTGGGAAATAAGATATACAGACATTGGAGTATAGAAATCCATCTTGCCCTAATAGAAAGTTGGGAGGAGATAGGGGAGGATATAAGAGAGAACAGACTGGGGGAAGGGTTATTCAGTATGCTTGCTATTTTGGGGTGGGGGTAGGGGAAAGAAGGGTAGAAAATTTGTAAATGGAAAGTGGAAATGAACGTTGAAAACTAAAAATAAATAAATAAATTGAAAAAATTAACCTCTTCAAAGTCTGGGTAACAGTCCTGAATCATAGTGGGGTGAGTGTGAATATAAGAAAAATGACTTTTAATATTCTCATTGATTTCTTAGTGAGGAAAGATCAAGTTGATGTGTCTGGAACTTCGGTACCTGTGTCTCAATTTCAAATGATTATTTCATACATATACATACACATCTCAATACACACATATACACAACATGATATGTATGCGTATGTATACATAAACACAAACATATTTTATATATATATACACATACACAAACAATATAAGAAATGACAAGCAGGATGGTTTCAGAAACACCTGGGAAGACTGATAAAAGCTGATACAAATTGAATTGAGCAAACCAGGAGAACACTGTACATAGTAACAGAAATATTTTACCATTGATAACTGTGAAATACTTAGCTATTCTGATTTTTTAAAATTGTCCAAGACAATTCCAAAGGAGCCATGATGAAACATAATATCCATTTCCAGAGAGAGAACTCTTGAATTCAAGAGTACTGATTGAAAGACACTTGTTTTTTATGTTATGTTCCTTGTTTTTTGTTATTGTTTTTCCATCATGGCTAATATTGAAATACATTTTTCATGACTTCACATGTAAAACTGATTATCATTTTGCTTGCCTTCTCAATGGGTTGGGGATAGGTAGGAGGGAGAAAATTTGAAACTCATAATTTGTAAACAATGAATGTTAAAAAGAAATATAAAATAATTTTAAAGTTAAAAATTCACTCTAATGACCCTTTATGAGCTAGTTCTGGCATATTCTGAAAATTACTTGCTTGACCTAGACTTTCAAAGAGAAAAATCACAAGAAGGAAACAGAGGGAAAAAAGAATAGGGGGAAAGAGGAAGGAGGGGAGGAAGAAAAAAGAAAAGAAGGGAAACTATTTAAATAAATTAAAAGAATTTCATTTGGGACAGATTAAAAGGAAGGGAGATAGCGAACCTTAGAAAGAGACATTCATTGAAGTAGTGTAAGCAAAGTTTGCAGGAATGAAATGCTAGCCTGAAAAACAAAGAGGATAAAAATTGATACAAAACAAACAAATGGAAGAAAACAAAATCTTAAAACTCATAACTTTAATGTGAGTGGTTTAAGCAATCCGGTTAAATGACTAGGAAAAATCTGATATTCTTATGCACATGTATCACAAACAGGTAAGACCAAGCTCTATAACAAAAGTAGACAAAAGATGTAGTAAAAAGTTTTCAGCAGGAGAATTCAGATTATTAACACTCACATACAAATAACTTCAAATCACTAATGAAAGAAAAGCAAATGGACAGCAACATGGGGATTTTACCTTGTATGCATCAAATAGGCAAAAATTACAAAGGATGCAACTAGAAAATGTTGCAACAACTTCAGGAAGACAGACACCCTCAACATCTACCAGGGCTCCCTTATCCTCCACCCAGCTCACCCACTTAGATGAGGAAAAGGTGACAAAACCAGGAACTGATTGGCCTCTTGCTGGAACAGAGTTTAAACTATTTCTTTCTGGAAGCAGATTTGTTGTGACCTATG
>CM053600.1:30201696-30222526 GCA_028646575.1 Pseudocheirus occidentalis
ATTTTGGGGTCTCAGGCAGCCCTAACCCTCTTTGGGCTCCTCTTCATTTTTATGGTTCCCTGACACTGGGAAACACTGCTAATCTCAAGCTCTTCTCCAGCTGGGACTGGAAGGTACATAAGCCTCTCTTTTTCCCTATTCCTTTCTTGTCCTCCAAGTAGCTTGGAGGTATGGGGTTGGGTTTGGTTTTTTTTGCGTGCTTTTTTTGTGTGTGTGGTTTTGTTTTTGTGGGCCTGACCTCTCAGGTCCCATTAGGTCAGACAGCTAGGTACTCGTGTTGGAGAAAATGGACATGTGCTCAGCTTCTGAAGAATGGAGGACAAGGACCAATGCTTCATCTGGAAATGTGAGCCAGATTCTTTCAATTCTCTCAGCGCTAGGGAACTTGGAAAACTCAAGGTATTTTTTTGTAGGTTTTTTGTACTGTTTCTCAAACCTTTATGGAGAAAGGGAGGCCCTATACCTGTGGCTCCCAAAAGTTCGCCTTTGGGTTGTCTTCTAAAACATTGGGAAAAATTTAGTTTCTCTAGAGACCTTAAAAAGGAAAGACTAGTGTTTTTTTGCAACAATGTTTGGCCTAGCTATTGCCTAGAAAACCATGAATTGCGGCCTGTTTTGGGAACTTTAAAAGACAATACTCTCTTGCAGTTAGAAGTATACTTCTATATAGCAGAGCAGAGAAGACAAATGGGTGGAAGCTGCCTATTTGATAGCCTTTATTGAACTGTCTCCAAACAGTTCTCAGGAAAGAGTGTGAGATGTCTGAAGCTAGTGCCTCTCCACAAAGGGGCAACGGGGACCAATTAAATAACCCCCTTCCTATGGCTTTGGCCCCAGGCCCTACCCATCAGGAGCTCCTGCTTAGGTCCCAGTCACTGGTCCCACTGAGACTGCTGCCCCAGCCCCTCATGCTGGACCCCAACCCTTTTCCCCCTGGGTTCCCTTCCCTTTTCCTCTAGCCCAACACCCCTCATTTCCTGCCTCCTACACCATCCTTATCTCCTACCCTGCATCTCCCAGCATGGCCCCTCCCCCCTCAGGGACCCCTGCTCAGGTCCCAGCCACTGGCCTTGCTGAAGTGCCTTCCTCTGTAGCCCTTCCCCCTGAGGCACCACTTGCTCATGCCTCAGGTCCTACCCCCATGGCATAACCAGGGGTAACTTCTCTTCTGACCCCTTCCCCTCCTCAAGTGCCTGCTAACCTTCCCCCTTGTCAGCCAGCTGATCCAGTCTAGCCAGCACCCCCAGGTCACTCTATCACAGGAAGTGGGACTTCCAATTGTTCCCACAGCACCTTCAGGACTTTTTCCCTTAAGGGAAGTTGCTCTCTCGGGTGGTGGGACAACTAAGAGTGCATGTTCCATTCTCTATTTCTGATCTCCACCAAATTAAAGAGAAGCTGGGTAAGTTCTCTGAAAACCCCACAAAGTTTACTGAAGGCTTTCAGTAAACTACAATTTGGCAAACTACAAACCCTACAATTTGAGCTTTCTTGGGGTGATTTGCATATCCTCTTCTCTACCTGCTGTTCCACTGAGGAGAGGAGGAGAATCTGGGAACAAGCCCAAAAATTTGGGGATGGTTTGGCTAGCAATGACCCCAGAAAATATCCCCCAGGAACAGTTGCTGTTCCCACTAGTGACCCAGGATGGAATTATCAGATCTGAGAGGATAGAGAGAAGAGAAACGACATGGTACTTTGTCTATTGGAAGGATTCAAAACTGCCTTTCAGAAGCAGGTAAATTTTCAGAAGATTAAAGAAATATCCCAGACAAATCAAGAAAACCTGCCCTTTTCCTAGATAGACTGGTAGAAGCTATTAAAAGGTATACAAATTTAAATCCTGATTCTACAGAAGGGGCAGCAATTCTTAACATGTATTTCATTACTCAATCTGCCCCAGATATTAGGAGGAAACTGCAGAAATTGGCGATGGGACTCCAAACACCTCAGGCCCAATTACTGGAGATAGCCTTTGGAGTCTTTAATAACAGAGACCTGGTTGCAGTAGAGGAGAAAGAACGCAGGGAACAAACCAGAGGCAGAGAACATGCCCAATTCTTGGCTACTGCCATGGCCAGGAAAAGCCCCTCCAGGGGACCACCTTGGAGGAAGCCCAGTCACTGGGTGCTTTCGATGCCACAAGGAGGGTCACTGGTCCAAGGAGTGCCCCTCCGGGACACCCTCCCAGAGGGAGCCCCAGGAACCAATGTCTCTAGAACCGTGCCCATCTGACCAGGAGGGACATTGGAGGAAGGATTGTCCCTGAGGTTGGAAAAGTGGCAGAGCCACCTCCCAGTACCCTGTCCTCCAGTCTTCTCAGGATTTGGAGTGATGGGAAACATGGGGCTTGGCAGTGCTCCCACTTTAGCCATCTCTCACTGAATTCTGGGCAAGCATCATGACTGAAGGTAAGGTTACCTACTTTATTATGGCTAGTTTCTCTGTTCTACCCTCCCCTTGACCAGTCAGGTCAGGGGCATCAAAGGGGAAACTACGGGGTGCTTCCAGACATACCCAGTCCCCTGCCTGTTTGAGGCTCTGTTGTTTGAACTTCCTTATGCTCTCCTTGTACTGTCCCCTTGTTGGGAAGGGACCTGTAGGTGAAAGCGGATAGTCAATTTTCTCTAGTTGAGTCAATTGTTTGGTATAAATTCCTGGGTGAGCTATTTCTGCCATCCCAGTATTTGTTTTTGACTCCTAGGTACTAAAGTGGTCCCCACCTTGGTCTATATCCAATTAAACCCAAGGCCTGGGAGGGACTGCAGCCATTAATGGCTACTCTAGGGCCTGACTCATTCTGTCTAGAGTGGGGCCTACTATGATGATGAGTTGTTGCCTGTTTTGAAAAGCTGGTATTGCCTGCCATGTGCTAAATGTCCATGGAGCAGTTTAGAAAGGAAAGGGGATATCATCTGACAGCCTTTTGGCTTTGCCATAGCCATCTTTAATTCCTACCAGGGAAATTGTTTTTTTGCTGTGCTTTGCCTGTTTTGGTCTTTGTTTGCTGTTTGCCAGATGTCTTCTCCAGGGCTTAAGCCCCAAGTTCTCCAGCCCACTGGACCTGACATCAGGCATGTTCCACACCCTTGGGGGTGAAGGCTGACCCCCTTGAACAGGACCCAGAGAGGCAGTGACAGCTCTATGCCCCTTGCCAGCAGGAAGCACTTTCAGAAGCTGAGACCTTCACCCTTTACCCCAAAGGAATTTTGGTCCCATTTCTTTGAGGGGGGAATGATGGGGTGTAGGCTCTGGGACGCCCCCTTGAACTCCTTGAATCTTTGAGGTGCATACTCTGGGAAAGTAAACCTTCCCAGGGAAGACATTTACATAACCACTCATTACTGGAGTCTGACCTCATCTTGACTCCTCCTGAAAACCCTCCCCAGTCTCCTCCTCTGGACCACCCCAGATTCCTCCCACAGCCTTTCTGCATATAGAACCCCATCTTCCCTCCATGTGGTGTGAGAGCGCCATGTACAGACTTGGTACAGACTTGCTCTGTGAGAGCACCATAGAATGCCCTAGCACACTGACTTACTCTGTGAGAGCCCCGTGTGTGAGCCTAGCACCCCACATGGTGAACTTGCCCGCATGTTGGTATTTTGGGGTCTCAGGCCTAACCCTAACCCTCTTTGGGCACCCTCTTCAAAACCATGAATTCAGCATTCACTAGCAGTCAGCAAAGATGATTATGCAAGCAGATGCTGTCCTGAAGGCCATGTGATAGCAAAGTTATGCTGATACTTCAGAAAAGAAAAAAAGTATATGTGGGGGCGGCTAGGTGGCGCAGTGAATAGAGCACCAGCCCTGGAGTCAGGAGGACCTGAGTTCAAATCTGGCATCAGACACTTAATACAAAAAAAACTAGCCATGTGACCTTGGGCAAGTCACTTAATCCCAACTGCCCTCCAAAAAGCAAAAAAAAAAAGATAAAAAAAAAACAAAAAGTATATGTGCCATTCACAAAGCTACAAAGGAGGGTATATATTCCACTTCAGAATAACTAGGGCTTGAGCTACCAAATGAAAATGATCTCCCCTTGTTTTTAACAACTTGGGTTAGAGGGGAAAAAATTCAAACTAGACAAATGAGTAGGCTGCTTTGTCCAGGGGAAGATGTGAAGATCTAGGAATCGGATAAGAGGTGGGGTTTTGGACACTTCCATTTCCCATTACCCACTCCCCACCCCCCAGTTATTAGGAAAAGAAGAGCGTTCTTCCTTGGGGGCCTAGGTAGTGGCTGAAAAACAGTTATTAATCCAAGGGAAAAACTGAGGAAGAGGCTAATAAGGAGTAATAGCGCCCACACAGGGCTGGAGTTGACTGAGAGGTAATGGCAACCCCACTTACCAGTATAGCACTCTCTCTATCACCACCACTATAGGAGTCATAGGCAAAATGCACATTTTTAAAGATTGGAACAAGGAAACATTTCAGAATTTACCTTCTATAATCTTAATCCCCTAACCCATACAAATTACTACTTTTATGACTCATAGAAAACAGAATGAACTCATTTAATACTTTCTTACCTTAACTATGCTGATAGGTTTCCTAGATAAGTGAAAACTTGCATACAGCAAAAAGGTCAAGATAAAAATGAAGGCCCTGTACCTGTAAAACAGAACAGTGGTAGGGTGTGAAAAACACAAGAAACTCAAACTAGGCATTCAATAGCACACGGTCTATTTGCAAATGCTACATTCATTTTAAATGTACATATGCTAGATTTAAAAAAAAGGTCTTGTAAAATACATTTTAAAACGGCTGTTAAAATGCAAAGCCAGATATATTATCTCTTTAGTATTTTATTCAAATTAATACATTGGCTTTTAAATAATTATCTAAAATGCAGAGTATTATGATATATGAGAAAACGTAAATTGTTTATAAGTTAGTTAATAAATATTAAGTACAAAAGCACTGTGCTGAGTGCTGAGAAAATGAAGGGCAAAAACCAGTTCTTGTTTACAGGGAGCTTATAACCTAATGGGGGAGACGCGTTTTGTTGAGACATCGACAGGATAAATTAGAGACAGTCAACATAGGGAAACCACCAGAAAGAGATTTTAGAAGGGACTTGAACAATGTCAAGGGTGCCAGAAGGCAGAGATGAGGAAGAAAATTCCGTGTGTGCAAAGCCACAATGTGGAGATGGAGTGTCTTGTTCTAGGAGCAGTAAAGAAGCCAGTTTACACAGGATCTGAGTTATAGGAGTGGAAAGGTAGGAGGTGTCTAGTTTACCAAGGACTTTGAAATTCAAACAGAAGATATTTGATCTTGGAGGTTATATGGTGTCACTGGAGGGGTGTGTGTGCCACACATACAGTCAGATCTGGGTTTTAGGAAGATTATTTTGACAGCTGAATGGGAGATGCACTGGAGTGAAGAAAGAACTGTGTCAGGGACACCAATTACTAGGCTATTGTAATAGTACAGGTGTTGGGCAAATGAAAGGCTTGAACTGTGGTGGTGGTGGTGGTGGTGACAGAAGAGAGAAGGAGGCTTACTGAAAAATAAAGAATATATTCAGGAATATCTCACTTTAGATACCAAAGTTATAAAACATAACTTAAGTGGTGATTATTAAATTGCCTACTTAAAGTTAAAACTTTAAAAAAATGTATGGAACTTTTGGGCAATCCTAAGCAAGACATGGGCAGCTAGGTAGAACAACAGATAAGAGTGCCAGGCCTGTAGTCAGGAAGACCCAAGTTCAAACCTGGTCTCAGACACTTATGCACTATGAAACCCTAGCCAAATCACTTTAACCCTGTTTGCCTCAGTTTCCTCATCTATAGAATGAGCTGGAGAAGAAAATGGCAGACCACTTCAGTATCTTTATTAAGAAGACACTTCACACAAAAAACTGTAGGCAAGTCACTTGTCCTACCTTCCACCCACAAAAAAAAACTTCCCCCCCATAAAAAAAGGGTTACTTAGATATGACTGAACAACATCAACAACAAGCCAGGTATTTATAGTAAACAGAACATTGATTTGAGTCAAAAGACCAACTTTTGAGTTCTGGTTTTGCCAATTACTAACTTCAAAACACTGATTTATCTCATAGCACTAATTTTTTCTTCTGTAAAACAATCAGGCCAACCAGGGCTGCCCACCTTCCATCCAGGGATGCCCAAAACTTTTGAGGTGAACTGTTGGAGTTCAGTCAGACCACCTCTAATCCAAGTAAAGGCATTTATTTTATTGAGATTGACACCTCTCATGAGCCTGCTAAGTTCCAAGAGGAACCAGAAACTTCAGAAAAAGTAAGATGGATCAAAATTTATATAGAATAGAGGAATATGATTAATATTAAAAAGGTAGGAGGAGTTTGTTAAGGGATTAGGTAATGGAGGTATGGTTAATTAGGTAATGGTTAAACATTCTGGTCATACTGCCCTCCAACTGGCAGTTGTGGTCCTGTCTTGGGTTAGATGGACAATGTGGTTGTGACAAGAACACATCTCTTTCCATGGAAATGGATCTGGGGGTAGTGACCAGGTAGAGCCAGTAGCTAGGTTCCCATCACATGGACACTGATGTTTCTGTGGGAACTAAGAGTTCATGGCCATACCTGTTGTTCCAATGAGCAGTGAGGCATATATGAAAAAGTTTGAACACTGGTGGAGGAGCTAGATAGGTACAGTCAGTGGGATTGGTGGCAGCTTTATTAGAATTCCATCAGTTTATTTTACTTTTAAAAATGTATGAGATGAAACAATAACAGTGTAATTTAAAAAATATGATTGCCCAAGAAACTGTCATGCACAAATCGATTATGTACAAGTTGCTATTCCATTTAAATAGATAATAGTTATCATGCACATTTTTTCCCTCCCCCCAACCCCACAGATGCAATTATATACAAATTGTGTGTGTGTAAAATCATTCTATTTTTCAGGTCTTCCTCTGGATACAGTTATCTTCTTTTATATGTCTTTTGTAGTTAATTTAGGTTAATAGTCAAAATGACTTATTTGCTTAAACCTGTTTTAAAAACAATATTAACAATATTGCTGTTACCAACAAGTGTTTTGCACTTTCATGCAAGTCTTTAACCATTTTTTCTAAGATCACTGGGCTCATTATTTCTTATATCACAGCAGTATTCCCTTTTTCCCTAATTATCTTTGGAAATAAGCCAAGTAGAGGTATTGCTGGGTCAAAGGGTCAAGTTGTGTTTCTCTAATAATGATTTGAGTATTTTTTTCATATGATTATAAATGGTTTTGATTTCTTTACTGGAAACCTGTTTATATCCTCTGACCATTTATCATTTGTGGAATGACTTGTATTTTTATAGATTTGACAAATTTCTTTATATATTTTTGATATGAGATCTTTACTTGAGAAACTATAAAAATCATTTTTATAACATAGTTAAGTTTTAAATAAAAGCTTGTTGACTTACCAAATGAATCAATTACTAATCTCAATACAATACAACTGAAACCTTTCACTCTGTTTCCCCTTACTTGCCCAAGGTCACATGGCTAGTAAGTGTTAAGTGACTGAGGCCAGATTTGAACTTAGGCCTAACCACTCCTAAATGGACAATTTTCAAAAGAAGAAATCAAAAAAGCTATTCAAAATTACTAATAAGAGAAATGATTCTGACATTCCATCTCATACCCATCATCAGATTGACAAAGTTGATGAGAAAGCAAAGTGAAAAATGCTGGAGGAATTGTGGAAAAAGAAATAACTTTAATGAATTGTTGGTAGAGCTGTGAACTGGTTTAGCAGCTTTGAAAAATGTTTTTTAAATTCTATTTTATTTTATTTTTAGTTCAAAATATTCTCTCTCTTCCTCCCAATCCCTTACCTGTTGAGAAGGAATTGAAAACAAAATCCATTATAAATATATTTATACAAAATCCATTATAAATATGTTCATACAAAACACATGAGCCATGTCCAAAGCTTTTGGAAAAAAAGAAAAAGAGAAAATATGCCAGAATCTGCACTCTGTGTCTACAAGCTATCTGTAAGTGGATAGCATATTTCATCATTCCTTTGGAATTGTGTTTAGTTATTGTATCAATCTTCAAGTTGATTATCTTTATAAAATCAACATTACTGCACCCAGAACTCTGGGTTCTGCTCATTTCACTTTGCACAAATCTTCCCAAGTTTTTTTAAACCACTCCCTTCCCCTTATCATTTCTTACAGCACAAAAGTGTGTCACTTACTTATATATCTTATTTAGTCACTTGCCAGTTGGTGGTCATCCCCTTAGTTTCCTATTCTTTGCCACCACAAATAGCTGTTACAAATAGTTTGGTATACATGAGCCCTTTCCTGTGTCTTTGATCTCTTTGATGAATAAACCTATTAACAGTATCACTAGATGAAATGGTGCGGTTCAATATCTTCAGGGGAAAAGTTCTAAACTACCAGAATAGTTGGAGTAGGTCACACCTCTGTCAACAGTAAATTAATATACTCATTTTCTTACTGTGTGTATTGTGTTCCTTCAATTCTTTGTGTATCATCAAAGTATTTTGACTGTATAAGACATATATATACTGTATATGTCTTATACTGTATACAGACAGTATAAGTATTTTATACTGTCTGTAGCTATTTTAAATAGCATTCACTTCTGGATTATTTTTTTAAAATAATATATAGAAATGGAGATTTGTGTGGGTTGATTTTATATCATCCAACTTCACTGAAATTATTAATTATTTCAATTAGTTTTTTTAGTTGACCCTCTAGGGTCCTTTAAGCAAACTATCAAGTCATCTGCAAAAAGAGATAATATTTTTTCATCTTTATCTATATTTATTCCCTTAATTTATTTTTCTTCTGTCATTGCTATACATAGCATTTCTAGTACAATACTGAATAGTAGTAGTGATAATATTCCTGCTTCACTCCTGATCTTATTGAAAAAGTTTCTAACTTAGTCTTGGTTTTATATAGGTATTTCTCATTATTTTAAGGAAAGCTCCACTTATTTCTATGTTTCCTGGTATTTTTTTTTAACAGGAATGCATGTTCTACATTATCACAAGTTTTTCTCTGTTTTTTTTATATGTTCTTTGCAATTTTTTTGTCAATATGGTTATTATGAT
The DNA here is from genome assembly GCA_028646575.1 of Pseudocheirus occidentalis. Classification (NCBI taxonomy): domain Eukaryota; kingdom Metazoa; phylum Chordata; class Mammalia; order Diprotodontia; family Pseudocheiridae; genus Pseudocheirus; species Pseudocheirus occidentalis. The sequence goes on from CM053600.1 coordinate 30,210,789, forward strand.
CACAATTTTCCTAATATTGAATCAGCCCTGCATTTCTGATGTAATTGCTACATTTGGTTTTCATTAGAATTTTATTTAAGATGTTTGCATCAATATTCATTAGGGAAATTCGGCTATGCTTTGTTTTTCTATTTCAACTTTCTATGGTTTAGGTATCAAAATAATATAGAAGTAATTTTGTAGGACCCCTTCTTTAACTATTTTTTCAAAGTATGCCTATTCCCATTCAATAGTCACTAGAAGCCTATTACATCAAACTTTTCTAAGTCTGAGAAGTGGTAAATTGAAGCCCCCTTCTATTACTATTCTCCTATAACTCATTTCATTTTTCCTTTAAGAATTTTAATGCTCAGGGGCAGCTAGGTGACACAGTGAATACAGCGCTGGCCCTGGAATCAGAAGGACCTGAGTTCAAATGTGGCCTCAGACACTTGACACAAAACTAGTCGCATGACCTTGGGTGAGTCACTAAACCCCAAGTGCCCTATCTTCCCCCCTCCAAAACAGCAAAAAAATAAAAATAAATTTAAAAAGAAAGATTTTTGATGCTATGCTATTTGGTGTATATGATGAGTACTGATATTTATTGTCTATGGTGCCTTTTAGCAAAATCTGATTTCTCTAATTATTTCTTCTAATTAGGGCTATTTTTGTTGCTGTTTATCTGAGACCATGACTGCTTTCTTTACCTTTTTCACTGTAGCTGAAGTCTCTTATACTTTAGTTGTCTGAATCTTCATTTCTTTTTCCTGTAGGTCCATACTGTTGGATTCCAGTTTTTAATGTATTCTACTATTCCTTTCCATTTTATGGGTAAGTTCTTCCCATTCACACTCAGTTATGACTGTTAAGTGTGTATCTTCCTCCATCCTATTTTTCACACTTTTCCTTCTCTTCACCCTCCCTCCTCTCTTTAAGATTCTGTTTTGCTTCTAATATCTTCCTTAATTTATACTCCTTATTCCTCTCCTTTCCATTAACCTCTCTCCTATTTTCCTGTAGGGTAAGACCTATAACCAGTTCAGGTAAAAGTAAAGTTCAAGTGTTGCTTGCTGCCCCCACTGCCTTCTTCTTGTTGTGGAAAATCCTCCTTGTGCACCCTATTTGAGATAATTTCCTCCATTGTTCTTTTCTCTTCCACCCCTCTCTCAGAGCATTCCTCTTTCTACGCTTTCTAGTCTTCTTTTGAGATGATCTAAATATAATAAAATCACATCCAATTCATCTTAAAATTCCTCTTGAGCCTTCATGAACATAAAGTTTTTAATGATTATATGTATCATCTTTCCACATAAAAATGTAAGTGGTTTGACCATATTTAGTCCCTTATTATTTCTCGCTCATGCTTACTTCTTTTTACAAGTCCTTTATTGCATTAGAAATTCATTTTTGCTTCTGTAGAGTTATACTCAGTTTTGCTGGGTATGCTATCCTTGGTTGTAAGCCTAGATCCTTTGCCTTCTGGAATATCACCTTCCATGTTTTCTGCTCTTACAGATAGATAGTAGCTGATAAATTTTGTGTGATCTTGATGGTGTCTTTCATACTTGATTTTTTTTCTTTCTGGCTGTAGTCCAACCCCTACCCTCACCCCTACCCCACACCTTGGTCCAGGAGCTCTGGACTTTGACTATAATTTCCTGGGAATTTTTACTTTTTGGTTTCTTTTGATAGGTGACCAGTGGATTCTTTCAACTGCTACTTAGCCCTTTGGTTCTTACTATTGGGGCAGTTTTCTTTTATCATATTTTGAAATATGTCTAGGTTCTGTTTTTTAATTCATGGTTTTCAGGTAGTCCAGTGATTCTTAAGTTATCTCTCATCAATTTGTTTTCCAGGATAGTTTTTTTTTCCTATGGGATAGTTCATATTTGGGAAACTGGTATATAGTTTTCTTTCTCTGCTTTTGCCTTTTAAGGATCAAAACCATATCTGTATTATAGAAGGAATTGAGTAGGGTTCCCTTTTTATTTTTTCTTCAAAATAGTTTGATAGAATTCATTTGCAAATCCCTCTGGTCCTGGGACTTTTTTCTTAAGGAGCTCATTGATGTCTTGTTCAATTTCTATTTTTCTAAACTAGAGTTACTTAAGTATTCTATTTCCTCTTCTGTTATTTTGAGTAATTCATATATGTATGTGTGTCTCTCTGTATTATGTGTGTGTCTCTCTGTATGTATATATATATATATATATATATATATATCCATTTTACTTTGACAGATTTATTGGCATGTAAATTAACTCCTAATCATTACTTTAGTTTTCTTTCCATTGATGGTGCATTAAGATTAAGTTAACCAACAGTTATAAAACCAGTTCCTAATTTTATCTTTTGATTTTCAAGATTTCTACTTTCATGTTTAATTGGGAATTTTTAATTTGTTCTTTTTAGTTGCACGCCCAATTCACTGATATGCTCTTTTTCTCCTTATTGATGTAAGCATTTAGAGAGATACAATTTTCCCTAAGTACTGCTTTAGTTCCACTCCACAAAGTTTGGCATGTTTCATTATTATCATTATTTTTAACAAAATTATTGATTGTTTCTATAATTGCTTCTTTGACCTCATTCCTCAGGATTAAATTATTTAATTTCCAATTACTTTTAAATTTATGCTTCCAAGGTTCTTTACTGAATGTCATTTTTATTGCATTGTTGTCTGAAAAGAGTGTACTTGTGAGGTTTTTCTGTTCTAATACATGACCAATTTTTGTGAAGGTGCCATTTACAACTGAGAAAAAGGTATTCTCCTTTTTATTTCCATTCAATTTTCTCCTGAAGTCCATCATAACTAACTTTTCTTAAATTCTATTCATCTTTCTTAACTATTTTATGGTTACATTTATTTATTTCTGAGTAGGGTAATTTGAGGTCCCCTGCTAGTGTAGTTTTACTGTTCTATCTCCTCCTGCAAGTTATTTAACTTTTTCTTTAAGAATGTGAATGCTCTTCCATTTGGTGCACATATTTTAAATATTGATATCACTTTCTTATCTATGGTATCTCTTATCAAAATTTAGTTTCCCTGATCATCTCAACTTCAGCCAAACCATAATAAATTTTGCTCTAGCTCCCAATTTTTAATTCTTTGTGTGTGCACCATTTCAAGCACATTTCTTGTAAAAAAAAATTTTGTTGGATTTTGCTTTCTAATTTATCCTGCCATCCAATTCCATTTTACTCATATTCACAGTTATGAATATTGACTATGTATTTTGTTCCACTCTACTTTTTTGGAGGGGGGGAGGTAGCACAGTTGGGCATAAGTGATTTGCCCAAGGTCACACAGCTAGTAAGTGTGTCAAGTGTCTGAGGTCAGATTTGAGCTCAGGTCCTCCTGACTCCAGGGCCAATGCTCTATTCACTGTGTCACCTAGCCTCCCCTTTTTCTCTCTTTCTAACCCTGTTTTGTTTTGCTTTTGACTTCAGCCTCCTTTAATCTCCCCAATCTCTTATCAATTTTTCTCCTTTCCCTCCTACTTCCTTGTTAAGTAAATGAGATTTCTCCTCTACCCCATTTTGGACAAGTACAGAAAAGACCAAGATTTAAGCACTGTCAAATTGTCACTCCCATTTTTTCCTCCACTGTACAAATTTTACCTCTTTTATGTGGGATAATTTTCATCTATTCTTACTCTCCTTTCGCTCCTTTTCCTAGTGCATTTCTCTTTCTTATCCCTCCATTGAGTAATGCATAAAAGATGAATTGTTGTGGAGGAAATCCCTACAGGGGATTTCTCTGTCTATTAACACCCATCAGTCATGGAGGCTAGGATTAGAACTACTTTCTCAGAAGGGAACTTTCTATCCAGCAGTTGAAAAGTCACTTTGAGAGTTCAAGGCTCAGTTTACGCAGCAGGGACACACATTCCAGGTAGTCATGAGACACGAAAGTATCTTGAATGTGCAGGACCTCTGGCAACAGAAAAGAGAGCTAGCTATGGACTTGTTGGGAGGTGTGGATACAACCAGCACTGTGCTGGTTCACTTTCAGTGTTAGAATGAAAGGAGGCACTTAAAAGTCACTGAATATTTAATAAAGGAGGTTAAATTTTCCATAACACAGCAAGAACATTCAATAACAATATAGTGGCACTTAGCTTCTCTATACACAGTCTCTCCCCCACACTCATCTTCATCTGGAAGTGTCTGGTCAATAAGTCATCAGGTAATTTGAGCCTCTCTGATAGTCCAAGATAATTACCAAGTCTGAGAGCCCCATAATTGATGCATCTAAGACTTTGCAAGAGGGAAGCTGGGGCTAAGTCAGGATAATAGCACTCAAGGTCTGAGCTGTGGAGACCTTGGGAGCTTGAGTGTCCCACCAGTAGAGATGCTGCGACCAGGGGAAAATCCTATGAAGATTCCCCAAGAGAAAAAGACTTTGAAGGCACAATAATAAAATAATAATGAGTAGCCAGAGTGCCTTACTATCATTATACTCTAACTTTGCACTCAGTCTTCTCACAAAGAGTATATACATATATATGTATATATATATATATATATATATATATATATATATATATATATATATAATATATCCCATCTTCTGAGGGAATGGTTTTTATGTACTGTTTTTATTCTGCCACCTCATCTCCACATTTACAGGAAGACTGCTAAATGGTTGTTCTCTAATGGGAATTTTGAGTTATAATAGTATGAGTAGCTGCCCATAGTGTTCCCTAGAACCTGAAGTAAGTCATCTTTGGGGAGACCCAACCCACAAGTTCAAGTTTAAATGCAAGTTAGTATATAGCATCCAGAAGGGGTGCTACATAGGCAAAATAAGGAGCAAGCATAACTGAAAATGGAGAGGAAACACTCATGAGTAAGTTCCCTTGACAGATCTGAGTTATGGTATATGAATGTGATGGAATATTATTGTGCTATAAGAAATGGGAAGGAGATGGACTTCATAATTACCTGGAGAGGCTTATACAAATTGATGCTAAGTGAGAGGACCAGAACCAGGAAAAATTTGTACAGTCACAGATACATCATATGTGTGATGATCAACTTTGAAAAACTGGACTCTTCTCAGCATCACACAGTTAAAAGACAAATCTACAAGTCTCAGGATAGAAGGAGATATCTACATTCAGAGAAAGATCCAGAAAGACCAGAGTTTAAAATGGGGACTGAAGCAATGCATGCATTCTTTTCTATGTTTGGTTTTTGTTTCTCTTTTCTCCTTGTTCACTCCATTGGCTAAAACACCTATACAACCAGACTATTGTACAATGTGAAGGAGTTTGCAGATCCTATACATGATTGTATGCCACAATGGCGGGGGGTTGGGGGTGGGGAGGAAGGGGAGAAAATCTGAAACTCAAGTGATTCTGGAACTGAATCTTGTAAACTAAAAGTAAACAAACAAGTCAATAAAAAAATAAATTAAATTTTAACTGAAACTACTGGACAACAACAAAATCCTCAATCAACAGATACCAATATTAAAAGTGTTACCACCTAGTGTTTAAAAAATGTTTACTTCAAAAAAGTTTGACATTTGAAAGGTTTGTATGCTATCAAAGGACAAAGTAATCTAGAACTTACCACTGATCTCTTGTGAATGAAGTGATAAACCGGATTCCAGTAGGGAGCGAAGCCATTTACCACACAGCTAATTGTAGAACAGAACAGAACAGAACAGAACAGAAAGTTTTTTTTAAATGGTGTCTACTTTTCAATCCAAGTTATTCCTTCTAATGGCAGGGTTGGAAAGTTTCTGTAAACAATGTCCTTCTGAGTAAATCTTCTCTCTGATAACTTGTTTCCCTTGTTCTCTCAGGTGATGGTTCTGCACTGTCAAAAGAGAAAAAAGGTTATGAAAAAAGCAAGCATTTTAGAAGTAGTGCCTTTTGCTGCTGTGGGTGAACACAACAAATCCTGTTACTATTTCCCATCTAATTGATACATTTTTGCTCCCCCAAATTGTCACATTTCAATTTCCACTTCCAAAATGGCAGAAATGTGAGATAATAATCTACCACAACTCAAAGAATTTTAGACTGAACCCACTCTCTATTTTTTTTCATCATGCCCATACCACTCTATAAGTTTGCATATCAGAATCTGAGAATAAACTCGATTTAGGTATTTTTTAAACTATACAATCTTACTTAGCTAAGATTATAATCAGATAATTATTTTTGTTCTTTTTAAAATTCAGTATTTCATTTTCCCCCATTTACATGTAAAAATAATTTTTACTATTCATTTTAAAATCAAGTTCTAAATTCTCTCCCTGTCACCCTCATCAAGAAGGCAAGAAAAAAAGCAAGCAATTTGATATAAGTTATACATGTGTAGTCATGTAAAACACATTTCCATATTGGTCATGTTGTAAAAGAACACGGACCAAATTAAAACCCCAAGAAAAATAAAGTATAAAAAAAAAGTACGCTTCAGTTTGTATTCACATACCACCAGTTCTTTCTCTGGGGCATTTTTCATCAAATTCCTTCTGAGTTGTCTTAGATCACTATATTAAGAATAGCTAAGTCAGGGGCGGCTAGGTGGCGCAGTGCATAGAGCACCGGCCCTGGAGTCAGAAGTACCTAAGTTCAAATCCAGCCTCAGACACTTAACACAAAAAACTAGCCATGTGACCTTGGGCAAGTCACTTAACCCCAACTGTCCTCCAAAAAGCAAAAAAAAAAAAAAAAAAAAAGAATAGCTAAGTCATTCACAGTTTATCAGTTTACATTATTGCTATTACTACCTACAATGTTTTCTTGGTTCTACTTAATTTCATGTTGAATCAGTTCATGTAAGTTCAGGTTTTTCTGAGAGCATCTAGCTCATTTCTTACAGCACAATAGTACTCCATCACAATCATATACCACAAATTGCTCAGCCATTCCCCGACTGATGGGCACTCCCTCAACTTCCAGTTCTTTGCTACCAGAAAAGAGCTGTGACAAATATCTGGATATAGTTCCAAATTGCTCTATGCAGAGTTTTTTTTTCCCCCACATGGTTATAGATAGTTTTGGTTACTTCATTTAAAAACCAACTGCTCATATTTTTTTGATTATTTGTCAATTGAAGAATGGCTCATAGTTTTAAATTTAACCCATTTCTCCACACTTTTGAGAGATGAGGCTAACGGTATTTCCCTCCAACCTATTTCCCTCCCTTTATTATATTCTCTCCTTCCGTTTTATCCCTCCTTAAAAGTGTTTTGCTTTTGACTGCTGCCTCTCACTGTCCCTTCTATGAGCACCCCTCCCTTCTCTTATCTTTCTCCCTTCCTGTTTTCTTGTATGTATGAAAGAGATTTCTACACCTAATTGAGTATGTCAATTCTGATGAGAATTCTCTACCCTCCACTATAAAAGTTTTTTCTTGCCTCTTCTGTGTGAGATAATTTACCCCCATTCTACTTCTCCCTTTCTTTTTCTTCCAGTGGATTCTTCTTTCTCCCTCCTAAATTTTATTTTTTAAAGATATCATCCTATCATATTTACCTCACATCTCTCCCTTCTGTCTGTATGTACTCCTTAACTACTCTAATAACGAGAAAGTTCTTATGAGTTACAGGTATCATCTTCCCATGAAGGAAAATGAAGAGTTTAACCTTATTAAGTTCTTTATGATTCCCCTTTCTTGTTTACCTTTTTATACTTCTCTTAAGTGTTGTATTTGGAAGTCTAATTTTTCTATTCAGCTCTGGTCTTTTTTTATCAGGAATGTCTGGAAGCCCTCTATTTCATTAAATATCTACTTTTTTTTTCTCTGAAAGATTATACTCAAGTTTTGCTGGGTACGTGATTCTTGATTGTAGCCCCAGTTCCTTTTCCCTTTGGAATATCACATTCCAAGCCCTCTGATTCTTTAAGGTATATGCTTTTAATCTTCCATTATCCTGATTGTGGCTCCACAATATTTTAATTATTTCTTTTTTGCCTGCCTGCAATATTTTCTCCTTGACCTGAGAAGCCTGAAATTTTGGGATTTCTTTCAGGAGATCTTTCTTTCAATTTCTGTTTTACCCTCTGGTTCTAAACTATCAGGGCAGTTTTCCTTGATAATTTCTTGAAAGATGATGTCTAGGCTCTTTTTTTTTTACCATGGTTTTCAGGAAGCCTAATATTTTAAAAATCATTTCTCCTGGATCTGAGGTCAGTTGTTTTTCTAATGAGATATTTCACATTGTCGTCTATTTTTTCATTCTTTTGGTTTTCTTTGATTGTTTCTTGATGTCTTATAGAGTCGTTACCTTCTATTTTCTCAATTCTAATTTTTAAAGGAGTCCATTTCTTCAGAGAATTTCTGTGCCTTTCCCTTGCATTTGATCAGTCCTGCTTTTTAAGCTCACTGTAATGAATTTTTGCATACCTTTTCCCATTTGACCAATGCTACTTTTCAAGACATTCTTCTCATCATTGGATTTTTGTTTTTCTTTTACCAAGCTATGGACTTTTATTTCACGATTTTCTTGAGTCACTTTCATTTATCTCCCCAATTTTTCCTCTACATCTCTTGCTGGATTTTAAAAATCTGTTTGCAGTTCATCCATGGTGTGAGACCAATATATATTTTTCTTTGAAGGATTAGATGTAGGAGCTTTGAGTTTGCTGTCTCCTTCTGAGTGTGTGTTTTGATCTTCCTTGTCAACTTCCTTGTAACTTCCTAGTCAGAAGTTTTTTTCTCTTGTATGCTCATTTTCCCAACTATTTCTTGACTTTCAACTCTTTGCTGAAGTGGGGTTCTACTATCAAGGTGGAGGGACAAGCTTCAGGGGCAACTCTTTCCAGAGATACTTCTAGGGACCTGCAAGTTTTCAGTTCTTCCAAAGTGGTATGATCTATTTTATTGGCCTGTACATTGATCTATGAGTGAGTATAAGCATTCTTTTCTATGCTGTAACGGTGACAAGGGTCCCTAATTCACTGCCACTGGCAGCAAGTTTTGGTGTGATAGTGCTCCTTCTCACATTGGGATCATGACCCAGGATTGCACCCAGATCTGAGTAAGTATGGGCAAAGCAAGGGAGTCCTGCCCTCAGTGTCAGCAAAGATATGCCTGTAATATCCCTCTGCCCAGTTGTTTGAACCGCTTACCTTGAAAGTGGCACAGGAAATATCATTAGAAAAAATGTTAGAGTAAAGTAGTTTGTCTTATAAAGAAGGAGCAAACACTCCACTCTCCATTTTGGACAATAACAAAAGTAAACTGGCTAGTTTGCATAGCTGTACCAGAAACAAAAAAGGAAGACAGAATAGGAAGAAGCCAGAAAGCCTCCATCTAAGCTCCCAAGACTCAGTATGAGGTACTGATACAAGTAGGAAGAGTTATATTGACTTTCCAAATACTTGGAGGGGAGGCAAGATGATATTCTATACCAACTCCCCATAAACTGACCTCAAGTGGAAAAGAGACTCTTTCAAGAGATCTAAGAAGGAGGCATTCTCACTGACGCCTGAAGAAATACTTTGGGTGTAGTTTGGATCTGTGGAACTCAGGTGTAAACTCTGGATATAAGTCAACTCCTTGAGACCTAGTCCCCTAAATAAAAGATAATGACAGTTGTCTGGTAGACAAGAACTAATAATGGATGGCAGTTTCTGTAAAAAAGCTGTGGAAGACTGCAGATGTCAAAAACATATCTGCCAGGAGGGGAGGAGATACTAATACATCACAAAAAGGGAGCTGTTTTTGAAAGAGTATCAGACCCTGTTCAGAGGGGACTCAGAGGGAAGCAATAATACAGAAGCAAATAGCTTCCCACCTCTCCTCCCCCCAGATTTAAAATTTTCTTGTTATTCTGAACTTGATAACGAAAAATAAACATAAGCATTTCCATATGCCAGTGTAACATTCTCTCAGGGATACTTCCCCAACTAAGACACAGTCAAAGGCTAGGCCCACATCAGTTTGTGCAAATCTTTCAGGTATCAGGAAACCTTTCCTTTTATCTATCACTTCTTAGGGCACCATTGTATTTATATGCATATACCACAATTTGTCTAGCCAATCCCAATTAATGGGGATTCACTTAGTTTCTAATTCTTTGGTGAAATAAAGTATTGCTATGAACATTTTTGATACATTTGTGTCTCCCTTTTTCCTTTTTCTCTTAGAGATGTACGCCTAGTATTGGAATGACAGCTTCAAAAGATAGGCTCAGTTTAGTGACTTCTAGGATATAGTTCCAAATTACTTTCATGATGACTGGACCAATTAATGGCTCCAAAAGCATTTCATGAATGTACCTGACCTTTCACATTCTGCCAAATATTAGTCTCCTTTTTGAGGGCAGCCGTCGTTGCCAATCTGAAGGATATGAAGTAGAGTCTCAAAGCTGTTTTAATTTGCATTTCACATAATATCAGTGATTTGAGGCATGTTTTCTTTGGGTCAATCAATAGCTTGCTTTTCTTCTTTTGAAGATTGTCTTTTTATATCTTTCAATCATTTTTCTTGGAATGCTTCTATGTCTACGCTATATCAGATGTTCATCAAAGAAATTTACTGCAAAAAATTTCCCTGTTAACTATTTGCCTTCTAACTTTAATTGCATTTATTGTTTTGCAAAAAAAAACTTTTAAATTTTATATTCAATATGCATTTTAATCTTCTGTGATGCTCTCCATCCCTTGCTTAATCAAGAACTCCTTCTCCAGCCATGGTGTGTGAAAGACTATTTTATTCCCTGATCTTTTTTTATGCATTTGAAACTTATTGTGGAATATGATGAGATGTTGATCTAAAAACCTAATTTCTGCTGACCGCTCTCCAGTTTTCCTAGAAGTTTTTTGTCAAATAATTCATCTTTATCCCTAAGGTTGGATCAGTTTGGCTTGCTGAACACTACACTATCCTGTTGATTTGCTTTTGGATCTTGTATACTTAATCTGTTCCATGGACTAACTTGTATGTTCATATAATTTTATTTTGATTTTTTTTTTTGGAAGAGGGAAGGTAAGGCAATTGGGATTCAGTGACTTGTCTAAGGTCACACAGCTAGTTTTTTGTGTTGTGTCTGAGGCTGGACCTGAACTCAGGTAACTTGTGACTCCAAGGGCAACGCTCTATTCACTGTGCCACCTAGCTGCTTCAGATCTCTATTTCTTTAAAGAGCATTTTATATCTGTATTCAGTAAGTGATCATTTTGATTCCTCTTCTATACTTTCTTCCTCAAGTTTTTTTTTTTTTTTGCAATAGTTGTGATTTCTAAAACTATATAAAGCAACAGTGGTGATAATGGGCATTCTTTTGCTCTTGGTCTTAGTAAAAGGACTTTACCATTTCTCCATTACATACAATGCTGCTCTTGATTTTGGATTGATACTATATACCATATTGAAGAAAGATCTATTTATTCCTATATATTTTAAACAGAAAGCTGTTACAGTTTGCTGACTACTTTTTCTGCATCTATTGATATATAGATTGTTCTTGTTATTAATATGGTGTTATGGTGATGGGAATCTGAAGATCTTCCCTGCCCCTTGGCCCCTTGATAGGCTTGGGTGAATCTAAGAACCTTCCAGGATATGAAAATATACTCTGTCCCCTAATAGGCCAAATGTAGTGTAATGGTAATCAATTTGTTGGGCTAAGTGGATACGATACTTAGGGCTAAGTAGCACCTAGTAACTTAGGGCTAAGTACAGAACTCCTCCATTGGTGAAAAGGTGTGAATTCCCCTGTTGACTTGGGAGAAGCTATTGGCTGAGACACTCCCCTGTTGACTTGGGAGAAGGCCAGTGCTTATAAGGAA
>CM053600.1:30223026-30233349 GCA_028646575.1 Pseudocheirus occidentalis
GAGGGAGCTGGGACCAGGGAAGAGGATCCAGGGAATCAGAGAGACCACCCAGAGTCAAAATGAAGAAAAGGCCTCCTCTTGGACTAAACTGAGGTTTGTTAGAAATCAAGAGGTGGAAGGATTGTGTGGTTTTCTAAGAACTTTATTTGGAAACTAAAGTTAATGGTTGCCCCATGAGTGAAAGGTCAGTATATTGTGAATTGTTGATTGAATCAACTCCCTTTTAGGGAAATTAGGTGATTCCTTTTGTTAATTGATTGATTGGATCTTTAATTTGATTGAATCTTTAAATATGAAGCTGGTTCCCCCCTTAGGGAAACTAGGTGATTCTTGTTCCTTGTTACCTTCTGTAATAAGATATAATATTGTGAATTGTTGATACTGTGAACATTGTACTGAATCTTGATTTGTAATGGAATAAACAAGAGTGTTCACTAATACTGTGTAATCAGAATCTTAAAAGCTCTTCACAGTAGCATTCTCTCAGAAATCTACTGTTGATTGGCTTTACATGTAGTCACATGGATGGAGGCTGGGGCAGATTTGTTTTTCAGGCGTGCCCACACCTTGTTACTTTGTAATTGGACAGTGAGTCAAGAGGGTTATGACATTCTCTGACCCAGGAGAAGGCCTGATGTGAGGTTTTGCTTTGGGGCTCACTTTGGGAAGAGTTGTGTGATTTGGCCAGATGAGACTGGCCAGATGTTGAGCCCCCAGCTTTGAAAACCCAGATGTTGGTGCTTCCATCTCTGGTAACTAACTAGGTATGGATGTAATGATCAGACAGCTGGAAACCCTGTCTGCTGAATTGTGTTATTTTCTGTTGTAACTTCTGTTTGTATTCTCTGAAGTTGAGGGTGCTGATTTTTTCCCTTGAACTATGTAAATGATATATGTTTGATTGATTTAAGGTTGTCTTCTAATTTGATTGATTTAAGATTGTTAACCCATTTTGAGTTACTTTCCTTTAGAAAAGTAGATCTAAGAACCTGTGCTAGCAGCCATCTTGGGTATGCTAGGGTGCTTACAACACATGGTTAATGGTGTTTATAGTTTTCCTACATATAAAAACAATTCTGCAATCTTGTCTTCAACTACTTGAAGATCTGATGTGTGGGGGAAAAAAAAACTTTAGACTTGTTTTACTTGATTCCAAAGGACAAAATTAGGAGCAATGTATGGCAGTGATGGCATACAGGTTCTGGGAAATCCCCTTGAATCTTCCCAGAGGCCATAATAAGTCTTAGGCCCAAATCTCTGTTATTCTTAACCTAACCTAGCCCTCCATTGTCCAGCTCCTTCCCACACTTGATCCTACCAAAACATCTATAACCAAATCTGTTACCCTTAAACTAGCCTAGACCTCCATTGTCTGTCATCTCCAGGTAGCCTTCAACTATTTCCTACCCTTAATCTTATTTCTGGAGTCCCATTCCTCAGTTCCATAAAGATCCTCCTTAGACTCCTACTCAATACCCTCCCAAAACTCCTCCTCTAGACCACCCCTAGATCCCTCCCACAATCTTTCTGTATATAAGATCCATCTTGCCTTCATGGAGGTGCTGAGACTCAACCTAGCTCAGACTCAGTCTGTATCAGATTGGTCTGGCCTGCTTGTCCAATACAAGCATCACAAACACTTAGGCTCCTTAAGAGTCTACCCATTATGGCAAATCTTTAACAAACTTTGTTTTGCTTTGGCTGAGAGAAGGCTAGAGTCAAATTCATTTGGCAGGACCAGCATGTTGGTATTTTGGGGTCTTGAGTACCCCTAAACCCCAAACCTCAATTGCAGTGTCTGTAAGGAAGACAACTTTGAAGGAAAAAAATTGACTAAAAATTAGATCTACAAAAAATGGAGTGTAAAGGACTGCCTTGGAATTTTCTCTTCACTTAAGGCTGAATGACCACCTTATAAAAATATTATATAGGAGAGTTTGAGTATTCTTTTCAACTTTGAAGTTATGTGATGTTAGAGCAAAATTCCTACTTGGGATCACACCCAAAGCAATACAGAAAATCAGAGAGATTGAATGGATCCATTAAAGAGTCTTGATTCTGTGGGGTTGCCTTTGTGTCTTTTACATTAAAATTATTTTTATCTTTGAAGACTTAATACTCTGTTCTTAAGAGAGTGCATACCAGGTTTCATTTGAGTAAAGAAAATGAGCCAAAGTATACTTCAACCCTTCATGTCAGGAGAGAAGTGATGACACAAAGGTTACAGGCCCAACATGACAACAGAAAGAAAATTCATACTATAGGAACATAGACTCAAAGTTAGAAGTCAATTCTCTCTTTTTTACAGATGATCTGGGGCACAGAGAGTGAGCTACCTGAGGGCAGGGATTATCTTTGGTCTTTCTTTGTAGCCCCAGTGATTAGCTTAGAGTCTGGAATTTACTGGGGACTTAAAAAAATAGCAAGGAGTAGACCTACTTAGAACCCCAGTCTTCTGACTCCAAATGCAGCAATAAACCACAAGTATAAATAATTCAGAGAAAACCTTTATGAATTGATATAGTATAAAACAAATGATTTTATTAATCTACATAGTAACTGGACCTATGATTGCTGCAGGAAATCTGCATTTCAGATGACTGACAGTGAAGCATACTTCCTCTCCTTGGCAAAGAGATGTAAAGTAAGTGGAAAATTTTAGATGAGGCCGATGTGCCACTTTTGTTTTACTATTCTTCTGTAATACAAGGGAATATTCTTCTTTAATACAATGCAATATTCTATAGGGAGAGGAGGTGAATAGGGAAATCATTGGGAGGTGAAATCAGTATAATAATCATCATTAAAATATTATTTAAAAAAATAAACATAGCCCAATGCCAGATGATGCAAGCTCTCGAATGCTAGGCTGAAGATTTTCTATTTTATCCTACACGCCACAACACTGTCTGATCAAGTCATTTTGAATAAGTACCCAAAGAAGGCCAAGGACGCCTGAGACTCCAAAATACCAACACGCCGGGTTCTGCTGAAAGAATTCCACTCAAGTCTTCTCAGCCAAACAAAAAGTAAAGTATATTGAAAGTTCAAGTTCTCCATATGGGGTGCTAGGGCATTCTGTGATGCTCTCACACAGAGCAAGTCTGTGCTAAGCTATTCTATGGCGCTCTCACACCACATGGAGGGAAGATTGAGACTCTATGTGCAGAAGAATCTAGGGGTGGTCTAGAGGAGGAGATTGGGGAGGGTCTTCAGGGGGAGTCAAATGAGGTCGGACTCCAGTAGGGAGGATCTTCAGGAGTCAAGATGAGGTCAGACTCCAGTAATGAGTAGTTAAGGGTGGGAAGTTGCTGGAGGCTACCTGGAGACCATAGACAATGGTGAGCCAGGCCAATTCAAGGGTGGGAACAGGAACATTAAGGGTACCTCAAAGATTCACGGAGCTGAAGGTGGGGTCCCACAGCCTACACCTCATCAATTTCACTTCTCTAAAACCTCAGAGTGGTTCCCCACTGTCTAGCAAATGAAATGTAAATTCAGCCTACTCTTCAAGGTCCTTCACCTAAGTTCAACACACACACACACACACACACACACACACACACACACACACACATCCAGTGAAATACATTATTCCCCTATGCCTTTATATATGAAATCTCCCTTGTCCAGATGCCTCATGTATTGCCTACCAAGTATTTCAAATTCATAGGCATCTCAAACTCAGCAAGTCTAAAACAGAATTCTTTATCTTTCCCCTCAACATGAGCCCTCCTTCAAACTTTCAATGTCACCCATGTATAAAATGGTTACCCATGAATAAAACCTTCAAGTCATACTGGATTCCTTATGATCCCTCAACCCACATATCTCCTTAGTTGCCATATCCTAGCAATTTCCCCTCCACAGCCATTTCTCCAAATTATTCCCTTCTCTCTACCCATGCACCCAGTTATTACTTTAACCCAGACCATCATCATCTTTTACCTTTGTTATTGCAATAACCTACCTATTGTTTTCTCTATTTCAGGTCACTCCTCTCCAATCTATCCTCTATTCAGTGGCCAAAGCAATTTTCTAAAAACACAGGTATGACCAAGTTACTCCCTTGCTTAAGAAAATTAAGTGAGTTCTGCATTACTGCTAGGATTAATTTAAAACTCTTTTATTTTGCATGATGATTCTAATCTCTCTGTCCCAATTTCACAACTTCAAATGATAAAAATTTATTAAGTGTTTACTAAGGAAAAAGGCAAAAATAAAACATTCCCTGCCCTCGAGAAGTCTCCATTTTCTTGGTGGAATATAACATGAACAAAAATAAGTAAATATAAAGAGTTTACACTGTACTACAAAGTAATTTCAGGAAACAACACCAAGATTGAGATCTAGTTCAAAACACACACACCTCCAAATAGATCTAGAAAATTCACATTTAATGAACTGAAGGGCTTTCAGATATTTGTGAGAAAAAACAACAATCCAGAACTAAATGGAAAATTTGATATATAAGATTCAGAATATAAGGAAAACATTAAAAACTAATTATAAGGGGCTCATTAAGGTCTAACTGTATACTTTTTATATAAGGAAATGTTACTTATTCCTAAGCAGTAGACAATCAAGTTATTACTAGAATAGTTTAAAAGAAAGGTTGGGGTTGACAAATACGATGGGGTGATTCTAAAAAACAAAATTGGTTAGGAAAAGGTAAAAAAGTGCAATTATCTTATTCAAATGAGGTATGAAAGGAAGAATACAGAGGAAGCAGTTGCAAGTGCAGGGTTGGAACATTACTTTCCTGTAAAAGAGGGAAATAAGTCTTCTAAACTTTTAAGAAATAAGAGGTCTAGGGGACAGAATAAGGCTGGAACTTTTAGAATGGTGCATAGATTAAGATTTAGGAGAGTGGGCGGGTTGAAGATAAGGTAGGAGCTTTTAGAAGAGTTTATAGATTAAGATTTAGTGGGGTTCCCAGAGAGGATAAGGGAAGGACTCATAGAAGCAGTGGGTAGAATAAAGAGCAGGAGGGTAAGAGGGTAAAGTAAGAAAAGGGGGAGAAAGCTAGTGAATAAAAATAGGATGGAGGGAAATTAACAAATAGTAACTATGTCTTTGAATGTGAATAATATAAACTCACTCATAAAATTGAATGGGTTAAAAATTAGAAAGCAACAATGTTGTTTGCAGGAAACATTTAAGAATGAGAGATACACAGTTAAAATGGAGGGTTAGAGTAGAATTTGTTGTGCTTCAGCTGATTCAAAAAAAGGCAGGGTGAGTAATCATCTCAGACAAAGTTAAGGCTAAAAAAGATTTAACTAAAAGAGATAAACAGGGTAACTGATAAAAGGTACCATAGACAATATCAATACTGAACCTATATGCACCAAATACTACAGTATTGAAATTTTTAAAAGAAAACTTAAATGAATTACTGGTGGAGATAGATATTAGTAGGGGATTTAGTGTTCCCTTCTGAGGACTGGATAAGTCTAACCAAAATAGATAAGAAAGAAATCAAGTAAGTGAATAGAATTTTAGATAAGCTAGATAAAATAGACATTTAGAGAGAATTGAATGGGAATTTTCTCAGTCATTCACAGTACCTTTACAAAGATTGACCATATGTTAGAACATAAAATTTTCATAGTTAAAAATAAAAAAGCAAAAATAAGACTATTCTTTTTCAGATAACAATGAACTAAATGAACTAAAATTATTTTTAATGAAGGACCACAGAAACCTAGATTAAAAACTAACTGGAGATTAAGCAACCTAATCTTAAAAGAATGAGTGAGTTAAAGAACTAATCATAGAAATAATTGATAATTTTATTATTAAAGAGAATGACAATAATGAGACAATATATCAAAACCTATGGGACACAGCAAAAGCAGTAATCAGAAGTAAATTTTTATTTCTAAATCCCTATATCAATAAAATGGAGAAAGCGCAGACCAGTGAATTGATTACGGAACTAAAAAAAAAAACTAAGAATAACAAACTAAAAATCTCCAATTAAACACTAAATTGGAAATCCTAAAAATTAAAGGTGAGATTAATAAAATTGAGTGTAAAAAAAAAACCATTGAATTAATTAATAAAACTAAGAGTTGGTTTTATGGGGGGGAAAAAACCCTCCCACAATAAAACAGAGAAGCATCAGGATCAGATATATTTACAAGTGAATTCTATCAAATATTTAAAGACCAACTAATTCCAATATTAAATTATTTGCAATAATAGGTTTAAAAAAGGGGGCCCTATCAAACTCCTTTTATGACACAAATATGATACTAATACAGAAAAAGAAAATTATAGCCCAATTTCATTAATGAATATGGATGCAAAAATTCTAAAAATACTAGCTAAAAGATTACAACATAGTACAAAGATTATATGTGGCAATCAAGTAGGATTATACCAGGAATGTAGGGATGGTTTAACATAAGGAAAACTATTTAACATTTGATTATATCAGTAATAAAAATAAATCATGATTCTATCACTAGATGCAGGAAAAACTTTTGATAAAGTACTACACTCATTTTTATTAAGAATATTTGGAAGTAGAGGTATAAATGGATTTTTCTTTAAATTGATAAAAGAAAAATATTTACCTAAAACTATCAGCAAGTTTTATTTATAATGTGGATCAGCTAAAAGCCTTTCTAGTAAGATCAGGTGTGAAAGAAGGATACCCACTGTCACCAATATTATTCAATGTTGCATGGAAATCCCAGCAATAGCAATAAGAAAAGAAAAAGATACAGAAGGAATAAGAATACGCAATAAGATTATTAACTAAACTATCTCTTTTGCAGATGATATGATGACATACTTGAAAAATCCAGAAGACTCAACTAAAAAGTTACAGTAATAATTTTAGCAAAGTTGTAGGGCAGAAAATAAATCCTCATAAATCATCAGCATTCCTATTTATCAGAAACAAATCCCTGCCAGAAGAGACAGTAAGAGGTACTCTATTTAAAATAATTCCAGACAGTATAAAATATCTATGAGTACACCTGCCAAAACAAACACAGGAAACATATAAACAAGATTATATAAACACTTTAAACAACTAAAATTTCAATCAAATAATTGGAGAAATATTAATTGTTCATGGGTAGGAAGGGCTAATATAATAAAAACTAAAATTTTACTTAAACTAATTCACATGTTTAGTGACATCCCAATTAAATTACCAGAATATTTATTTTACTGAATTAGAAAAAAAATTAATTAGGAATAACAAAAAAATTAAGAATATCAAATGAACTTAAGAAAAAATGTAAAGAAAGGAGGTTTAGTAGTAACCTATATTATAAGGCAGTAATTATCAAAATTCTCTGGAACTGGCTAAGAAATATAGAGGTAGATCAGTGGAACTAAATAGTCATACAATTGACAGTTGCAAATGAATATAGTAAACTTATATTTGACAAGCGTAAAAACTTAAGTTTGGGGGATAAGAATTTATTATTGGATTTAAAAAATTGTTGGGCATTCTGGAGAGCCATTTTGAACTACACCCAAAGGGCTAAAAAAATGTGTATACCCTTTGACCCAGCAATACCACTTCTAGGTCTGTATGCCAAAGAGATTATAGAAATGGGAAAAGGACCCACATGTACAAAAATATTTATAGCAGCTCTTTTTGTCGTGGAAAAGAATTTGAGGTTAATCTTTCCAAGGTGACTAAGAATGGGAAAGGGGACAGTGTTGCTCATAAACTGGGGACAGGGTAGCTAGGTGTACAGTGGTTAGAACACTGGACTTGGAATCAGGAAGATATCTTCATGAGTTCAGATCTGGCCTCAGACACTAACTGTGTGACTGCCAGTTACTTAACCCACTTTGCCTGTTTCCTCATCTATAAAATGACAGGTAGAAGGAAATGTCAAACCACTCTGGTAATTTGCCAAGAAAACTCCAAAATGTGACACAGTCATGACTAAAATGACTGAACAAACATAAATTAGGGAATGATTGAGTAACTTATGGTTGGTAAATGTTATAGAAAATAATTATGTTTCAAGAAATGATGAAGAGTATGGTTTCAGAGAAACCTAGGATGACTTGGATGAACTGAAAGAGTGACACACAGATCCAGGAGAACAATATTGTAAAGAAAAGCAATTTTGAAAAGACTAGGAACTCTGATCAATGAATAACCACAATTCCATGTTATCCACTGCCAGATAAAAAGGTATAAAATGGAGAGTTTATAATTACATATGTATGTATTTATGTGTGTATGTACATACATACACACATAAATACATACATATTTCTGGATGTTTTCGTTTGGAAATGATCAATGCAGAAATTTCTTTTGTTTGAGTATAGTAATGAGAAATTCATTTTCATTCTTAAAGTAGGAATGGGAGAGAAAAAGCAGATGTTTTAAAAGAAGATAATTGGTAATTTTGTAAAGATCAGTTTCAGTTGAATAATAAGATAGGAAGCCAGACTGCAGATAGTTATGTGAGTGATGGAAAAAAAAAAAAAGCAGAGGTACTGATTATAGAATGTCTTCTCAAAGAGTTAAGCCACAAAAAGAGATATAGGATGATAGCTAGAAGAGACGGATTCATGTCAACAGTTTTGTTTTCTTTTGTTTGATTTTTGGATTGGAGGGAGTACATGAGTATGTTTTTAGGCAGTAAGGAAACAGTAAGGAAACAGGTGGGAAAAGACTGATGACTAGTGAGGAATCCTATAGATTACAGAGGGGAAATTTGTAGAAGATGGGATGGAATGAAATGCCCTTTTAAAGAGAAGGGCTGCCTTTTCATTTTTGGGAGATGATGGAGGGTAGAGTGGGGGGAAGGCATCTGAATGATGTGATATGTGTAGAGAGAAGGGTGGCCTATTTTTGTAAAAAAAAATAAAGGATTCTCAACTGAGGAGCAGGGAGGAGGAGTCATTGGTGGTTTGAAGAAAGATCAAAAAATAAACTGGAAAAGCTAAAAGTGGTGGCATATTGGAGACACTTAATAAATGTGTATTGACTTGAATTCCTGATCCCCTCTCACAGTTGCTAATGCCTTTCCCCTGATGAAATGATCTGGTATTTATACAAATCACCCAATAGAACTTAAAGAGAACAGAAAGCGTTTCCTTCTTGTCTTTGTACCAGAAGTTCTAAGCACAGTGACTGGCATGTAGTGATGCTTAATAAATGCTTGTTAGTTGATAGAACAAATGTCTCCCTGCCTGTCTCTGCCTATTGACATTTTCTTTTATCTAAGACTCAGCTGAGATGCTTCTTTTTCCCTTGTTGCCCCAACTATGTCACCTCTTTTTTTGCTTAGCACAGTGTCTTGCACATGGTAGACACTTAAGAAATATTTGCTGAATTTTAACTCATTAAAGACAGGCTTCTAGAAGTTTGATCAACAATGGGCTTATTCCTTTCACTTAGAAGAGCACTATCAAAATCCTACCTAGTTGAAAGCAATAGGAAATAACTGATATAAGGTTAAGTATGTCTAAAAAAATCTTGAGTTTAATGGTCAATAGCTAAAAAGCCTCATCTTCCTTTACAGTTTTATTCTGTGCTACTCTTCCTTTATGTACTCTATGTTCTAGTCAAATTGGCTTGCTTGCTGTTCTCCATACATGACATTCCATCTCCCACCTTGATGCTTTTGCACAAATGATTTCCTCGTTCCCTGGAATCTACTCCTTCCTCATCCACTCTCCCCATATTACAAATTCTAGTTTCTTTCCAGCCTCTTACACGAAGCCTGATCTTCCAGTTAGCACTCTTATCCTTGAAATGACTTTAAATAGCATTACATATCCTTTGTATTTACTTAACTGCACAATTACTGTACCCAGTAGAAATCCAACTCCTTGGGTCAGGGACGGTTTTATTATTGCCCTGTGTGCCTGACACAATGCTTGAACTTCAGTTTCAAACTCTGAAAATCCGGTAAATGTGTTTTATCAGTTCAAGCACAATCCTACTGATGAGGTGTAGGCTCTGGGATTCCCCCCTCCCTTTTTGAGCTCTCCTTGATTCTTTGAGGTACAGGCTCAGGGAAAGTAAACCTTCCCAGGGAAGACATTTGCCTGAGGTTATGAGCCTTAAGTTGTGGCTCTGCCCAAGTCTTTAGCCCCCTTTGTTCCAATATTTTCCCACCCTTGAACTGGCCTGGCCCACCATTGTCTATGGTCTCCAGGTAGCCTCCAGCAACTTCCCACCAGTAATCACCCATTACTGAAGTCTGACTTCATCTTGACTCCTGAAGACCTTCCCTACTGGAGTCTGACCTCATCTGACTCCTCCTAAAGACCCTCCCCAATCTCCTCCTCTGGACCACCCCTAGATTCCTTCCACAACCTTTC
>CM053600.1:30233449-30247758 GCA_028646575.1 Pseudocheirus occidentalis
GCACAAGCTTACTCTGTTAGGGCACCATGAAATGGCCTAGCACCCCACGTGGTGAACTTGAACTTTCAATAAACTTTACTTTTTCTTTGGCTGAGAAGACTTGAGTGGAATTCTTTCAGCAGGACCCGGCATGTTGGTATTTTGGGGTCTCAGGCAGCCCTAACCCTCTATGGGCCCCGTCTTCACTACCTAGGATTATAAACCCAGAAGGCAATAACAATCTTAAAATTTAAAAATCCAAATTTTAGGAATCTCTTCAATTTTCACTTTTCAGTCTCCTTTCAGGATGAAGTCTTAACGCTCTAATATGCCATCAGGTACTTCTTACGCTTAGTGTACAGTAGTAGCCTTCCTTTAGACATGGGCTGTGTACATTATTTAAGTTACTAAGTGGATGTGTTTCCTTAAGCCAGTCATTCAAAAACTACAAATGTCATAATTCCAGAATACTTCATACTCCTCAATGCCCAAGGGGGAAGAAGAGAAGGAAATAATTTAGCTGAAACAGAATGACCCTCAACACCCAATATAACCTACTAAACTCCCGAAACATTGGAGCTGTTGATCGCATGAACCCTAAGAACTACCTTTCAGATCTGGAATTCATTACCTTTCAACCTGAGTTAAAGAAAATAGACATAAAAACACAGAGTCAATCCCTGGAGATAGAGAGAAAATGTATGAAGTATACAAAATGGTTCGAAATATCACACTTTAAAATTCACCATAGAATTATTTTTTTTCTTACCCCAAACCCACACAAATAAACACTCACTGTCTCTATCAGAGCTGCCACTGAAAAATTCACTTAGCTCCCAAATCCCACACAGCACATTTTTTGGTTCTGGTCTGTAACAGCTGGTTGGCTAAGCTGTTTTCATTAGCAAGGTGTTCCCACCTAGTCTCTCCGGGCGGAGCTCTACGCTGGGCGGACCATCACCACGATGCCCCAGAAGGGTCCTGGTGGTAATAGTTCTCAGCCTTCCCCATTTCTAACCCCACTACTCCCGAAATTTCCTCCTCTTCCGCCACCCTTTTCAGTTCACCTCTTTGTACAAAGCAGAAGACTTCTCTTTTTCCTAAACTCCACCTCCCCCTAATCTGCCCCTCGGGGTTTCGGGTTCTCAGAGAAAAAAAAAGGAGGGGAAGAAAAGGTGGGATAGGACGAATCGTAGAAACCCAGCTTCAGGGTCTCCTCTGTCTCCAGAAATTACGTTCCCTCCGCCTCCCCCGGTGCCCGCTAGTGAGTAGACCAGAACCTCCTTCCTCCCCAGGCACCCTGGCAATTCTCTTTTCGTTTTTTCTCCCCCTCCCTACCCCTCTGCCTCCCTCCGCACCCGCCTCCATTCATACAACTGGTAGCAGGTGAATCTGAAGAGCTCTTACATCCAAAACAGCAAAACAGACCAGGATGCTTCTCTTGCTTGCCGACGGTCCTCCATACCTCCGATCCCTACCCACGCTGGCGGGTCACAACACCGACCTCTTCCAAAGACAAGGTCATAAGAGCGTATCAAGCAGAGCTCCCGCAACAGTTCGCCAACCCCTCTCCAGCCTTACCTATGGGCGACCAAAAATTGCTTCTCTCCTAGCAGCCAAACAGTTTTCGCGTACACCGGCATTTCCTGCTGTCCTGATACTTCCTGGAGTGACTGAGGTGGCAGGCAGGAGCGGCTTCGGCCAGGGTCTGCCTCCTCTCCCCCCTTTCACTTTCATTCTATTTCTGCAGGTCTCTGAAACGTCAACGCCTACCCGAGCCTGCTCAGCCGGGCTTGACTCTTCCTCCTCCTCCTCCCTCCCCACATCACCCCCCACACTCCACTCGCTAGACTGGCTTTCAAACCAATAGAACCACTGGCTGTACAATACAAACAAAGAAGCTGGACTAGTTCTCATTATTCTCATGCAAATTTGTCTCGTTTCCTTCCACATTACAAAAAAAAAAAATCACTACAGCATCGTTTTTTCTGAGCTGTATGCAATCGTAAGACCAGCAATAGAGTAGTATAGACATTAAGTCCTTAAACAATTCTAAAAGAAGAATTGCAAGCTGTTATTCATATGAAAGAGTGCTTCGAATCTCTAACAGGAAAAATGCAAATCAAAGCAACTCGGAAGTTTCACTGCATAATCAGTTAATTGACAAAAATGACAAAATATGGGAGTAGTCATAGTTGGAGAGGTTGTAGACCAACTGGGACATATGCACTATTGATAAAATTGTAAATTAGAAATTGACTAACATATTGTCCCGGAGCTCTCCTGCTAATAATATACCCCCAAGGGTCAATGACAAAAGAAAGAGTCATATACACCAAAATATTTCATTCATCTATTCGTTTATTTAAGGTTGAAATTCCCTATCTCACTCTATCTGTAAGTACTGGGGCTACTCACACAGACCAGCCTGGGAGCTTTGTTTTCCTTTCCATAGACCACCTAATGGCTCCCTGTTCCCAGAGGTTCACAGTGAACACTCAATCAGCATACCCTACTCCAGCTAAGAATTCCCCAACTCAAGAGAACCACTAGCCTCAATCTCCCCCTAGAAGGAATTATAAGTGCATACAATCACACCTGGCTCCAGCAAAATATTTATAGCAACCTTAAAAAAAAAAAAGGAATTGGAAACAAAGTAGATATCTATGGGGAATGGCTAAAGAAGTTATGGTACAGGGATGTAATCAACTATTAGACTTAAGATACTATGAATATAACGAATGCAAAGAAGCAGAAGATCTGAATGGATACACCACACACAATCATTACAACAATGGAAATGAAAAGAACTCTAAATTTCATATGGGAATTTATTTTGTTACAGAGATGAAAGAACTCTGGAGGTAAAACTACATAACTTATTTGGTTGCTATATTGGTCAGTTTTTCTGATCTTGTCCCCTCTCCCCCCTTTTTCATTCTTTGTTATAAGGGATGGCTCTTTTGAAGGGGAATGGGAGGGGGAATTTTGGAAAACATGGGTGATATGAAAACAAGAGATAAACAATAAAATTGAAGAAAAATGTAAATTTTCCACTCCCAATATCGTGAATGTTTTGAGGAAAGATAAAATAAATTCCACTAAGCATCTCTTTGTTCTCTCTCAGCTAAATAGCATCTGTTTCAGTTCCATGGGGCTCTATGATTGAATGTATTGCTCTGCCAGATGGTTCCTTCCCTTTACCCCTAAGTAGTGAAAGCTGATTGATAGTTTCTGAGTCCATTATTATTTGCAAAAGTCTATTCCTACAATAGCACAGTAAGTTAGTGACTTCTCATATTACAAACAAGCAAATTGAGGGTCAATAAGCTTATGACTTGATCATAGACATACAACAAAAAGGTGTCACAGCTGGACCATGAATCCCAAGATTCTTTTGGTCCTCTGCTCTTTTATGAGAAAGAGGTATCTCGTCTTTTCCATGCTACTTTATATACAAAAGATGATACTTGTTTATAAACTTAGAAGCACTTTCACAGAATTCATTTATTTCCAACATTCCTTTGAGTTACAAAGGGCAGGTGTCTGTTAACCAACAGTCTCCCAGAAATATGTATATATATTTAAATGTACTTTAAGACTAGGTAAAGATCCCTGGCTTCCTTCACATTTCAGATAAAATCTTTCTACAAGAAACCTTTCTGGATCCCCCTTAATGTTAGTGCTTTCCTTTATTATTCCCAATGTATTCTGTATATATAGAATTTGTGATGTACCTCTTTATGTTGTCTTCCTCATTAGACTTGAGAGCAGACACTGGTTGTGTTGTTTTGTTTTGCTTTTCATTGTATCCTTGGTGATAAACACGGCACCTATCACATGATATACACATATCACACGTATGCTTATAGTAACAGTAAATGCTTATAATACTTTTAAATAAATACTTGTTGACAACTATTTCAAATAGCTAATGTGCTTGTCTTTATATACATTATTTCCTTTCATCCTCAAAATTACTCTGTGAGGTCAATTCTATACTTGTCATTAATGTCATTTTATAGATGAGTGAACCAATGTTGAGTATTTAAGCCACTTCCCTGTAGTTATAAAGTGCTGGAGGTAAGATTCAAACCTGAGTCTTTCTTGATGCAAAGTCCAGCATTCTTTCTACTACATTATATGCCTCTCATCTCAGGAAATGTTGTGAATAAACTGAATTTTAAAATCAAATAACGTTTTTGTAAGTAAAATAATTTAAAAGAATGCTATACTGAGAACTTTTGTAAAAAGTGTTTTTTTTTTTCTTTTTAAAAGCAGCATGGTATAAGGGAATGGGCCTGAATTGGAATTCGGAATTCAAATTCAAATGCTGGTTTTGTTACTCTCTAATTGTTTGATCCTGGACAAGACATTTAACTTCTCTAGACTTCAGCTTCTTTGTCTACAGATGATCACCATTCTTTCATTTACAACCCATCCATTTACCTACTCATCCAAGCCATCTGAAGCCTTTTCCTCCTGATCTTCTCTTCCTTATCTGGAACAGGATCATTGACACTGGATCTCCACACTGGGGTCTTTCAGAATGTAAATCCCCTGTCTTTGGGGAAATTAATTCATCGATCTTGGGAGCTTCCACCCTACAGCCCAAAATCCAGTTGATTTATCATCACCTCTGCTAAACTAACTCACTGAGCCTTCAATGTCTGGTGTCCTTGGCACCAGATCCTGATATAGCTACACTTTCTAACCATCCATCCACCTAAATCTTCTTACAATTTACTTCCCTGCCCCAACACCCATTTTTCAGCTTTCCACCTCCAAAGAGCAAAACTATCCCCCCTGGTCATCACACTCCTATATGTGTTGTCTTCCCCTATCAGAAGGTAAACTCCTTGGGTGAAGGGACTTTGATTCTCCCTCCTTCCCTTTCTCTTTTTCTCTCATTCCCAGTGCTTAACACAATGCCTGGTACAAGGCATTAATACATTTTTCATTCATTCATCTATCCATCAGGGTTTAAAATTTTTATTTATTTTATTCTCAACTTAAAAAATAAAATAAGCATTTCCATACATAGTGGAATAGAAAAAAGAGATGATTACATATGAAACTGCAAATCTGTTATGTATAACTTGCTATTCCTTTTAAATAAAGTTATCATGTAACTTTATTTTTTCTTTTCTTTTCCCCCTGCCCCCAGCATTAGAGATGACTACCATTAGACATATACACACATATACACAAGCACACAAATATGTATGTGTATTTGTATGTGTATGTATATATACATATATATCATTCTATACATACTTCTGTTTATCAGTTCTTTCTCTGGATGCAAATAGCATCTTCCTATGGCCTCTAAAATATTTATGCATCCATTTTAAAAGTCTCTAAATTCTCTAAATCCTATGTAATTTTTAAAATCTAATTTAATCCTTTTGTGTAATAGGGGATGAATGGGCCTGCTAAAACCATTCCGTGAAGAGTGTTCTCAGAGCTCTCCCATTAACTCTCAGGGACTTATAGGACACTGCCTGGACAGACCTTGAGGCCACATATGGCCCTCTCAGTCCTCAGGTGCAGCCCTTTAAATGAATCCAAACTGCATAGAACAAATCCCCTTAATAAAATAATTTCTTCCGTAAAACCTGAACTCAGTCAAAACATGTAGCCTCAAGGCCACAAGTTCCCCACCCCAGCTTTGGCCCTTTATTTTTGAAAGAACTTCCTGGATGGTCCTGACCAGAGAGCAGCTCAGTATTGAAAGGACTGAACATTTTAGAAATACATGGAAAGCCCTCAGTAGGCCTTGTAGGTTCTATTCAGCCTTGACTACATATATAAAGCCACATAATTATTTTCTAGGTCTAATAAGATTGGAATCCATCTGTACTACATTATCTGTGGAAGAAGTTGAGCAAAACAGAGTTAAGCTGATGAAAATTTCTTCAGGGATGTTTTTGTAGTTCCTATATTAAACTGATATAAATTCAAACCGTGCTCAAGCTTTAAGAACTCATGGATTCAGTTTTCTCATGCCTGCCTAATCAAGATTAAATGTCAACATGATATAATTGCCGAAGAACAGAGACTTATAGAGCACAGCTACCATGCAGGAACCTGGGAATCCTTACTAATGGTAAAAGTTATTACAGGACTTTGATCTCTTGAACCAGTTTATGTCCTCTTTTTGTTTATGATCATTACAAGGAAAGTTGTATGATTCAGTGGAAAGAGCACTGGATTGGTAATTAAAGTACCTGGATTTGTTGGCTCTGCCACCTTGATCTTCATCAAATCATTCAACTCTTTTGTCTCTTACTAAGGTGGATAGTAAGTCCATAGGCCCTGGAAAACCCCACCTTGAACTCTCCTTGAATCTTTCTGCCTACATCTGGCTTTTCATGCCCAAATTCCTGCCCATAACCTAGCCTAGCCTAGCCCTCCAAGGTCACTCACTTCTGGACTGCTTCCTGCTACTTCTCACCCTAGATTCCATCAAAATCCTGTTTTCTGGGTTCCTGGTGTCTGACCTCTAGTTACCTCAGCTACCCAACACTCCCATCAAGACCCTCCCTAAACCCCTCCTCTAAACTTCTTGGCCAAATCTGGATCCCTCCCACAATCTTTCCGTATATAAAATCCCATCCCTTTTCCATGCAGAGCCAGAGTCCCGGGTTTACACAACCTAGGACCCTTTCCCCCTTTCCTTGTTCCTTTCCATTAGGTTCCTTTCAGGAGTTTTTAGTTCTCCACTTTGAAGAGTTTTTGACCTCCACACTTGCTTGTGACCTTTTTTCCCCTTCCTTGCTTTGGTGTTTACCAAATAAGGCCATGGATGATATCTTGGCTTCCTCTCCCACCTCCCTGCCAATAGTGGTGGGCTTCTTTGTTATCTGCCATTGGGTTAGATTTTGCGCCAAGACTGAGAGCCCACCTCCTAGCCAATGGGAGAAGGGACAGCCAGGGGGAGGAGGCTTGACAGCCTACGGTATAAATTCTTGTTCTGTCTTTTGTAACGGGCCTCTTCTCCTTGTCCCTGCCATGGATAGGACCACCCTCTTCCTACTGGGGAAAAGAATAAAACTTCCAAATAAAACTTCTGGTTCCTTCTTCAAGATGCCTCTGATTTTTTAATTTTTCTTGTGGAGGGGATTTTTGGGGTCCCCGTGCCCCGCACAACCTGAACTAAATGAATTATATGTGTGTGTTTGTGTACACGCGCATGCTCACGTTTGATTAAAGTAAGATTGTTAATCCCTTTTGAGTTGCTTTGCTTTAGAAAAGCAGATCAAAGAACCTGGGCTAGCAGCCATGCTGAGTATGCTAGGGGGCTCGCTGCTACACCCAAAAATCATAAGATATTTACTATCTGACCTTTTACGGAAAGTTTGTTGACTCTTTACTGATTACTTCCAATTTGTCCTGTATGTATATTGTTTGTACATAACATTTGCATATTATCTTTCTAATCGGATTGTGACTTCCTTGAAAACAAACTATCTTCTATCTTTCTGTGTATCCCCAGTGCCTAGCATACATAGTGCCAAGTACATAGCAGGTGCTTAATAAACGTTTATTTACTGCATGACTGACAGCAAAATAGGAGGATATAGAACAAACCCACATAAGTCATTAGTCTTTCTATATATTTCAAAAAGGAAACAAATACTTATTAAGCACTTTTATATATATATATATATCTATCATCTATCCATCTATCCGTCTATCTATCTATCTGAAGAGGAGCAGGGAGCAGGATTTATACAGGGTACTAATACAGAATGAAAGACCAAATTGCTAGTGGGAGGGGTTAGGGATGTCTTACCACTTCACAAGATAAATTGCTTTGCATACTTCCCGTAGAGAAAGCTTGGGAATCTCTGGAGGGGAGAATTTGGGACATTTACAAAATAGTCTAAGACTAGGAGTGGTTAAATCTGGTTACCCTCAGGCAATTCCTGAGTCTCGGAACAGGGGCAAGGTCATCTGAGTTTGACTTTGACATAGTGCATGGTTTGAATGTTGGGCCTGGAGTCCAGAAGACTTCCAGAGTGCAAATCCAGCCTCAGATTCTTTGTAACTATGTGACCTGGGCAAGTCATTTAACCCCGTTTGTCTGTTTCCTCGTCTGTAAAATGAGCTGAAAAAAGAAATAGTAAAACCAAGTACCTTTACCAAAAAAAACAAAAAAACAAATGGGGTTACAAAGAGTCAGACATGACTGAAAACAGCTGAACAACAGTGAAACCAAGTTTCAGGATGAACATTGACAAGCAGCATCCAAACAGGGCAAGGAACAAAGGTGAAGGAACTGGAAGCTATGCCACCATATGGGATAGATTGGAGGCACTGGGGATATTTAGCCTGGAGAATAAAAGGCTTGGGGATGCCATGATAATCATCTTTAAAGGGCTGTTTTATGTGAAAGAAGGATTAGATTTGTTTTGCCTGATTCCAGAGAGCAGAACCAGAAGCAATGCATGGAATTTACAGAAGGCAGCTTTAGTCTCCATATAAGGAAGTATATTCCCTAAAATTAGAGTTATTCCATTGTGGAATGGGAGATTATGAGATTAAGATCACTTTGGGAAGAGAGGATCAAGAAGAGCCTGAGTTTGTTCTATTTCTGAGATTCTATGAGTCTATATAGGTTCCTGATTACTTCTCTGCTTATTCTACTCCCCTTGATATTTAGCCTCCTCTGAGGCAGGCAAAGAAAGCAGACTGTCTCTGTTGCTACAGCAACGGCTGTATTCTCATCACTGCTTCCTCCTCCCATTTAACCACTCCCTCTTCCCCTCCACCCCTTTGAATCTTTTGTTCTTTTCCAGCCTCTTGGTTTTAGTCACACCCCAGCAGGAAAAAGAAATCCTCAGTTTGGGGAAGGATGTGTGTTTGTGTGTGTATGTGTGACTAGCCCTGAGATAGAGGAGGAAGGATACTTATTGCCCAAACTGCTTTGGTGTCCAATTACTGAAACTAGTGGCCCTGCTTTGCCTAAGCTGGCTTGAGACATGACTCCTGGTGATGGTGGTGGGGTTAGTGTTATATCAGATCTGAGCTCTGAGGATTTGGAGGAGGAAGGGAAGAATTGCCTTACGGAGAGGATGAGACAGGATTACAGATTCAGAGTGAGGGAAGAGTATACAGGTCCTGAAGGAGGGAAATATTTGTGTCTGTGACTTCTGGTTTGGCTTATTAAAAGGGTTAATAGCCCTATTCACAGTCTTCTCTTCTGGTTTATCTCTTCCTTTCTGATAGCTTCCTCCTTTTTTTCTTGCTATTGCCTGCTCTCATATATGAGTTGTGAGTGTAACAAGGATCTCTTTCTTTGCCCTCTGTATCTGCTTGTCTCTCATTATCTTGTCAGCTTCTTAGGGTTCTATTAAAAGTCTCATAAAAAGTATGCTGACCTTTCCCTGGATTCTTTGGGGCGTAGGGGTGGGGGTGGGGTGAGATGGGGGGGGTGGAGGGGGGTTATGTTGAGAACCAGCCACTTAGGATGATGTCCTGGGCTACTAATTAAATCTCTCCTCCACTCCTTAAGGGTTGAGTGATAGCTGTATATTAGACCCACCCATCCTATTTAACCTTTAGTTTCTTCTATAAAATAAGGTTGAATCAGATGAACTTAGTGAATTATTTTATTTTCCTCAATTAGTTTTTGAGGTTCCTTTTCTATATGTTCAATTTTCATTTATAGGGAGATATTTTCTCCACTTAGATTCTGGACCTCCCAACCTCCCATCCTAGGTCTCCAATTTTACTTTTTAAAGATATGTTTTCTTTAGTGAGATGTTTTTTTTTTTTCCAATTTGGTCACTGTAGATTTAAATTTATCTCCTACCTCTCTAATTTCATTTTTAAAGTCCCTTTTGAGGTCCTCCAAGAATGCTTTTTGGGCTTGAGACCAATTCACATTTCCTTCTGTGGTCTCCAGGGTAAGTATAGAGTCCATGCTGCCTTCTGAATTTGGTTGTTCTTGTTCACTATAAAAAGATTTGATGGTGCTAGCCTTTGTAGTTTCCTTCTCCCCCATTATGATTGTCTATGTCCTGGATTTTTAAAGTGGCTATCTGCTTCTGAGGTTCAGAGCTTCTGTTCACTTTGTGAGCTGTAGCACCTCAGTAACTAGATTGAGGCCAAGGCCAGGACTCTCAGTGTTTCCCCTGAGCTACCCTGATGATTACTGAGTAACCTCTTGGGGTGGGGTGATATGGCTCCTTCAGGTTTCCACCTCTATGTCTCTGGGCTACAGCTCCTGCAGGCTCAGTAAGAGGAGGCCATCAGCAGGTCAGGGCTGCAGTCTGTTGATTGGTCAGATAGTTCTAAAGCACACCTGGGCTTTTGTTGTTAGTGTTAATGTTAGTGTTGTTAGTGTTTGCTGGCTTCACCTTTCTGGGCTTAGACTCCATACTGCCTCACTTCCCCCTTCCTCAATGACTCCTGAGGCTGTTTCCATTAATTCAGGATTTTACTCTGGGTGGGGCATTTAATTCTGGGTTTTTCTGGGTCAGGAAGAGGGATCAGAGCAACTAGGTTTTATTCCTCCATTTTGACTTCAGGAAGTTCGGGTACATAATTTTTAAAACATCCAGTCTGCAGGCTGGTAGCCCCAGGAGAAGCTGCTGACCCTGCTGTGGGCCCTGAGTTTTCTCTTATCCAGCTTCAACAATCCTCTGTCCTGTGGTGAGATGGCTGCAAATTGCCCTTGGAGTAAGTGAGTCTGCTGGCTGGCTGGGGCTTCTTCTCAGTCTGCCATACTCTGCTCTCAGATCCGGGCTGGGGCAGCCCCTGTATGCTCCTTGTTCTCCCTGCCCATATCTGAGTAGGCACTTTCCTGGGCTAGGAATCTGCCATCCTCCATCTCCCAATAGGTTCTGTCACTCTTAAATCCATTCAAATTTACTTTTTTGCTTTTAGCGACAGAATTCTTGGAGGAGCTTGGAAAAGCTGCTGCTTCCTTTCCATCATCTTAGCTCCACCCCCTAGATGAACTTTGAGGTCCCTTTGAGCTGTAAATCCAAATAGTCATATACAAGGATAGAACTGGGACTGGAACTCGTAATTGCAATTCTGTCTATGCAAGTGGATACCTTCTGGGCAACTTCTGACTACAGCATGGAGAGCCTGAAGAGGTAAAATGACTTGCCTGAAGACATACAACCAGTATATATCTAATGTGGGGCAATTTTCCTGGCTTTGAAGCCAATTATCTCTCCCTTCCACCACAGTACCTCTTTTTTGTCTCCTGATCTTCAATTCCTCATTACCAAATGCTTACTGAACATCTTGACAACTACCATCTGACATCTTAAACTCATTATGTTCCACTTCTTCTCTCCCTATTTTCTTTCTTGTTTCTATTAAGGACACCATCCAAGTGTTACCCAACTTTTCAACTTTGTAGTTATCCTTTCTTCTCTCCTTGTCAGTTCTATATTAAACCAGTTTATAAAACTGGTCACTTCTATGACAATAACCCTCATATTTTCTCCTTTTTTATCACAACGTAGCAAATGACTCCTATCTGGTTTTCTTCTTTTCCTCTATTCTCCTCTTTTGTTGTTGTTCAGGTGTTTTTGATTCATGTTTGACCCTTGTGACTTGAGTTTTCTTGACAAAAATACTGGAGTAGTTTGTCATTTCCTTCTCTAGCTCATTTTATAGGAGACTAAGGCAAAAAGGGCTCAGTGACTTGCTCCCAGGGTCACGCAGCTAGTAAGTGTCGGGGGTCAAATTTGAACTCCAGAAACTGACTCTTCAGGACTTCAGACCCTATGATATACACACTTTTTTTTTCCATCTTCCAATTTATCTGTGAACAATTAAATTAAAAACAACAACCACCACCACCATTTAGGTCTCTATTTCTGTAAATACTTGTTTATAGTTGTATTTGTGTAGTTCTTATGTATAATTAGAAGGTAGACTTGAAAGGTAGATTCCCAAGTATTTCATTCATTCTGCAGTAATTTTAAATGAAATCTCTTTATTTCTTTCTAGGTTTTATTGGTATTACATGGAAATACTGATGAATTGTTTGTTGCAGTGGGTAGTATGTTGGACCTGGTGTCAAAAAGACCTGAGTTCAAATCCAGCCCTCAGAAAAAGCAAGTCATTTAACCTCCATTTGCCTCAGTTTCTTCATCTGTAAAATGGGGATAGCAATAACAACTACCTCCCAGGGTTAATATGAGGATTAAATGAGATAATAATTATAAACTACTTAACAGTTTTTGGCACATAGTATGTCATGCCAGCTGTTATTATTTTCCTTCAAGTTTTTTGAAGTTATTTTTCCCATTCGTTTCTCAGTTAACTCTTGAGGGACTTTAAGAGCAATATGTCATCTTAAAATAGTGATAATTTTCTTTTTCCACGTTCATTCTTCCTTTTTCTTGCCCTTTTTTCCCAGCACTTTTGGTAATATGTCCAATGAAAGTGCTGACCATGTGCATCCATGTTTTATCCCTGAATTTATTGGAAACAATTCTAGTTTATGTCGATTACATTTAACGGTAGGCTCTTGGTTTTAGATATGCATTTAACTTTTTACTATCTGTCACTTAAAGGACTTATATATACAAAAATATTTGTAGTAGTTCTTTTGGTGGTGGCAAAGAATTGGAAATTGAGGGAATTTCCATCAAATGGGGGTATGGCTAAACAAGTTGTAGAACATGATTGTGGTAGAATACTATTGTGATATAAGGAATGATGAATAGGATGCTCTCAGAGAAACTTGAAAAGACTTAGATGCCCTGATGCAAAGTGAAATGAGTAGAACCAGGAAGAACAGCATATATAGTAATAGAAATATTGTATAACGATCAACTGTGAATGACTTAGCTATTCTCAGCAATAAAATGATCCAAGTCAGTTCTGAAGGACTTATGATGAAAAAGTGCTATTCATTCCCAGATAAAGAACTGGTGAAAGGAGAGAATTTGAAACTCAAATTAAAAAAATGTTAAAGATTCTTTTGTGTGTAATTGGGGAAAAATATTAAATAATTTAAAAAGAGCTTGTCATAACAAGTGTGAGGTTTCTAGCCCTCTTTAAAAAATAAAGTATAAAATGATACATCCTGCTTCCTTATGCTTTGTCAGGCTGACATATACAGCAAAACTTCTTGTGATGTACAACTAAAAATATCTTTATGCTATCCTATGATCCATAATGATATATGGATGTGGCATATAGAGACCATCACTGGAACATTTATTTGAGGGATAAAACATATTAGAGACTTTAGTAAATGCTCTGCTGAACTATTGGGATAATGCCATTGACATTTTCCTGATCTACTATTATAATAGTCTTATCAGTAAAAGGAGATGAGGTTAGTTTGGCATTAACTTGTTCTTGATGAATTCATCATAGTTTTTTACTGATCACTTTTCTTTTTTTTGCTTTTTGGAGGGTGGTTGGGGTTAAGTGACTTGCCCAAGGTCACATGGCTAGTAAGTGTTAAGTCTCTGAGGCCAGATTTGAACTCAGGTCCTCCTGATTCCAAGGCTGGTGCTCTATTCACTGTGCCACCTAGCTGCTTCAACTGATCACTTTCTAATAGAAATGCTCATAATACCATTTCTTTAAAAATGCATTCTAGAAGTCCTTGTCCTCTGACTTTCTAACATTGCTGATCTTCATCCATGGGTAATTCTCATCATCTGATTTATGTGTTCTTGTTAATGGGATGGTGTTCCTAAAAAAATTTACAAAAACCAAGCTCATTTCACTCAGTACAAATTTATAGTGCACAATCTTGACTGAGCCCTTGTTACTGCTTAATAATACTACTCTACTTTTATTGATTCCTTATCTAATTGCTCATGGGAATTACTAAAAAACCTTTTCCCATTTTCCCAAACTCCCAATCAAATTTAACCCCTTTCATACATAAGTTACCTTCTTTAGTGAAGATATTGAGCCATAAGAGGTGAGCTCCCTAAATTCCCTTCTTCCTTTTCTCCATGCTTCTCTCCCTTATTACTCACTTTCCCTTCCTCCATCCATCAAAAGACATTTATTAAACACTTTCAGTGTATCAAATACTGTGCTAGAAACTGAGGATACACCAGTCTGTAACCTCAATGATTTATATCACAACACATGTGAACAAAAACAAGGTGTCTATCCACTCTCTTAGCTGATGACTTCATACTTTGCAGATAAAATAGAGGCCACCACAGGATCTGATCTTTATAGAGGCAAATCTGCACAACTCCAGAAAGAGAGAGACAGAAACAGAGAGAGAGACAGAGATAGAGACAGACAGAGACAGACAGAGACACAGAGAGAGAGAGAGAGAGAGAGAAAGAGAGAGAGAGAGAGAGAGAGAGAGAGAGAGA
>CM053600.1:30257455-30274508 GCA_028646575.1 Pseudocheirus occidentalis
ACAGATTTTGAGTGGCAAGGGATATTAGAGGTAATCTGGTCCAACCCCTTCATTTTATATATAAGAAAACTGAGGCCCAGAAATGTTTGACAACTTTCCAAGGTCACAACAATATTAAGTGAAAGGGTTCAGGATCTGAACATGGTCCCTATGACTCCAAATTCACTGTTCTTTCCTCTTTACCTTGTATCCATCTTCTTTGACTGCTTTCTTCCCTTCACATCCCACACCCAAGCAGTCACCAAGACTTGATTCTTCCTTCAAAATGCAGCTCACATCTGTCCCTTCTTTTCTATCCCCACTGTTGACTTTAGGGTGTCCTTGCTGGGAAAGACTGAAGGCAAAAGGAAAAAGGGAAGTCAAAGGGTGAGATGGATAGATAGTGTCATAGAAGCAATGAACCTGAGCCTGGAAAGACTTTGGGAGATAGTGGAGGACAGAAGGGCCTGGCATGCTATAGTTCAAGGAGTAATGAAAAGTCAGATATGACTGAACAACTCAACAACAACAATCTTTGACTTGAACTTTCAAAGTAGTCTCCTAACCAACCTCCCCACTTACAGTTTTTTTAATCCATTCTATATATCATTGCCAGAATAATTTTGCTACAGCACAGATCCAACTGTATCATTTTCCTTTTTAAAAAGTCAGTAGCTCCTCATTGCCAACCAAATAAAGGCTGCTCTAAATAAGCTTCCCACCGAATTACCTTTCAGTCTTATCTCTTACTAGTTTCCTTCATGCTCCAACCAAATTAACTTGGGATTTTGCAAATGTGCCTTGTGTTTTCCTATAATTGTGGATATGCCTGAAATCCCTTCCCTCCCACTTTTGATATCAAAATCCTACTTATCCTTTAAGGCCCAACTCAAAGGCCACTTTTTCCCCCATAAACGCATTCCAGTCAGTGGAGTGGAGGGGAGTTTTTAAGTGTTTTAAGATTTTAAGTGTTGAAACTTGACTAGCTATTAATATAAAGGATATTTTTTAACAGCACCTTGGAAGAACTATTTCTCCCTTTTTCTGACTCCTGAATCACTGCTGGCTTACTCAAGAAACCTATAAATGAATGTGTACAACAATGAGGTGTAGGTATTAATTAAAGGGTGTGGGATGAATAGAGTGGTAAAATCAGGACTATCTGTCCTTTTTAACAAGAGGTCTTCAATGTCTAAAACCAAATAATTAGTAACAATAATGAATAACTAATAATTAATAATAATGATAGCTAGCATTTATATAGTGCTTTAAGATTTGCAAAGCACTTCACATAGTATCTCAGTTCCTCCTCACTACAGCTTTATGAGGTAAGGTGTTACGATTATCCCCATTTTGTTGTTGTCATTGAGTCATCTCCATCCTGTCTGACCCTTCACGACTCCATTTGGGGTTTTCTTGGAAAAGATACTGGAGCAGTTTGCCATTTCCTACTCCAGTAGATCCATTTTGTCAGGGAATCAGAGGATAAGTAACTTGCCCAAGGTCACACTGCTAGGAAATGTCTGAGGCTAAATTTGAACTCGGATCTTCCTGTCTTCAGGCACAGTCATCCCCATTTTACAGAAAAAGAAATTGAGGCTAAGAGATTAAGTGACTAAGTATAGTCACATAGCTACCAAGTATCTGACACAGAATTTGAACTCAAGTCTTTCTGACTCCAAGTTCATTCTCCTCTTTATTTGTGCCCACCTATCTCGTATTCCCAGAGTTTTCGTTTTAAGATTTATGAAGTTTTTCTCAAATCAATCCCACCTCATAAGTACTTTCATCCCCATTTCACAGGTAAAGAAACTTGGGCAGTATGGTATATAATGTCCTATCTGTCTAAATTTCCTTCCTCGTCAAAAGGAAATACTCAGGTATTGAACCTGGGATTAGAACAACTGGATCATGTGCTCGGATCCCGGCTCTGATGCTCACCAGCCACTTGATCTCCTGCAAAGTTATTTTACTTCTCTTAAAGGAATATATAAAGTGGTATAAAACATTTCCTCAGATGTAAAATGGGTATAAAAATACACGCCATGCCTACCTTATACATCTGTTGTGAGGCAAGCCCCTTGTAAACCTTAAAATGATGTGCACCTAAGTGCGAGTTGTGATTGTCATGAGTAGGCTCAAAGAGATTAAGTAATTTACCAATAGTCATATTGCAGACCCAGGTTACAAACTCCTATCTTTTCATCCTAAGACCAGTTACTCCTTCTACCCACAATGCTGTGTGTTTCAAGTCTTGGAGAAGAACAGCTGGGAGATACCTTGAAGCAAAAAAGGTATTTTATGTTCCTCAAAGCATATCCTGTCTTGCCTATGCCTAAAGCCTGTCTAACCATCAGCCAACTGTATAGGGTAGAGGGTGGGAGAGAGAGCCCTGTATCTCAGAAGAATGAAGGAACCATACCAAAATTTTCTATAGCTCTTTCTTCTTAGATGTTCACACCCCGAGACAGACAGTCACACGTTTTGCTTTTGTTTCCTTCTGGTTATACTGGAAGGTCAGCTGACAGTTCCACAACAGAATTATGACTCAGACAAGATAATTGGAGCTTTGTCTAAGGGACTGAATTTTACCAAGGGCCAAATATAGAGAATGAGGACAAGACTATCAGTCCTTTAATAGTAGAGAATAGCATATTCACACAAGTTTTTCCCCTTGTTTAAAAGGCACTCCCTCATCTTCACCTCTATAGACTTCAAGAATCGACCCAGATACTACCTCCTCTAAACTTTTCTTAATCCTGTTGGTTGATAATGCTCCCCTCTCAAACTAGGGAAAGTAGGGGAATAAACTTGTATATGGTGCCTACTACGGGCCAGGTTCTGTGCTAAGCACTTTACAAAGATCATTTCATTTGACCCTCACAACAACCCTGGGAGACAGGTGCTGTTATTATCCCCATTATGTAAGTGAGTAAACTACCAGATGTCAAGCTTGAGTAACCCTGCCTTGGGGTGCTTGGGCACCCCACCACAGTTTTCTCAGCAATAGCATAGCTCTAGAATGGTGTCCTAGAGTCTCTGTCTACCTCATAAAGGACAAAGATATCTTTTACTCTCCCCCTAAACTGAAGGTGAACCTTGCATTACCTGTTCAGGGCCTGGTTTGTGGCATTTGTACTAGATGCAGAAATTCCTGAATATATCTTTGATCCCAACTAAACAGAATCCTATTAAACTGGAAATCAGAAAAGGGAAAATAGCTGATCAACAGTTTGTTAAATACCATGCCCAAAGTTTATTTTAAGAAGGTCATAAAACAGCTTTAGCTCTATCTCATTGACCTATGCAACTCTCAAAGATGAACTACAGAGAGATAGCCTACATCATATTTCCCTTCTCATGGTACCTGGAGGGTAATTTCTAAAGGGACTGGACATGAATTATAAATAATTCAGGAAGTCCAAATTGAATTTTCAGGAAACTTGATTCCTTAATACAAATGTTCCTTCCACACTACAATGGAAAACTGGGTATTTTAACTGGCCTCCCACTGTCCCCAGTGACCTCAAGCTCTCAGGGAACCCATTTCAAATGGAACAGGATTGCCTGGGACAACTCAAATGTTCTAGTCAATGCTGCTCATATAATTAATTAGCTGCTCTGCAATCAACTGAATCTATTTTAAAGACCCTTGCTAGGAAATCAGTACTAATACAAGTGGGCAGAAGTGCATGTCCACTTAATTTACACCCCCCAAACAGCCCAAGGTCAGAGAACTGTAGCATAATTTGAAAAAGCTTTATTTACTTCCCAACATTCTGAACTTAGAACATCATGACCCACCCAGGATAAGCCATGATCACCTGAAATCTCAAATTGACTGACTGGGAATCCTCAATACCTTGTCAAATCCAGTGGTCTCTCCCCTCTGATTGGAAGGCTAGAGTGTAAAACACTAATGTCATCCAAAAGCATTTCTTCATAGAGC
The DNA here is from genome assembly GCA_028646575.1 of Pseudocheirus occidentalis. NCBI lineage: Eukaryota > Metazoa > Chordata > Mammalia > Diprotodontia > Pseudocheiridae > Pseudocheirus > Pseudocheirus occidentalis. The sequence continues at coordinate 30,261,384 of CM053600.1, forward strand.
TCTCTGAACTGTTAGAACTTTCCAGCCCCTACTTTTCAGCTTCCTATTGAGTACTATCTTCTCCCCCCATCCCCCGCCCCCTTAATTAAATTGAAAGCTCCTCCAAGGCAGTTTTCTTTTTATTAGTATCCCCATTGCTCAGCACACTGATCAGCACATAGGAGGCACTTCATTCATTCATTAAACATTTATTAAACATCAGACACAATGACTGAACAACAGCAACCAAAAGCACCTGCTATGCCTCAGGTACCATTCTAAGCACAACGGATACAAGAAGAGGAATAAGGTAGTCCCTGCCTTAAAGGAGCTTACAATCTAATGACAAAGACAACATGCAAACAAATACATACAAAGTAAGCTATGTAGAGACATTTAATAAATGTTCATTGAATTGAATTGAGTGCAGACCCAGCCCTTTATCCACAGTACTACCTAGCCGTCCCACAAAGGCCATTTTTGTGAGTTGTTGTATTTAAGACTTACACAGGTCATCATCAGACCTGTATTTGAAACCTTTCCAGCAGGATCATCACATCTGTTGGGGAATGGTTAAACTGAGTCTTATAATAAAATATTAGTGTAGAATAAAATAATAATAATAATAAGTAACATGAGGAATTCAGAGAACATGGGGAGATTGTATGAACTGATAAAGGCTGCCAAGCAAATAATAAGCATTTAAGTGCTTACTATAGGCTAGGTGTGAAGTGCTGGGAAAATAGAAGCAAAAAGAAAGACAATACCTGCCCCCCAGGAGCTTGAGATAGGACAAGGGAAGACAACACCCAAAAGGGAACTGAGAAGAGGTGAAGGCATCTAGTCTAGAAAGTCAGGTTGGTTGGCCCCAAACCCTCCACAAAATGGAGGCCCCAAAAAAGAATTTACCAGTGACAGAAGGGGGTTCATATAACAGAGAAATGTTTCAAGGTAAAATGGAGGCAGGGACTGATAGATGTTCCAGGATGAGACTACAGCTAATACGTGCCATTGAGGTCTGAAAAGTCAGAAGCCTAAGTGAATTAAACCAATCCAAAAGAACAACATACGTAATGAACATACAACAATGAACAAGCAGTCCCAGGGAATAGATGATGAAACTTGCCTTCCTTTTGTTGGGGATGAAAAAATAACCCTCATCCTTAAATTAGTGAAAAAATAAACACAGAGATCTCTTAGGATAAGAACAGGAGTTTTTTCCCTTGCTGGGAGAAGAGAGTGGTCTTTCCCATGACTCATCATGGAGAAGAGGTGTGTTACAAAAGACAGTGCAAGAATTAATACCCTGATTCTGTCAAGCCCCCTTCCTGACTGTCTCCTCTCTAGCTGACTGAGAGGCAGATTTCACCACATTCTTCCCCAAACGGGACAGCAAGAAGAGGAAGGGGAGGGTCGGGGAGGGTCCCAAAGCAGGGGATGAAGAGTGAGCCTGGGATGTCCCTGGCTCCCATTGGCCAGGAGGAGGGGCCCACCGAAGTGGGAAAAAGCAGACAAAGAAAAATGAAAGTGATTGACAGCAGCAATGGAGGAGGAAAAAGGGAAGTTAACTGTCCCAAATTGAGAAGTTTTCACTCATCCCATACACTTTCAATAGACAAGCAAGGGGATTAGGAGGACTAAAGGAGGCAAGTGTTATCTGAGGTGATAACAAAATTGGTTGGTTTCATTTTTTAATTGTTTTTCTTTGTTATAAGATTAGTTTCAATTGAGGCTGGGAGGAGACTGTATCTAGAAATGACTTTAATGTTAAAACAAAAGAGGTAGATAGAACTTCTAACAAACAAAGAAACCAAGGTCACCTCCACCTTTAGAGGAGACCTCAGAGTAAGACTTTAGTGGAGGACCCTGCTGTTATCTTGGGTTAGAATATTACAAGTGTATCACCTCTACCCTCTCTCTAAAATGTAGGCTCTTCAAGCACAGAGGACATGTTTAAACCTTGTCTGTACACTAGCGCTCTACACAGTTTCACATACACTAAGTCCTTAGAGACATTTATGATTCATAAGGAACTAGAAATTGCTATCTGCATTTTAAATTGTGCCATGATGAAACTTTCTCTTTTAGAGTTTATTTTCTATTAATTAATAATGTTTACTGAACATTTGCTATATTCATAGCCCTGGACTAGGTGTGGCAAGGGATATACATAGGGAAAGTGTAAGACATAATTAGACTGTCTTTAAGAAGCTGATGGTCTAGTGTATAAGAAATACCTAATATGATTAATATAAATATGCCCTCCAAAAATTTTCAGAGAAATGATTGCAAAGTATTTGAGAACTTATATGTATTTAACACTTTACCCTACAATAACCTTGTGAAGTGGGAATAGTTGTTAAGTCATTCCAGTTATGTCTGACTTTTTGTGACCCCATTAGGGGTTTTCTGGAGTAGTTTGCCATTTCCTTTTCCAGCTCATTTTGCACATGAGGAAGCCGAGGAAAATAGGATCACACAGCTAGTGTCTGAAGCTGGATTTGAACTCAAGAAAATTAGTCTCTTTGACTCCAGGCCTGGTGCTTTATCCACTGTACTAACTAGCTACCCCTGTGAGGTAGGTAGTACAAATATTATTGGCTCTATTTTATCAATGAGGCAGGTGAGACTCAGGTAGCTGCATGACTTGTCATGTCCCACAGTTAGTATCAGAGCCAGGATTTAAATCCATTTGTCTCCTAGATTCAGCATTCATTACAGTAGACAAAACTGCTCCACTGTGAGTAAGCCCAGGAAGCTTCATGAAAACCATAGTATTGAGGTCTAGGGATATTGGGACCCCAAAATTCAAGGGCAAGTGACACAGGTCCTTCCTTGAATGAATTCAACCCAAGCCTTCTTTCAACCAAATACAAGGTTTATTAGAACACAGGCTGGGATGGGCAAGATTTTAGGAATTCATGCCTTTGTGATGCTTGTCTAGCTTCTATTGACAAATGAGTCAGATTAAAGCTGAGCACAGGTCAGACTCTGAAGGAATCTGAACACTTTAAGGGAGGCAAGATGGATCTTTTATACAGAAGACTGTGGGGACAGAAAAAGGGTCTAGATCAGTGGTTCTCAACCTTCCTAATGCTGCCACCCTTTAATACTTGTATGTGGGCATATCTGCATGTGGACAGACCTGCCTGGAGACAGATAGAGGAGCGGTGTCTTGGTTCCTAACACCATCAGAAAAATATGTTTTCTAATGGTCTTAGGCAACCCCTGTGAAAGGGTCATTTGACTCCCAAAGGGTTTGTGACCCACAGGTTGAGAACCATTGGTCTAGATGGAATTAAGGAGTGAAAATCTAGGATGAGGCCAGATGCAATGAGGGCCACAATGAAAGGGCAGCTAATTAACTGGGAAGGGCCTGTTGATTTTCTGTTATGATTTTACAGGAGAACATTTTTATGGGACCTAGGCCACATGGGAAAATCCAGGGCTTTTCTTTTTTTGGGGTCCAGATCCCAAAGACACGGTCTTTTCCTTTTAGGGGTTCAGATCTCATCCCCATCAGCAGCATTTCAGGTGGGTCTTGGAAGATGAGCAGATTTGGATACAAATTGAGGGTGTTAGTGGAAATGAGTATTTTGAGTGGAGGAAAAGAGATGACTGCCCCTGGAAGAAGAGTGTGTAGAGGAAAAAAGTGAGAAATAATATTAGATAGCTAGAGTGGAACCACCTTGTCTTGGACATAATAAACAGTAAATGCTTGTTAAAATGAATTAAATGGAATTGAGCTATGAAAGGCTATAAAAGTCATTACAGAAATTCAGTCTTAACCAGTACAGCAATAAGCAGTCATAATCGTATGAGTGAAAATTCTAAGCATGATAACCAAGGAGTTGACAACCCCAGATCCAGGCACAGTAATAGAGTATCAAAAGAAATTAATTGGAGAGATGACTAGGGCACGGTGGATAAAGCTGTGACTCAGGAAGACTCATCTTCTTGAGTTCAAATCCTCAGAAACTTACTACCTTTGTGTGACCCTGGGCAAGTCACTTAAGCCTGTCTGTCTCAGTTTTCTCATCTGTAAAATGAGCCAGAGAAGGAAACAGGAAACCACTCCAATGTCTTTGCCAAGAAAACCCCAAAGGGGATCACAAAGTGTCAGACACTACTGAAAAATAACTCAACAACAACAAAAGACTAGGTTTCTAATTCTCACTCTGCTGCTTAGAACTAATGAGAGCAAGGGTAAGTCAACCTCCCCAGGGCCCTATATCTTCAACTGTAAAATGGAGGGCTGGAATAAATGGCCTTCAGGTTCACTTCCAATCTAAGTTCTATTAAATATCAAATTAGGAAGATATCTCTATCAGTGATATGTAGTATTGATTATGGGGAAGATAATTGTGAGGCTACTGGAATAGTTGTAGAGGTAGATAATACATCTTCACTAGGGTGATAGGGGAGAGGGAACTCAAACAAAAAGATTTGTTGTGAAGAGTATTTCAAGGAAAGATTCCATGGGGTTGGTTGCAAGGTCCAAGGGAGAAAGAAAAGTCTTTGGCAGATCGGAAGAACAGGAACATTGGATAGAAGTGAGATAGATGGAAAGAGGAACAAAGATTTTACATTTTGGGGAAGATGATGAATTCAATTTGAGTTTAAAGTGATAGCGGAATATATTTATTTGTTTTGCGTGACTAAACTTATATATTATGAGAAAGGACTTCCCTTTGGTAGGGAGGGAGTTAGTGGGTAGTGATAGATATAAAAAAGAAAAAGAAAAAATATCAATAACATGCTGAGCATGCATAGAAAAAATTCAGAAAGAGATTAAAAAGGGGGCAATTTTGTTCCTATTATATTAAAGTTAATATATACTATTTAAAAACAAGTTGCATATAACAAATCCATTTTCCTTTTTGTTGAAATTTCTATGGATGATTAAATTCATGACAAACATATAAAATATAAAGTTAAAAGTGATGATAGGAAATTCAAGTGTAGATCCTGTAAGAAGCTAAAAATACAGGCAGGGAAAGGTGATAGCATGGCATTTAAAGAAGTCGATTTTAGAGTCCCATTCATAGAGATTGTAAAGGGAAATGAGTGAATAGGCATGTAGAGACAAAAAGTTTTAGAAAAGACAGCAGACCTCAGAGTATAAACGCTACTGTCTTTCAGAGGCCTATCAAACCTAATTTTCTAATCCACGGTTTAGTCCGTCAGCCAGTTTAAGTCTATGTAGAAATGTAGACAGCCTAATAAATAATAAGCTTGTTTGCTTCCCTTAACATAAAATGACACTTTTTTTAAAAAGCAAAATATGCAGAAAGAAGAAAATAGTTAGCGTTTGGTCAACCAGGAAAAGCTTTCAAAGGTGTTTGAGTGAAAAATGTAATATAGACATTAATTCAGGCCCAGATCATATTGGTCAATACACCAATGACCCCTTTTTGAATTAACAATTTACCGATCTCTGGCTTCTAATAGCTGAGCTACTACTATATTACATTTGGTCTATTGAGGTATAACGCCTGATGCCAATTTCATAATATTCTGAGCTCAGAGGATAGTTAATGATCAACACCAACTTAGCCCTGTACTTAATTTGACTGTGACCCTAGATTAGTCTCAAGATGGTCTAAGAGTAATGGCTTGGGCTGGGGGGGAGGGGGAAGCATTTCAGAGATGGCTTTTTCTGCTCCAGGGAAGAAAAGATGAAGGATAAAGATAATGCCTTCTGTTGCTTTTCAATGACCCCCAGGGATAGTCATTGGAGTAGCATTAACAAACTCTACCATGTCTGACCACCTTCTTTAAGCCAGATGGGGAAAGCAAATGGTATACTTAGTGCATGGGGGAGGGGAAAGAATGAGAAAGACAGACTAGGGTTATTATATTAGCAGTCTCTTTAAGTCAAATTAATAAACTCATTTGCAAATAATAAAAATACAAAAATTTAAGAATTTTAAAAACTTTTTCCTTTTTCTCTGTGCTTTGCTTTTAAAAATGCTTTATAAAAAATGAAGCAATATTGCCCATTTCTAGCCCAGTTAGGGAGGTCAAACAATGAGGTGTCTTTGCACACTGATAGTAACTTAAGCAGCACAGGAAGATGGTAACAACTAATTTAGTTTTAGAGCCCTCTATGAAGGTGATTTGCCAGATGGTCCTCTTGAGCCTGGATGAATAGGCTGGCTCCCTGGTCCCTAGAATCAAAGTATCAACTGGAAACCACTTTGAGCATCCTTCCCAAGAATCATGATGAGAGTGTAGCCCATTCAAACTAGGGTCTTCCTTTAATTCTGATATCAGATTATTTTATGGGGGGTGGGTGCTGGAACTGCACCATAGGTTGAACTGCAATCTATGACCTTAGATCAGGGGGTTCTTAACCTGTAGTACATGAGGGTCATTTAAAAAATATTATGAGAACTGCATTTCAATGTAATTGTTTTCCTTAAAAATTTAAATTTATTTTACTATTTAAATTTTATTTATTATTTACTTTAAATAATAAATAAAAATAAGAAAAATAAAATCATTATTTATTATTAAACTTTATCATTTAAGATATCATTCTGAGAAGAGGTCCATAGGCTCTACCAGACTGCCAAAGGGATTCATGACTCAAAATGACGAAGAATTTCTACCCTAGAGAGGTGAAGTAATCTGCCCAACTTCACACAGGAAGTATTTGTCAAACTGGAACCAAATTGGAACCTTTTTGAAGTCAGCTCTCTCCATCCACTATCTTATGTTGCCCCTTTGAAACCCAATGATATATTAAATCTGAACTAGAATCAAAGGTTATTGTTGTTCAGTTGTGTCTGATTCTTCATGATCCTATTTGGGGTTTTCTTGACAAAGATACTGGAATGTTGTATCATTTCCTTCTCTAGCTCATTTTACAGATGAGGAAACTGAGGCAAACAGACTTGCTCTGGCTCACACAACTAGTGTCTGAGATCAGATTTGAACTCAGATTCCCAATGGATTTAATACAGAATTTGTTGGATTTAATACAGATATTTAATTGATTGTAGCCCTCCTGCAGTCCAGAATTCCCCAACCTGTCTCAAGCATCCCTCAGTAGCAGAGATGCTGGGTGAGAGACATCAGACAAGGAAACACAATAGGATTTTCAAGGAAATGTTGAGCAAAATGAAAGGAACAAAAAGAAGGTACTATGTCCAGAGAAAACCACTTTGGGTTTTAGAAAAGAAAGTGAAATAAAATACAATGACTCCCTTATCTGTCAGTGCAGCAGAGCTATTAAAGCTCTTTGTTCACAATGAAAGGACCACCCAGGCTGGAAGCTTCTAAAGAGGGAAGGGATTTTGTTCCAAGAACGGGTTCCTAACCATTCTCAATTTTCTTTCAGTGGCAATCATCTCTCCATGTTTCACATTCTCTGTTAAGCTGCAAAAATCAAACAAAATAAGATAAAACTAAAAGCAACTTTTTAATATGAACAAAAGGGAAAGATGGGGAGAAAAGTCAGTTGGAATATTTCCAAGTGTTTAATAAATATATGGGTTGTGTAGACACAGTAGATTAAATTTACTTCTAGCAAACACAATATTGGAACGCTACAGCTCAATGATGCATTTGTGATTCTGATGCCCAAATAACTTTGCTTATCTCCAGCTATATAATACATTAGTTGGATATACATAGTAAGGATCCAAAATGGAATAATACTGAATAAAGTATGGTATAATGGAAAGTTACTGGACTGGGAATTAGATGATGCACAAGGTGAATAGAGCACTAGGCTTGGAATCAGGGAGACCCATCTTCCTGAGTTCAAATCCTGCCTCAGACACATCTTAGCTCTGTGATCTTAGGCAAGTCACTTCACCCTGTTTGCCTCAGTTTCCACATCTGTAATGTGAACTGGAGAAGGAAATGGCAAACCACTCCAGTAACTTTGTCAAGAAAACCCCAACAGGGTCTTGAAAAGTCTGACACAACTGAAATGACCCATTTGGGGTTTTCTTGGCAAAGATATTAGAGAGGTTTGCCATTTCCCATTCCAGCTCATTTTGTAGATGTGGAAACTGAGGCAAACAGAGTTGTGTCACACAACTAGTAAGTGTCTGAGGCTAGATTTGAACTCAGGAGATGTATTCCTGATCCCAAGCCCAGTGCTCTCTATACTCTCTGTACCACCTAGCTGCCTCACCCCTTTTGCCTCCTATAAACCCTCTTCACCTATAAAAGAGGGGGAAAAAGGCAAAATCTTTGTAACAAATATGCATAGTCAAGCAAAACAAATTCCCATGCTGGTCAGGTTCAGAAACATATTTCTCATTCTGCATATTGAAAGCCATTACTTCTCTGTCAAGAGGTGGGTAGCATTTTTTAACAACAGTCCTCTGGAATCACAGTTGATCACTGTATCGATTAGACTTCTTAAATTTTTCAAAATTGTTCATTTTTTCATGTTATTATAGTAGAAATTGTTCTCCTGGTTCTGCTCACTTAACTCTGCATCATCAACTCATACAAGTCTTCCCAGATTTCTCTGAAACCATCCCTTTTGTTGTTTCCACAATTACATTCACATACTGTAGTTGGTTATAATGCCACAGGTGAGCAGGTTTCCAGAAGAATGCTACTGTGAACTGCTTTTAAGGTTTTAAGGTTCTGATTACACAATATAGCGAATACTCTATTTATTCCATAACAAATCAGAGCAAAACATTCACAGAAACCAATGTACAGAATTTACAATGTTACAGTTTATCACAGATAATCAAAATACAGCATTCACAACAACTTATCACAGAAAATGGCCACATAGTTTCTACCACAGTGGTCACAAAGTTTTCAACAAAGAACAATCATTTAGTAACTCAATCATTCAATCATCCTTAAGAAGGTTTGCCTCCTCAAGGAACATAAAGTACAATAGTCAAACTTCTCCACTCACAGGGGCATACTAAGTTAACTCAATCAGTCACTTATTTCATTATCAATCACTAAGTACAATCATTTAGTCAATCAATCATCCAAGTCAACTCAATATCCTTCATCATTCATTATTCAATCATCAGAAAATACATGGACCCTCCACCCCTAGGTCACCAGTAAATTACAATTTCATTACTACTCAGTACCCACTAAGAGGTTTTTTCATCTTGACTTGAGGCAGGCAGCTCCTACCTAAATCCATTAAACAGTCACCTGGATTCAAAGGTAGAAAGCTCCTAGTTCCTTGCCCAGCTCTCCGTGCAGGTCTGGCTCCACGCTGAAGTTCACAGTGTCCAGTCCACTTTAAATCCTTCACAGTCTCTGTTCCCAGGAAGTCAAGGCTTAACAAAGCCACAAACAGGTTCATACAAAGTACCAGCATCACAGTCATGCTTCCTCAGTCTTTGGCATCTCTGCTGGCACTCAGGAATCCTCAGTAGCTCCTCAGCAACTCTGGCTGGCCCTTGGAAATCCTCAACAGCCTCAGCAGTTCCAGCTAGCACTCAACTCTGACTGGCTCTCAGAAATCCTCAGCAGCAATAGCTGGTCCTCCGACTCAGTAGAAGTGTCAACTGGTTCCCAGAATCAAAATCACTTCATCCTTTTTCTCCAAATCAAAATCATTTTCTTCAGCCTGGGTGGGGATGGGGGTAGGGGCTTTCCTCTTCAGCCTCCTTGGCTCCTCTTCAGCCTCCCTGGTGGCAGCAACTTCTGCCTCTGTGGAGCTGGCTTCAAGAAGGTCTGGCTCTCCCTCTCTGGAGTTTTTCCTTATAAACAGCATTGCTCCTCCTTGTTCAATCCCTTCCTGTTACATCAGCAACAGGAGGGAGACAGGAGTTCATACCTTCTGTTTCTTTAACAGAGGCTTAATCTGAATTAGGTGCTAAGTATCTCTTAGTTTAGCAATACAAAAGGAACTTCAAATCTCCTTACTGTTATACTGGTTCAGCCATTGCCCAATGATGGACAGCCCCTCAGTTTCCAGCTCTTTGACTCTACAAAAAAGAGCTGGCGACAATATTTTTGTACATGTAGGATCTTTTCCTCTTTTTTTTTTAAATCTCTTTGGGCACACAAGCCAAATAGTGGTATAGCTGGGTCAGGTATCATTTCAAATTGCTTTCCAGAATGACTAGGCAATCCAGCGATGCAACAAGAATGCACCAATGTGCCTGTTTTCCCAAAGGCAACACTCTCTTTTAATAGCTAAAAAAACTGAGGCCCAACCCAAGGAGGCAATGAGACTTGTCCACGGTCATATTAATAATTGAACTTGAACACAGGCTTCTGATTCCAACCTCTTTACTCTTTTCACTGTCATGCCAAGTGATTTCTCTATGTATTCATGAATCATCTCTATTTGGATCTGAGGTCACATATCATCAAAAATCAACTTGAGGTTGAAAGCTTGAAATTTTTCTAGGCAAGAGGGGAAAAGAATTGCAGCTAATTTGGGGGCAAATTATTTTGTGTAGTACTTAACATTCCAAAAAGAAGGTTGTATTTTTATGACTTGGAAACAATGGGTCTGGAGATATTTTAAGGCTGTGACAGGACTAAACAGGAATAATTAAAATAGCAGTATTGTATTTTGCATTTCTTTTTTATCATGGCTACTTTTAGCAGTTTCCCCAGGATTACATCCTCTCTGCCTTTACTTTTATATCTCTTGATTAGGGGTGCATACTTCACACTAATGTCCTTGAGGATTAAACACAAAGCATCATTGTGTAACACAAAGAGTGCTAGAATCAGAAGACAGGGTGCCGACAGTGCGCACGTAATAGGCAGATAGGTGGCACAGTGGAAAGAATTCTGGACTGGGAATCAGGAAGACTCAAGTTCACATCCAGCCTCAGACACTTACTAGCTGTGTGACCCCAGGCAAGTCAACTGACCTTTGTCTGCCTCAGTTTCTTCATCTGTAAAATGAGCTGGAGAAGGAAATGGCAAACCACTCCATTATCTTTGTCAAAAAAAAAACCCAAATGGGGTCATGAAGAGTCAGACTCCACTGAGCAACAATAACCTTTGATTCTAGATCAGATTTAATAGATCATTAGGTTTCAAGGGGACAACATAGCATAGTGGGTGGAGAGGCGGGGCTTCTAAAAGGCTCCAAATTGACCAACACTTCCTGTGTGACCTTGGGCAGATTATTTCACCTCTCTAAGGAAGAAATGCAAAATGAGGATCCTAACAGTAGCTACCTCCTTCCAGGGATGTTGTGAGATAACATTTGTAAAGCACTTTGCAAGTCTCAAAAATAATTATAATTACTTTGGCTATTATTTAGTTATTATTACTATGAAGCTATGGCCAGCTGTGTGAGTTTAGGCAAGTCACTAACCTCAGTTTCCTAAAGTGAAAAAAGGTTGAAAATATTTGTGCTATCTATGTTTCAGAGTCATTGTGAGAATAGAATTAAATAGTGTGTATTAACACTACCTAAAGGCAAGAGATGATTGTTTGCCCTTGTGTTTCTCTTTCCTAAACAGCAAATAAGAATGTTCCTCTACCTCCTCCTAACCAATAGCCAGGAAATGTTAGTAGAGCATTGATACTGGAACTGGTTCTCCCCTCTATGACTCTAGAGTAAACAATAATAGAAATAAAAACCTACCTAACTGGGAAAATCATTCTATTATTAACTGTCTAACAAATATGTGAGTGCTGCAGTGGAATCTAGCCCTGTGTTAGTTGAAATAAGACAAATTGAAGAATTTCACAAACTAGACCTAGTCTTCAAGGAGCTCATGACATCTTTGTGGACATCTCATTCATTTCCCATTCAAGGTTGCCCTTAGGGGTTCATTTTAACCTGTAAAAATGTTCACTTAGGAGGAAAGAAGAAAAGGGATGTCTAAAAATGGTACTTGTGGGGAGTCCCAAATGCCCTAGCTTTGGGATATTTGTGGAAATATGAAGCAGGGAGGATGTTGAAGGAGCTTCATGAAGGAAGAGCTAACATCACATAATCCAAAGAGATCAATAACAAGGGTAAAGGTGTTTTTTATGTGCATGCGTGTGTATGTGTATGTTGTTGTCGTAGTTTGTCCTTTGTTCTCAAAGAGCCCCATGACATCAAGAAAGTGATACCATGACATTCAAATGAATTGGATTTAAGTGAGGAAGGGCTGTGCAAAGTTACCATCCTCACTTTCTCCTCCAGAGTCATTTGGGTCCAGTGGCAGGATATAAATCAGGATGACTGAAGATGACCCTGGATACAATAGGACACTTTGGCCTTTTTAAGCTCAGGCCTTTAATAGGTCTCAATTTGACTGAAAAAAACTGCCTGTAATGCCATGCACAAGTAGCTTCCCAAAAGAATGCTACTGTCAATGGCTTTTAAGGTTCTCATTACACAGTATAGTGAATACTATTTATTCAAGAACAAATCAAAGGAAAACATTCAAAACAAATCAAGATACAATATACACAACAATACATCTTATCACAGAAAATCACAATATACTGTTCACAACAGCTTAACATTAGAATAGCCACATAGTTTTTACCAAAGTGAAAATTCAGTATTTAGAACAAAGAACAAAGAAACAATCATCTGGTATCCCGAAGGAGGTTTGCCTCCTTACTTAATCATTCTATCATTTTAGAATACAAGTCAGTCTTTCACTTATGGGGCAACTAGATTAACTTAATCAGTCACTTATTTAGCAAGCAATTGCTAAGTATTGCTAATCACTAAATAAAATCATTAGAAAATACACAAACTCTCCACCAGTAAACTTAATCAGTCACTTATTCAGATTCACAATTACTAAGTGTCATTCATCACTAAGTACAATTATTAGAAAATAAACAAACCCTCCATCCCTAGGTCACTAGTAAACTTCAATTTCATCACAGCATTCAATATCCAAGGAAAGGCCTTTTCTTCATCTTGACTCAGGGTGGTTTCTCGGATTCCCTGGATCGTCTTCCATGGTCCCAGATCCTACCTGAATCCACCAAACAGTCACCTAGATTCAGAGGCAGAGAGCTCCCAGGTCCTTGTCCAGTCCTCCAGGCAGTTCCTGCTTGTAATAGTAATCCTTAGTTTCTACTAAGTAATAGATACTTAGCACCTAGTAACTTAAGGCTAAGTATTGAAAGTCTGAGCCCTGTCCACTGTTGAGAAGGTATGAACTCCCCTGTTGACTTGGAAAAAGGCTATTGGCTGAGACAGGAGACCAGTGCTGT